>JABXJD010000209.1:0-675000 GCA_013375575.1 Percina caprodes | reverse complement strand
AAATATATGGATCAGAATAGACATATGAAAGTGTCCTCCCCGAAGGAAACTTTGAGCATCAAAGACATTTCCAGCATTCTGATACACTTTAATGCATCAATTTACAGTGGAATTACCTTTACTTAGCCTATCAAAGGAAACCATAGATGACAGTTCAAAATATATCAAAAATATAATGGAAATTTGTTGTTTGTGTCATTTTTAAAGTGGGTATATGAAAATCCTGGAGCTGTCTTAGTGGGTATAGTGCAAATACGGGCATATCACGTGCGCACATATCACATACACCACTGAATGTGTCCCAACACAACGTCACCTGGCCTTTGATGGTGTAGTCTGCGAGGATATTCAGCAGCTTGTAGAAGACTTCAAACCAGGGCAGGTAGCTGAGAGGACAGAAACACAGACATTCACTCATTCATTCATTCATGAAATGTATTCATTACTGCGAGTTTCTACCATAGACTGTACGGAAACACTGACCTGAGGATGCAGTAGCAGGTGTGAGCACCGGAGGAGAGGCGACAGAAGCCAAATCTCTGTTTGCTCTCGATGTCAGTCAACACAAAGGTAAAGTTCTGACCCACCTGGTTAACTGTCAGACTGCAGACGGAGACAGGGACAGAGACAGGGAGTGTGTGTGTCAATGTGAAGGTAGTGCAAGGAATTACAATTCAAAAGGAACATACAAACAACAAATAAATCACAAAGCCAAAATGTTTTTAATGGTTGATGTTGGTGGGGCTGCGGCTATGGCGATCAGATGGCAGGCTGTGTGTGGACTGTTGGTGTGGAAATGGGGGTGGGGTTCAAATGCTAGAGAAATTACATTAGGCTTGTTGGAGATGAACTGTGCCTCGCCTGTAGTGGATGAGAGCAGGCGGCAGCAGCCGGGGGCGGGGACCAAAAGCTCCAGGGTTTCCAGCAGCCTTCAGACTGAACAGGAAGTGACATAGCCCCTGTGGTCCGATACCGATTTAATGAAATGTTATCAGACCCATATACGGTATCAGCTTGTACACAGTCTCCAGTTGTTTTAATTATGACAGAGTAGCTGTCATATTGCTCTACATGTGATCTGGTGCTGATGTTAATTAACAACCGACTGGAGATTTAGTCTCTGATTTCTTAACGTCACTATCAGCCACATCATGTGTTCTGTACAGAATGAGCCTTTAAATCAGACTAATAAGAGTTAAAATCCCAATCAATCAATGACAAATCAATAAAAAGTTTCCATAAAACGTCATCATGTTGAGTCGATTTTGAACCAGTCAGCTGAGAGGCCGGCATTTCCCAGCATGCTCTAGGTCCGCCTGGGTCTTGCAGTCGGTGAAAAGCAACTGCGCCGCTTGCGTCTCACAACTACGGCCGCCTTGATCTGAGATTATCGTTGCCTACGTATGCATGACGTCAGAGCAAGTCGGGATCAAGTCTGACACAAATCTAACCGCCATGCAACGGGCGGTGATCACCAGGGATCCATTCTGAGCACACCTGGCTCATCTCCATGAGCCTGTTGTTAGATGGGATCCAGTGGCTCAAACAGAGCTGGACTGAGATAAGGAGTTGCCCACAGCGAGGCTCAGAGTTAACATGAGTCAGCACAAAGATACACTCACCGGCCACTTTATTAGGTACCCCATGCTAGTAACGGGTTGGACCCCCTTTTGCCTTCAGAACTGCCTCAATTCTTCGTGGCATAGATTCAACAAGGTGCTGGAAGCATTCCTCAGGGAGTTTGGTCCATATTGACATGATGGCATCACACAGTTGCCGCAGATTTGTCGGCTGCACATCCATGATGCGAATCTCCCGTTCCACCACATCCCAAAGATGCTCTATTGGATTGAGATCTGGTGACTGTGGAGGCAGTACAGCGAACTCATTGTCATGTTCAAGAAACCAGTCTGTGATGATTCCAGCTTTATGACATGGCGCATTATCCTGCTGAAAGTAGCCATCAGAAGTTGGGTACATTATGGTCATAAAGGGATGGACATGGTCAGCAACAATACTCAGGTAGGCTGTGGCGTTGCAACGATGCTCAATTGGTACCAAGGGGCCCAAAGAGTGCCAAGAAAATATTCCCCACACCATGACACCACCACCACCAGCCTGAACCGTTGATACAAGGCAGGATGGATCCATGCTTTCATGTTGTAGACGCTAAATTCTGACCCTACCATCCGACTGTCGCAGCAGAAATCGAGACTCATCAGACCAGGCAACGTTTTTCCAATCTTCTATTGTCCAATTTCGATGAGCTTGTGCAAATTGTAGTCTCAGTTTCCTGTTCTTAGCTGAAAGGAGTGGTACCCGATGTGGTCTTCTGCTGCTGTAGCCCATCTGCCTCAAAGTTCGACGTACTGTGCGTTCAGAGATGCTCTTCTGCCCACCTTGGTTGTAACGGGTGGTTATTTGAGTCACTGTTGCCCTTCTATCAGCTCGAACCAGTCTGGCCATTCTCCTCTGACCTCTGGCATCAACAAGGCATTTCCGCCCACAGAACTGCCGCTCACTGGATGTTTTTTCTTTTTCGGACCATTCTCTGTAAACCCTAGAGATGGTTGTGCGTGAAAATCCCAGTAGATTAGCAGTTTCTGAAATACTCAGACCAGCCCTTCTGGCACCAACAATCATGCCACGTTCAAAGTCACTCAAATCACCTTTCTTCCCCATACTGATGCTCGGTTTGAACTGCAGGAGATTCTCTTGACCATGTCTACATGCCTAAATGCACTGAGTTGCCGCCATGTGATTGGCTGCTTAGAAATTAAGTGTTAACGAGCAGTTGGACAGGTGTACCTAATAAAGTGGCCGGTGAGTGTATTTCACCTTACAGGAAAAGAAGAGAAAATGTAAATGGACTGTTCTTTGCTAGTCTCAACGACTACTCAGAGCTCTTCTACATAGTACAGGAACCTTTCACCATTCACACACTGTGGCCGAGGCTGCCGTACAAGGTGCCACCTGCTCATCAGATACACACTCACACACATCTACACTCTTACGGCACTGAGGGCAGTGTACCAAGCCACTTTGACCTGAGCATGACATGCAACCTTCTGATTGGCAGGCAATCACTTTCCCACTGAGCCACAGCCACCCGTTACAAAAATACATAAAACATAAAAACATTTCCCTCTGTGTGTGTGTGTGTGTGTGTGTGTGTGTGTGTGTACCTGTCCATGCTGAACGGGAAGCAGAACTTGGGCACGGTCTGAAGTGTCTCCTGTGGGGACAAATGTAATAGATTACAGTGAGTAGTTAGATGGTGAGGAGACAGACACGGCACCCCTTCTCTTCTCTGCTTCATAGTTGTCCCCTACCAAACCAACCCTAGAACTGGCTCAGGTCTGCCTTGGACCAGCTCTTAGTTATGCTGTGATAGTTTTAGACTGCCGGTGGACTGCCTTTGGAACACTGAGCTACTCTCTCCTTTATCTTTCCATCTGTGTGCATCCATGTCCCAGAAATGCTTGTTACAGTTGGCTCCAGGGGGGTTATTTTCCAGAGTCCTTGTGTTTTTTTGCCTTGCACAGTTCCTTGAATCAGGGTGGCACCCGGATCATGATTACAGCTGCTGCTGCTGTGATTCAGGGACCCTACAAGGGCCTACCAGCTCTCTCCGTATGATTCAGGGACCCTAGAGGGGCCTACCTAACCTAACCCTACCTGCTGTTTTCCTGGAAACCGAAATGGAATTGGTCAACTGGTTACTCAGCGCTATCGACAAGATTTTTTGACTCAAGCATGCTTCACCGGGTGAGCCGACCTGCCCCAGTGGGACATTCGCTAAAGCCTACGGTCGCAATTCATGGGAGAATTGGCAAGCGGTCTGCTTGGATGTTTTATCTGTGGAGGACATTGAAGATGTATGGATAATTGGAATTCTGTTTCCTGATTACCAGGCTTTGGATCTCCCTAACTTACTGGAAAATTGGTAAGACAGCCGCCAGCAAATTTACCCAAAAGCTGTCTGGAGTACTTAAAGAGTGTTTAAATGAAGTGAACGAGAAGCTGAAGGTTTTACATCAGAGTGCTGATCAGACTGGTGAACTGCCTCGTAACCGGTCTGTGGAAGCGCAGAGGAGGATTAATACTATTGGGGTTCAGTCTGTAGAGTTACTTTGTGTAACCACCGGACTGGCAGTGAAGGTAGACGGACTGTTGAAATTACTACATGAACTGGACGCACGTATGACGCTGAGGATGAGAGAGATTGACGGACATTGATTCGGACAAATGCCACCACCGAATCAGCCGAAATTGGATTAAAATGTATTGTCATTGCCTCCCCCCCACGAGCGGGAACACAACTTGAAGCTGGCCTTACTATCTTCTCCTGCGCACTGGCTTATCTCCCCTCAAGGACAAGGCTGAACTGGACTGAACTTTAACAACATAGACAGTCTGACGCCTCATACTTCACATACACAAACTCATTATCTTACTCCACACCATACATCCCCCGTCCTTATCCCTCCCCCTTTGAACTGTCTGCCTCGGAAACTTTTTTGTTGTTTCTCACCCTCCCAAGCCACCTTAAAAAAATCCCTTCATGTGATCACATGTACTGTGTGTTGTCCTGTGCATTATGTTGTTATGTATTGTTCTATGTTGCTGTCTGCATTAATCCTTTTCGGGAGAGCATGTGGCGGCGCTTTAAAGCCCATGTTGCAGGTTTAATTTTGCAACGAATTTGTGCAATTTGCTTGTAGGTAATACATTTGTGAATGGTTATCCATTGTATTTGATGGTGTTGCATATCGCAAAACTGAATATATACGAAAAGTAGGCACTATTTTACAGTGTTTTCTTTTTTTCCCCCACAATGCATTGCATGACGTCACATTAGGGTGAAAACAGAGCAGCTTGCGTTGTCTTTGCCACTGGTCTGGCCTAAAACGGCTTCTGGTCTTTTAATATTAACAGTCTATGGTCTCGACTGAGTCCAGGTGACTTTATTATGTTGATAATAATATTGGAGGGAAAGTGAAACAGCTTAGATGGGGATTGTTCTGTCCTCAGGTTTATTAAGAATTATTTTTATTCTAAAATGTTCTATGTAGTTGGTTGAATGTGTCCTGTATGTATGTAGGGAAATGTACGCAGGAATAGTTTGCAGTGGCCTTTACTTTGAAACGCATGACACGCTACGTGTTTTACATAGTAGAAGAAGAACTATGCTGGAGGAAACATGCTATTCGAGTTGGACTCTTGATTTTTCCCACGAAAAGCATTGGCTGTAAGTTTAGTATTTTAGTAATTTAGTCGTTACTACTTTTATTATTCCTGTAGCTGTAAAGTTAGTACACCTGTCATTCATTCATCATTGAATTAAACCAGTTTGTCGCGTTTCTCCGCTAACGATGCTATCCCGATGTTTATGCTAGCGCTATGTGTGTGAACGTACGCTACGCTATTAGCTTTACTCTGTTTATGCTAGCACTATGTGTGTGAATGGGTAGTTAGCACATTGTTTATGTGTTGTATGGTTAAAGATAACTTAGTATGCTATAGCTATTTGCTGTAAAGGAGACTAAGTTTCTGTCTTTTTCCTTCTGTTTAGTTTCACTCGTTAACTTCACCTGCCTGAAGATAATAAAAGGAGCAAGACGCTCGTCGTCCTGGCTCGTGAATTCGAGTTTGGCTTGCTGTTAAACTGTGTCAACGTACTGGATGCCTTCTATCCCTATTTCTAGAAAAGTGTACCAGGACCTGAACGACATGATCACTGTCACTAGATAGAAAGAAAACGTTGACGTTCAGTCATTGTATGCACTGCTGCGTTGCTAAATGAAGGAGATAAATGAAGGAGATAAATTAAGGAGACTTCCCCAAATCTTGGCAATTCCTCATTTGCCCTCTCACATCTGTAAAGTGTCTTGAGATAACTCCCGTTATGATCTGACACTATAAAGAAAATTTAACTGAAAAGCTCCACTTGTATTTCCATCTGTGACATGTCTACAGTCAGCACACAGCAGGACCCATGTCCCAGTCCTTCTGGGACATACTGCAACTAACAGAGCAGACAGCAGGGACACATGACCCAGTCCTTCTGGGACATACTGCAACTAACAGAGCAGACAGCAGGGACATATGACCCAGTTCTTCTGGGACATACAGTACTGCCACTAACAGAGCACACAGCAGGGACACATGACAAACTGATAAATAACTGGGACACAGAGAAGTCACTCTAACCTGCTCTGTGTAGTCCTCAGGATACTGTCTCCGCACCTCTGGCCCTGTTGGAGAGGACAGACAGGGGAAAGGACTGTTAGAGAGGACCGTCAGAGGACAGGACCGACAGCTTCACTCTGTTGCATTATGGGAGAAAGTTTTCTCATCACATTCTCATTACTCATCACTCGATTGTGTTCCTCATGCTTTGAGGGAGAAGTAATTAATTTAATCATGCACGGATACATTTCATTAATTCATATAAAAATCTAGTTCTAGAAGGCATATACAGTGGGTTTTGAAAGTTTGGGCACCCCAAGAAATTTGTTTTATTAATGTGCATAAAGATGCCAAGAAAAGATGGAAAAATCTCCAAAAGGCATCAAATGACAGATTAGACATTCGTATTATATGTCACAAAAAGTTACATTTTATTTCATCATTTAGACTTTCAAAATAACAGAAAACAAAAAAAATGGCTAAATTTATTTACTTTTTTGGCTAAAAAAGGTATCATCGCCCATTCTTCCTTCCAAAAGTTTTCCAGTTCTTTGAGATTTCTGGGCTGTCTGTCACACACTGCTCTTTTAAGGTCTATCCATAGTTTTTCAATTATGTTGAGGTCAGGAGATTGTGAAGGCCATGGCAAAACCTTCAGTTTACGCCTCTTGATGTAATCCACCGTGGATTTTGAGGTGTTTTTAGGATCATTATCCATTTGTAGAAGCCATCCTCTCTTTAATTTCAGCTTTTTCACAGATGGCATCAAGTTAGCGTCCAAGATTTGCTGACATTTTATTGAATCAATTTTTCCTTCTACTCATGAAATGTTCCCTGTGCCACTGGCTGCAATACAACCCCAAAGCATGATTCATCCCCCCCATGCTTAACAGGTGGACAGAGGTTCTTTTCATTAAATTCTGAGCCCTTTCTTCTCCAAACGTACCTTTGCTCATTGCGGCCAAAAAGTTCTATTTTAACCTCATCGGTCCACAGAACTTGTTCCCACAATGCATCAGGCTTGTCTATATGTTCATTTGAAAACTTCAAACGCTGATTTTTGTAGTGAGGACGTGGAAGAGGTTTTCTTCTGATGACTCTTCCATGAAGACCATATTTGTACGAGTATCTCTTTATAGTGGAACGGTGTAGCACCACTCCAGTGTCTGCAGGTCTTCCTGGATGGATCGGACAGTCTAACGGGGTCTGGACTTGCTTTTCTCACAATCCTGCGAGCTGTTCTGTCTGATATTGTTCTTGGTCTTCCAGATCTTGCTTTAACTTCCACTGTTCCTGATGACGGACATTTCTTAATTACATTCCCAACAGAGGATATTGGCATCTGAAAACGCTTTGCTATCTTCTTCTAGCCTTCTCCTGCTTTGTGAGCATCAACTATTTTCAGTTTCAGTTTTCTAGAGAACTGCTTAGAAGAAGCAATGGTGCTGATTGTTAGGGGGGGTCAGATGAGTCTGGGCATTTAAAACCTTAAGATTGACATCACCTGGGCTGTGTCTCAAATCGCGCACTTCTGTACTAAATACTAACTATGAGTACATAGTGCGTTCACATTGTTGAAGTGCGGTCAAATGAAGTGCACTTAGAGTACCCGGATGGTGCACTCAAAACGGCCAGAAAGTTGAGTGTGGATCAATGGACACTTTCCACACTCAACGGTTGCCATCTTGACTACGTAGCGGAAGGGGCGGAGCTAACAGTTAGACTCGATAGCGAGACCGATGGAGCAATACTAATGTAAGTTGAACGTGAGTCTTTTTGCTATACATATAACATATAAGCCACCTGTATATGTATATTTGGTTAATTTTACAGTCGGTAATGATTTTTGTACCACGAATTCTAACCTTTATTGGTACCGTAATTTGACGTGTTAGCAAGCTAACCTTAGCTAGCTAACAGCGGCAGTTTAACCAGATTGGCAAATAAGTTATAAGATAATGTTACATGTGTTGTTGTATATTGTTGTTTGTGTTAAACTATCTTCCCACTGTAGAAGATTTTAGTGTTAAGTGTGTGATCTTAACAAGTTGTACATATTCCAATCGATCAGCTGATTGCCGGTAACGTTAACAGTAGTGTAATGTTAAAACGTATCCGCTGTCCCTGGGGGGAGCCTGCAGAACTACAAGCACATTTTTAAAATAAAATTATATTAAAAGTATTTAACTTTGTTATCTCTTGTATTACACGTTGCATGACTGTTGCAAGCATATAATGTTAGAGCATACAGAATAGAGGAATGGGCTCTTACCAAAGAGGTAAACCTATTCCGATATTTTACATAAAAAAGCAAGTGCAAAATATCTATACACATTTGTGTAACAGAACAAAGGGCCTCATGCAAGCAGAGCTTTGTTTTCTTTTCCTAAATGTCATCTTTTTTCCGTGAGGTTTGGTTGCCAATTAACCACTGCTTAGAATACAGTCTACAGGGACTAGATCTGAGTCCAAGATCAGCCTTGGGATTATGTTATGATCTTATGAGAGTTTTGTGCTGTAATTTGATAAAGAAAAATCATTGCTCCGCACCTTTCATTCCAGTTTACCAACATTTAACAATGTGTATGGAAACTGACCAATAAGCTGGTTTTATTGCAGCACCAAAAGGTGCGGTGAAGGACGTTAGGTGAGAGTTATTTTCATCTGGTAGCAGACCAAAGAAACACTAAATCATTTCAGCTGAAATTAATCTGCCTCATCACAATAGGTTGCGTTGGATTCATAGCTTTTAGAAACACCTGTGACCAGATGTGTGTGTTGGAAGTCCTATTGGTGCAGAGGCATTTGTGACATCATCTTTTTCCAATAAAGCACTTCTAACCAGGACAAAAGCAGGCCGATCATAATAATGTTTGGCTGTTTGTTAGGGGGGTAACAGCCAGAGGATATGACCCATTTCTTTGGTGTGGGAAGTCTGGGTTCGATTCCCACTGCCATTCATCAACCAATGTGTCCCTGAGCAAGGCACTTAACCCCTAGTTGCTCAAGAGGTGTGCAACCTCTGACATATATAGCAATTGTAAGTCCCTTTGGATAAAAGCATCAGCTAAATGATATGTAATGTAATAATAATGGATGGGTTTGTATTGGGCCATGCTGACACATGGGATTTATGTACGCAAATACAAATCAAACTATCTTTTTGTAAGTTGGAGAACATTATGCACTAATTTTGGTATTATCCTGTTGTTGCATCAATCTGGCAGCAGGTGGCAGATGGATTGGCTGAACAGATTGTATTATATTATAATATTTGGGCTTTTTATAAGAAGACCCCAGACATGTTATTGCATATTATTGTAATTCTTGGCAAAATGTATATATTGAAATCCACAAAGTATTAAGTATTAGTAATAAAAAGTATTAAGTATTATACACAAGGGGGGTGGGGGGGGGGCTCTATAGAGAAACCTGTAGGGGGAGCTCTATAGAGAAACCTGTAGGGGGAACTCTATAGAGAAACCTGTAGGGGGAGCTCTACAGAGAAAACTGTAAGGGGGACTCTATAGACCTATATAAATAAAGACCTTGAAAAAGTCATCCATGCTTTTATTGCTGCTCGGCAGGACTATTGTAATTCTTTATATATGGGTCTACATCAGAAATCTTTAAACCGCCTCCAGTTAGTCCAAAACGCAGCTGCTTGCCTTTTAACTAAAACAAAAAAGCGTGAACACATAACGCCAGTCTTGGCCTCCCTCCACTGGCTACCTGTCCGTTATAGGATAGATTTTAAGATTTTATTGCTTGTTTTTAAGGCCTTGAATGGTCTGGCGCCACCTTATCTGGCTGATCTCTTATGCCACCATTCTCCAGTCAGAACGCTGAGGTCAACCAATCAGCTGCTCTTGGATGTCCCAAGATCAAAGCTAAAAAATAAGGGCGATAGAGCCTTTGCAGTGGGTGCCCCAACAACCTCCCCATGCATATTAAAGCTGCACAGACCTTACAAACATTTAAATCGCTGCTTAAGACGCACCTTTTTGCTGAAGCTTTTAACCTTTGTTAACCTGGATTCTGATGTTTTAAAGTGTTGTTGTTTGTCTCCATGTGATTCACTGGGGTTGGAGTGATTTTTACACGTGTTATTTATGTATTTGACATTGACCCTGTTCAGCACTTTGGTCAACTGTTGTTGTTTTTAAATGTGCTATAGGAATAAAATTGACATTGACATTGACATATAGAGAAACCTGTAGGGGGAGCTCTATAGAGAAACCTGTAAGGGGAGCTCTATAGAGAAACCTGTAGGGGGGCTCTATAGAGAAAACTGTAAGGGGGGCTCTATAGAGAAACCTGTAGGGGGAGCTCTATAGAGAAACCTGTAGGGGAAGCTTAATAGAGAAACCTGTAAGGGGGGCTCTATCCATCCACATCAATGGAATGGCTGTTGAGCGTGTCTCCAGTTTCAAGTTTCTGGGGATCCACATCTTGGCGGACATGTCCTGGTCAACCAACACCTCCTGCCTGGTCAAGAAGGCTCATCAGCACCTTTTCTTCCTGAGGACACTGAGGAAGAATCAGCTCTCCTCGACTATCCTGGTGAACTTCTATCGCTGTGCAATAGAAAGCATCCTGACCAACTGTGCAACAGTGTGGTATGGGAGCTGTTCTGTGGCAGAGCGCAAGGCACTGCAGCGGGTGGTGAAAACCACCCAGCGCATCACTGGGACTCCACTACCCCCCATCACTGGGACTCCACTACCCCCCATCACTGGGACTCCACTACCCGCCATCGAGCACATCCAGAGGAAACGCTGTCTGCATCGAGCTCGCAGCATCCTTAAGGACTCCTCTCACCCAGCCCACACACTGTTTTCTCTCCTGCCCTCCGGCAGGCGGTTCAGGTGCCTCCGGACCAGGATCAGCCGACTAAAGAACAGTTTTTCCCCCAGAGCTGTCTCTTTATTGAGCTCTAACCCTCAGTGATCCCACTCCCCTCATATACTGACACGTGCCTCCATTTTGTTATTTGCAATACTATAATGTTCACTTGCACTGCTGTTACTATAGTAACAACTGTTTATATCTGCATCTTGCACTACTTACCTTGACTAGAATATCAATCTGCACTGCCGACTGTTTATTCACAGTACCAATTGTTTACATATACATTTGCAATACCGTACTTTAACTGTAATATGCAATTACTTTCCACTGCACTTTAATGCGGATAGTTTCTGTCCAAACTTTACTTTATTTGTACTATATACATTACAATACTGCTCATTTTAGCCTAACTTATATATATATATATATATATATATATATATATATATATATATCTGTAAAAATTCTCTTTATAGTAATAGCCATCTGTATATTGTTTTGTTCTGTTTGTATCTGTATTGTTTTTTATTTTTGTTTATTTATTATTTTTTTCTTACTTTTATCATTCGATATTGTAATTTTGTTAGTGGTGTATTGTTGTTTTAAATCTGTGGTTTTATTTGTTGTGAAGCACTTTGGTTCACTTATCGGTCGTTGTAAAGTGCTATATAAATAAAATACATTTACATTTATATTATGCTCACATTCTGTCTATAGTAATAGCCATCTGTATATATATTCATAGTACATATTCACCTGGAAACTCTGTTATAGTAACAACCATTTGTATATTATGTTCACTGTCCATATCTTTATCATAAAATTATGATAAAAATATCAAATTCATTGTGCAGTAGTAGATATTTTTTTCTGTATATTTCTATTTTGCGCCCATGGTAAATTGAGTTTTTGGTTGGTATATTATTTGTTGTATGTTTATCGTTATTGGACCCCCCTCCGAGTAGCTTATCTGGGGTTCCCCATTTTACGCGGCCTGCATATGATCATTGTACCTCCTGAAATTGGGATTAAAGACACAATGACGACGTGTGAAATAAACAAAACGAATGAATGAAATGAATGACATATATGTAACTATTGTATATCAGCGTCTTTGAGTTATTGTTTATGTGTGATAATAAGCCTGACAGTTGAAATGCCCTGCCCCCCAGAAGTAAAGCAGTGTGTGTGCAGAGCGTTGAGATACTCACCGGCGCTGTGTGTGCCTGGGTGGGCCACCTCCACATACAGCTCGAAGGTGGACACAGGGCTCTCCCTGCAACACAGCACACTGGACACTGAGAGGGGGCTTCACCACGGTCTGGACCATGGGCCGGACCATGCGCCGGACCATGGGCCGGACAAACCACACACATGGATCATTCCCTCTTAAACTCTGCTTTAGTTTGCTCTTTTCTACATCCAGCCAAATAATCTGCATGCTGATGTTTGGCATGCAACAACATATCTTTACTAACAATCAATCATTATGTTTATGCTTTTATGTTAATTTCATGATTTGATTTTGGAATGTTTTTTTCTGCTACATGTTTGTGTTGTGAAGCAACAGATTGTAGCTCTATGCCCAAGAAACATTTCCCCTTAGGGACAATAAAGTGCATTCTTTCTTTCTTTCTTTCTATTGCCCACATGTGGGTAGAGTCTGTAGACATCACCACTCCTGACCACTGTGTCTAATGCATCACTGTCACAGTGCACGGCCTCATGAAGCCCTGTACAGTAGTCAGGGATGTTGTGATGGTGCAGATGTCACAGTCACTTTCCTACCATTATGATGACATATCATGAGCTCATTATACACATAAACACATAATTACATAAACCATGGCCTAGGAAATCCCCAGTTCTCCAACAGTTGGAGTCAGACTGCTGGGAGCCTGCAGTGTCGACATGATGGAGCAGAGGAGGGACAGAGGTTCTATGTTCTAACATCTGGGGCCACACACACACACACACACACACACACACACACACACACACACACACACACACACACACACACACACACACACACACACACACACACACACACACACACACATCTCATCTTGTGATAACCTTTAGCAGACCAGAAGAGCCACCGTAACGCTTTGTGGAGTCAGTGTTTTTAGCCTGTGTCGCAACAAGTCCAGCGGGCCTACCGTTACTTTTCTCCCCTAAGAGAGGCTGCGTGAGGCGGCCTGCCGGGCCGCGGCGGCCGAGGCATGCAGCCTCAGGGAGGACCCTCTCACCTGATTCGGGAGCCCATCCTGAAGCGGCGGCGGGCAGCGGAGTCTGTCCGGAGCTGTGTTCAGAAGCTAACCTGATGCTAAGCTGTCACACACAGCTACACACCGCCATATCTGTCTGCAGTGACGCGAAGATCACGCTCCGTGCCGCGCTGTATCATGGGACATTGAGTCTGTTGTAGATAGGCGGTCGGTTTCTGGTGGGTCTGTAGACGGTTCCGTGTAAATCTACAAACTACAACTCCCACAATACCTCCTCAACATCATGGGAGTGTCGGCCGTTATTTACTGCTACTGTAGTCTACCATATTGCGCGCGTGTGTGTGTGTGTGTGTGTGTGTGTGTGTGTGTGCGCGCGCGTGTAATGATACATGATACTCTAGTTGTATGGCTGATACCATTTCAGAATCAGAAAAATATTTATTTCAGGTAAGTAGCCCTTACTAGGAATTTACCTTGGATGATGGTGCATACATAAAAACATATTCAAGTTATAAAATGAAATAAACAAACAACAAAAACAGAAGACAAGACTTAAAACTCAGGGGGACAGGGCCTTTTCTGTGGTTGGTCCAAAACTCTGGAATGCTCTGCCCCTGCATGTCCGAACATCCCCAACAGTTGAGTGTTTTAAGTCTTGTCTAAAGACACATTTTTATTCTTTGGCTTTTATCGCCATATGAGTTGTGTGGTCCTCTGATGTCTCTTATTCTTTTACTGTATTTTATACTGTACTTTTACTTAATTGTTTTCTTTTTTTTTTGTGCAGCACTTTGGTAACTTTGTGTTTGTAAAATGTGCTATAGAAATAAAGTGGATTGGATTGGATTGGATTGAAACAAATAACGCGTAGGCCTACAGATAATTGTGTGTAATGTGTGTAATAACAACAGAGTGTAAATTGTAATTTCCTCATGTGTGGGATTAATAAAGTATACAATATTATTATTAGATAACTATTAACAAAAACATGTTGAGCTATGTGCAAAGCTTTCAAATCAATTTTATTTATAGTATTAATTCATAACCAGAGTTATCTCAAGACAATTTACAGATAGAGCAAGTCTAGACCACACTCTATAATTTACAGATAGAGCAGGTCTAGACCACTCTATAATTTACAGATAGAGCAGGTCTAGACCACACTCTATAATTTACAGATAGAGCAGGTCTAGACCACTCTATAATTTACAGATAGAGTAGGTCTAGACCACTCTATAATTTACAGATAGAGTAGGTCTAGACCACACTTTATAATTTACAGATAGAGTAGGTCTAGACCACACTCTATAATTTACAGATAGAGTAGGTCTAGACCACACTCTATAATTTACAGATAGAGCAGGTCTAGACCACTCTATAATTTACAGATAGAGTAAGTCTAGACCACACTTTATAATTTACAGATAGAGTAAGTCTAGACCACACTTTATAATTTACAGATAGAGTAGGTCTAGACCACTCTATAATTTACAGATAGAGCAGTCCAGACTTATTTCTTGTCAGAACACGCACTGCAGCATTCTGGATCAGCTGGAGAGTCTTAAGGGACTTATTTGAGCATCCTGATAATAAAGAATTCCAGTAGTCCAGTAACACATGCATGGACTAGTTTTTCAGCATCGTTGTGAGACAGGATGTTCCTGATTTTGGGAATGTTACGAAGATGAAAAAGGCTTTTCTTGAGGTTTGTTTTAGAGACGTTAAAGGATATATCCTGATTAAAGACAACTCCTAGATAATGAGGTTTAGGGCCCAGCCCAATAACTTCAGTTTTATCTGAGTTTAACATCAGAAAATTGTAGGTCATCCATGATTTTATATCATTTATGCATGTTGAAGTTTAGCTAACTGACTGGTTTCATCTGGCTTGATGAACAATGAAAGTTAATTGAGTGTTTCCTAATAATATAGCCCCTCTTTGTTTCCCTTTGATTAACCGATCTGAGTTGGGGGACAGACTTTGTCCCCATTTGTCTAGTACTGGAACACAGACGCAGACCAGGACAAGGTAAGTTGGAATAACAAGTGTATTTATTTGTAGTATGAATATGGAAGCGGGTAAGTCCCTATTTTGGCAGGGGGTGAAATAGGGAGGCTGGAGGGTTTGTGCAGATCCCAGAATGCAACTGTGAAGCTGTGGGCCAGGGAGGCGTGCGTTTCTATCCAGGTGGTTAACTGTAGACAGAGGAACAGGAGGCATGTTAGCGACAGGCAGGAAGACTTTCAAAAACTAGAAACAAGATACAAGAGCTCAACATACTGGTTAGGCTAAAGGTCCGCAGGGAGCGGAGGTCTGGGCCCGGCTTATATGGAGCAGAGGGGATCATCAGGACCGGGGGGGGGCACATCACAGGTAACAGCAGGTGTGTGGAGTAGGAGAATCAGCAGGGATGTGTTCAGGAAACTCAGGACAAACAGACTTCAGGTTAGAGCAAAAGCAAAACTGGCTCAACATGGTGGAGCCATGCCAGAAGAGGCTCAGGCATATCATTAGACCAAAACTACACGGAAATCATAGGATTTATGGATTATTGCTATAACAAAAAGTAAACTGATAATTGATCTTTACCAAATAATTCAAGTTTTTAGCTGATTTGACAATAACCAGTGTATATTCTAAAGCTTTTCATCTTCATAAAACGTTGAACTGCAGCTGTGTTTGAAGGCTCTGTGGCCCTAAATCAACCTGTTGGGTGTAGCCCTTTGAAAATTAAGCCATAATTTAAGTTGATGCATAACTATATTCAGTTCATAGAGACAATAAATAGTTAATAAATTACAAATATATGGTATTAAAAGTTAAAAGGTTAAACTGTTAGTTCATTCTACAGTAATGCACCTTGTATTCATGATGTAAGGGTTATGTGGATAGAGATAACGTCCATGTATTTATTTTCTTATACATACTGTTTAAGTTTTATGTCTTTTGTTATATGGAATGTTGTTTAAGAAAGTACTTGTGGAAATGTAATTTAACTAGATATAAGCTAGGTAAGAATATTCTAATTGGTTGTTAGACATTTGTTTAATTCTAATTGGGTTACAGGAAAAAATGGGAAAAAAGAGGAGCCTGCGAGAGAGACGAGAGAAGAGAAGAGAGAGATGATGGTGACCGGGAACTAGAGAAGAACGGAAAAAGTGCAAGATAGACGGCAAGTTTGTCTAAAAAGAACTTTGTAGGACTTTGCTGAATTGATCCTGGTGGGAGAGATTGCTGGCTAAACAACCTCACTGACAAACAGACAGCTTCCTGACGGAGTTCGACCAGAGCGACGTGGACGGATTCACGGAGCAGACAAATCACAAGTTCGACCAGAATATGGTAGACGTTCGTTTCTTGTTTACCGGAGTGAAGAGGACATTGTCTTTACTAAGACAACATACACGTGCAACGAACCAGGCCTGCTACACTGGGGTGGGTAGGGAGGTTTGTACGCAAGTGACTGTGCGACGATCTATTAGTAACCGAGTCATCGCTAGGAAGATACAGGTGTATGGGGTGAAATAAGGCTGTGTGTCATTGTGTTGACGTAGACTAATGTCAAACGGTTTTACTTCCAAACGGGTATGTAGAAGGTCATATTTTGTGTTAAAGAAACACTGAAGTATTGTACATGATTTTCATATTTCTTGAATTCAGAGATGACCACAAAAAAGGGTCAATGTGTTGACTGTATTTTATTCTATTTTGTTTTAGTAATAATAATAATCCATTACCTTTTTGAAACCCGTTGTGGGCCTGAAATTATTATTACTATATCACAAGGGAAAAAAGGGAAATTTAAAAGAACCCATTTCATTACTTCATTACTACTTTGTACAAAAAACCTAGAAAATAGCATGTATTAGTTTAACTGATCATCTGGAGATTTATTCATATAGGCACTTTAAGATATAAGTCAGCTAAACAAACCCAATAGCTACTTTCATTTACCTGGTAAGGGTTGAAAGCGCTACATGGCTCTCCAACTCTAACTCCACGTTGGTCTGACTTACCTGGAGCATCTGTCTCTCCTTACCAAGCTCCATCTTCTGAGTCTCCACTTCCTTTTTCAGGACCTCCTTCTCTCCCTTCATCTGCTCCAGTTACGCTTTTAGGTCTTCGGTAATGAAGGTCTGAAGGTTGAGATCTTTTAGGGATTTTCGCAGCCTGTTTCTGATTTTTCCCATCTGGGATTTTAGATGCTCAGTTTCCCTGAGCGGGGAGGGGACACGTTGAGCCAGAGCTTGATCCAGCTGGGTTCTATGGGAAGCCTGGGATCTTTCCAATACCTCCTTTGCCTCCTCCTCCTGTTTTCGGAGAGCTTCCTCCATCTTGTTCAATTTACCCTGCGGCTCGTGAGCTTGAGCCCTCTCCATCTCCAGACAGCTCTCCAACTCTAACTCCACGTTGGTCTGACTTAACTTGAGCATCTGTCTCTCCTTACCAAGCTCCATCTTCTGAGTCTCCACTTTCTTTTTCAGGGCCTCCTTCATGTGCTCCAATTCCACTTTCAGGTCTTGAGTAATGAAGGTCTGAAGGTCCAGATCTTTTAGGGCTTTTCGCAACCTGTTTCTGATTTTTCCCATCTGGGATTTCAGATGCTCTGTTTCCCTGGGAGGAGTGGACACGTTGAGCCAGAGCCTGATCCAGCTGGGCTCTATGGGAAGCCTGGGATCTCTCCAGTGTCTCCTTGGCCTCATCCTCTTGTTTTTAGAGAGCTTCCTCCATCTTGCTCAATTTACCCTGCAGCTCCTGAGCTTGAGCCTTCTCCATCTCCAGGCAGCTCTCCAACTCTAACTCCACGTTGGTCTGACTTACCTTGAGCATCTGTCTCTCTTTACAAAGCTCCATCTTCTGAGTCTCCACTTCCTTTTTCAGGGCTTCCTTCTCTCCCTTCACCTGCCTCAATTCCACTTTCAGGTCTTGAGTGATGAAGGTCTGAAGGTCCAAATCTTTCTGGGCTTTTTGCAACCTGTTGCTGGTTTTGACCAGCTGGGATTTCAGATGCTCTGTTTCCCTGGGAGGGGAGGGGACACGTTGAGCCAGCTGAACTTTCAAGTCACGCATCTCCCTCTGCATCAGCTCTTTCTCATGTCTTTCTCAGTCTGCCCATGTCATCGGCAGTGGCAGCAGCATACCAGATGATGATGGAGGATGTGAGGATGGACCCAGTGATGGCAGTGTAAAAGTGCATCATCATTGTCTTTGGCAGGTTGAATCAGCTGCTGCAGGAAGTACTCCTCTGCCTGTCTGGGCCTCAGTAAGATCACTGAGATCTGCTGACCAAGGTCTTCTTGCTGTGCCGAAACCTCGACTTAAAACCAAAGATGACTGCGCCTTCAGAGTGGCTGCTCCCACCCACAGTCCTCCCCTGGATATATAAATATATGCCCTTTGTCCTGTAATGTGTCTTGTGGCTGGATGGTTTTTATTCTTTTATTGCTTGAGTGTTTTCCTTCTGTTTGCCCTTTATTTTACCATTATGTTAATGTTTATTCTTAGCCAAACTGCTTCCTCCCGTTTAAACTAATGTTGCCCTGTGTAACCATGGTTTTGAAAGGTACCAAAGAATTCCCGGTGGCAACGGAACAAACCCAGAAGTGGAACATCGTGGAAATACAGTAGACTAAAGACTAAAGTTTTATGCTCCTACGTCAAATCGACGTCGTACCCCCGCAGACCCCTCTGTGTCTATGCTGGACCCTACGGTGTAGCCTGATGGCTGATGGCGACGCACGTCTCTCGGCCGTGGCTTGTTAGCGTTGCATTCCCCCCCGACTCATTTCCTGTTTCTCCTCCATAAACAACATGACATCAAGGAGGTTTCTCCCCCAATGATTGTAGAGTTAGTACTCACCCCGAAGCTAATCGGCACCACTCTCTCAGTTCTCCCTCTACCACCCCCTCACACACACACACATGCCGGCTCGACGCACATACCAGTGCACAAGTATAAACACCAGGCCACTTATGTGGGCTCTGCGTGGAGGCTCTGCAGAAGTGTAAAAGTATTTCAGTATTCACAGTTCACAGTATTAGGATGCAGAGACCCACTGGAAGACTTGATCAATAGTAAGACAACTGCTATTGAGCTACGTGTGCCAAGAGTGGGCAAAAACATGTTCACAGTCACAGACTTCAGATCAGAACGTCCCAAACATGTATATTTAAAGTATATATATGTCTCATTACAATGTTACATAGCTGTTTACTTTCTATACTAGATTTTTATTTATTTTTTTATTTCACACTTGCTTTGCAGTGTACATGTCGGTTTCCCAAGGTAAACTCAGAGAGAGAGACAAAGAGAGAGGAGGGGGGGTTATATGTGTGTGTGTGTGTGTGTGTGTGTGTGTGTGTGTGTGTGTGAGTGAGTGTGAGTGTGTGAGTGTGTCTATGGGGGAGTTGCACAACAGCAGCAGGAGGGACCAGTGTAACTGTGTGAAGGGTTTGCAGTGAGCAGCAGGACAGAGCTGCCTCGTCTACAGGTAAGAAGACATTATGGACATGGGACACGTTTCTAAGCTGTTTATGCACGAGCTACCTGTTGCAATGTAGGTACTGTGTGCTTGTGTTAGGCCACAGTAATACAGTAATGCTAAAGTCTGTTTACTTAGTTTGAAAAGCTGCAATTAGCACAGAAAAGCTAGCGAGCTCATTAGCATATGGCTGTGAGGACCGTATGGAAACAATGCTTCCCACTGTGGACGTTGATTGGGTCCTGATGTCTGTGTGGGGCTTGAGTTGTGTCAGGGCAGGACACAGCACTCACACACCATTCTGACTGAAAAGCATTGTTTGAGACTGAATTCCCCACAGTATTAACATATTTTCATAAACATGTGGCCACAATGTAATGCTGTCTGCCTGTCAGCCCGCTGAATGAATCCAGATCCTGAATGACTGGCATTTAGTTCCTCTCTTGAGACTTCTCTTTCATAACAGGAAACCATTGCAAGACATTCATAACTTCTGCATATTAGTTTCTCAAAATGGCATTTCAAAAAATATAGTTTTTAATAAAACAGCATTACCATTCAATTACTTAGTCACCTTTTTCTTAACCTTAGAAGTTGGTTGATACACTATTAAACGTGGCTTCTGGCATGAAATGTGATTAAATATAATGTGAAACAAACTTTAGAGACACCAATGTTACCCAGACACACAGTCATACAGCTCTGTGTTTCTGCAGGCATTATGTGAACTAGCAGCAACATGGGGGGTTATGAGGATGCCTGGGTATCCAAGGTCAAATAAGTGGCTAAAATTAGTCACGTGTCAGCTGTGACAGGGAGCTGTGTCTCGTTGGACTGGAGGACTGCTTTGTGTCCATCCGTCCCCTCTGTCCTTTGGAATATTTGAGGTTTGGAAGAAGTTTCTCTAATGTTTAAAAAAGCTGAATGGTGGGTTATTTGGCAGAATGGTAGTAAATAGAAATTATGATTTGATGAAAGGAATATGTACATTAAGTCAGCAGTCACATTTGAACACTACATGTTGCAGTTATGTAAGAAAAGACAAGCACAGAATTTAAAACAGGTAAAATTAATAGATAATTAGTAGAAATAACTAGCTAAAAGTAATGGCTAAACAAATGATTAGTAATAGGTATTGTTTAAATGGTTGAAATAGTTATCTAAAAGTAATTTTAACAGATAAATGCTAATAATAAATGATAAAGTACGAGGCTAGTTCTGAACAAACCAACCTTAATATTGATAGTTCAGTTGTATGAAAAACATAACAATGTCAACTTTCCCATACTGAAACATTTGGAACATAGATCCAGAATGAATGAAGGGGTGCATGGGTTCATCTGACAGGGCTGGAACCTGTTGATTAGTAATTTATGTTAACTTAAAAAAAAATTGATATATAAATATATTTGTCTCTGTATTATTTGTGTTTAATGATTAATATGTTTGTTTGTGTGTGTATGCACCATTCACAGAGGCACTTGCACATAGCTTTATGTGGCAATAAACCCTTAACTTACATCTATAGGCCTGTGATGTTGGTTAGGTTGGTAAATCTGGCTGCACGTGATCCGCAGTAAAACCGCTCTGCGCTGGCCATTGTATTCCTATGGAAGGAGGGGTGCCAGCCAATCAGACGGAGCGCTACTCCTGGCGTCGCACACTACTCAGCATTGCTGCCGAGTGCTGCACTAAGAGTTCAAATAATTTCAACCTTGACCTCTTTGCCTCTGACCTTTCAAGGCGCAACCAATTCTAGAAGCAATGCCATGTACAGTACCTAGGCTTTGCTTCTCTGCTCTGCGCCCTACCTCGCTGATTTACTGCCAGTCCAACACATTCTCACTGCCATCGTATAGAATATGGGCCCTTGGTCAGGTGCGTTTGGCATTGTTATTGAAGCTAAAAGTCTCCTTTACCATCATATTTTGACCTGCTTTACCTAAACGAGCTGGGTTGGGACTATTGGCGTCATTTTTGAAACAGTTAGATTAAGGAAAAGATGGTGGGTGGGCTTATAAAACGTCTGTGACAGGACAAGAACAGGTAAGTTGGGTTTAGGAAATGTGACACGCGGGACACAAACCCCACTCTCCTGGGTGAAAGTCCTGTGTCCCATCCACCACCTCACCTAACCTCCCTATGAGAGGGAGATTCTACTCTCTACCGTTGGCTCTCTTAATACTATTTCATTTTCCAGGGCGGTCTACACACACGCTGAACGGTGCTATTTGCGTCGTATGTGTCGCTGACCAAGCATCTGTATTTAACGAGTTCGGAGTGAGAACGGGTTGGTCAATCATATGTAGCGGTTTAATTGACCCATTTACCAGACTTTTTAATTGTGGACAAGAGGAGGGCTGGGCTTCAGTTGGACCAGCTAGAAAAAGATTTAGAGAGTTGATAATATTTTAATGCAGTTTCATGTGAACAACAAGGTCATGTTTAAATGTCCACATGACCCAGCCTTCCATGGGAGAGAGATCAGATCAGTAGCAATGTCCAAAGAGGTTTGGGATCCAGTATACTGTGATGAACCATTGAAGGTAAACTCTGCAGAGTACTGCTGCATATGCCAATTCAGTTGTATAACACCTCCAGAGGGTGAAAGTCTGACAAATGTCCTCAAGTGAAGTCATTCAAGGCAGCATTGGTTTAAGACTACAGATTTTAAAATTGAAAAACATCTGGAGGGATGGAGTTAGAAATGAGTCTATAGAGTGGACTCTATACTGCCCGATCCATCCAGGAAGACCTGCAGACACCATTCCACTAAAAAGAGATACTCGTACAAATATGGTCTTCATGGAAGAGTCATCAGAAGAAAACAACAAGGGGGGTACAAGGTCTTAACTCTGCAGGGGGCCCAAACTTTTGCAGATGCAATGTTTTAGTTTTCTGTTATTTTGAAAGTGTAAATGATGGAAATAAAATCTAACTTTTTGTGACATATTATACAAATGTCTAATTTGTCATTTGATGCCTTTTGGAGATTTTTCCATCTTTTCTTGGCTTCTTTATGCACATTAATACAAATTTTTACCTGGGATGCCCAAACTTTCAAACCCCACTGTAGCCTTCTGCTCCGCAGGCATTAGTGGAATAAAAAAGGTGATATCTCTGGTTCTGCTGCATCAAGTTCCATCCTTGTTTTAACTGAGGGAAAATAGACCTGCTGCAAAAACTTATATTCATTAAGGCACCAGGTGTGGATTCACATTTTCTGTTTTGGAAAGCTACAATTGTTAGATGCAACACTCCCATTTGGGATGTCAGAAATGTGTGTGGGGGTTGGGGCGAGGCTACAGAAGCTGCTAGTCAATCTGTCAAACACTTTGTTTGCAGCATGCTGGGCCATCAGGTTTTGAAAGTTTGACAACTTCTCACTGTTCTTTGTTTGGCCAGTGAGTATGGCAGTGTATGCTGCTGACATCATCAGATGTCCTCAGGAAATGTAAAGTATTTCTCATTTACTGAGAAGAATGACATCCTTCTGTTGAAATAGCTGCCGAGGAGACATTATACAGTGAGGTGTGAGCAGTGAGGTTACACATCTACACATCTGCCCCTCCCCACTCCATTTTTGACTCGGGAACTCTTTGCATCCTTTGCCTCACTTGAAGTTTATTTGTGGTGTTACAGTATCTCTCTAACTGCAGTGGACTCATGACTAACTATCCATTGCAGGGGGCACAAGTATATCCCAGCATGCTTTGGGCAGGAGACAGTGTAGACCAGTCAATACCAGTTTTAACGCAAAATATTCCTACTCACAGTCACACCGAGGGGCATCTAAGAGTTTAGAAAAGTAGACCTTGTTTTTTGGTCTGATCCATTGTAATGGACCTCCCTCAGAGCAGTTTTCCTTGTGACAGGAAGAGGAAACAGATGTGAGGGTTCATGTAGACATAATGTCTGAAATAAAGGTCACTAGCGCAGGGTGAACTGAAAACACTCTTTAGGGTCTGGCTTCAGTCATTATTCCTTCCTGGTATTATTCTGGATTTGGAAAGAGAGGAGGGGAAGTGTAACCAAAAAAATGCGGAAAAGCGATTTAAAAACCTCCCCAAATGAAACGCAAGCCTAAATGGCTGGAGAGTGTATGGTCAACGTCATCCATTGTGGCTGAATATTCCAAGAGTGTATGGCTGCAGCCTGGAGCGTCCCATGTCATCCATCCCATCTCATGCGGTCTCGTCTCATACGGAGGTGTGTCCAACGGTAAATTCAGAGGGTCAAAAATATGAAATCGCAAATAATTTTCCAGATGGAGTCACGGGGAAATTCGTGACCACATTTGTTGCAATGAATTGAAAAACGTTAAAAACTGTTAAAGTAACAATTTTGCCATAAATATAGTTTGATCATTTCTGAACGTTCTGGTTGTGTTGACAAGATGAATGCAGACTATCGTCTGGAATAAAATCAGCCTGCGTCAACTATCATGCCAATGAAAAAAATACTTTTAATATTTGGTGTTTTTTTTAACTAAACAGTAACGCTCATCATACAAATTAATAAAATACTTAAAAAATATGTCTACAAGATAAATGCAGACTATCATACTGATGAATAAAACACTTAAATATATGTCCGTCTATAAAATAAATGCAGATTATAGGCAAACTAAAAAAAATCCTTCTGCCAACCCCAAGCTTCTACTTTTCAAAATAAAAGCTCGCACCTGGAATAAAATATTTGGACTTTTTTTAAATATTTAAAAATATATGTCCGTCTCTAAAATAAATGCAGATTATAGGCAAGCTAAGAAATTCCTTCTATGGCTGCAACTTTGATCCAAGCCATAGAAGGGATTTCTCTCCCGACAGAGGTCAAGCATTTGGTTTGGTTTTTAATTTTTTTCCCCCTTTCATACAATACAACACAAAATACAATAGAACGGAGAATAAAAGTGGAAGAAAAATACAATCGCATTCTGGCCCAAGGCCGTGGCAGCAGAGATACGCAGTCGGATGCAGGACGGGTCCCAGAGACCCGAAGGCCGATGCCGCGGTAGTAGAAAAATACAACCGCATTCTGCCCTGGGTCCCAGAGACCTGACCGCATTCTGCCCCGGGTCTCAGAGACCCGACAGCCGAGGCATTCTGCCCCGGGTCCCAGAGACCCGACCGCATTCTGCCCCGGGTCTCAGAGACCCGACAGCCGAGGCATTCTGCCCCGGGTCCCAGAGACCCGACCGCATTCTGCCCCAGGTCCCAGAGACCTGACCGCATTCTTCCCCGGGTCTCAGAGACCCGACAGCCGAGGCATTCTGCCCCGGGTCCCAGAGACCCGACCGCATTCTGCCCCGGGTCTCAGAGACCCGACAGCCGAGGCATTCTGCCCCGGGTCTCAGAAACCCGACCGCATTCTTCCCCGGGTCTCAGAGACCCGACAGCCGAAGCAGCGCCAGTAGAGCTATACAGTCGAATGCTCTCGCCATGCTGATAAGCAGTTGTATTTGCTGGAATGTCCCAGTGACGTGCGAAAACAATATAGAATATAAAATTAGAAAGAATCTTGGAAAGATTGTAACATGTTTATTTTTGTATTCTAGTTCTTGTTGTGTGCAGATCCTTGTTCTTGCTCGTTAGTCGGCAGAAATGTCTGCGTCGCTGATGCAGGTTTCATCAAATGTAGGCTACGTTAATATGGAACAACACAACCATAACATTCAGAAATGAGCAAACTATATGTAGGCCTATGGCAAAATTGTTACTTTAACAGTTTTTAAAGTTTTTCAATTGATTTCAACAAATGTGGTCACAAATTTCCCCGTGACTCCATCTGGAAAATTATTCACGATTTCGTATTTTTGACCTGAATTTACCGTTGGACACACCTCCGCATGAGACGAGACCGCATGAGACGGGGCGGATGACATGGGACGCTCCAGGATGCAGCCATACCCGTCTTGAATATTCAGCGGTGTGTAGAACTCTTGGATATTAAATGTTCATGTGTAAGGGTCCCAGGAATATATTGTTGTGTACTGAATCAGCACTTTTTTGTGATACTTTTTTTTTTATATATATATTCAGAAAACACAATATAGGAAACTTAATATCAACGAAAAGTTACAAACAACACACTGGGACATAGGAACGTGTCCCAGGGCACAAAATCACAGAGAGGAAAAAAAAGAGGGAGACAAAACAACACGTGCAGAAATAAATTGACCTTAAGCACTCAGTAATGCTGTGTTGTAATGCAATATTTTTCACGTACTGGCCAACAGGAGAGCACTCCCAGAACATATGAAGAAATGTACCTGGAGCTGTTACTGGGCAGAAAGTGCATAAAGGGCTGTTAATTATTTTCATGTGATGCATTTTCACGGGGGTGAGATATGTACTTTGGATGAAATTGTAGTGAATCTGCTGATGATCTGGATTGTGAGATACTTCTGGGATGTTAGACCATACATCATGCCAGTCAAGATCACCACTCAGGTCTGGGTAATCACGTACCCAGATCCTCTCAATAGGAAGGGCAGAGCGGCCAGATATCACCAAGACCTGATAAAACATGGCTACCATACCACAGCTTTTAGGCTGCACAGTAAATAACTCGTGGATAGGATGGGTGGGCAAAGGTTTCTGCCAAGGGACACCATGTGCCTGACGTAACGCTCCACCGAGATACAGGCTTGAATAGACATCAAGACCAATCCACTTTTCCATATCCTTCAAAACACTGTTCAAAGCAACAGAATAGTTATGTTTAATAATAAGCAGGGGCAGACGTCAATGCCTAAATATTTAAACTGGTTAACAATTGGGATGTTGCAAAGATGGTTTAAATGTGGGCAGAATCATTTCAATGAAGTAGTGCAGATTTTGACCAGTTCATTTTAAAGGCTGATAAGCTTCCATACTACTCGCATGCTGCTAGTCTTGTTTTTTTTTAATCCTGTTTGGTCAAGGTTCACTAATTTTGACATATGGGACTCCAAACGACGGGTTAGGAGCTTTGCAAAGATTTTTATGTCAGTGTTAAGCAGGTTCAGAGGCCGATAGAAAGAACACTCTGTAGGATCCTTATCATTTTTTAAGAGTAAGGAAATTAAGGCTGTGTTAAAGTCCCTTGAGATTTCACCCTTTTCAATAGAGAAGTTAATCAGGTCAAGAAGAAAAGGCCCCAGCTGTTCCCAAAAAGTAGCATAGAATTCAGGGGGAATCCCATCAAAGCCTGGTGATTTTCCTTTCTTCATATTCTGTACTGCCAACTTAATTCTTCAATAGAAATTAATTTGTCCGAGATAGGTGATTCCTCTGCTGATAACCAAGGCAAGTCAAGCTGATTTAACCAGCTGTCACAGTGGGATTCATCCAACGTAACCTCAGATTCATACAGATTGGAATAACATGTCTGAAAGGATTTATTATTCCGACAGGGTTAGTTCTAATATTACCATGTGAGGATTTAATAGCGGGAATATCTGCAAAATAATCCCAGGATCTTAACCTCATAGCAAGAAGGTGACTAGGTCAGGTGAGCAGCCCAAGCTGCTGGCCCATAATTTCAGAGCGTTTGTAGCCTGATCCTTGTCCCTAGTGGCCTTAGTGTTTGACCGATCAATATTAGGGTCACAAACAGTGTTGAAATATGTACCAACAATAAAAGAACAGTCCGTTAACTCCAGCATTTTATTAGTGAGCATATTATAGAAATTGTCTTCAAAAACATTTGGTGCATAGCTGACACAAATGCAATTGTTCTGGTATCAAACTCTGTTGTGAAGATCACCATCCTGCCTGTATCATCTGACCAAGATGACACTTTAACTGGGAGGTTCCGTTTGACAACAATAGCCATGCAAAAGCTCTGCACTGGGCGCCTTCCCTGACCTTCAGTGTTGCCGGATAAAGCAGGAACAAATCCAGACCCTTGACTCGTGCTGAATCCATGGTTTGATAGAAGGCTTGCCGCCGCTTGACCATAAAGTTGTTGTAATCCGGGGAGAAGCAAATTTTCCGTCCCTGAATGACGAGCGGAGATCTCCACACAGCCTGTAGGATCGCCTGCCTGGTTGTGTAGCGGAGGACGTTGAAAATCAGTCTGCGACTGGTAGTGATGTTCTTCTTTGGGCTATCACGGTAGATTCGGTGGGCTCTCATGAGCTCTATCTGAACATCTGCTAGATTTGGGAACCACTTAGGCAGTGAGCGTGAGAGATACTGGACAGCATTAGCACCTTTTAGCCCCTCTTTCAGCCCGACGATGTGGATGTTGCATCGCTGGTTTCTGTGCTCCATGTCCGCTAGCTTCACCTGCAGCTCTTATAAAGCATGGCCTTTCCACCGTGGTTTTCAGGTTGTTCACATCAGCTCTGATAGGGCCAAGACTTTCAGCCAGAGATGCTAGCTGAGCATAGATAGCAGTTAGCTTGTTGTCATTGTGGCTTGAGGTAGCTTTTCTGTTTCTCCATATAAAACAACTATTTGACAAATTTTGGACAGGAGCTACACCTTAAGCCGTCATCTCTGTCCAGCCGATCACATGACTCCATCACATGACATTGTTAAGATACATTTGAGGATTGCTTAGATTTGATGAATTCATGCTGTTTTTTTAACAACTTGTTGTTCTGGATTACTAATTCAAAGTGTTATTGTGTAATTAATGTTACATTGCTCCCCATGTCAATTATGAACAAAGCCTCAACTTCAATTTAATTTTAGTGTCAAAAACAGAAGTTATCTCAGGACACTTTACAGATTACAGAGTATGTCTAGGCCACATTATAATTAACAGAGACCCAACCATTCCTACAAGATCAAGTAGGGATGTGCGATAATTATGATGTGAATTATGAAGGATTAGAATGTCTCCAATACTGTGTTCCAGCAGTACAAGAGACTGCATTTCTAGGACCCACGTATAGGCTCTGTATCTTTAGGATTCCACCATGTTGATCTTTCTCTCTCTAAACAGAACTCTGTTTTAAATGTTACAGTTTTCTGGCAGAGACATTGTCACAATAAAGATAATGGAACAATGACTAGAAATTGAGAATTCAGAGAGAAATGATAAATCTGAGCCATTAGAGTGTTGATTCCTTTGGGGTGTGAGTCAGACAGCTATATGCAAGATACAGTATATAGAGTGAGATTTCGTGGCCTTGAAGCCAACAGCAGCAAAGTCCTCATTAACAGCAGCCTGCCATGTGTGTGCAGCTCAGATCTGTCCCTGTGCTCTAACCTAATCATGCTAACATTTAATGCTTAGTAGAGCTGAGGTGGGCGCAAGTTAGCACATGTTCACTCAGCTAAATACTTAAAGCAGACTCAGCAGAGATTGGGGGGGCACTAATGCTTGTAATGTTAGGTTTCAAAGAACAGGAGCAAGTGTCAACTTGCCCTATCTTAGACAGTTTCAAAACAAGTTATAAATACTTCAGAACTTGGCAAAAGTAACTCCACAGAATCATTCTTCTTCTTTAGAAAATGTGAGTGCTACAGCGCAAATGTCAAACTGTTAATAAGTGGTTAGGGTTAGGTGAGGTAATGTGTCTTTATGGGATAGGTATGTGATCAAATGTAGCATCCAAAATGAGAACTATGAATGAGAAAAAATCTGACTCAGTTATTTAAAAGGCATACTGTGTTAGTGTTGGGTTAAAACTGTAATTTAATTCAGCCAGTTCACACTCAGCCCAAACTTCTCTATGAATGTCAATAAAGGCTGATTTCTCATATGTTACAGGAGAGCACGGTGTGCTACAATGGAGGCTCAGAACATCAAGCAGCCCGCCTTGGACAACCACAACAAGCTGTACAAAGCCCTTGGTCAGGAGGAACAGGTAAGGCTTTTAAGGAGTGTATTATTGGTTCTGTTGACAGTGCTGATGATGAAATCTGTAAAAGTCACAGATTCCATCCCCAGGGCAAACAGCTTCCATCACTGTGAGCACATGGACTTGTTTTCCACCTTTAGTGACTAAACTAACACAGAGAAAAACCTTGGAACATCTGATTTGTAGAATGCTCTGCTTTTGGGGATTTGTAGTTTTTGCTGGGTACTTTCAGAGAGTTAGAATGATGCATACACACATACCAGTGTAATAATAATGTGGTGCCCGAGAAGACTCGCTGTGAGCAGAAGGTACAGCTAATGGCCATCCTATAATAAACTACACATTTAATCCTACTGTCACCATGGAAATCAGTTCAGATTCCTAAAAGGAAGCCAGCTAGCCTTGAGTGTGTAGTTGGAGACGAGGGGGTGGGCGAGGGCAGTCTGAAGCATTTCAGCAGAGAAATACACTGCTGCAGTGTCCGCTGCAGTCTGGCAGATTTAAGGACACTGTTTGGAAAATCTCTAGAGAGTGAGCTTTACTAGAGCTTTACACTAAGCTGAATCATGCTAACTAATGCACTACACTGTTTTGGTGTGCAGAGAGGCGTGCCCAGCTATACGTACTGCTGCACTCTGGCCAACCTGCGGATTGAGAAGAAGATCGGCCGGGGCCAGTTCAGTGAGGTGTACAAAGCCACGTACTTGCTGGAGGGACAGCTGGTCGCACTCAAGAAAGTCCAGGTGCACGCCTCTGCTGTCTGCTAACCTCTCAACATTATTAGCACAGAGGGTGTGCTTTTATCATTGCAAATATTTTACGAATCAACAAGACTGGGGGGCAAAACTATAAGACACATTGGCATTGTGGGTACAGTATTGATGTCTTTGAGCTCTTCGTGGATATATTGGTTCGACGTCCCAACCTATACAGTCTACGGTAGCAACATGCCAAAGATCTGTTTGAGAAGCTCTGTCACCACCACTACTCAGTTTGTCCAACAGAGAGTGCTGTGAAAGGTCCCGCTCACCATTTATCTTAGTTATCATTTTTTGGAATTGCCACATTCAGAGATTCATCATTAATAGTGTTTGGTTACAGTATTGTTTAAACTCTGAAACAATGATATTAATATTGGGCTTGTATGACTCAGGCTCTACTAAAGTCCTCTATGTCATTCGCATTAGAACAATAAAAAGAAAGTGATGATCTGATACATTGGCTGATGTACTTTTTTTATATATGAAAAGATGTTTGGCTCTTATATTAGAGAATTATGACTAGGAAAAATTTTACAGTGAAAAAAATAGTTTCTTTTCCCCCATAGATCTTTGAGATGATGGATGCCAAGGCTCGCCAGGACTGCATCAAAGAGATAGATCTACTAAGGGTAAGTGGAAGCAGCCTGTTCACTCGGAAAGATTGAATGGTTTTCCAGTGTTGTTTAGAGGAAGCTATTACCGGGGGCTCAGCCGTACTGCTTGGATCTGTGTTGAAATGAACAAAACAAAGGACAAATGAGTGTGTGTTGTGTTTGTCCACTGCAGCAGCTCAATCACCCCAACGTGATCAAATACCTAGACTCCTTCATCGAAGACAACGAGCTTAACATTGTTCTGGAGCTGGCGGACGCTGGAGATCTGTCACAGATGATAAAGGTCAGGTGTCACGGACTCGCAGAGGCCTCGCTCAGATTAAACACGTACACCCAATCTCAACACACGATTCATCCAGCAATAGGAGCATTACTGCTGGAGATAGGAGCAGTGCTTTTTCCATGAATATGCTGCACGTAGCATCTTCCAGGTAAGCATTGTAAACTTCCATCTGTGCAGTACTTCAAGAAGAAGAGGCGCCTGATCCCAGAGAGGACCATATGGAAATATTTTGTGCAGCTGTGCAGCGCCTTGGAGCACATGCACTCACGCAGAGTCATGCACCGAGGTAAGCTGATGCACACTTCATCACCTCCATATTGCTTTCTACTGATGTATTTAACCCTGTCATCTATCGCTCACTCTACCCAAACATCCTCTCATTTCAATTTCCTCTCTTCCACAGTCAATATTCAAACACAGGAAGGCAGTCTGTATGCTTGTAGATCCATACCGTGACGCGGCTGTCTTCTTTGTCTAGCATTTTCCCCTTTACGAAGTTTAACTCTGTTCTTGATATACATCCTGAGCAGATATCAAGCCAGCCAACGTGTTCATAACAGCCACAGGCGAGGTGAAGCTGGGGGACCTGGGATTAGGCCGCTTCTTCAGCTCCAAAACCACCGCAGCACACTCCTTAGGTAAAGCACACGTTCATGCAGAACATAGATACAGTACATATAAATATATCTACAATATACTGTACATCAATGTCATGTTCATGCAAAAACAATGGACACAGCTCAGCTGTGTTCATTAGTGCTGATTGTGGAAATGACAGAACTCCCCTGGTTGAGGCTCAGTCCTTACTGCAGTGCATGCAGCATGTCATTCCACCTTTCCTGTCTTCAGCTGTCCTGAAGTGGCCCCAAATGAAGGCCCAAAATGCCCCAAAATGAATCTTTAAAAATCAACATAATGACCAAACTATTTTGAAAGAGTTATTTTATATACCTACTATCTGTGTAATGCTTTGATTCATGCATTCATGTTCTGTGCCAGAGTGTTCAGGCAGTGAACTTTTGAACAAAATGATCATTTGATTTGTGTGTGACTGTGTCTGTCCCAGTGGGGACGCCGTACTACATGTCACCAGAGAGGATCAATGCGAATGGATACAATTTTAAGTCTGATATCTGGTCCCTGGGATGTCTACTGTACGAGGTAAGTTCACAGTCATTTTGACCTTTATTGACAGTAAAAGTGTGAAATAAATGATGACATCCTCACCCTGCTAGTGGCCCCTGGAGGCTGCTAAGTTTATAGCATCCCAACATATTAACAACAACTGCGTTTTCTAGTCTTTCCCTGGACCAAACTGTTAGATGGTCACTGGCATCCCTAATGGAGTACTGGAGTAGTTTCCTATTGGACAACTCAAAAACGTTTTTTAGAAGAAAGATCAAACGTACAGCATCCTGCCAGTGCTTTGGACAGCTGTGGCACTCAGTGGACAAGCCGCTAAGATAAGATAAGATAAGAATCTTTATGAATAAAATTGCAGTTCTTCTTCAGCTAGTGCATAATAATAAATAAAAACAAATAACAATAAAAACAATAAAGTAAAGAAGCAAGTAATATATTCAACATTAACAATTCATAGCGCATATACTCTTTATGAATTTAGGGAGCTGATGGTCCAGGGAAAGAAACTGTTTTTGAGTCTACCTGTCCTGATCTTGAGGCATCTGTACCTTCTGCCAGAGGGCAGGAGGTTGAACAGTCTGTCCTGGGTGTGAGGGGTCAGCAGTCATTGCCCTGGCTCTACTGAGACACCGTATGCTGGCGATGTCTTCCAGCGAGGGTAGGGGACTGCCAGGGAAATGTTGTGCTGTCTTTATGACCCTCTGCAGGTTCTTTCTGTCTGCCACATTACAGTTGGCATACCAAGCCGTAATGCAGTAGGTCAGGGCACTCTCAATGGTGCTGTGGTAAAAGCAATTAACAATTTCTCCTCCACATGGTTCCTTCTAACTATTTTTAGAAAGTGAAGTCGCTGACGGGCCTTTTTTACCACCGCGGATGTGTTGGCAGTCCAGGAGAGGTCCTGGTTATATACTGTAACTGAAAACATGTCTTGTATTCTAGTTTCTTCAAATTAGCCACCTTTTGCTCTGATTACTACTTTGCACACTCTTGGCATTCTTTTGATGAGCTTCAAGAGGTCGTCACCTGAAATAGTTTCCCAACAGTCTTAAAGTAGTTCCCAGAGATGCTCAGCACTGGTTGGCCCTTTTTCCTTCACCTTTCCTTCGCGGTCCAGCTCTCCCCAAACCATCTGGATTGGGTTCAGGTCCGGTGACTGTGGAGGCGCAGCACTCCATCACTCTTGGTCTAATAGCCCTTACACACCCTGGAAGTGTGTTTGGGGTCATTGTCCTGTTGAAAAATAAATGATGGTCCAACTAAACGCAAGCCGGATGGGATGGCATGCCGCTGCAGGATGCTGTGGTAGCCATGCTGGTTCAGTATGCCTTCAATTTGGAATAAATCCCCAACAGTGTCACCAGCAAAGCCCCCCACCACCATCACACTTCCTCCTCCATGCTTCACAATGGGAACCAGGCATGTAGAATCCATCTTGCTTGTTGCCTCTCCTTAGCAGTGGTTTACTAGCTGCTGTTTGACCATGAAGGCCTGATTGGTGCAGTCTCCTCTTAACAGTTGTTCTAGAGATGTGTCTGCTGCTAGAAGTCTGTGTGGTATTCATCTGCTCTCTAATCTGAGCTGCTGTTAACTTGTGATTTCTGAGGCTGGTGACTCAGATCAACTTATCCTCAGCAGCAGAGGTGATTCTTGGTCTTCCTTTCCTGGGGGGTCCTCATGTGAGCCAGTTTCATTGTAGCGCTTGATGGTTTTTGCGACTGCACTTGGGGACACATTCAAAGTTTTTGCAATTTTCTGGATGACTGACCTTCATTTCTTAAAGTAATGATTGGCACTCGTTTCTCTTCTCTTAGCTGATTGGTTCTTGCTGTAAGGCAAGGCAAGGCAGCTTTATTTGTATAGCACATTTCAGCAACAGGGCAATTCAAAGTGCTTTACACAAAAACAGTTAAAAAATAAAAACAGATAAAACACAGAAGAAACAGTTAAAAATTAAAATTAAAAACAGATAAAACACAGGAATAAAAGTTACAGTGCAGTATAAAGATTAAACATTAATGAAATGATCATCATTTAAAGAAAGGCAACATCAAAAAGAAAGGTCTTCAGCATTGATTTAAAAGAACTGAGAGTAGCAGCAGACCTGCAGGTTTCTGGGAGTTTATTCCAGATATGAGGAGCATAGAAACTGAACGCTGCTTCCCCCTGTTTAGTTCTGACTCTAGGAACAGACAGTAGACCTGTCCCAGATGACCTGAGTATGTAATATGAATTCTACCAGTTGTCCAATAGGCTGTCAGCTGTGTATCAACCTGACTTCTTCACAACACAACTGCTGGTCCCAACTCCATTAATAAGATACAGATACAGCTTTATTTGTGACGTGTGCACAGGTACACAGTGAGATGATGCTTTTTTTGGAGTAAACCTCCGGGCCGCAGCTATTTAAAGCGCCGCCACACGCTCTCCCAAAAAGGATTAATGCAGACAGCAACATAGTACAATACATAATAACATAACAACATAATGCACAGGACAACACACAGTACATGTGGTCACATGAAGGGATTTTTTGAGGTGGCTTGGGAGGGTGAGAAACAACAAAAAAAGGAAAGAAATATATAGGACAGATAGTCTAGCTAGCTGTCTGGATTTACCCTGCAGAGATCTGAGGACCAGGTAACCATAGTCCTCAGATTGGACAGATAGTCTAGCTAGCTGTCTGGATTTACCCTGCAGAGATCTGAGGACCAGGTAACCATAGTCCTCAGATTGGACAGATAGTCTAGCTAGCTGTCTGGATTTACCCTGCAAAGTTCTGAGGACCAGGTAACCATAGTCCTCAGATTGGACAGATAGTCTAGCTAGCTGTCTGGATTTACCCTGCAGAGACCTGAGGACCAGGTAACCATAGTCCTCAGATTGGACAGATAGTCCAGCTAGCTGTCTGGATTTACCCTGCAGAGATCTGAGGACCAGGTAACCATAGTCCTCAGATTGGACAGATAGTCCAGCTAGCTTTCTGGATTTACCCTGCAGAGATCTGAGGACCAGGTAACCATAGTCCTCAGATTGGACAGATAGTCTAGCTAGCTGTCTGGATTTACCCTGCAGAGATCTGAGGACCAGGTAACCATAGTCCTCAGGTTGGACAGATAGTCTAGCTAGCTGTCTGGATTTACCCTGCAGAGATCTGAGGACCAGGTAACCATAGTCCTCAGATTGGACAGATAGTCTAGCTAGCTGTCTGGATTTACCCTGCAGAGATCTGAGGACCAGGTAACCATAGGCCTCAGATTGGACAGATAGTCTAGCTAGCTGTCTGGATTTACCCTGCAGAGATCTGAGGACCAGGTAACCATAGTCCTCAGATTGGACAGATAGTCTAGCTAGCTGTCTGGATTTACCCTGCAGAGATCTGAGGACCAGGTAACCATAGTCCTCAGATTGGACAGATAGTCTAGCTAGCTGTCTGGATTTACCCTGCAGAGATCTGAGGACCAGGTAACCATAGTCCTCAGATTGGACAGATAGTCTAGATAGCTGTCTGGATTTACCCTGCAGAGATCTGAGGACCAGGTAACCATAGTCCTCAGGTTGGACAGATAGTCTAGCTAGCTGTCTGGATTTACCCTGCAGAGATCTGAGGACCAGGTAACCATAGTCCTCAGGTTGGACAGATAGTCTAGCTAGCTGTCTGTGACACAAAGATGTTTTTGCTCTGTAAGCACGTAACAACTATGGCAACTGGTTATTTTTGAGGAGAACACCTTAATTTAAGGAGAAAGAGCCTGATTGGACCAACTGTGTTGGAGTTTGTACAGATTGAGCGAGAGTCCTGACCGGGCCAAGCAGCGGTGCAGCGGCACCGGTGCCACAGGCAGTACCCGGCATCCAATGGAGCCATCACAAACAGTCTTCCTTCATGTCTCAAACCTTCTCCTTATCAGGACAGAGTAGTCCTAGAGTGGCATTGTGTCTTATTCCAGAGTTCACTGTCTCCCCATGACAAATCCTTTCTTCCTCCAGATGGCGGCGTTGCAGAGTCCGTTTTATGGGGACAAGATGAACCTGCTGTCCCTCTGCCAGAAGATCGAGCAGTGTGATTACTCCCCCCTCCCAGCTGACCATTACTCGGACAAGGTAGAGAACACAAAACTGAGCCCTGCCATGATTACCGTCAGTCTCAGAAAGAACAAATGTACCATGAAAACAGATATTTACTTAACATATTACTGTATGGGAACATTAAAGTTCTTTTTAAGTTGTTGTCAATGTTGTGTGTATGTCGTATTTTGTCATAATTCACGAATGCAATTGCTTGTTAAGCCCAGGTCAGTAAAAAGACTGAAAGCAGAGAAAACTACCAGCCTTGCACGATTAAGAGTTAAATAATCCACCTTCCAATCAGCTCAAACAGTTTAAAGCGGAATTTAGGCTTCAGCGTTGAGTCGTCACCGTGGCTACGTGTAGATAGGGACCCTACGCGGCAGCCTGATGTCTGTCCTCTGGAAAACAGGAATGAACTAAGGAATGAATTAAACAATTATTTCCCATAGGATAATGTGCTAGATTAGAGCATCAATTAACATTTTCTTTAATAAAACTATAGTTCTGGGCTGTTTGATGAGATTACAGAACCTTTTTGAAGAATGGACTTATTGAAATCTTTAATAGCACAAACCGAGAAGGACAGTGTATTGAGAGATTGGCTGACACATTGTTGGTTGGATCCGTTGACAATAAGACTAATGAAATTGATGAACCCCCTTTTCCCCAGCTGCGGGGCCTGGTCGGCATGTGCATCAACCCAGAGCCAGACCAGCGGCCGGACATTGTCTTCGTGCTGCAGATCGCCAAACAGATGCACACGTGGACGTCCAGCACCTGAGCGGCATGTCCGCTCCACGCTTCCCGTCTGCTCAGTCTGAGCTTGGCTCGCACAAAACGCTTCGCCTTCCCCTCCTCTGGACAGGAGGAAGCCCTGGAAAGACATGCACTTCCACTAATCTTCTGTCATGGACGATGAAGAGTTGCGTTGGTGCTGTAGCTCTAAAGTGGAGCTACATGTTTCTAGAGCTGAGGACGGAGTGTGTTGTCTCACTCTGACCACAGATCCTCTCTGCCCATTCATTCCACGCTCCGGCCCTGTGTCTGTGGGCAGGGGAAATTGAGAATCTGAATAGCATTGATTATTGTAATCTAAATTGTTCTTTTACATTGTCAATTTAAGTCCATCAACCAGATAATATGTATTAGCGATTACTAAGTGAGAATGCAGCTTTAACTCACTGTCATCGTGCAGGGGAGATCAGCCCCACAACCTGATGTGAATACTATCTATCTATCTATCTATCTATCTATCTATCTATCTATCTATCTATCTATCTATCTATCTATCTATCAATCAATCAATCAATCAGAGGACGGTCTCCTGTGTGGAAACCAGGGGGGCTGTGGTGGTGTCAGAGATGTGCAGGTCTGGACTAACAGGCGAGACTGCAACAAGCAGGATCCCCCAGCAAAAGATTAAACTAGTTCTTCTCCATGACTACACAGTTAATACAGGCTGACCGCCAGCAGCAACGGGAGGAGCAACGCAAGGAACATGAGGAGCAATGGCAAACAAACTGATGTAGAACTCAAAGAACAGACACAAGGAGCCAATCAGCAGATGAGACACAGCTGAAATAAAAAGAGAAACACTGATTTGGTAAAGAGACGACACAAACAGGTGGACAAGTGGGCTACTGGGACACAGAAGGGACACACATGGCCAGCACAGAAACTAGGCTAACAATTGACTAAATAATCTTAACCCTTATATGGTATTCGGGTCAAATTGACACATTTCAGTGTACATTTTTTGTACCTGTATATCAATGGCCTTACCTTATTTTCTGTGATAAACATGTATTCCTGACTCAATTCAGAAAATTATTCTGGATATGACCACTTATGTTTTTTCCAAGATAAGAATGATCACATAGTGGATTTTTAACATGAATTATAATCTTATGACAAAAACAAATCACACTTCCATTTTTAATTGTGCTAGTAGAGACTGATTGCATTCCCTAAACATGTTATAAAGACAACATTTGTTAATAGATTATGAAGTTAAATTTAATTTCTGAATTGTTAAAACCCCATATAAGTCCCGGTCAGTTTGACCCGAGGGACACGAGAAGGTCCCGAAAGTAAAGACAATACAAGGGTTAATCCAAGGTCTGCTCACAGCAGTTTTGCCGAGCTTTCAGCCACATGTCGTGGTCTTCTTTTGAGAAGGACTTGTCTTAGTCTCAGTGGGAAGTCGTGATGGAAGACTCACAAACTGGGCCAACCTTTGGACTCTTAGCTCACTGTTTTGAATTTGTTATGATTTTTATGGCGCCTCAATATTTTTGCATATAAATTTCAGAGTTTTATTTAATTTTATTTATTGATTTTTTTCCCTACCACCAGTGTAAATTAAATTTGTCCAGTGATTGATGAGGCAAGATTTCTTTGATTCCCAGTTTTGGAGGACTACTTTCTTAGCAACTCAGCTTGAGAAATGAGCAACGGATTCCTGAAATTTTGTGGGATGTGGATTTTGGAGATGTCACCAAGGAGACAGAGTGTTGGAGATGATGGGATGCTGTGGCTCAGGGTGGTGGGCAGTGTCTCAGTGACCGTGATCCAGAAAGTGAACTGGTTGACAGAGCCACATGGCGTCAGATAGTCGTCGGTGCTTCCTACAGTGCATTGAGAACAGATGGCTGTGTTTGCTAGGCCCATGTTATGGGAATGATTTTATATTTATATATATAAACACTAAACTGAAGAAAAAAAATTGCAGAAAAAAATATATAGAAAAAAAGTGGCAAGAAAAATGATTAGGCAGCATCTTCCATTGTTGTCTCGCAGTGCTTACTTCCTGATTGAAGTGGTATCCATTAACCATTGAGGTGTTTGGCCAGGTGGCACATATATTGGCCAATAAGATCATGTAGTGTCTTTTTGAATTGCAACCATGTGACTTTATGTCAGATTGGTGTGTCTTATGCAGAGAACTGTGTTAAGTGCATTTAAAAGTTCCCTTTTGACTTACAAAGTGTGTGTACGAGGGTTGCCACCTGTCCCAGTTTTACCAGGATTGGGAAATGGACAACTGAATGTCCCAGTTTTGTGAATATGTATGTATCCATTTGAAATAGGCTATGTGTTGTGCACAGGTGGCAACCCTTATGTGTAGTGTTTTGTTCTCTGTGTCAGTTTAAATAATTGTGCATGTCATTTTAGTGTGTTAGCAAGTGGAAAAACTGTTATTTGAACCTGGGAATATCTTCTGATGTACAGGTGGGTTAATGACACAATTCACACCGTATGATAGCTGGAGCGATGAGCACAGACTAACTATTAAAGCTGCACAGACCTTACAATCGTTTAAATCGCTGCTTAAGACGCACCTGTTTGCTGTAGCTTTTAACCCTCGTTAACCTGGATTCTGATGTTTTAAAGTGTTGTTGTTTGTCTCCCTGTGATGTATTTTGGTTGGAGTGATTTTTACACTTATTAATGTATTTGATATCGACCCTGTTCAGCACTTTGGTCAACTGTTTTTAAATGTGCTACAGAAATAAAACTGACATCAACATTAACATTGACATTGACAAGATACATCCTGAACTTATTCCCATGTTCAATTAAAGAGACATTTTACTCAATAAGAAAAATGGCATCAACTTCAAAATAAAAGCCCCATGGCTAGCTGTGTCAGCAGATAAACTGTCCTGTTTATACAAATAGTGGGCGTACAGGATCTTTAGCGTTTTAAAAATAGAAAATAGATCCTGGCCCAAGTATTCAGGATGATAAAAATGTTAATTGTGTCATTAACCCACCTGTACACCAGAAACACATGGGCAGTCATCCACCAGGATAGCAAGCCTTTTATCCCCATAACCATCAGAAAATTAAACATGTATAGAACATTCAAGATTGACAATCAGAGCTGTCAGACCCATTATTATTATTAATGTTATAGCATTGGACCTGCTCTTGCTGCCCCCTGCTGGCTTCTTGCCTTGTGTGTGTACATGTGTTCATGTTATTGATTGTTGGTCAGCTATGTTTCTAGTATATATTTAAGTTTTCTTACATGTAACTGTAATAGTAGTACTTTTACCCGATGTATAATATATTGTAATTGTTATGTAAATATGTAATTTTACTTTGTAGGGTGACTTGTTACAATCTGTCTTGCGACTGCAGATAAAAAATAGCCTTTTGGCTAACTCTGGCATACTGACAGAAATTTCCATTAATATGCACTGTCCCTGTATTAAATAAACAAATATCTTCCTGAATACATGGACAAGGATCTGCATGAAGTAGGTTATCATGGTGTACTACAATATTTTGTACATTTTTACAGTAACTATACTACAGTTTTTGAATTGTCTAGAGTGGACAGGCAAATATATCACTGAGGACGCAGATGTACAAGAACAAATTTAAATATGGTTTTGGCCAACATTGCAGTTAGGATTTGAGAAATAAAAAGATCATATCTTGAATTATGAAACCAAATTCGACAACATTAATGCTGTAGGCCTCACAACCATCCGACATATCCCCCAACAGCTCCTAGTGACCACGAAACACCGGTACAAGGTGCCGTTAAAGAGAAACTATATTCATGACACTTGCATCTGTAAGGCATTCTGATTCTGCCTGTAAACACTGTTGTTCCTTTAAATGTACTATACAAATAAAATGACTTTACTGCAACGGGACTCTGGAGGTACTGGGTTTGTCACACACGCACATTTAGTCGGTTACAGAGTGTATTGGAGATGGACACCCATGAATATATTTCTGTGGATGAGGCCGGGTGCAGGGGGAGAAATAATAGGGCGGTAATAGGCAGAGGGAGCGGTTGTCAGTTTCTATAGACTTGATTCAGCTTCATACTCGCCCTGTAGTCTGAGACATTGGGTTAGGGGGCTATTAGTGGTCCCACACACTCAGTTTAAAACTAGGGGGTTAATCATTCCCAGCAGTGGCTCCCAGGCTGTGGACGTCTTGCCTCCTCCTGCCTCCAGTCTCTCTTATAAACAGACTGCACCTCTTTAACATCGCCACCAACAAAACAGGAATCAACTCAAACACTTTTATTGTAAATGATGGAAAAACAACATGCCACTTTAGGAACTCCGAGGGGAATATTGAGTTCCAGTGTATTTAGGAGGTATCCATAGTGTGGACACTTTCCTCCACCAGCTCCAGGTTCAGCGGGGTCACCAACTTTGTCAACACACCGGTGGTTCCTCTTTTGTACTTGTAGTCCCCAGTTCTACACACAGAGAGGAACACATCAGACACAGAGAGGAACACATTAGACACCGAGAGGAACACATTAGACACAGACAGACAGACACCGAGAGAGAGACAGAGAGAGAGATCACAGCATCACACGTCAGACACAGCACCACAGCAGTCAGGAGTAAAACAAGTTGTTAGTAGCAACACACATCTGTACTCACAGCTGCATGGCTTCACGCTCATTTACTCTTCAAGCAGAACAAGCAACAAGACAACAAGTCATGCCCCAGTTCACCACATGATTTATATGTGATCAGAAAATATAGATAGATCAATCAGATGATGCATATGCGCCTTGAAGACACGATTGTGAAAGTGAGTGTACACCTCTTAGACGTTACTTTACATTTTAGCCTCGGCTCAACTGCATTTAATGTCCTTTGTACGCTATAATAACCGGGATTAGAGCCAAAAATTAGGTCTGACTTTATATGACATCACAGTAACACAGAACCACCCAGATGCATTGCTTAAATGGTTTTAGCACACTTGTCAACAGGAGACTTTTTCTAGTGCTCATTTAAATGTAATCACACCATACTGTATGTATTCAGATTACTGCAGCAGTGTGTACTGAATGTTTGTGTGTAGGGGAGCAGACAGCTGGCGGAGTCTGTGCTGTCAACAATATGTCCACTGAACACAATGGTACTCACCCACACACACTTTGGAACAAGGGCAGGTGTTTGCTCTTCTTCACACCAGGAATAGCATGTTAGGAACATGAATCTAAGATTAAGTAAAGACAAACAGAAGTGTGTAGTTGTCACCTGACGCCCTTCTTGTTGGCCTCATCGTGGGGCCGGATGTAGTCCACCTTCCCTTTGGTGATGACACTCAGGTCGATGTTGCTGCCAGAGCCCAGGTCGTTGAAGATTCCTGCAGCGATGGCGTCTCGCACCAGCTGCTTGGCCTCCTCCTCCTGGGAACAAACCAGCGTGAGAAGCAGCGGTACTCGGACAGGAGCTCACGTTGTTTCCCTGTGGGTGGGGTACTCACCTCCATATCAGGCTTGTAGCGGTCCTCGAACACCGCCATGGCAGCCAGGGAGCCAGAACCTTGAGGAAAGATAAGCAGCCTGACATGAGCCAGTGCTCAGCTCCGTCACAACACACTACTACACACTAACTGTGCGTCCACCCCCCCCACGGACTTGACCTTCTAAAGTTACAGAAGTCATTAATTTTCAGAGGAAGCTTCTCTCAGCTGCCAGGAGGCTATTCTGTCGGTGTCGCGTTTTAAGCATAATTTAGAAAGTTCAGATTTTTCAACTTTATGGTAATGAGCAATGACGCAGTTCAGCGGCAAACGCCAGCAACCAATCACAATATAGACGTCCTTCACGCTGGCTGATCCCAGAGATAACAAAACATTAGTTCTGAGGACAAGCTCATAATCACCGTTGCTAGGTTACCTATCGTTTATGATATAACGTTGGCTGTACATAGGGACCAGTTAGTGTTACCTGCCGATCACATGGTCTCTAACGGCCCCTCACAGTGAAGTCCTGCACGGATCACTAGGTTAGTCTGGATCACTAGGTTAGTCTGGCTGCTGGATCACTAGGTAAGTCTGGCAGCTGCTGGATCACTAGGTTAGTCTGGATCACTAAACTAATCTGGCGGCTCTGCCTGCACGCTGCTACGGCTCAGCGGCTAACAAGCGAGCTAACTGCTAACAGACACCGCTGCGACCAATTAACAATTAAAAGGTTTCTAATGGCAGCGTCTTGGCCGTGCCGTGGCTGCGTGAGCTTCTCCCGGTCGAACAGAGAACGTCGCCACGTCAGAGCGGCCAAAGCATCCCCGTAGTTTTTGACAAGCGTCCTTCACAGGGCGGCCAGAGCTTCTTGGCAGCTCAAGTCGGCGACGGTGTGAACGTACAGTTAAGATTAAAAAACCAGCTGCAGGTGTGCTTCTGGAGTGGCTGGGTGGGTGTGGGGGAAACAGAGTCCTTCACCCAAAAACAAGTGTGTGTTTTTAGAATACAGTGTGTTTGTGAGACTGACCCACGGTGAGGTCGCTCTGAGTGTAGTGTGTGTGTTTGTGACTGCCCCATGGTGAGGTAGCTCTGATTGTAGTGTGTGTGTGTGTGTGTGTGTGAGACTGACCCATGGTGAGGTAGCTCTGATTGTAGTGTGTGTGTGAGTGTGAGTGTGAGTGAGTGAGAGAGAGAGAGAGAGAGAGAGAGACTAACCCATGGTGACATAGGGTAACTTGTCGGTGGAGCCGTGTGGGTAGATGCTGTACAGGTGAGGACCATTACAGTCCACTCCCCCCAGGACTAGAGCAGCCCCGATGTAGCCTTGGTACCTACAAACACACAAACACACACACACACACAAGCTTGTGACCAGGAGGTCTTCGGTTCAATCCCAGACCAACAGGATCAAATCTGGGAGGTGAAGTGAAAAAGCAGCGCTTGTCCCTCCCTCATTTCCACAACCGCTCCAGTGGAGCTGCTCAGTCGCAGCAGATCCGACTGGGGTTGTACTGGACAGCTTCCAGGTATCAACCAGTGAACCTCTCGTGAATAAATAAAGGTTAAATTAATCAAATTTAATTATTTTTCCAATTCAGAATGTTTTAGTGTCTTATGAAGGTGTCGCTTCTTTCCTGTGATGAGGTTTTTGTCTTTGTAATTTGTCTCGATGTCATTGTAAATGTGGGCCGCCCCTCAATGAGCATAAATAAAGATTGAATAAATACACATCCTGCCCCCAGCACGCTCCACCCAGGCGTCACACTCCTCATCTAGACTACATGGAGGGTTTCCACAAAGACCAATCCGCTAGTGAGGAGGGATACTTCAGACATCGTTCACAGTTTATATGAGAAAGATTTCTGGATATTATATGGAAATAAAAAAATTTTTTATCCATCCCTGTATATACATTATACATATTTCTAATGGGTGTGTACCTGAAGAGCATCTGTTTGAGCATGCGGTTAGCGGTGGCCACGCGTGGCAGCCTGCCTGTGGAGAGCGCGTGCAGCTCCAGGTTGGACGAAATGATCTGAGTGGTCATCTCTGTATCTGCTGCTGTTCCTGCTCCACAACAGCTGGACAAACACACAGTGAAACAGCAATCTGTCAGCTTCATCACATCAAGGTCCAAAACTAGAAAACTCTACACATCACATATGGCTCAAAGCCTGACCATGTGTAGCAATAAAAAAGTTAAAAACAGGTTCTACCACCCAACAGGGTGCACGGAGCTCAAGTAGACGCTACATCTATAAGACATATCACCAACGTTCATCTTGGCTCTTTGAACACACGGTCAGGTTCCTGACACTTACTAGATGTTGGGGGAGATGTAGTGGATCTTGGAGCAGTTCTTGTCTGCCACTATCATGCCCTCGGTAGCTCTGGTGTCGGCTCCGAGGACCACGCCATCCTTCGCAGGGAAACACACACACACACAACCATTCAGACTCAGTACAGCCACACTCCACTAAAGCATGCTGCATTACTCTTTACAGCAAGGACAACAATAATTTTAACCTACATCGACCAGCTGTGCATTTTATGTTATTGCAAGTTAAAATAGAGCTGGGCAATATATCAATGTTGAGATATGAAACTAGATATCGTCTTAGATTTTGGGTATCGTAATATGCCATTAGTGTTTTATTTCCTGGTTTTAAAGAGTGCATTACAGTAAAGTGATGTCATTTTCTGAACTTATCAGACTGTTGTACTTGTTCTATTATTTGCCTTTACCCACTTCGTCATTGTATCCACATTACTGATGATTATTTATCAATAAATTCATTGTGTAAATATTTTGTGAGAGCATCAAAAGTCAACACTACAATATCGTTGCAGTATTGATAGAGGTATTTGGTCAAAATTATCGTGATATTTGATTTTCTCCATTTTGCCCAGCCCCATGTCAAAATGTCTGTCATCAGGAGAGACACTACAATGCAGCGGGGCACCAGCCAGGTGTTTCGTGAAAAGACTGATAAAGGAGGAGTTGTTGTATAAGAAATTACCATATCACTGTGTGTATTTATGCTGGCCAGTGTCAACCAGGGGTATCAAACTCATTTTCACTATGAGCCAAACTGGAAAAATGAAAACCACATCCAGGGTCCGACATGTATAGTTTGAAATGCTTTTATTGAGAGAAGTCAAATATCTTTGACTGTATTACTGCATGTTGCTTTGTAGTAGCTTTTTCTGACGCTACAAAAGTCAACAAAAAAAGTTAGTTAGCAAATCATGATCATAGTGATTACATTTTTAAAAAACAGGCTACCACTTAACCAACTCCCAGCAACTGTTTCACAGCCAGAATAAGAAAACTCTACATTTCTAAATCTCAAAGTCACCAAATATGCCAAATTCTGCTCAGTGTCGTGTAATTGCAGTTTGAAACACAATGTCCTGTTTTTGGGGGTTTGGCACACAACTAGATTAAATTGATTGTAAACCTAAGTTAATATGTGGGCTAGGGTTGGGCGATGTCCCCTAAACTGGCAGTTGACAATGTTTACAGTAAAACAGTGATGGATGATGTTTGTAAAATGGCCGATATTTGAGCTCTACAAAGTTAAAAAAGTCTCAGAAGTGAATTTAGTAATGAAATAGCAGAAGAACAATGTATAAAGTTTCCAGTTGTTGGCCACAACAGCCGGTCAGCCATCCCTAATTAAAAACCTGCTATGGCCTGTGATGGACGGGTTTGGACACGTGGTGTAAACACACAGAGGCCTGGATTTAATTTAAAGTGTTTGAATAATGATTTGCATCATGGGCTAATTGACGATCCACAAGAATGTAAACTAGACACGAGCACCTAATCCTCTTTATGTTCATAACGCGACTGCATTGATTCATAATCTGTCTCAAGTCTGCTTTCTGTCACTCACCTTGAATACCACACCGCAGATGGTGGTTCCCGTTTTCCGAGCAGCAGGCATGCTGCATCCCACTTTGTTTGCCTCGCCTTCCAAAACGGCATTTCTGAAAATACATTTGATATAATAAAGCACCTATAACTGTATCAGTGAGCTGTGTTAATAGCCTGAGGCCCAGTCAGCTCCGGTCGAGACACTGTTGTTCACTTCTTTTTGGGAAAAGAATTTGCCAAAACATATTTGTTGGAACATTTTTCACAAGTATAAATCACATACGCCGTTTGGTTCGTATGTTGTCACCTGAACAACAACAGTGTTGTATTATGCATTATTATGCCAAAAGTTCACATGAACAAAAGCTAATTCTGTAACAGACAACATGAAACATTAAAGGTTTTATTCATGAAATTAAACCCTACATTTATACTATTCAGCAGCCTTAAAGACTCTGAATATGTAGCTAGCTAAGTCGTAAGATATGCGAGCTGCTGAACTGACAGTATACTTTATTAACCCCTTAACATTTTTCAGTCTTATAACTGTCTCATAAGCTGTAGCTAGCTGTAGTTAACTGGCAGCATGTCAGTGCGGTGATGCTGCCGTTTCCAGACTAGTTAGCATTAACGGTTCCGTTCCAGTCCAACGTCATGTAGCGTTGGCTAGCCCTGTAACGTTACACACGCTGGGACCGAATAACTATGTAACTAGCTACGATAGAGATGAACTATTCTCTTTCTTCAGAATAACAAATGTAGAGTCTCCTGTTAAAACGCAGTGTTAAGAGACAGACCGAGCTTGACGTTAACGTTAACGGGGAAAAGCCTGAGTCATGGTGAGGATATCAACATGAGCTAGCATCACTGAGAGAACCGTATCAAACATGTCTACTCTACACAACATCTCAACACACAAAGTAGCAGCTTATTCAACTCATTCATGCACTTTATATAATCACATGTTCAGCCACAGAAAAGCGTTCACCTCTTGCAGTTTTCGAAACTGAAACCCCCGACCGGCGCCTGGCTCATTACTAATGTCGCCATCTTGGTGAATAACAGCTTAGCTAGTGTTTCCGGGAAGTAAAGGAAACGGCTCTCTTTCTAATTCTTCTTCTTCTTCTTCTTCTTCTTCTTCTTTAGGGTTTTACGGCAGTTGGCCTCCCATATGTTGCATTCCTGCCTCCTACTGGTATTAACCGTCAGCTGATTTTAAAAGCAATGAAACATGTCCTCCCTCTAGCATGAAGCAGATGTTAGATGCTGATTACCACTGGTCCTAACCACAGACCGTTAATATATACAGCCTATGGTCCTAACTCATGTAGCCCTGCACACATGACCCTTCTAGCTTGTAGCCATGTATCTCACACGTCACACTGACTGCACAGCCCAGTTGGGGGTGTTCCTATTATAAAACGTGTCCTGTTCAATCTGCTGTGACCAATTCTTAATTTCTAATAATGACCCCAATTTTTTTGACTAATCCTCCTTTATTTTGTATTGCATGTGTCTCCCTTTTCCCACACTACCCCAATATTGTTTGGATATTTTCCTCCATGCTTTTCTTTTCCCCTCCGACTTTGAAAGTTTAATTTTCATTTCTTTTCTTGACCGCCTTCTTTGCTAATTGATCCACTCTCTCATGCATGGGCAGGTACCCACATGAACACTACGTCTTTACCCTGATTGGTGAGCCTTGAACTAATAATCACCATTTCATAAGAGGTCTTGTTGATTTCTGGTTGATCCTGCTTTGATACTTGATAGTCGCAACAGATGAGTAGTTTACGTGCTTTCTTTTCTTTTTCTTGCAAATAATTTAAACGAATGAATGACATTTTCTTGAAGTATTAAATAAATTTGGACTTGGGATGCAATAAACTATAATTTGTATTAAAGTAAAGCATATTTTAACATACTACAGTATATTTCAACAGGTTCCCTTGATTAATTTACTACACTTCGAGACTATATATATATTTTCTTTATTTTTCACTTTCTGTAGGACGTTAACTGTCCCAGAAAATCAGATGCTAGGTCCCAACAGAAGGCCGGTTCTGGCCTGTAACGCTGTGTATTTAATCATGATGGTCTGTCCTTGAACAGGATGGATGCCAACTCCATGCCAGCTGGATGTCAAGGTCGACTGGGGAATGGGCTCTGGTGAGGTGGACAAGATCAGATATAACGCCTCCACAACAAGATGAGTGCATTATGTTGATTAAGCCTTTTATTAAAACCGAGTGGGCAAAACAGGTGGTTGGAGGTGTATCGCTGGATCTGAGTCACTGATAACAAAGATTTAATGTGCTCGGACTTTAACCTGCAGGTAATGTGTCTGTTTTTTCATCAAACACTTTGTTCCATATTTCATACATTTTCGTGGATTAAATAAATGGCTTTATGTGTCACATTATGTATATTTCACAGGGATGTGTTATGCTCAATATGAGTTTATTTCCAAAAAGTAAAGTTTTTTTGTCTCTACACATATCAACCTCAGCATGAATAATCCGCCAGACCTTCATGTAAAACTCTACTCTATAACCCAAAGGTTTCAATAATACAACACGTGTCAGGCTGAATTGTAGGGAGGAAATCATACACTGGACATGTAATGTAATAATAAAAGACCAACACATTCTCCGTCCCGGCGCACCATAACGCGACGCTTGGCCAGGTGCCTTTGGCATTTGTTTCTTCAGGGTCTCAGTCTGACGCAGGGGTGAAACAAGTCCACCATATCTACATAGATATAGTGATGATATGCTGTGCTCTTTCTGTGGCTAAAAGAGATGTTATAGAGAGTTAACTCCCACAGAAACTTGAACAAGACAAAGAAACAAACACATGAACAGACGACTGACGTCTGACATGGATCATGGGAGCTACCAGTTGGAAAGGGTCCCGATAGCCATGTGTTTGTACTGTAGGGGATGGTTTAGTCAGTGCTTCTTGGCACAAAGTATTTCTGGAATCTAACACTGTAAATGGGCCAGTAGTGGTGGTCATAGCCCATTCCTCACTGGTTGAAAACAACATGGAGGGTACTCATGTTTGTTTGACACCTATTGTGAGTGAGAAACCTTGTGGGGTTCCAAAGAGCCGAGCTTCGAAGAAAGAACACCCCAGAGGGGTTTACAGTCTGTGTGGTGAGACATGCTTTGTGCTGCTGGGTTGGCTGACACCTTTTCCCAATAGGCTACCTGAGGTGTCCCCCTGCTCCCAGTTGTCTCAGGAAGCCCTTATATCACAGCAAGAAATAATCCTTGTGGAGCTCCATAAAGGCAAACACCTGCTAGTGCTAAGGACATGAAAGAAAAGCTGAAGGTTCCTTTCTCCAAGAAGCAGTCTTGTTAAGGAAATGGCATCCTCGTGATCGTCCTGCAGATGAGCCTAATACACTGGTATGACTCATATTGTGTTGCCTGAGAGTTTCTAAAGGAATTCCTACGTTGTGAAGCATCCATGGCTGGTCTTTTAGGCATCCAGAAGACCCAGGAAAGATTGGGGTGTGACAAATAAACAACATGAAAATGTTAAAAATATTGGCATTTCACAAATATTTCACATCAAAACTATTCATACCGGCAACAATGCGAATTTGCAACAGTTTTTAATAAAACTTTTGAACATTCGTGCCAGCTCTTGTACCATGTTGCTGGGTCAGTTTGAGTTCCTTACTTATTTTAATCTCACCCCTGCTGTTTTTTTGCCTACACCCTAACCACGTAGTTCTGTTGGAGTTCACAGCGTTTCCCGTGTTTAAGACAACAGTGTGATGTAAAGGGGTACCCGTTGGATTGACAATGGGTCAGTATGTGATAACTTGGTTTTGGAATGTGTTGACATTAGTTACCATAAAATCAATTCATGGCAGAACGTTACATTGCTTTAAAAGGTACTTTTTCCCTTGCTAAATATTAACTCTCCTGTCATTTCAGATCCTGCCACTCCTGTCAGACTTCTGACCTTACCCCTGTGTTCCCGCCATTTCCCTTTCCCTGAACCCCCCACCCACCTGTTCCAACGTCCCCAATATACCTGCCCATTCCCATGAACCCCTTCCTGCCTTTAGAACTTGTACCTCTATTGCCTGATCCTAACTGGATAATTCTGCCTCAACTTTTGCCAGTTTCTGACCACGAGTACCACTTTTAACTTGTCTCTGAAACCCAGTGATACTAAGCCGTGACAATTGGACTGTGTATAATAATGTTTGAAGTTACTACCAAAGACCCCTTGTACAGAGCAGTAATGTAGCAACTGCAGGAATCAAACACACTGGTAATTTTAAATCTTTACGAATTTACATGCTGATTCCCCAAGAAAAAAAAACAAACAACCTTGAAAATCCAAATCAAGCCAAATCACAGACACGTTGATTCACGCGGGGCTAGTATTATCTCAGGTGTTCGGCAAAATATGCTAGGTCATTTACTTTACTTTACAAATTACAGACGTGGCCGATTGATAGACAACCTCCGTAATTATTACAAATGACTACAGTTCAACGGCTCATAGTCCCTTGAGAATGGGCTTTATTAGGACATTGAGATTCACCTTCTGGCGACCATGTGTAATATCCACAGAAATCATTGTAGAAATCCAATAATTAGTTTTCTTCAAATACATGAACAAAATGTGCACCCATATTATTTGGGTCTTCCCAAAGCATAAACACAGCAGAAGGAAACACAGGTATCGTCTGTGATTTGGTACTTTATAAAACAATACACAAACAAAATGTTGTTTGCTTGTGTATAGCCAAAGAACATCTATGGGACACAGAGATGTATTTTTAGATATTCTAATTCTAATATTGTGATATCTACATATAGTGGAGTGTTATGAGCAACTTGCAGGACACAACAAAGAAGGAAGATGCATGCCAAACTTGAAGTTAACCAACTAAGATTTATTAAAGTAAATTGCAAGCTTAAGAGCAATGGGGTGTGGAAGTCAGGATCAGAGGTGTAGAAATTATGCAATGGACAATGTGAGATTAATGTTGTCAGGGTAAAAAGAATCAAGCAACAAAAGGCATCCCAGGTTGGTGAAGGGGTGGTGGGGTTAGTAGCCGGGGAACACTGGCCAATGCTTGCACTATGTGACGGCTGCTGTGTTGATGAGGTTGAGCCGTGTCTCTGTGACTCGTCAGTGGAACCTGGAACACCTGAGTGGGATTACAGCCTGGCAGCCTGCTGCTGTTCCAGCTCTCTTCCTTTATGTTGCTTTAGTTTATCCTTATGTGCTTTGTCTCACTCTCTCTCTCACACATACACACACACAATTTATTTATCACATTTTTATCCCACTGACTGTCCTTTGTCTTGTGTTTTTTATGTTGGAATGCATCACCTGAGTGTCCCAACTAATTTTGTTGTATTCCTATGCAATGACAATAAAGGATTTCTGATTCTGACACACACACACACACACACACACACACACACACACACACACAAGCCAGGCATAGTCTAAGACATTTGGCATGGTTACATTTTGGTTTTGTTTTCCTCTTATGTTAAAGACTAGCAGTTTTCCCTAAACACATCCACACTCATCTCTGAACAAAATGCAAAAAGATTAAACTGCAATACATTCTTACTTCTTTCTTGTAAAATACGGACGTTATAGGAGACTAAAAGTCTTCTTTAGCATGATATAATGCACTTTACCTAAACACGCTTGGTCGGGACTATTGGCGTCCCTTATGACGCTGTTAGGTTAAGGAAAAGCTTGTGGGTGGGCTTATGGTTCCCTGACACGTGACAATAACGGGACGGTTACATTCTACTCACTAAACCCCGTTTGTTTGGCCACTTTTTTTGCGTTTTTGAAGCTTTTTCCAACATTTGTCACTTTTTTCAACGTTCCTTGGTCATAGTTCTGATATATAATTCTTTTGTAAATGGGTCACTTTGACCCCGAGGACAACAGGAGGGTTAATGGCAAACAAACATATTTGTCAAACTGACAGATTGCTGGTTTTAGCGCCTTAGTAGTTTCATTTGAGTCCCATTTTCCCATTTACAATATATTAGTATTAAAGCAAAGACAAAAATCAAGAATAATCTCTTTGTATTGGACATTCATCACAGCTCAATGCGTCCATATGCTAACATGTGCAGACAGTCCCGGAGCTGCGGAGGGTTCAAGCAAAGCTGCGCTTGGCGTGAAGCATCTCAGTGAGCAGGTTGTTGCAGGGCACCTCACCACTAAGGTGTTTGCAGGACAGGTAGTCTTCAGCCAGGGCGCTGAGAGAGCGCAGCTCAGACAAACACAGCAGCAGATGAGCAAAGCGTCCAAGGAGGTAAGGAGAGGTGCACAGAGTGTACTCCAGGAGGGCTCCTTTAACCTGTTCCTGCACACTCTCTATGAACTGATGGTCTTCCAGCTGGTTCACATCTGTTCAGCAGGGCAGAAGAGAAAGCAACAACCAATGATGCACTTAGAACAAAGCTTGTCAAACATTTTCATATGTTTGAGTGGAGTACTAAAGAGTTGTAGAAGTACCTTCTTCTGTCTCTAATTGGCACAGTTTATTTTAAATAATTCCCCTGGAAGCCCTTGAGTAGTCTACACAGCCATGTTTTTATCAAAGACTTTACCCTTGAAACAGGTAACATGTCTGATTCACCTGTTGACCTGCTGGACCTCAATTACTGGTGTCCCCAGTCATATACACAAGCTGAAGCAGCTGTCTACGTTTAACCAGTGAAGAAAGCACTGCAGATTCCTTCTCCATGGTTCCTTGGCCACGGGAAAGTACAGCCCGAGAGGAAGGACTGACTGAGGAACAACATTTAGACCCCAGATCCTCTAGTCCAAACACAGGAACAGTTCCCTAATCCAGTCCCTCCAGGATTTCGTGATGTCGTGATTGCTCCAATTCACTCAAATTCAACCAATCACCATAACTGGTGCGACCGGCAATTTTGACCAATCACCCTAACTTTTCCGCAAATTTCACGAATAACTAGAGTTTCCAGCAACTTCAACCAATCTCAGCAGTCCCCCGTGCCAGACTCTGTCATGTCAACATGTCGGACCGTCCCTCCAACATGTATACATGTCAACACATCGGACCGTCCCGCCAACGTGTATACATGTCAACGCGTCGGACCGTCCCGCCAACGTGTATACATGTCAACGCGTCGGACCGTCCCGCCAACGTGTATACATGTCAACGCGTCGGACCGTCCCGCCAACGTGTATACATGTCAGCGTCGGACCGTCGTGTATACATGTCACGGACCGTCGTGTATACATGTCAGCGTCGGACCGTCCGCCAACGTGTATACATGTCACGGACCGTCCGCCGTGTATACATGTCAGCGCGTCGGACCGTCCGCCAACGTGTATACATGTCAGCGCGTCGGACCGTGCGTGTATACATGTCAGCGTGGGACCGTTGTATACATGTCAACGCGTGGGACCGTCCCGCCAACGTGTATACATGTCAACGCGTCGGACCGTCCCGCCAACGTGTTTACATTTAAAGTAATGATTTTTCCCTCTGAAGTTGCTGAACGCGGCTGCTGTATCAACCCTGTCGGCTCTCTGCAGCAGGCGGGGCTGCTGCTCGACTGACAGACACACACACAAACACACACACACACAAACACACACACACACACAGTGGATGCAGTTTAAACCGGACATGAGATGTACAAGATGAGCCAAATTGAGGACAACTACATTATTGTAGGTGAAACGATACGTTAAAGTCCAATAAGTCCTTTATCAAACCGTATGAATGTGTACCAGCCCAGGAAAGGAAATTATGCAACTTCATTGCAACAAACATACCAAAGACATTGCAACTTTTATTTAATTTTGATTGATCAGGCATTTTGGTCCACAACAAATTTTAAAAAAGGCAGTGAAATTCTAGCCTCGACCAAAGACTTTGGTGGTCCAATCAGTGAACAGAGTATCTGAGAACGATGACGTTGAGGTTATGCGCTAGTTTGAATTGTATTTCCGTATTGGCGGCGGAGAAAGATGCGAGTGAAGCCGTTCGGTTCGTTATGGAAATGCTGCCAAATGTCCAGATGTTACAGCCCGAGCAAGAACAATCTTTGCTGAATTCTGTTGGGGGACATGATGTTGTGGCCCTCCCCCCCACAGGGCTCGGAAAAAGTTTGATTTTCCAGCTCGCTCCGTTAGTGGTGAGGGAGTTGGCAGGCTAACGCTATGAGGCTAACGCTAGCGATGCTAATGCTAAATATAGGCCTTGTCGGTCTTCCCTCTTGTTGCACATGCACATGACATACGTCCCGACCAAACATTAGCAATTGATGCATGAATTATTGCAGAACCAGAGTGGTTCTGGGTAGATCCAATAGTCTTAGACAGAGTACCCGCCTTCAAGGAAGTTAACACTTCGCTAATGTCCCAGAGTCTGGTAAGACGGGGCTAATGGACCAGAGTCTGGTAGGACTGGGCTAATGGTCCAGAGTCTTACAAGACCGGGCTAATGGACCAGAGTCTAGTAGGACTGGGCTAATGGTCCAGAGTCTGGCAAGACCAGGCTAATGGACCAGAGCCTGGTAGGACCGGGCTAATGTATCTGAGTCTGGTAGCACCGGGCTAATGGACCTGAGTCTGTTAAGACCGGGCTAATGTCCCAGAGTTTGGTAGGACCGGGCTAATGTCCCAGATTCTGGAAGGACCTGGATAAGGTCCCAGAATCTGGTAGGACCAGACTAAAAGACCAGAGTCTGGTAAGACCAGGCTAACATACCAGAGTCTGGTAGGACCAGGCTAATGGACCACAGTCTGGTAGGACCAGGCTAGCGAAATCCTGGAGGGACTGCTAAATGACTTCTGTGACCCTGGAAACCGATTTCATTTGCATTATAATTTCTTGAAATGTACCTTAACTAAAACACACTTGAAAAATAATTCACCAAGAATCCATCACATCCGTGTGGAGCTCCAAGATGTTTTTGCCAATATGAAGCTTTATAAAATAAAAAGCATAATTTGTGACTTACCTGGGTTAAAGAGCGCAAGGAACTTGATGCAGGCAAACTCTTGGCGGTCCACCTTTAGGAAGTGGAGCTTCTCAACCAGTTCCTGTCCTCTCTGGACTAGGCTGGCGACGCTAAGACCAGCATTAGAGGCTACGTCAGACAGCTCCATCTGAACCAAAGAACAGACATGTCCCTTAGTACTGCACAACTTTCATCTTCAATGTCTGGGGCTTAAGATGGAAGGGGAACTGTCAGAATCAGCTTTGTTTGCCAGGTAGGAGGACACATACAAGGAATTTTGCTTTGGATGTTGGGACTTTGTAAATTACAGAGTGTGGTCTAGACCTACTCTATCTGTAAAGAGGTAACTTAGTGAGGATTTGACACTATACATAAAATTGAATTGAAATGTATTTGAAAATTACAATTAAGTGTGTAAGACAGGGAAATGGGAGAATTGGGTCACTTTGCTCTGAACACCACAGATGCTATCATATCTGGATCTGGATAAATCTAATGACATTATGTAGCGATTGAAAACAGGTAAGTGTCCAGAACAAACCAAGACGAGAGGCCAGTTACAAAATATAAATGGAGTTTCTTCACAAAGTCTGCATGGATTAAAAACACTAATAAAAAACGACCAACAGCGCCAGCGTGAAACTACACAGTAGCGACTTTAAAAAAAAGGTAAAGTGCAGAGGACCGACACAATCACTTGATATGAATAGCAAAATTGCACTGGAATAATTTAGAAGCTATTAATATGCATTAAGACCCAATACACACAATAAAGAGCAATAGAACAAAATACCACTGCACACTTTAAAACTCACACATTAATTATATGCAAGGAACAATAGAAGGAAACGCCACAAACTACACTAGCAAGCAATAAGGGGTCTCTAAAGCTATATCTGAGCCTATAACCAGTCCTAAAATTACGCAGCGCCCGTCAGCGATATTGCACTTTACCCTTTAATAATAATATTTCAAATGAATGAAAACAGACCCAACTAAGAAAGAAAACAAATTGTAGACATAAATGCCTGTTACTTTAAATGAATGTGGGAAAAACAATGACAGACAATGTTGCACTCAAAGACAGTCCCATAAAAAAATCAAAACAATATTAGCCCACTTTCCATCATGTTTTAAGACACAATGCATTTCATAGAATGGTCGGACAGTCTGCCGTACCTTTAAGTCATTTAGGTTTCAATCGGACCAGCAGCATGTCTTATATATAAAAAAACTGCAAGCTGAGAGAGAGAGAGGGCAAATTACCTGTGTCCCTAAATAACCTCCGCCCACAGGGCCACACAAATATAAGAAATAGACTATTGACCTCAAGACAGAAGACAGCAATGTAATACAAACTATCTTTTCATTGGTACAAATAAAAATGCAGGAAAGGAGAGAGACATGCAGAGCAGAGTTACCTCCTGCCCAGTGACCAGGAGCAGGCGGCCCTCCCTGCCAAACAGAACCTGTCTGGAGATGAAGTCCAGCAGCAGCAGGTCACTCCAGCAGCTGTGCAGCAACTTCATCTGGTCGTTCACCTTGGAGCAGAGAGAACAATCTCATCACGACAAGACTGAGCTAACTCCAAACGAAACAAATGTTCTGTTAGCACGCTCACAAGGACAGAAGTTGTTGAGATATTTCAGTCTGGATGGACATACATTGTACTGCTAGTGTGACGTGGTGTAGGAACTTCCTGTTAAAACATGACCTTGGTTTCTCCACCATGCAGACACAGTGTCAATTTGGGTTGCTTAGTGTACAGACCACTTGAAGGAATTTTATACTGATTTATTTGATAGACATTTTTCATAAAACGTCATGATTCCCTCATATAGCCAGAAAATTAAACTTTGTAAAGCGGTTGTGAGGACATGTACGCAGTGGACTAGTGAAGCTGTGGCAGATCTTCACAGACAAGGATGTTACCACCAGTTACATCCCCAGGACTGCTTCCACAAGTCTGGGTGAGTACACAAAGGCTGCTGTGAGGACTGCTGTAAACCATCACGTACCACGGTGAGGTACAACAATAATAATACAACTGGTTCATAGCCAAACTATGAAGGAAGTTACATTTAGGGGCGGGGACTGGGAGCCAGTGAGCAATGCTAAAAGACTGTACTCTGAGAAACAACAATTCTCAGCTAATGCCTTGGTTTTTGTGACCGGCACCTGGCCACCTTCTACTGTCGTTTTGGAAGATAATGTATACCTGTCTCCGTCCCTTGTGACTCCATTCAACAGCTCCAGCATTCCAGCCCCAGCTGCAGCAGGTGCAGGGCTTGTTCATTAGTATCCTTTCTGGAGTCCTCCCAGAGTCTCTGGTGTTCACAGACATGTCAACACCTCACTGGAGGCATGCCATGTACCAGCCTGCTTAAAGTCCTCAACCATCATCCTGGGCCCCAAGACAACAAGGATCACACAACTAAATCAATACAGACCTGTCGCCCTGACCTCTGTGTTTATGAATACTTTTCAGTGCCTTGTTTTGGATCACGTCAAAACCCTCACCGACCCACTCCTGGACCCCTTGCAGTTCACCTATAGAGCCATCAGGTCTGTAGACAACGCAGTCAACATGGCTCTTCATTTAATCTCTGGCACCTGGACTCCTCAGGAACCTAAGCCAGGATCCTATTTGTGGACTTAAGCTCTGCCTTCAACACCATCCTCCCTGCTACAGTGCAGTCCCCTGCAGTCCCCGCTGCATGTGCCTGACTCCATGTGCAAGTGGATCACAGACTTCCTGTCTGACAGGAAGCAGCACGTGAAGCTGGGGAAACACTTCTCTGACCTATGACCAATTGCAAAGTCCTATGCTACGTTTGACTTAAATTAAGGAACTAAAGAGTCACAAGAGTGGAGCTCAGTTGCATCAAATATAGAAATGATTTAAACAGATCAGAGACAATTTGTTTGGTCTGCTACTTTCTACATGTATTCCACTACATGTCAGTGGTGAATATTTTTTTTTTACTGCACTACATTTGTCTGACAGCTTTGGTTACTTCTCTTCCTTCCTATCCAATAAAAACCCCAATTCTGTAGATGTGTTGATGTTGAATGTTTTAAAAAAACTGAAGGATAAAATTCCTTAATGTGTTGAGAATCTCCTCTTTATGAAGTATTTAATGCATAGAGGTTTAGCATGAATTTGAGAAACTGGTATTCAGTAGCAATAATTTTATCAAACTAGAATTTGATTGTAAGAATTCATCTCAAGTGTGAAAAGTTGCAGAAAATGAAAATAAAATAGTGTAAACCAGGAAGCTGAAGAACACCAAGGACACACATATAATGAACATAGTGGGAAATGTGGGTGCTGAGTGTGTGTGGTGTGATGATCAATCTAACCTTTAGTTGTTTGAAGAAGGCGGACGTGCGAGCCCACTCTACAATGGAGAGCAGCGTGTGGTCAGCCAGGAGGCACAGCAGCCTGAAGGTGCTGGGGTTGGCTGGCTGCTCCCGCAGGAGACCAGCACTGATCTTACTCTGCATTTGGACCTCATCTGGATCACATCGCACAAGCTCCATCACTAGCTCAGGCATCCTGGGGCCGTGTGGATAGAAAGGTCTTGGGTCTGAGCTGACTGTTGTAGCAAAGCCTGGAGAACCGTTGCTGCTGTGCTTGGACTTCCTGGTCCAGTTTGAGAAGACAGCACACTGGTACTGGGAGGCACCAGGAGAGTTGGATGACAGTGAAAGTGAACACAGTGACGGAGCCTGGTAGCTCATAGGGTCATTCTTTACTGGGGGCAGTGGGCTGGTGTGAAAGGTCAAGTTGGAGTAGCCCAGAGGTGGGCTGTGGCCTGTTCTGAGTCCCATTGCTTGTACCAGAGCCTTTCTCTGCTGCTTCAGGGCACGATCTCGCTTGTACATCGGGCCAAACTTGTTTCTGCCACCTCGCATTCGATCTGCACGAACAGCTGACAGGAACAGGTGATTTGTTTTGAGCAGTTTCTCAAGCTGATTTTCACTAAAATCTGCACTGTGCTATTGGACAGATTTGATTTGATTTATTAATTTAGCCCATGTAAAGAACAACTAAAAAAATTAAACGTGTAAACAAAACATGCAAAGGAAACCCAGAAAACCCTCAATGGGCTTGGCATGTTGTGTTCCCTAAAATCGTACAACGAAACGTAGCATATAGAAATAAAATAAGAATAATAAATAAGAAAAATAAAAACACAATCTATAAAAAAAAGAGAGAAGAAATGAACAATTACAGTTGAAAGAAAAAGTATGTGAACCCCTTGGGATTACGTGGAGTTTTGCATGAACTGGTCATAAAATGTGCTCGGAACTTCATCTAAGTCACAACAATAGAAAAATAATAATACTATACAAACATTAGATGTTGCCAAGGTTTCATTGAACATAGCATGTGAACATTCACAGTGCAGGGAGGAAACAGTATGTGAACCCCTAGCCTAATGACCTCTCCAAGAGCTCATTGGAGGCAGGAGTGAGCCAACCTTGACTCCAATCAGTGTGATGATATTGGATGGGTTGCTGACAGCTGTCCTGCCCTTTAGAAACACACACACCTCTTTTGGGTTTACTGGTTTCAAGAAGCACTGTCTGATGTAAACCATGCCTCACAGAAAAGAGCTCTCAGAAGACCTACGATCAAGAATTGTTGACTTGCATGAAGCTGGAAAGAGTTACAAAGTTTCTCCAAAAGCCTTGATGTCCATGTGTCCATGGTAAGACAGACTGTCTACAAATGGAGAAAGGTTAGCACTGTTGCTACTCTCCCTAGGCGTGGTCGTCCTGTACGAACGACTGCAAGAGCACAGCACAGAATGCTTCATGAGGTAAAGAAGAATCCTAGAATATCTGTCAGCTAAATACCTCCAGAAATCTCTGTTACATGCTAACATTCTTGTTGACTACAACGGACAATTAGGACAGCAGAAAAGATCATCGGTGCCAACCTGCCCTCCATTCATGACTTATACTCTTTCAGGGTCAGGAAACAGGCAGGAACCATCACTGCAGACCCATCTCACCCCGGTCACAACCTGTTCCAGCTTCTCCCCTCTGGTAAGCGCTACAGAGCACTTTACGCCAAAACCAACAGACCCAGGAACAGTTTCTACCCACAAGCCATCTCTCTGATGAACAGCTGACTACTGACCCACAGTGTCAGGTTCAGTTCTGGTCAATAACCCAGTAACACGGTCTCTACAGCACCTGGTTACTGGTTCCACTATTATTCCACTTATTTAGTATTATTCATCATTCTCATATCTCACTTATTTGTTATTTATTCATCATTCTCATTTCCTATTCCAGAACTGTTCATAATGTTCATACTGTTCATATTGTAATATAATAACATAATACTATTTATCCCAGCATCCTTTGCAATATATTCCACATTTAAATAATTTTTATTGAACTCCTTATTGCACTCATGCCTCTATATTGTTTCTGTTTCGAGTATGTATATATTAGTGTGTATATACTGTATTGTTTGTTGTTTTGTATGTAAACTATGCTCCAAAGCAAAATTCATCATATGTGTCTCCATACCTGGCCAATAAAGCTGATTCTGATTGATATTATCTACAATAAGGAAAACATTAAAAAAGAATGGAGTACATGGGAGGACACCACATAGGAAGCCATTGCTGTCCAAAAAAAAATATTGCAGCACTTTTGAAGTTTGCAAAAGAGCAACGTGGTTGGTCCACAGCACTACAGGCAAAATGTATTTTGGACAGATGAAACCAAAATTGAGTTGTTTGGGAAGAACATACAACACTATGTGTGGAGAAAAAAATGCACAGCAGACCAACATCAAAACCTCATCCCCACTGTAAAACACGGCAGAGGGAGCATCATGGTTTGGGGGGGCTTTGCTAACTCAGGGCCTGGACGGATTGTTGTCATTGATGGGAAAATGAATTCCAGAGTTTATCAAAAAAATTTCAGGAAAATGTACGACTATCTGTCCGCCAACTGAAGCTCCGCAGAGGATGGTTGATGCAACAGGACAATGACCCAAAGCATACAAGTCATTCACAAACAAAATGGCTTCAACAGCTCAGAAACCGCCTTCTGGAGTGGCCCAGTCAGAGCCAGACCTCAACCCAATTGAAATGCTGTGGCATGACCTTAAGAGAGCGATTCACACCAGACATCCCAAGAATATTGCTACACTGAAACAGTTTTGTGAAGAGGAGTGGTCCAAAATGACTCCAGGTCATTGTGCAGGTCTGATCTGGTCTACAGGAACCGTTTGGTTGAGGTTATTGCTTCCAAAGGAGGGTCAACCAGTTATTAAGTCCAAAGGTTTACATACTATTTCCTCCTAGCACTATGAATGTTTACATGTTATGGTCAATGAAACCATGGCAACATCTTCTATCAAAAAGATAAAAGGAAAGGAAAAAACAAAAGAAGATGTTAGGCTACTGATACAGTAAAATATTCTTTACAGATTATTTGAATGATAGAGGAGAAAGTTGTTGGGGGGGGGGATTCCTGATTTGATAAATAATAAGAATGCCAAATTTGCGAAACAGAGGTAATCTGTGACATTTAGGAACTGAGGAGCCAATGATTCGGACTGCTCACTTTGGAGACAAAGAATCTGTCGCAGTTTGGTCTTAGAATAAGAATCATAGAATAAGAGACTGAGGGAGACTTCTGTTTAAGTAGATAATTACCTAGTCCAGTTATTCCAATGCTTTTGGTTATTTGGATGTAATAAGTAAAATATGATGTTTCTAGGATAGGTTTTTATCAAGAAGTACACCAGGGAAACAATTTGATTTTACATTTACTACTACCCTGTCAGTCATCACAGTTAGATTGTCGTGGAACTGTTTATGGCTGTGACCAAACAAAATAAAGTATTTTTCTTTAATATGTAGAGATAATTTGTGGATTCTGAACCATTTTGTGATTTTTACCAGTTGTTCATAAACAACCCTCATGATAATGTTAGGATTTGTGCGTGAATAAAACTGACTCCTATCATCAGCAAATACAATTTTAGATAGCTGACCTGATGTATTGGTCAAATCCTTAATGTATATATTAAACTTCAGAGGCCCATGGATTGATCCCTGGAGGACACCACAGTTTGTCACAAGAAGAGGAGAATTTACTCCTTTAAATACAAAAAAACTGTAGTCTATGATCACAATAACTAGTGAACCACTACAGTGCCTGATCTTCCAGTCCAAAGTGTTTTACTTTTAGTAGTAGAATATGACGGTCAAGTGTCAATGTTTTTGATAAGTCTAAAAAGATTCCTACTGTGGCTCCTTTCTTGTCCTTTGCTTTGTTTAGTTCATTTAAAAGATGGGTAATAGCGATGCAAGTAGAGAGGGCTTTCCTGAAACAATGATGAAGTTGCTATAGTATGTTATTGCTGTCAAGATAATTAAGCAATCTGTTGTAGGAAAGCTTTTTAAGAATCTTTGAGAAGGCAGGTAAAATGGAGACGGGTCTGTAGTTAATGAAAATTAACAGATTATCAGCTTTGTGAATGGAGATTATTTGGGTTGTTTTTAATTCCTGCGGCACAATTCCTTTGGTAAATGATGAAATAAATATATGGGTCAGTGGTTCAATGATGGCATTAATATTGTCATAACCAGGAGCAGAATCTTTTAAAGATCCTATTATTACTATTCAGTGGAGGTGACAGGGCTAAAATGAAATCCGGTAGTAGTAGGTGATGTTATAAATTGGAGGGGACTTCCATTAAACACAGGGATTTTGCAGGCTAATGTTGGTCCAATTTGGGTAAAAACTAAAAGTTGAAAGTATGTGAGTATTTGAATATAAGGGTTAATGCTTTGTCTCTCACACTAAAAACTACAGACACAAAAATATAAAAAATAACAGATAATGTCACTTCCAGAACATCTAAAAGTGTTTATACAGAGAATAAGAATAACGGAATAAGAGTTTAACAGCTGTTTTTAAATAGACTTAGAAATTAATGACACTGCAAGTACTTTCTTTAAAATACTGTCAGAAATAAGAGTTAAAAACTGTTGTAACTGTGCTGATTTCACAATAAAATGCTGCATGTAATGTTTGTACTATGTTGATGAGGTTGAGCCGTGTCTCTGTGACTCGTCAGTGGAACCTGGAACACCTGAGTGGGATTACAGCCCGGCTGCCTGCTGCTGTTCCAGCTCTCTTCCTTCCTCTTACCCTGATTAAGTTGCTTTAGTTTATCTTAACCACTGGAATGTGTTAGAAAGCTGCACACATCTTCTGTGTGGGCAGGTCAACTTTGACCTGAGATTTAACTCAAAAAAAATAAGTATCATCCAATAAAATCTTTAACTTCATAGCTAATTTATGGCATCTGAACACTGTTTTAAATTAGTCTAGCTAGCTGTCTGGATTTACCCTGCAGAGATCTGAGGACCAGGTAACCATAGTCCTCAGATTGGACAGATAGTCTAGCTAGCTGTCTGGATTTACCCTGCAGAGATCTGAGGACCAGGTAACCATAGTCCTCAGATTGGACAGATAGTCTAGCTAGCTGTCTGGATTTACCCTGCAGAGATCTGAGGACCAGGTAACCATAGTCCTCAGATTGGACAGATAGTCTAGCTAGCTGTCTGGATTTACCCTGCAGAGATCTGCGGACCAGGTAACCATAGTCCTCAGATTGGACAGATTGTTTAGCTAGCTGTCTGGATTTACCCTGCAGAGATCTGAGGACCAGGTAACCATAGTCCTCAGATTGGACAGATAGTCTAGCTAGCTGTCTGGATTTACCCTGCAGAGATCTGAGGACCAGGTAACCATAGTCCTCAGATTGGACAGATAGTCTAGCTAGCTGTCTGGATTTACCCTGCAGAGATCTGAGGACCAGGTAACCATAGTCCTCAGATTGGACAGATACTCTAGCTAGCTGTCTGGATTTACCCTGCAGAGATCTGAGGACCAGGTAACCATAGTCCTCAGAAATCAGCCACAGGTTACAGCGCCAACACAGAGACAGAGGACAGGGATGGACATCTGGTCCAAATGAGGGACATCCGGTGGAATTTCCAATGGCACAAGAACTACCCTGAAAAGAAAACGTTGTTGATGTAGACTATGGTCAGTATAGTCTTTAGTTTGGAAAGGACACATATTTATCTATACACTTGGGGACACAAGTTTTTCTGGAAGACTGACCGTCATTTCTTAAAGTAATGATGGCCACTCGTTTCTCTTTACCTAGCTGATTGGTCCTTGCCAAAATATGAATTCTACCAGTTGTCCAATAGGCTGTCGTCTGTGTATCAATCTGACTTCTGCACAACACAACTGATTGTCCCAACTCCATTAATAAGGCAAGACACTCCACTAATGAACCCTGACAAGGCCCACCTGTGAAGGGAAACCATTTCAGGTGACTACCTCATGAAGTTCATTGAGAGAACACCAAGGGTTTGCAGTGCTATCAAAAAAGCAAAGGGGGGGGTACTATGAAGAAACTAGAACATAAAACATGTTTTCACTTATTTCACACTTTTTTGTTTAGTACATAATTCCATGTGTGTTCGTTCATGGTTTTGATGCCTTCAGTGATAATCTACAATGTAAATAGTCATGAAAATAAAGGAAATGCATTGAATGAAAAGGTGGGTCCAAACTTTACTGTATGTTAAATACTAGCAGTTTTTCCTAAACACAGCCACACCCATCTCTGAACAAATGCAAAAAGATTACATTTGTATACTATTTATCATATAATCCTGGGTTTAATGCCAAAGATGCATATTTGTCAAACTGACAGTTTGCTGATTTTACCGCCTTAGTAGTTTTAATGGAGTCCCATTTTCTCATTTACATTTTATGTATATATCGATGCTAAAACTCTTAAAGCACAGACAATTCAATAGTCTCATTGTATTGGATATTCATGACATCTAAATGAAGTATTTTTGTAAAACCTTATATTATAGTATGTTGTAGCTATTTGTTATTGTGTATACATTAATTTCTGTATTTACTGTTTATTTTATATTAATGTTTGATACTTGGTATGTAGGTGAATGCACCACTCACCAAGGTAACCACCAAGGTAAGTTTGGTTGTGTCTCCTATGTGTTGGATGGGCTGAGAACAGCAGTCCCGCAGAGTAAAGTAACTTGGAGGGTAAGAACACAGAGAGCAGGAAAGTTTTTACTGCATGAGACAGAAAACGTCAAAAATGTGATTATTTCACAATAAAAATAGTTATGACTGCATGTACTATATTTAAAAAATAAAATCTGATAAATGAAAAACTTTAGGACATTTTGTTTTAAAGTTTTCAAATATGTGGTGATATTATTTTTATTATTATATTAATATAGTAGAGATGAGTATTGTTGCTGGGGAGCAAGGGTGCACCTATATAGTTCTAAAATAGTTACATGTAGGTTTTTTAAATTATAATTAATGATCTCTTGGAAGGGGACAGGGCTCACCTCGTTTGGTCTAGTCATAGAGTCCTTTGGCAGCAGCCAAATGTCCCCAGGTGTAAAGGTAGGACAGGTGGGACATAAACTTATAATTTACACTAATTCTTTTTTAAGCATTGTGTATTTTCAGCTACAAGGTTTACCTGATGAGTTTTATTTGTGTGTGTGATTATAACGTTATGTTTTTCGTACTAGCATTACACAGCCTTACATAGCCTTACACAGTGTTACACAGCATTATACAGCGTTAAACAGACTTACACAGCGTTACACAGTGTTACACAGTGTTACACAGTGTTACACAGTGTAACGCAGTGTTACACAGCCTTACACAGTCTTACACAGTGTTAGAGTGTTACACAGCGTCACTCAGCGTTACACAGTGTTAGAGTGTTACTCAGCGTTACACAGTGTTACACTGCATTACAAAGCCTACACAGTGTTACACAGCATTACACAGCTTTGTAAAGCGTTACACAGCCTTATACAGCGTTACACTGCCTTACACAGCGTTACACTGCCTTACACAGCGTAACACAGCCTTACACAGCGTTACACAGCCTTACACAGCATTACACTGCCTTACACAGCGTTACACTGCCTTACACAGCGTTACACTGCCTTACACAGCGTTACACTGCCTTACACTGCCTTACACTGCCTTACACAGCGTTACACAGCCTACACAGCCTTACACAGCCTTACACAGTGTTACACAGCCTTACACAGCGTTACACAGCCTTACACAGCGTTACACAGCCTTACACAGCATTACACTGCCTTACACTGCCTTACACAGCGTTACACAGCCTCCACAGCGTTACACAGCCTTACACAGCGTTACACAGCCTTACACAGCGCTACACAGCCTTACACAGCCTACACAGCGTTACACAGCGTTACACAGCCTCCACAGCATTACACAGCCTTACACAGCGTTACACAGCCTTACACAGCGTTACACAGCCTTACACAGCCTACACAGCGTTACACTGCCTTACACAGTGTTACACAGCCTAACACTGCCTTACACAGTGTTACACAGCCTTACACAGCGTTACACAGCGTTACACAGCGTTACACAGCCTTACACAGCCTACACAGCGTTACACTGCCTTACACAGTGTTACACAGTGTTACACAGCCTTGCACAGCCTTACACAGCCTTACTTGAGTCAATTCAGAACCAGCTTGAAAGGCAAGTAAAGAAATGAAAAGGAGATATGGTCTCTCATAGACCTCATGGGAGATGATAAAACTGCTTCACAAGTAAGATGTTCCGCTGCAATTATCTGAAAATGCCACTACATTGCACAAATCTCTGTTGTCTTTAATCCCATCTGATCAATATGAAAACTAAATACATGGTTCACACGCATCACTGAATCCAACCAAGGAATTTTCCAGCAAGATAAAGTGTGGCTTCCAGAAACCAGGAGGCCTCTTTCAGAGCTAATTCATGATGTTGAATGTCACCACGAAGCTCTGTCAGTGAAAGAAAGTAAGATTCATGAGGATGTGAAAAAGGGACAAGAGCATCCATCTTCTCTACATGACGACCAGGATGAGATATTGCCATGTGACAGCATATCGAACCTACGCAGCAACAAATGTTCAAATGTTTCCAGCACCTCATCTGCACGGCTCAGAGCTGAGGCTCAAACGGCTGCTCTGCTTGCCTGTCAAAAGAAAAGCATGCGCTTGAGGAACAGGAAGAGAAATTAAGACAACAAAAATAACAACTTCAGCTTGCAGCCTCCAGAGGACGCAGACCTGTTTAGATTTCTTTGGTGGTTGAGGGGTGTATGGAGGAGCAACTTCTTCTCCGAGCTGCGCTAACTTTGCTGTCCAAAGGTGCGCAGAAGACCACAAAGACAAGGGTTTGAGACCATCATGTACAGTTTTTATGTGGAAGACTGCCTTGCTTCTGTAGCATCAGAACAGGATGCTATATTTTTCTATTTAGACCTTAAAACGCGGCTTTCATCTAACAAAATGGATAAGCAACAGTCACAATGTGTTGCTTCAATACCTGAGAAAGAGAGAGCAAAGAAAGTCAAAGACCTGGATTTGGACCATGACTCACTACCTGTTGAGAGAGCTCTGGGAGTGCGTTGGTGCATCCAGTCTAACAGCTTTAAGTTCAGCTTAATATTCAGAAGAGACCATTTACCCAAAGAGGGATCCTTTCAACTGTCAGCTCTTTCTATGACCCTCTAGGGATCCTAGCTCTTGTGGTTTTTACAGCTAATCGGCTAGGATGGGATGACTTTATACACCAGCGGTTGCTCAGGAGTGGATGGACTGGTGGAAGGAGCTACATCAGCTGAAAGGCTTCAGCATCAGATGATGTTTAAATCCACTGAATGTTGAAGAAGCAACCACTGCTCAGTTGCATCATTTCGCCAACACAAGAGAGAAAGGATGAGGTACTGTTACCTATCTGCTGCTAACAATGAACACTCCTAGGCACACAGCACCTTCATAAAGGGGAAATCCAGGGTGGAACCTTTACAGCCTGCTCCGATCCCATGCATGGAGCTGACAGCTGCTGTTGTAGCAGCTCGCATGGACAAACTGTGGAGAAAGGAGCTAAGGCTACAGCTTCACCACTCGACAAAGATGATGCAGTGACACGTTTGATCAACCGCACCTTGTTTTGGACACATCTAACAAGAATGATGGGCTGGATCCTAAGATGGAAGACATGCTGGGAAATGAGAGGGGAAACGTAGCAGAAGAAAAAAAAATTTTAAACCAAAACATAGCAATTCAAATGCAGCCTGAGCTAAACGCTACGTACGGCAGAACATACAGATGAATTCAGAACATAAAGTAATGACAGAAATGAGATATAATGCAGGTTTAAGGCACATTGGTTTCACTGTTCAAACCTAGGAGTTGCCATTGTACTGTATTCAAAAATATATTTTTCAACAGTAGCTAATCAGATTCAGTTGTCATATAAGGGTAGATTCAAGGGTTTCATTCAGTGAGTAATCACATAGCAGTGTTTAAAAAATATGTATACACTGTGGACTCTGTGTTGTTGCTTCTCCTAATGAATAAAATGCAATACAATAGTACAATAGTAATACATATAATAAATAATGTAGGTTAGAGGCATTCAGCATTGGCGACACTGTTCAGGCAGGGAAGTTGTCGCTTTGTTAACCAGCAGGATCCCCTGAGGATATTATTAGCTGCCCGTATGCCCCAAATAATTGTACTGTAGTTTGTCATCTAAATTATTACTGACAGGCAGGTTTTAGGAGAGAGAGCAAGTAAAGCATGATGCACAGCAAATAATTTAAGCTCCTGTTACTTGATTCACTCAGGGAAACATTAAAGCAGCTGGAAACTATATAATGTAGCCTTTTAATTTTTATCTTTTTGAACATAGCATTTAAATGAAAGTTTATTAATGAATGCACTTGGCCAGCAATCCCTTTCAGTTAAGAGACCTACAGGTGCTGTTCATATTGTTTTGACTGATGAGCAAAATGCAGAAGGCTACCTGACGCTGCTCCACAGGCCTGTGTCTGGGATCTGTGAGCTTGTACTACAGTATACATGTGCATCCAGTTAAATACATTAAACTCTGCTGTCAATTATTATTAGTAGCATCATTAAAATTGAAAATTCAAAAGAAAACTAAAAATGTTAAAAGCAGCCATCAAAGTCACCCGCCTCCATTAAATGTCCTCTTGTTAGGATGAGATAACACACTTTTATTACTTATTCAATAGTTAGGGTTAGGGGTGTTTATTATTTAAAAAACTAATGTGAAGAAATAATTCCTCTAATGGACGACACCACCTTTCTATCTGAATTGGCTTTAAAAAGTAACCATATTGTAACTTCAGGATGCCTGAAGCAGCTCACAGTTTATATGCATGGACATTAAGAAAAGTTCTGCAATATCCACGATTTCTTTCTGTAAATGTGTGGATAGCCGCCCTCCTTACCTTCCAGTTGCATGCCAACATGAAGACACTTTTGAAATCTGCAGAATGGACAGCGTTTTCTTTGAGTTATATCAATTGTGCACTTCTGGTTTTCTGCGCAGATGTACTTCTTGTTGTTCTGAACTGTTCTTTTGAAAAAACCCTGCAAGTGTGAAAGCAGAGCAGGGATCCATTTAAAGAAGGCAGTTCTCTTGTCCAGCAGTTCATAATGATAACTGTCCCAGTCCCAGTGCAACAGGAACAATGGAACAGAAAAACTAAGTGCACCTTGCAGCTTTCACAGGTGAGCAGACCGTAGTGGTAACCGGAGACTTTATCTCCGCACACTGGACACAGCTCGTCCAAAGTCACATCATGTCCGTACTCCATCCTGAAAAAGGCAGAATCACACGGGTCTTTTTCCCCAACAATGACACACATCACACAGATTATAAAAGAAAGAGTGTTAAGGATACGCAGTAGTGGAACGATTCACTTTGCAACATTACAACTTTTGATTGAGTCTGGAAGCAAAATCCAAAGTCTGCAACAAATAAAAACATTGTAAATGCTCTCCTGACAATCCAGGTAGAGAAAGGCACTCAATACCTGTCCAGATCAGGAGCTGGATCAAAAACAGAGAGATCTATTAGTATAATCAAGTGTATATTAGTTCTTCTACCTGCCTGCCCTACCTGTTGAGTCAGGGTGTAAATGCTGAGTGTGGAGTGTCCAGAGCATCACTGCTCTCATGTCCAGGAGGGACACTGAAGCTCCAGCCAATCAGCACGTCCGATCATTGGCTTACCTGTTTGGGTCTTTGAATACTACATACCGTCACTGGTCCACTGGGTGACAGCAGAGGATAATGATCTGAAAACTAAATGCTGCATGCACTACATTTGTGGAGTAGCATTAGGGGTTCTGTACTGGCCATTCAGGACATTAATATGGCAGCAGACAAATATCTACTGTGTAAAGATAAAGTGGAGTAATGGAGAGAGTCCCACTCCCTCTGTTCTTTGTTTTGATAGCTGGTCTGGCTGTGCGTGCACGTGAGTGCAGGTCTGTGCACGTGAGTACCTTGTGCATCTGAATCAGTTACTGAAGATCATGTTTAGGAAACCACAGACCTTTTTCTTTAGCATTTCAAGTAGAGCCCCTTTACAACAGCAGGCTTAAGATTCACTAATACTGAGCTCAGTCGCTGTTTACATACTGTACATATCTGACACAAACTCCGATCGGACAGATAGTCTAGCTAGCTGTCTGGATTTACCCTGCAGAGATCTGAGGACCAGGTAACCATAGTCCTCAGATTGGACAGATAGTCTAGCTAGCTGTCTGGATTTACCCTGCAGAGATCTGAGGACCAGGTAACCATAGTCCTCAGATTGGACAGATAGTCTAGCTAGCTGTCTGGATTTACCCTGCAGAGATCTGAGGACCAGGTAACCATAGTCCTCAGATTGGACAGATAGTCTAGCTAGCTGTCTGGATTTACCCTGCAGAGATCTGAGGACCAGGTAACCATAGTCCTCAGATTGGACAGATAGTCTAACTAGCTGTCTGGATTTACCCTGCAGAGATCTGAGAACCAGGTAACCATAGTCCTCAGAAATCCATCACAGGTTAGAGCGCCAACACAGAGAGGGAGGACGGGGATGGACATCTATGTACAGGCATAGATATTGTCTTTAATATACAAACATAGAGTGACTTGTTGTTGTTTGTAATACTGTTGCTATGTAACGGTAACAGAAAGCGTATGAATCTATATAATGAATTGAAAGAGTTTACAGACAGATGATCAGGTTGAAGCAACCAGGCCTCTGGGTGAACAGCAGACCAGAAACACTCCCAGCATCCACTGGGAAGTCCAGGAACAGGAAATAATTTTAGTCTAGTATGAGCAGCAGATGGAGCTGTTGGATAAAACCCGAGACTCTGACAGTCCTCAGACAGCTGTGTGTGCATGTTAACCATCATTATGCTTTACTAGATACATAACAGGTAGACACAGAGACATGGGGACAGAGTGAGGACAATGAAACCCTGCATGTATTACATATTCAGTCTATACACCCCCCCTTTTCTCTCCTTTTTCCTTTTAGTTATCTTCTTTTCAGAAACATTTGTTATCTTTAGCATGCTTTTCTGTGTATTTTGTCTCAATTTCTCTCCATTCCCCCTCTCTCTCTTTACACACACACACACACACACACACACACACACACACACACACACACAAATTGTGTAAAATAATTGGTTGACACAGAGACCATGGTGTTTTTTAGTGTCCCTCGGTTTATCAGGCAGCAGCTACTACTTCAGAAGAACTGACGGCACCAAGGAGACAGACGTGGTTTCACTAAGAATGGCTGGAAATCATTTCAATTCTTTTGCTGTTATTGGAACAAATAACACTACACACAACTGAAAAAGGCTGTTGCTGCTATTTTGTAAATCGTACAGCCAAAAACATTTATTATTAGAGGAGGAGCCATCAAAATGATGATCGATTTGAAGGTTTTTCTTCCATGACTTCTTCTACTGTAATGGAAAGAAAAAGTCTAAAATACACATTTAGATGTTTGTTTCAAACCTACTACCCTTCGTCTGTTTACATCTGCAGATTTTGACAATGGCTTGAATGTAACAGACGTTCATTAATATAATTAATATAAAATAGTCGTGCACCATCGCTTTAACACCTAAATTGCATATCAGTGTGGCTATTGTTATGACGTTATCAGACACAGATTGTAGTTTCTCTATTAAGTACAGTACATCAGCCTGTATGCTTCGATATATTACCTAGCCAAACCGTAGCTAACTTGTTACATTAGTTAGTAGCTCATGCATGTTAGCACGACACAATATAATCATATTTGTTTTTGTCTTTTGGATAATTAGCTGTAATAAACGTCTATTCTGGTTCTGTATTTTTCACAGCTATATACTGTAGTTTAGAGAACATTATAGATTTGAGAGGAAGTTGACAGAAGGTTGGGGGGGGGGACTCTGGAGGTCCATACATATTCAATATTAATATGATAAGTTTCATACATATTGAATCTGAAAGTTGAATGTTCATATTCTTGAACTTGTCTTGATTTTGATCTTCCACATCGGTGAACAGATAATCAGCCTCCCACTTCTCTTGAAAACCTCTCTTCTCAAACTCCACCTTTTGTTTGGTCATTTCTTTCGGGGAAAGCGACAGCTAACAAAGAGTTTAGCACTAGTATGCTAGGCTACTTCAAGTGGCAATTGTCATGTATTGGATTAGTTAGGTCACATGTCCGAAAAACAGGAAGTAAGGAGAGGGCAACAACGGGGCTAGCCGGGCAGCATGGGGCTGTAAACTGTAAAGATTCTAGAGCAGGGGGTGGGGTCTGGGCTCGCGCCTGCCGGTCTCGGTTGACGTACACCAGCACAGCGGCACTGCGATGTGGTACTTATTAGTATTAAGTACAGTAATAACGGTGCTTGCCAAATACCAGCGGGCCAGTTCTGATAGACATTAAATATCATCTGGGGGGGGCCATATAAAATGACATCTTGGAGCAGGCCTTGAGTGTGACAGGTGTCGTAGTCATATAATTTACAACACCAACAGGTTCCCGTTGTTTTAATCATTAAAACACGTCTCAGAGGGCCATGAAGCAGGAATAGTGAAGATATGCAGAAGATGAGGCAGGCAGCAGTAGATGTTTGAACTTTTGGTCCATCCAGTGTGGATCCCGAGAGGAAAGCTGACAGCTTGAGCATCTGGATCCAGTTGACAGGCGGGCAGAGCATCTGCTGGGATATGGGGCAGCTTTGCTTAAACCAGGAGCTCAGGGTGACTGCAGGCACTTCTGGCAGAGCTGCTTTCTGTACTGGCAGTGACTATAGACAAAGGTGAACGCTCTCCGCCATCTGTTTGACCATGGAATGGAAGCAGAAATACGCTGTTGCAATCAGCATCTAATATTTAATCATGGCTTTTGAATGGCTCTCTCTTAGTGGCTTATGTACAGCTAGATTTAAAGGTATGGATGGGGTTTCCTAAAGGTGACTGAGTTCAAGTAAAACTTCATTTGACTTTAGGATTCTGTTACATTTGACCGCGAGTATAGACAACACAAACCAATCATCTTTTCATTAAGCAAGAAAGCATGTCCACCTGTTTGGAATGAGCTTCTTTTCATCTGTATTCCTGTCTTAGTCTCCAGATCCCTTGGTGTGTGTGTGTGTGTGTGTGTGTGTGTGTGTGTGTGTGTGTGTGTGTGTGTGTGTGTCCATGTGCAAAGATTTATAATGTCTATTGAGGCAGTACTGGGATTACAGTTATTATTTTATCACCCGTGTTTTGCACTTTTGCATTTTGGCAAGATGTGTGAGAGTTTACTGAGCCATGTGTCACTCTTGGCAGTAATAATGATTTTAATCAAAGGGGACATCCTCTGAGAGAATGAATCTGCTCAATGGTATGAGAATCCTACTACATTATATTAAAAACTCTTAATGAGCTACTCTGTATTTATGTTCTTGACTGTAGCAGTCCTTTGCTTTATTCTTTATTCCCTTTTTAAAATGTTTGTTGTTTACCGTATGAACCTAGAACCTAAGACTCTGGCAATAAATCAGATTCTGATTAAATGACAAGATATTGTGTGTGAACATAACATTTTAGAGGGTTCCACTAGAGGATAGCTCATGAAATATCTAAAATGAAAAGGGTTCATCCTCTGGGGAGAATGAGTGTCCTCAGTAACCATGGTATTGGGTTTGTTGTATTGGAATATTGTTGTGTACATGTGCAAAATATGGCCTAGAGCTAAGGCTACAGCTGTCCATCACAGCATTACCACAGCAAATGCCATGTCTTTCAGTTTTTAACATATATATATATATATATATATATATATATATATATATATATATATATACTACATTGTTATGGACCAGGTCCAGTATAACAAAACAATGTTTGCCAGTCAGTGACAAGAAAGAAGAAAGGTCAAAAACCGTTATAAATTGTCCTGTGGGGACCATTAATATTTATACACCAAATGTAATGGCAGTCTAGTTTTCAAGATGTCTTGGACTGGGCCAAACAGTTAGATATATGGATGGGCTGTCATTTCTTATCCAAACAATCCATTCTAGCTGGTTCATAAGCTAACTGGATTGGTTGGCTAGGACTGTACAATATGAACATAACTTCATGTTCATGTGTGTTTTGTAACAGTTTTACCCAACTCCCTCTGTAGGGCAGGGGGCATGTTCCCTCAGTTCTGTTATAGTTCTGTAATATTTTTATTTCCAACACAAAACTATGTATGGCATTGCAAACATAATGCTTTCATAAGAAGCTGAGTTTGTCCAGGGGACAAGGTCCCATCTATCTCCCTGTTTATCTAACGTGGGGTTTCCACTGAAGCCCTCTGTTTGAGGAGCACCTAAGTGGGATTTAGAGGAGAAAATATGAGCCATGTGTATGAAGTGCAATCCAACTTTCACCATTGGTTCCTTTGTTTACGTAGCCTCTGGGTTGTGGCTTTTGTCTGGAGTCAGAGTACTTTGGTTGATCCTTGGCTGTGATCGTTCAGACAATGTGTCAGAAACCCCTCACATGTATATAGGACAGTGTGAAATGCAAAGCTGAGGCTTATAAGAACAAGCAGATTTTCTGTCATAGCTCCAACAAACCACAAGACTCCTTGGTAGAGAGGTTCCAGGGACATCCTGGTTTTCACCGGTGTACAATCAGTACCAAAGGAGATTTACCTGACTGCAGAGATCTAATCTCAGACTTGTATCTGTGTCGTTCACATACAAACCTTTAACAGGAAGGACATTGGAACATTCCCTTCCTCACTATGCGTGTCCAGGGCAGGAAGCAGTGTGGCTTTTATTTCCTGTGGTAGAGTGCAATGAATGTTAAGTTTTTGTCCTTTTAAACCATATTTTTCACTAACCTTGACTTAAGTGCTTCAGTTGGCCAGTCCGTTTATTTTTACCATAGTTTATTTGCCATAACCACAATCCCAATATCTATATTGTAGAAAGAGTGTTTTAGAAACATTACATTGAATGTAATTCTGTATTTTGGAGGACAGTCCAATATCGAGCTTCTTGGCTCGTGATAGGTGTGAACAACCAGGCTTTATACGGGCAGAGTACATTAATGTATCGTACTTAGTACATTTGACTGAACTGTTGAAAAATTCCATGAAATATAAACACAAAATTTATATTTTATTCATCAGTTTTTCACCTGGATTTGAAAATATAATTTGTAATTTATATTCAATGTAACCGTTTTTGTTGGTACAGACATTGAGGAATAATCAGGGGAGCATTAGTGTTTCTCTGCTTGTTACTTGAAGCATTTTCTGAGCTGTGCTTGACACACAATCAGCTTCCTTTCTATTAAATAGTCCAAATTTGCTAGAATAAAGGTCACAGGCTCACTATAATCATCAGATGTTATTCTCCAGCGGCCATGAGTATTCTTTCAAAAGGTCCTGGTAAAAAACTTATGTGAGACATCCACATTGAACCAAAGTGCCATTCGGACAGACAAACACAGCTTCCCTGGGGGAAACACATGTAATAAATCCAAAGGGACTTAGACTTTAGAATCGAATATTGTTAGGGAGAAAGGAGTCACAGCGTCCGCCTAACCTGGCCCACCTGCTTCTCGTCATAGTTGTCAGATCTATCTATCATATAATCAATGATATACCCTACCCTAACCAGGGTTTGTATCCCATCCCCCTCTCTAACCTTCCTGACCCTAACCCTAATTGTCTCTCCCCCTACCGTAACCAGGGTTTGTATCCTATCCCCCACTTTGACCCTCTTGACCTTAACCCCAATTGTTTCTCCCCCTACCCTAACCAGGGTTTGTATCCCATCCCCCACTCTGACCTTCCTGACCCTAACCCTAATTGTCTCTCCCCCTACCCTAACCTGGGCATAGAACTGAATATTGTTAGGAAGTGAGGAGACGCAGCGCCCACCTGCTTCTCGTCATAGTTGTCAGATCTATCTATCATATAATCAATAAAATAATAAAACTAGAGGGAGGCAGGGCATACAGCCCGATCCGGTTGGGGAGAGTTCTAGCCTGACCAGGCTCCTCTCTTTACCCTGTCTCTCCTAGTTATGCTGTAATAGTTTTAGACAGCTGGGGGACTTCCTTTGACACACTGAGGTCCTCTCTCCTCTATCTTTCTATCTTTCCATTTGTGTGCATCCATGTCCCAGAAATTCTTGTTACTAACCTAGCTCTGGGGAGTCATTCCCCGGAGTCCTTATGTTCTTTTTTCCCCAGCATGTTCCCTCGGATCAGGGAGGCTCCAAAATCATGGTAGCAGCTGTAGCCATGGTCCTGCTACACGTCCTGCGATGTCATGTTCATCCTGCCACACTCTGCTGTGCCCTGCTACGTCCTGCTGTGCCTTGTAATGCCGCACAGTGCCCTGCTATGCCATGAACTGCTACAAAGAACTACTACAAATTATTATTTTTTGTGACTGTTATTGCCACTCTTCATTCTAACCCCAACCGGCCCGCCAGACACCGCCTACCAAGAGCCTGGGTCTGGGTCTGGGTCTGGGTCTGGTCTGTCCGAGGTTTCTGCCTAAAAGAAAGTTTTTCCTCGCCACTGTCGCACTGTTGCTTGCTCTGGAGGAAACTACTAGAACTGTTGAGTCCTTGTAAATTATAGAGTGTGGTCTAGACCTGCTCTATCTGTAAAGTGTCTCGAGATAACTCTTGTTATGAATTGATACTATAAATAAAATTGAATTGAATTTAAGTTTCTTGTTTTTACTAACATAATGATGCACTGGTGATAAAAAAAATTATCATTGAAATTTACATTACATCATATCTTCATTAAAGTACCATCTGGGTAACACAGAGAATACTGCCTTAGACAACCTTTAACTATAGTCAGTTAATACAAGTTGTGTAGGAATATCACAGTTGACTTTATGAACAGTGAACATTTTTCAGTCTTCCACGTTTTTAGGTACATAAGAATCCCTTTCCTCTTCTGGAGCTCTGTACCCCAACTAAGAACAAACCAATCAATACGTGGAGCTGGGCAGGCAACGGCAAACGTCTTGGGGAATAAAGGCTTAAGACTGCTTCTGTGGACTGTACCAAAACGAAAAAGAAAAATTCTTTAGTACTGGTGATCACTGGCACTGTGTACGGCTGGGTGTCAGAACCAAATGAAGATAGAGACATGGTGGAGACATCTGTTGTCGGGATTACCCGGGGGTGTCTCTGTTCTGTAACCAGACAGCAGGTTGCTGCCTACCTTCCTCTTCTGGTATTGTGCCCGATGTCCCCAATCTTGACCGGATGTCTGTCCCCGTCCTCTGTCTCTGTGTTGGCGTTCTATCCTCTAGTGGATTTCTGAGGACTATGGTTACCTGGTCCTCAGATCTCTGCAGGGTAAATCCAGACAGCTAGCTAGACTATCTGTCCAATCTGAGGACTATGGTTACCTGGTCCTCAGATCTCTGCAGGGTAAATCCAGACAGCTAGCCAGACTATCTGTCCAATCTGAGGACTATGGTTACCTGGTCCTCAGATCTCTGCAGGGTAAATCCAGACAGCTAGCTAGACTATCTGTCCAACGGAGTTTTCTTTTGACGACTAAAACTACTTCTGAATGTACACTTTCCACCAAAACAACTTCCTTCCTAAGACTATTTAGCGGAGGCACCGTAGCTCTGTCCGGACCTTAGCCTTGCCCAAGATGATTGTGATTGGTTTAAATAAATGCCAATAAACCATAGCACGATCCCACACAGCATCCCAGAATGCTGTGTGGACTAGACAGACCCTCCTCTACAGTGCTGTGGAGGAAGAAGGTAACGGACATCCGGCTGGAATGAGGGACATCTGGCAATGCGAGACTACTGGCGGTGTATCAAGAGAATCACACTGTATTGTTGAACGTTCTTGAATTTTTGCATGTCTTTCCATCTCTTGTTATAAAAAAAAATCAATTCAGAAGAAAATGGCCTGCTGGCAGTATACAATATCAGGTAATACATACCTATACCTGTGTCTTTTCCTACAGCCAGTTTGTGCTGAATGTTTACCTGGTTGCCAAGGAATACATGACGAATGGTTTCAGCTGCCACGGTATAAAGCAGCAGTGTGTGTGTGTGTGTGTGTGTGTGTGTGTGTGTGTGTGTGTGTGTGTGTGTGTGTGTGTGTGTGTGTCAGAGCCAGCTGGTGACAAACATCTTTCAGACTCACCTGAAGCAGCAGGTCACAGAAGGACACTCCTGGCACTGGAGCACACTACTAATGGAGCTGCAGACAGGTGTCAGCCATCTTGAATGTTTATGACAGAGCTCCTTTCCCTGTGTGCTGCTGATGTCATCAGGAGCCTGCTGTTATTAATGAATAATGTCTGCCAGAGGGAGCTCAGCTTTCAGCCTCAAATGATTCCATAGCTTCAGCAGAGTAGGAGCTCTTTATGAAACAATAAACAAATCAGCGACATAAGTCAGGAGAACCACTCCTGTTACAGGCCACGGCAGGGCCACAGGGGCCTTTGCAATGACAGGCTGTAGAATGGGGCCGACCGAGCTTACTCTCACGTATTAGTAGGGCTGGGCATCGTTTGGATTTCAACAATTGTGATTTTAATTCAGATTCTTCCTTTCGATTCCGGTTCTTGATGATGATTTACAGTTTTACTGCTTTTTCAACAAAAAATAAAGCCAGACTTTAGAGCGCTGCTTACTGTGCTCCACGGCTGTGACATAACAAGCTCCTGGAGAACGGCGGCACTATGGAAACCAAAACATATGCGTGTTAACTTTGGAACCGATAATCAGATTTGAAACCAAATTTTCCAAACGATTCTAATATAAAAAGAAACGATTTCAAGTTGGAACCAGCAGTCCCTTCAGCAAATACACCAAATCACCATCTGTTTATGAAGATGATGAAGGAGAAAGTAATGTTACGTAACAGTCCATGGGGGGTCAGAAGGATGGATGGAGACTGGAACCCCAGAGATGCTTGTTCATTTCTAGTTTCCTACAGACAGTCACCAGATGATTATTAATGTCACCATAATAGGTACTCTACCTGTAATCAAGTTCTTGGAACCTAAACCTACTTTTTACTAAACCACCCAACCAAACCATAACAAGAACACAAAGATTTGTTTTTAGAAGACAGACAAATGATGTCCTGTTGGTAGGGGCAGTTATTTCAAGACACTTTACACATAGATTAGGTCTAAACCACACTCTATAGTTTACAGAGACCCAAAACTTTCCCCCCAAAAGCAAGTATTTGGTGCAGTGGCGAGGAAAAACTTCCTTTTAGGCAGAAACCTGGGACAGAACCGAACTCTTGGTGGGACACAGACAGATACAGGCGTAGAGACATATGTATAATTATAGCAGTTGGAATGATAACAGTAGCAATTATATAGACAATAAAGATTGTGAAACTATGACTAGAACTAATGTATGTTGCGTTCAGGGAGTAGCGGGGCGATGCAGGGCATCAGATCACAAGATTCTTCTGAAGGGATCTTTTAAAGCTCGGATTGGGTTCATCAATCACTGAGTCAGAAAATCCTAATTTTGTGAAAAGCGAAGTGGACTTGAAGCAAGCGGCAGACTGTCTCAAGCTGAATTAAATAAAAAATGAATTCATTAAAATGGCTGTGGAGTGTGTGATGAGAATTCTACTTGAAAAAAATGATAACTATAATTTGATTTGGAAGAGGAATGGAGCGGTGTAGTGTGTCTGGAATGTAACTGAGTACATGTACTCAAGTACTTAAAAATACATGTTGAGGTACTTGTACTTTACTTGAGTCTTTTCTTTTCACGCCACTTTCTACTTCTACTCCGCTACGTTTCAGAGAGAAATATTGTACTTTTTACTCCTCTACATTTATCTGACAGCTTTAGTTACTAGTTACTTTAGTTCCTAGTTACTTTAGTAGTTACTAGCTAAGTCGTAGCAAAAATCAATAAAAGCAATAAAAGACAACATTTAAATCAATGTATAACATATGAAGATCAATCTTTGACATGTTGTTTTAGATAAAGCAGTCAGTCTACCATTTGGTGGTAAAAGGAGTCAAATAAGAAATGCAGCCCTAGTTTTAAAGAAGGTGGGGGGCATCAAACGTGGTGATTAGCCCTCTGGCCACCATTCATCTGTCTCAAACAGCGGCTCCTGCTCCTCCTTTTTCTCTGAGGGAGGAACAGTGTGGTAGTAATGTGACTGAGGGTTATGGAGCTCAGCAGAGGGTGAGCTTGTTTCCAGACCCGTGGACAACAGGGTGTCAGGCGCTGACCCAGGGTCAGCCAACAGCTGGGCTGTCCTCAGGGCAGAGAGCTGCATGGTGCCTGAGTGGGCGGCTCAGTCAGATTTCCACGGCGATAAGAGTCAGAGACACGTCGCAGTGTCAGAAGCTGTCTCGCAGCTCAGTTCAGCGGGCCCCCAGCGGAGCCCCAGGGGCCACAGACTCTCACTATTTCTCTCTTACTTACCTGTGAGGTCCAAGAATGTGGCGTGTGAGAGGATTAGCATTCCTGTAGGTGAGATCAGATCTGCAGACGTGTGAAGGGGCAGAGCTGCCTTCACTCAGGTTACAACGAGGAATAAAGGTGTCCTGTGAAATCTTTAATCAGGACACTGTGTCTTGGCATTGAGTAATTTGTAATGCTTACAGGATTCAACAGAATGGATTTCCGATAAAAAATATAAATATGGAGGACCACAAGGTTCAAAACGTATTCCTCAATCATCTGCAATGGCTGCTTCAAACACAATTTTTAAGGAATGTATTACGGATGATTAGCAATATCAAGCAATTCAATCTCCACTTTTGAGCAAAATTTTGAGCGTCAAAAAAGCAGAAAGTGCAAAGTGCTCCGTGACACCGTCCAGGGGATCTGATCCACAACGAGACCACGGTGTGCTGAAAGGAGAAAGTGATCGATGCACCTAAAGCTAAGGCTACGACCTGAAGCACAACACACTTCATCTCACATGACACTTCCTGTTCTGAGTGACACACTTTATTATTTACAGTTTAAATAAATGAGTCATCATTAAAAAGCAGCTTGACACCCCAAAGAAGAAACCAAGCTCCCTGAGCAGAAATGGATGAAGAAAAGGGTCATTTGATGAACAAGTGTTTCCGGATGGTTCTCTCCATAAGACTAACGTTATCTGCATATACTGTTGATGTGAACTGAGTTACCACTGCAGTACGTCCAGGCTCAAATACCACTGGAGCATAAAAATCGACAAATAGCCCTTTGAAGTACATTTAGAACAGACAGAAATGTGCAATTAATGCCAAAGTTACACCAAACTTTTAAAGTGCTTCCACTGTCGCAGACTACTACGTATGTAGTAATAAAACCATGAGTTAGAGTTGCCAGAGTTGGGCGCTCCCATCGTGTGTCAAGGTTGTTTACAGTTGTTTAGCTAAGCTAAATGCTAAAGAGGGAAAGTTGCTGACATCCAACTTCTGAAGCGTGTCCTCCAACGGGAGATTTACCAGCAGATAAACACAGCCCTCCGGGTACATTCATCTGCATGTAGCCTGCAGCTTAAAGTTACCAGCTAACGCTAGCGCTAGCTAGCTAGCTTGGCTCAATTTTCAAAACAAATCTAGTTGTAGTCTTGCTTGTTGGCTTTTAGAGTTTCTGACTAAGTTACTGGAAGTCATCGCTGTTTGTTGTTGGTGACTTTTTTATATAATACAGGTTTGCTATAGAAATATTAAAACGTTATGAGAAATATGTTAAATACATGTTACTTCTTGCCCAGTGGATCACCTGAGAGGGGTTTGCAGGTAACACCAATGCCAGAGGTTGTTGGGCGACAGGTTTCATCGTGCAGGAAGCCACTGACATCTGTCTCACTCTGTATCTTCCACCTGACTGAACCCAAACCATGAGCAGTCTTTGTATGCTGCCGTGTACACATCGCTTTTTATGATCAATTGTTTGGCAAAGAGGCGACTGTTTGTCTTTCACGCAGCAGCTTGACGGGGCAGAACAAATGGAGTTATTCCACTCATGCCCCCTCACAGCATTTACAGAGCAGGAAGGGATTTGTTGCATGGTGGGTAAACATTGTTGCCGTCTGTCAGTGATGAAAGTCAAAAGGTAGGTGATCTACACACACTGTTTAGTGACCCAGATACAGCATGAGTATCTGCCAGGTAGAAACTCCAAATGGAAATCCAACTTCAGGCGTTGTTGGATTGCAATGTAAAGTGTGAGGGTTTACACAGCCTGTCTGGACTGTGTAGCTCATTTGTGTAGTGGGCTTTAGATGAAGCGTGAAGTTAGGTGTATGCAGCTACAACTTTGGTTACCATAAAGTAACTGTTAGGATAAGGTGTTAGATATGGTTAATGGCACAAACAGTTTGAAGACAAAGTCCATATCCGAGACTCCACATGGCCTGTCTTCATATGGCACCAGCAACTCCTCCAACACTCTCTGGACTCCTCGACATTTTGGAGCATCAATAAAATATTTTCTTTATTGTTTCCTCACCCGACATGGTCTATAGTGAAGCTCTTTTGGGCTTCTCAGCGAATCATACTTCTCACTTTATCTGTAAAAATATCTCAATATCTCTTAGATGGATTGGCACAAAACAGTCCCAGACATTCAGACATGCTCCCTTCAGGATAAACTGTGATAACTTTGGAGATGATCTGACTTTTCATCCACTAACATCATCAGATAAAATGTATAGTATAAATAGAGAGTATTGTGGATTAAAATGTACCAATATCATTTCAGTTTAACTTTGCTACCATATTTATTATTCAACAAATTAATTCGAGAATTCAAGAGAATGCATTTTTTTATTATAAGTACAAACACTTTTGATAAGTAATCAAATTTAAAATGCACTCTTGATAATGTCCAGGTGATCTGAATGGAAAAATAAATAGCAAAGCAATACTGATTTACACACCAATTAAACAACACAAACACATGATAAATAGCAGAATCAAAGAATTACTGTAATCAATGAGGATGTTGTTTTTTTTGTAATTCACAATGAGATCATATTGTCTTTTTAAATAGAGTGATTTTATTTACTGTGTACCAGCACGTTGGTGAGAAATAAACACATAGTTGTCCATCCCAAATGCTAAACTGGATGTTTCTGAAAAACAGTAATTACATTTAACAATTAGTTGGCTCACAGACGTTTCTGGTAGTTTGCCAAAAAGAAATTACTAATCCTATATTTGCTTAATTGTCCCATTAAAAACAACTTGCAACATTTGAATGCCCCTATTAAACTGTGTTACGTACTGAGAAACATGTAGTCTAATGTTTCGGTTTTTCTATGTATATTTGGGGGAATCTGTCCCACAGTCACTTTTCCTTGCTCGCTGATTCATGTCTTGCAGGACCATTGTGGAGCCCGTGTGTCTAGTGTGTAGCACTGTTCATTAGCCGGGATGTGGTGTGGTGCCAACAGTAATGGAAACGTCTCAAGAGGCAAAGTAGGAGCTCTGCATGGAGTAGAGGCAGTCGATGGGGTTCCCGGGCCGAGCCTGCAAGCAGCCCACATCTGGAGTGGCCATGAAGCAGTCACTTAGACTGGTCAGGGAGGTGTCACTGTCAATGTCAGGGAAGATGGAGCCAGAGCCTGGGAGGAGACATGGGGGAGTCAAAACACAACTGCTGCTGGGGCCAAGCTGCACCCCCTGACAGACACACAGCCCTGACAAACTGTATGACTGCCAAACAGAGGAAAACGCTGCATGCTAAAGGAAATGTCCTGTCCCGATAGGGGAGGTCTAGACCACACTCTATCATTTACAGAGACCCAACCATTCCCCTCAAGAGCAAATGCACACAGCGGAAAGAAAAGACTAACAGGCAGAAACCTCAGACAGAACCTGGGTGGGCAGCCATCGGCGGGTGGGGGGGTAATTGATGAGACTCTATCAAACAGTGAACTTGATGAAACTGAACAGTGTTTAGACAGCAAAGATTGCAGCTAGTTTGGGTTAGGGCATACGAAGATGGCAGTTAAACCGTTCTACTGAGGACGGCTGTTAACGCGCTGCTGCTGACAGACTGTAAAGCCTTTTCACACTGATGTTATAGAAATAAAACACACTGTAAACAAATTACCTGATTTTCATATCATAATGCTAATATTTATCTTAGTATGTGGAAAGACACTTTCAAACTATTATCTAATCTGTATGTTGTAGGTCTGTGTAATTCTGCCTTTAAGAGACAGAAATGAAAAAAACAAAAAGAAATTTCAAAATGTGTGCTTACTTCCTGTTTCCCTGTGTGTGTGTGTGTGTGTGTGTGTGTGTGTGTTCTTTTTCCTGTTTTGCTGTGCTGTTTATCCTGGGGGATTTTTCTCTTCCTTATATGTTGGCTTTACTTCCTCTTTTATTTTGTAGTGTCTTTGTTTCCTGTTGCGTGGGATCAGTCCCTGATGTGTTCCACCTGTTCCAGTTTGTAGCTTCCTCCACTTCTTTCAGTGTTTCTGGGTATTTTGGTGGCCTGTCTGTTTTTGGATCCATCAACCTGCTAACTGTCCCACTGTATCCATGGCACCGTGTTGCTACGGTTTCCTGATTGAACAACATGTTTCCTCAGCTTTGCCGTGTTTTCTCTGGTTTGGTGATAAAAAGGCAGAGCGCTTGCACACACACCCCCCATTTCAGTTGCTACGTTTTGTTGGGGCTGAACGTGGAAGTGAAGACTTTAAATCGGACATTTCCCTAAATACTTCAAGCTCATATTGATAACATTAAATCAGGTAGTGTATTTACAGCTAGTTCATCAAGTACACAAAGTAGGCACAACATCCTGGTCACATACAGTAAATCTAACACATTAAATATTAAAATCAAATTCAGTCCGTGGCCTTTTTTGTATCCTATTTTGGACTTGAGCATGAGAACAGTATTATGTTAACCAAGCCTTTTTTAGTTTTTAGTTTTGTTAACGTCTGTTTTTTTTAAATTATTTTGCGATTATAAATTCCCAATTAAATCTGAAAAGAACAAATCCAGAAACAGATTCTAAGTGAAATGTTGTTTATCCTGTTCTTACTTCCATAAAGGTGGTTTAGATACCTGTTGAACTGAACCCCTGCCACTCGGATTATGTTGCCACATTAAAACAGTTTTTTACAATCACTTTGGCACTAATTTCAGAACCTTAACATCATTTTTCAAAACTCAAACTCACAACCAATTATCAATACGCACATTTTTTCAAAACTCTAACACTTGTTTCAATTGCTTGGATACAATGCACATAAACCTAAGATCATCTGTTTATTTAACAAAGACCAGCTGTTCAATATGACACAACTTAACATCAAAGTACTACTTCACTACTTCAAAAAAGAAATTCACACATTACATTTCAGATGATTGTCTCTTCATTTCATTACAGTGATCTAAGTATAAATTGATACAACTGCTCAAAATGATGAGTAACTGCATTAAGAGTAACTGCAGTACTCTTAATGCATAGTTGTTACTATGGAAACAGAATCAATATTCCATGTTTAGATCATGAAAGTTTTAAGATACCGAGATCCATTGTCACCAGTTAGCGTGGAGCATCAACCAATTAGACTACATTATATATGGTTGTAATGGTTCATCATCATTCTTTACTGTAATGTACTACTGGTTATCATACCCTGTTTCTGTGGTCCTGTGTACTACCTTTACTGTAATGTACTACTGTTTATCTGACCCTGTTTCTATGGTCCCGTGTACTACCTTTACTGTAATGTACTACTGGTTATCATACCCTGTTTCTATGGTCCCGTGTACTACCTTTACTGTAATGTACTACTGGTTATCAGACCCTGTTTCTATGGTCCTGTGTACTACCTTTACTGTAATGTACTACTGTTTATCAGACCCTGTTTCTATGGTCCCGTGTACTACCTTTACTGTAATGTACTACTGGTTATCATACCCTGTTTCTGTGGTCCTGTGTACTACCTTTACTGTAATGTACTACTGGTTATCATACGCTGTTTCTATGGTCCCGTGTACTACCTTTACTGTAATGTACTACTGGTTATCATACGCTGTTTCTATGGTCCCGTGTACTACCTTTACTGTAATGTACTACTGGTTATCATACCCTGTTTCTATGGTCCTGTGTACTACCTTTACTGTAATGTACTACTGTTTATCTGACCCTGTTTCTATGGTCCCGTGTACTACCTTTACTGTAATGTACTACTGTTTATCAGACCCTGTCTATACTCCCATGTACCACCTTTACTGTAAGACTATTTATAGTATTGACAGTACTGCAAGCCCTTGGAACTGCCTGTCCAAATGTTGTTAGTCCTACTGCTGCTGCTGCTGCTTGGTAGCTCTCGGTCTCTGCCCCGCCCCCGGCTGTCCTTAATTGAAGGAGTGAAGCCTGGTGTGCGAGAGTCTGGGTTCCAGCTGCAGCTCATCTACACTAATCAACTCCGCTTCAAATACCTGGTCAACCTACCACTCTCTGTCAGATCATATTCAAGAAGGTCAGGGTCAGGGTCAGGGTCAGGGTCAGGGTCAGGGTCAGGGTCAGGGTCAGGGTCAGATGTTTTTACCAAGATATTTGGCTGAGAACCTGATGCCAGATCCACATGACAGGGTTGATGAAGATGTAGAACTACAGTAATCACTTCTTTGTTTTGCTGTTTGCAGTACCAGCAGGTTGAGGAACACTGCATTTTCTGTTTTACAGTATTCTTTTGTTTTCTATTTCCTAGCTGATTATTTAGCCTTGATTCAAATAAACCTATGTTGGGATTGTACTGTCTTGTTTTTCATCAATACATTTCAGGTTCTGTTCAATGACTCCACTGTGTCTGTGGTATTCTCTGTACTACTGCAGTAGTTTGTACTACAATATTTAATTATGGTACTAACAATGACACAATGAAACTGTGGGTAGCTTGTGTGTGGCTGATCTAAAGTAACATTTCAATGGTATTTCACAATAAATTAGTTTTTTGAACCAATGATTGTACAATATTTCTTTAAAGATATGAATGCACAATGCAATGTTTTGTTTTTTAAAATGACATCAAGGTTCTGAAAGTAGTAGCAAAGTGACTGTAAAAACACTGTAATATCATAACCCATCAAAGCTGATCCAGCTTTTAAAAAATGATTCCTTTTAACTGTCAGCACAGACAGAGAGTAGCTGTAATAGCAACAAATAAACAGTTCAAAGTGATAATACAATAACTTGTGACAATAAGACATAATACACTTTTTTGGTCCAGCTGGAGACCAAGAAGGACTAGAGTCTCCATGTCACACTAATATGGGAGGAAAGAAGGACCGCACAGAGAACACATGTAGAAATGCCACAGCTCAGGCTGCATTTACATCTTCTGCTAGAGCGATGCTCACCGTAGGGGTTCATGTGGTCACCAGGCATCTGTGGTGGCGTCAGGCCCTGCTGGAAGGCCTCAATGTTATAGCCACTGTGTTCCATGGTCAGCTGCTGCTGCTGGCTGGGGGGCGGATGCCCAGAGAAGGAGCTGAGCAGGCCCTTCATACACCCTGATACCACCTCTGAAACAGTCAGGTTAGAACTCTTAGCTGGATGGTCACACGTGCATGCACACTTTGTCTTCTACATCTCCCACCATCACAAGTTGTGTTTCCATTCAACTGTTAAATGGATTGAAAGAAAACTTGAAAATGTTGCACAAAGCTGGTTGGGAGTATATAAACCAGGCTGAAGCGTAGACATTGGCTTGGTGCTAAAGGCGCTATATATATATATATATATATATATATATATATATATATATATATATATATATATATATATATATATATATATAAATACGATTGTCTTGCTTTAGAGCTTCTACATTAAATCTTCTAATGTACATAGTAAATGCAGTGTATACACTGATTGCTTTCATCTCTTGAAGACATCTCAGCAGCCATCCAGGAGAATTCATCTCATCCTAACATCAATTTCAAACAACCCCCAGTTGCTGCCCTGCTTAGCAGCAGCCTCCACTATAATAAAGCCTGCTTCTCTGCCAATATTGACATGCAGGGAGTCCCTGAACAGATAGAGGCAGTGCCTGCCAAAGCGCTGGGACACTTATCTAAACTGTGTGCTCATATTCGCTGTAAGCGCCCAGTGGCAGTGCGCCTGCAGCTCTGGGAGCTGGGCTGCACAGAGACGCATGGCTCTGGCTTCACAGTGTGGGACTCATTCTAAAGCCTACAGCACTATAAGTGTTTGCTGAGTGACTCCACTCTGTTTATTATTCCCATAACAAATGAAATATTTCAAGCTGTTTTTCCAAATAATTCATAAATTACCTAGCTCTCAGTAATCACTGTCATTATAGTTATAATGACTACACACACACACACACATATATGGTAATGTGTCCTCACCTTGGCCAAGCCTCTGGCTGTTGTGTTGCTCCTGCTGCTGCTGTTGTTGTCTGCGGGCTAACTTCTTCATCTGGAAATAGATACACAAAGTCAAAAGCTAAATTATAGATTCAAAATATCAAATTCCTCAAACAAACAAAAGTCTGAGGTGAGTCATACATAACATCAAGAGTGTACAAAATAAAGATAAGGAATCCAACCGGAAACCACAAGAGAAATATCTTCCATATATTATTATAGAGATTATGTTATCTCATAATATATCATTAGATACACCTGAGATCATTACAACACTTTATTATGTAAAATGTTAAACAACATAAAGGTGATAACATGACAGCTGTACATCTCAATGGCAAACTGTAACTGAAAGCAAAGTGTTAGTGTTTATGGGGGGTAAACCTGCGAGGTAAGTTTAAGTCTGCCAACAATTCCCCCATATGTCCCTCATTTTCTTCCAGATGTCCGTCCCCGTCCTCTGTCTCTGTGTTGCCATTCTAACCTCTGGTGGATTTCTGAGGACTACGGTTACCTGGTCCTCAGATCTCTGCAGGGTAAATCCAGACAGCTAGCTAGACTATCTGTCCAATCTGAGGACTATGGTTACCTGGTCCTCAGATCTCTGCAGGGTAAATCCAGACAGCTAGCTAGACTATCTGTCCAATCTGAGGACTATGGTTACCTGGTCCTCAGATCTCTGCAGGGTAAATCCTGACAGCTAGCTAGACTATCTGTCCAATCTGAGGACTATAGTTACCTGGTCCTCAGATCTCTGCAGGGTAAATCCTGACAGCTAGCTAGACTATCTGTCCAATCTGAAGACTATGGTTACCTGGTCCTCAGATCTCTGCAAGGTAAATCCAGACAGCTAGCTAGACTATCTGTCCAATCTGAGGACTATGGTTACCTGGTCCTCAGATCTCTGCAGGGTAAATCCAGACAGCTAGCTAGACTATCTGTCCAATCTGAGGACTATGGTTACCTGGTCCTCAGATCTCTGCAGGGTAAATCCAGACAGCTAGCTAGACTATCTGTCCAATCTGAGGACTATGGTTACCTGGTCCTGTCCTGTTCTGAATGTACATATGTTCCACCAAAACAACTTCCTTCCTATTTAGCAGAGGCACCATGGCTCCGTCCGGAGCTTAGTACCGCCCAAGAGGATTGTGATTGGTTAAAAGAAATGCCAATAAACCAGAGCACGTTTTCCTCCCATCAAATCCCATGAAGGTCCCAAACACACATTGTGTTAGTCTGTTTGTCAATACTGTCTGACTTCCTGTCTGTGTCCCTCGGCTCCAAGCCCATTGGTTCCTACTGAATATTTTCTAATACAGCTGCCCAATGTAGTTTTTATTTTTCACACAAAAGGAAACAGTGAGTTAGTTGGGGACTATTTTCAGCGGTGCATGAGGTGCTCCAGTGAGTATTTGTGTCTACAGGACGGTGTGTGTGGGATTGAGTCAGAATAAAGTACAGTGTGTGTGTGTTGATGGTGATGAAGGAACACTGCTGAGTTGTGATGATCCATCAGATTGTGATACACACACAGTACTGGTTCGCAGAGCCATTCACTGCTGGGTGGGCTCATGTTGATCGTCTAAGTATTGTAATCTGGTCAAGCGGTGGTGGTTTAATAGCAATGAGCAGAACAGGGCTCTGACAGACAATGGAGGAGACTTTATAAAAGAGACACTGCTTGTACAGGGACTGTCACTTTGTCTCACTATATGTTGTGCTGCTGAAAGCTAATTTCCCTGACTCTGATTGGTTGTCTTACAATTTTTGTTTAAAGAGTACAAACTGTAAAACACCATAAACCATGTGTATCAAACATTTCAACAAAGACTGTAATGTACTGCAGACTGTGTGAGTGTGATGCTTCTAGATTACAGTAAAGGCGTGCTGGATGTTCAGACTGACCAGCTTATTCTTCCAAATGCCACCAAGCCGAGTAAATAGTACATTATAAATGCTTGATCCACTGAAGCTCAACTGATGAAGAACTGGTTTACATCGTTAAGCACTTCTGGCAAAAAAGCAGGTTATCCTCTGTGTCACATGTGATCTGGATAACAACGCCATTGGGATTGTATTGGGTTACATATCAGGCAGGCCAAGTTGGTGGACTACAACAAACATGGCAATGTGGGGTCTCCACCCCCCCAACCCCTACACACACACACACTCTTTTGAAACCAAACCTACACTTGTCATCTGCTGTCTGTGGATGTGATGCACACAACTCCTATACATGGAAATGGAATGCTGCCTTCCATCTAGTGTCATATTGATATTGTTCCGGTGCCGGTCCCTTATTTCTGCCAGATGTCCATTACTTACCTCTGTCTCTGTGTTGGCGTTCTAACCTCCGTCCCCGTCCTCTGTCTCTGTGTTGGCGTTCTAACCTCCGTCCCCGTCCTTTGTCTCTGTGTTGGCGTTCTAACCTCCGTCCCTGTCCTCTGTCTCTGTGTTGACGTTCTAACCTCCGTCCCTGTCCTCTGTCTCTGTGTTGACGTTCTAACCTCCGTCCCCGTCCTTTGTCTCTGTGTTGGCGTTCTAACCTCGGTCCCTGTCCTTTGTCTCTGGGTTGGCGTTCTAACCTAGAACCTAGTAGATTATCTGTCCAATCTGAGTTTTCTGTTGACGACTAAAACTACTTCTGAACGTACACATGTTCCACCAAATCATCTTCCTTCCTGAGACTATTTAGCAGCGGCACCAGGTGATATCTGGGAATCACGACCGGAAATGATGGAAAAGACTGCACATGTGACAAGTCCAATAAATTTAGATTAAATGCAGTGAGAGATACTTTGGGTACACACACAAGTGTGTACCCAAAGTGTGGGTAGTCCTCACACATGTCAGTTGATACAGTGTTACCTTCAAACCAACATTTCTAACAGATAGACACATTCCGATAGACTATTCTTAACTGTCTGATCGGGTTACCTCAAACTGAGCTCTGTCCGGAGCTTAGCCCTGCCCAAGATGATTGTGATTGGTTTAAAGAAATGCCAATAAACCATAGCACGTTTTCCTCCCATCCTGTGTGGACTAGCCAGACCGTCCTCCACAGTGCTGCGGAACACGGTCTAGCTATGCAAGACTACCTTCCTATCCAACATGGTGTGAACACCACATCATCCAGTGTATCCAGTGTGAGTGTGTTGGTGTGCTGCTGTACTGACCTTTGCCCTCTGGTTCTGGAACCAGACTTGGACCACGCGTACACTGAGTCCAGTCTCTGCAGCCAGCGTCTCTCTCACCTGAAGCCACAGCACACTCATCAGCTATTTCTACACATTAACATCATGTGTGTGTGTGTGTGTGCTAGTGTAGTGTATAGTTCCCAAATGTCAGACAGACATTATTTTTATTTAATTCCCTTTCTTTCTGCCTAAAACAGGAAACTTAATGAGCACATCATATATTTAGAGTAAGCTGCCACCATGCAAAGCTTTACAAAGCCCTTCTACAGTTTGATCAGTGCATCACTTTAGCCAGATATCTCACTATACTCAGTCAGTCTCCACTTACCTTTCTGCAGGGTTTGGAGGAGACCTCGAAGGAGGCCTTGAAGGCTCTCCTCTGCTGGGTGCTGAGGATGGTGCGTGGCCGTTTGGGCCGACGAGGGTCTTTGCTGTCATTGCTGGCGTTCCTTGCTGCAGTGCACTTCAAATCCAGATCCTCATCCTCACTCTTATCTGTCACAGACAGACACAAACAGGCTAAATGATTGGATTTGACAGCAGATTGGATTTGACTGACGTCTTGTGTGCAACTGCATGGGAATTCTCTTTTTATGAAAGTCGAACCATTTACATTGATTGAGTTACAGGCCAAAGTGCCATACAGATACCTGGATTATAGCGCCCCCTATTGGCCAATTCATTTCAATTTTGTAAATAGTATCAATTCATAACAAGAGTTATCTCAAGACACTTTACAGAGTATGTCTAGACCACACTCTATAATATAGAGTAGGTCTAGACCACTCTATAATTTACAGATAGAGCCGGTCTAGACCACTCTATAATTTACAGATGGAGCAGGTCTAGACGGCTCTATAATTTACAGATAGAGCAGGTCTAGACCACTCTATAATTTAAAGATAGAGCAGGTCTAGACCGCTCTATAATTTACAGATGGAGCAGGTCTAGACCGCTCTATAATTTACAGATAGAGCAGGTCTAGACCATTCTATAATTTACAGATAGAGCAGGTCTAGACCGCTCTATAATTTACAGATAGAGCAGGTCTAGACCATTCTATAATTTACAGATAGAGTAGGTCTAGACCATTCTATAATTTACAGATAGAGTAGGTCTAGACCACTCTATAATTTTCAAAGACCCAACATTCTACTAATTCCCCCAAGTGCAGTAAGCATTGCTGTGATGGTCACCTGAGTCTGAGCTGTCTGGACTGACGGTGCTGAGCAGCTCCCTCTCCCTCTCATAGTCGCTCCTGCACAGCAGCTGACCTTCTTTCACAACAAACTGGTCTCCTTTGCACAGCTGGCGCTCACAGACGCAGCAGCAGAAGCAGCTGAGATGGTAAACACTCTGCAGAGCTCGCATTACCAACTCTGTGGCTGCTATCTTCTCCAGACAGCCGCTGCACTTGTTGGCAAACAACCTGAGGAAACACAGCAGACACAACAGTGCTAACAATGAGGACTGTGGAGGGATTTCTGGATGGATGTTCAGGGTGAGGTTGGGCCGATTCTGGATCGAGCACTGTTCAATTTGAGTGTAGCTCCTGAGACTATGACATGTAGTTGCCTGATCTCCTTATTGAGGATTCTGCTTCTAATAGCCAAAAAAGACAACAGGACAGCAAGATCCCAGCTGAAAACAGACAGGTTTGCTGAAGAATTGCCACCAGTGATACACACAATGCCAGAATTACATTCATCTTGTTTTTCTTTTCTGTAGTTCATTGTTTCTATTTGTATTTGTGCTATTGGTAATCTTATGCCTTTCTGTCTGTTTCTTGTAATTCAGGCCATACATGGGGCTGGATAACTGTGGTGGTAGTTTATGGATATTATGAGCGGTGGAATGACGTGTTACTCAGGCAAAGGAAATAGAAAAAGCCTTTATATCTTATAACTGACTTGAAAGTACTTTACGTTGAAAAAAATGAACTTGTTAATTATAATCCATCTTTTTATTTGTTGTGTGTACTGTACAGTCTAAATTTGTGGAATAAAAAGTGAGAAAAAAACTAAAAACAAAGAATGTATGGGCAGCATTCAATACATTACGTTGGGGTGGCAGTAGATCAGGCCGTAGGGAGTTGGGTAGGGAATTAGATGGTTGCTGGTTCAAGTCCCTATATGGAGTGTGGCTTTTATATTTTATGTGGATTGTGTAACTGGAGAGATGCACTTCACCTCCTGGTCACTGCCAGGTGCTCTTGAGCAAGGCACCATACCCTCCCAACCGCTCAGGGCACTGGTCTAGCTGGCAGCGCACCCACTCTGACCTCTCTCCATTTGTGCTTGATTAGGTCCAGAGCATGTGTGTGTATTTCAGGCCTGTGTGTAATGATTACTAACAGAGTGTTAATTGTAATTTCCTCTAGTTCTAGCTCTTGCCTCTGTCCTCTGTCTCTGTGTTGGCGTTCTAACCTCTGGTGGATTTCTGAGGACTATGGTTACCTGGTCCTCAGATCTCTGCAGGGTAAATCCAGACAGCTAGCTAGACTATCTGTCCAATCTGAGGACTATGGTTACCTGGTCCTCAGATCTCTGCAGGGTAAATCCAGACAGCTAGCTAGACTATCTGTCCAATCTGAGTTTTCTGTTGACAACTAAAACTACTTCTGAACGTACACATGTTCCACCAAAACAACTTCCTTCCTGAGAATGTTTAGCAGAGGCCCCGTGGCACTGTCCAAGATGATTGTGATTGGTTTAAAGAAAGGCCAAAAAACCTGAGCACGTTTTCCTCCCAGTAGACAGGCCTTCCTTTGCAGTGCTGTGGAGGACGGTCAGACTAACGATCATGCCCCCCCCCTTCTCAAAGGCCCAAGGTGTTAAACTGATGAAGGGGTTGATGCTACAGATGGAACTGAACAGAAACAGCATCAGAGGGTCTAATGCCCATTTCAAACGTGAGAGAACAGCTGTACTAGCAAACAGGCCAAACCCCTCCATAGACACGGCTTTATTTCTTCTCAGTTGTGCCTCGTGGACAATTTAGAAATCTGGTTTTAAAACTGCAAACTTCTACTTGTAACTGCTTTACATAGATGTACTTTCTTTTGCATCCTTATTATACTAATGCATCTATTAAATAAGGTTCCTAGTCAGAATGTGTTATTGTCTGTTCTTATGATTGTATTTTCTATGTTTTTCTGTGTTTGTTTTTGGAATCGTGTCACCCCTCAATGATCTAAATGCCACGGCATGCTTGGAGAAAAAGCGTCCTCTGAAGGCTAAAATGTATAAACAGGGGTGAGACAAGATGTTATTATATATAATAACATAATATATATCTACAACAGCGTACACTTTTGGACAGACTTTCCTCAAAGGCATTCTTGGGGTTGCCCTCACACAAAAGATGTGCAGTTGTGTTCTCATTGTTTGTTTGACAAGAATAGCTTTAGAGAGACATTCACAAATCTCTGGAAGTTAAAATATTGTCATAGTATGTTGATATTAATGCACAAAGCTGGAAATCCTGCAGGTGCTGTTACTCTGTCTTAGAAAAGCGAGGGATTGCCTACACACCTCCGTTCCTCCCCTCAGAAGGACGTGTTGTTCTTCTCTGCGATGATGTCATGCTGAAGAGCAACCGTGCTCAACGCCTGAGCCAAGACTGGGACTCAAGAAGAAGACCGCAGAGAGAGAGAGAGAGAGAGAGAGAGAGAGAGCAGCCAAGAAGAGAGAAAAGATAGAGCTAGGGAACAAAAGACTAAGAGAAAGAGGTCTTTTTATAGATGTTAACGGTGTGTGTGTGTGGGGGTCTTTTCTGTAACTCCTTGCCCTGGACTGGACGTTGGCAACACATCCTGCTCTGTTCCAAATATTTTTATTCATATAGCCTCAAATCCCAACAAGCTATTACTAATGAATACTTTATTGTTAGTTAACACTAGAATGGCCAGAGCAGACGCCGTTGAACGTTGTAATTAAAAAGATGGAATTATTCATGGCCCTAACCCCGTGCAGACCAGAGTAACTCAGTGGAGATGGAGGGAGAGACGAGGAGCTGCTGCCAGACAAGCCGCTGACTGAGATCACTCTGAACAGCAGGTCGCAGAAAGGCTCTGGAAAGTCTATAAGTCCTGTAAGAAAGTCGCCAAGTTGGCAACACTGTGTGTGTGTGTGTGTGTGTGTGTGTGTGTGTGTGTGTGTGTGTGTGTGTGTGTGTTAGCTGGTCCAGGGCAGGGACAGGTGATCAGTGGGCAGGCTGGCCCTCCCTGCTCATTTCAAAGTATTTTATCTGAATATTGGCTTCTAGTAAAAAAAGGAAGGTTGATAAAATATTGAATGTTAAAATGTTGAAATAGATAAAAATTGAATTTTCTTTCGATAAGTAATAAACGTGGTGTTAGTGGTGCTGTGCGCTGAGATGCATTTCAATTACATGTATTTAAAATACCTATTTCAGTTATATTAAGTTACTTTGTAATATGGTTCACCATTGACACCAGGAAAGAAAAAGACAATTTGTAACAAAATACGTAGATACTTAAAATATTATTTAAAGTTATTTTATTTTCAAATAAGACACATTTTTGTATCCCCATGATGAGCCTAATCCTAGGCAGCGGCTCAATGCAAGTGAATCACACCGTATTTCAAATGTGTTCATCTGGTTCGCTCAGTCAGTCAATGGTCACGTAGACTGACACAAACACCCAGCATGCACCCCACTTCAGTCGATCCTGGGGGGGTCTTTTTTAATCGCAGTATTTTGTATTTTATTTGAATACATTTGATGAGCACGCCTGTGTAATTGTGTACCTCTGCCCGTCCGGCCGGCAGACTGAGTGTTGAATCTGGGAACAGGGCTAAAGGAGGGCATGGGGGGGGGTGGCTCGAGCAGGTACAGAAGGCTCAGTGTTTGGACAGCTGCACTCCTCCTCTCTGAGTGGGACTACCCTCCTCTATTCAGCTGTCCAACTCCCTCCTGCACATTTACACAACAACGGTAGTGAAGATATGAGAGGCTGTGAATACAGTGGAGAAGATGTTCGAAGGGCATTTAGACTAAAAACAGCGATCTAGAGATTTTCCGCGGGGTGGTGCAGCGGGGGGGAGTGTCAACAAAACGGCCCATTTCTGTGACGTCTTGTTGTGTTCTTTAACCCCCCCAACAAAGCTCGAATATACTTTATATTTCACAACGACTGTTTTCCGTCAGATTGTTTATGGATAACGATGTTTCTGACTTTTTCAGTTTTATTTCACAGGAGAGAGAAAGAAAAGAGACACATCACTGTTACGCGATTGACCACCGCAGCGTGACGTGGGGTTGCGTTTCTCCAACAGTTGAGTTGGTCTTAACCTTTTGCCGCAGGCCCACTGCCTTTTTTCCCCCCCGCTGCCTAAACCCACTACCCCCATTCAACATGAATGGGAAGAGGGGACCGACGCAGGTTGTCTGAACATAACCTTAGACATGTACAGAAGAGGTCTAAGACGCTCCGGCAGGAGCTCTCTGCATGTCAAACCGAACCACGTGGCTAATTAAACTAAACTATGTGGTGAGGGTTAGGGCTGAGGTTAAAATAATTAATGTCGCTATAGGGACACACAGGACATGACTGCGATCTCCTGGGTGAAAATCCTGTTTTGTTTGACCCATCCACCACCCTGACCCCTTTTCTATGGGGACGGTGGCACCCATTCTTTCATTCTGACGTCTGATATCGGAGCCCGGAGTGATTCATACAGACCCTGAACGGGGACTGGTCTGACAATACGAGACGCAGAGAGCTGTGACAAAGCATCCTGGGAATGAGAACTGGCTCGATGGACATGTTACTATGAGTCAGAATGGAAATAGAATTCATTCTGACTAATCATTGTGAAAAAATGATACGTGCAAACATGTGAAAACATAACAATGAAAGGAAATGTAATATCAATTTGTGTTAGTTCTGTGTTTTATAAGAATGAATGAATGATAATACATTTTGGACATGTGAGTTCATAAGATTTGATCATTGGTATGGCGGTTGGAGTAGCAAATGATACTGATATGGTGAATTGTATTTTAATGTTTACAATAAACTTCAGACATCCAAATTCTAAATAATTTTCCCCAGTTGAGACTCGCAGGTCAGACCTGGACAACTCAAGGATTTTTTTTTTTTTCTGAAAGCGAGAATTCAAAGTTTTCAAGGATTCAAAATGTCATGAATCGCCAGGGAGACCGTCCACAGCATCGTTTGTTCACTAAAGTTAAATGTCAGTTAAACACATACAATCTCCTAATCGAAAAGGGAGATTTTCATGTAATTTACACATTTTTGTAAATAAAAACATTGTGGTCCCAACACGTGGGGTCTGCAGGGTCTGCTGTGGGGACCCAGCCACCGGGGCTGAGACTTTTAGTCTGGCTTATTGTATAAACCTTGTATGGCACAGCTTTCACTGTGAGTGAAACTTCTTCAGCAGAAAAGTCCTCAGCGGCTCATTTAAGTGGACCACCACTGCTAGGGGCCACCTCTTTGTAGGAGCCTCCTTGACCCCCTGGCCCTCTTCCCCTATGCTTCCACACAGCATAAAGAGGTACAGGATTAAAGAGGATAAGAGGAGTGGAGAAAGGATGAAGCAGGAAAAACAGACTGTGTGTGTTTCCTCACTGTTCTCTTGTTTGCTCTCCCTCCTCGGGGAGCTGGGTGACCTGAAGGACGGGCTGGCTGGGTGGGTGGCGGCTTTGGGTGGCAGCTTGTTGGTGTTTTAATTAGTAGGCGTAATGAAAAGATGATTGTAAAGGAAGCAGGGGGGAATAAAGGCAGGATTCAGAGAGTGGGGATGAGCTGTTTGCTCAGCCAAAGCTCAAGAAGTCAGAATAAGGCCCCAGGATTCTCTGGGGACCCACTTCAACATGTTTGTTAGCGGGGAAATGATCTCAGCAATCAATCACATGCACCCATTTATTCACCTTCTGCTGGTTCACCACCCACTGAAGAGTCATCAGAGGGGGTGTTGGCAAAAGAAAGACAACGGGGAAGTAATTGGTTAACAAAGGTGAGGTATAATAAAAAATAAAATTATTTTTATCCTTTAGACATATACATTGTGTCATGCACATGCCCCCAACTAAACTAAATATGTCAGCACTCATATTCCTGCCATCTGTGGCAGTTGACGTGTGATTCTGACTCCCTGGACCTTAATGTGATGCTTGGACACTTTCCATTCTTTTTTGGAGTCTCCCCACCAGCTGTTGGAACCTGCTGCAGGAGCATCAGTGAGCTCCAGGACTGTGGAGTCCACTTCACCCCAAAGGTGTTCTTCCACACCAGACTGGGTAATATTTCTTTATGGAGCTAGCTTTGTGGACGGGGCATTATCAGTCACTACAAACCAAGCAGGGAGTGTGGACTGGTGCCAGTTGAGTCCCTCTGAACTCAACTCAATAGTTCCCCCCCCCCCAGGCTCAAGGTCCTGGGATGAAACCCCTCACTGTGCATGTAGATCCTTGATTCCTGACAGCTAGACCCCATTTAGTGAGGGTGGGCGGACATGCCTCTTCCACCCTCATCCTTAACACTGGGGCACCCTAGGGCTGGGTTTTGAGTACCCTGTTGTACTCCCTGTACACACACGACTGTGTAGCGACTTTCAACTTCAACAGCTAAAACACGGGACTTTCAAGCCAGGGAGAGGAGTTTGCTTCCCAGGGAAAACAAAAGACTTTCACCCAGGAAATATGTGTTCCTTAGGACTGTTTTAATCGAAATAGAAATATTTTTACAAAACTGAACTAGTTCATTTGATGCCTAAATGTAACTTTCCTCATGGCATAACGCTGACATTTTGTAGCATAAACTTAATTGTGAGGCCAGCCGAAACGCCCGGCAGCTCGCGGTGCTCTGTACCCGGCTCAAAGTCACCTAATCCCGGGTTAACTGAACTACCAACTACGGGTAATGACCCTAACGTTACATACACTACACTACCCACTACGTGACATACCTCACATCTTGACGAATCATGTAATGGCAAACAATCGGCCCACCCTATCAGAAGTTTGTTTAGATGACGCAAGGTCAGAAAAGCTGTCTGTGTCACCTAAAGTCACCTATTCTCGGGTTAACTGAACTACCGACTACCGCTGATGTGGCGACGCACCATGTGGAGCACCACGTGGAGCAATCTTATTGTAAACGGCTGATACTTTCTAATATACAGGCGACTCAAAATACATATAGGGAGAAAGGAGACTTTGTCCATTACTGCTCAGGGACAGTGGGAATATTGCATTGTGGGAAGGGGCAGGTTGCCATGACAGCTGTTGGCAGGTAATCTGATATTAAATCTTGGCTGTGATGGAGTAGTGGTGGACACCCTGTGGGAGACGGTTAAATTCTCACAAGGTTGCTTCTGGATTCTGTGTGTGTGTGTGTGTGTGTGTGTGTGTGTGTGTGTGTGTGTGTGTGTGTGTGTGTGTGTGTGTGTGTGTGTGTGTGTGTGTGCACGCAAAGCAGAACACAACCTTATGCCAAGTTCCAAGCCAAGTTGGAGGATACTCAAGAGACAGTCATTTTAGAAAGAATGGTCAAAATCTAAGCTTCAGTGAGACATCGTGACTTCTAGTCCCCGCGTGGAGACCCTATCATATGGGTTGTAAACAGTGCTTAAAGGGGGCCGGTCCCACCAGTACGCAGTACCAGCACTTCTACATTTTACACTTAAGCATACCTGCACTTTTTCTTGCATAGGCTAGCACTACTTCTAGGTGTGAAGGTGTGTGCCAGTGCCAGACACGTCAACAGAGCTCCAAGTCCAACCAGAAACATCAGGTACGATTCATGAGCTTCAAACTAATGTTTTAGCTAGTGCTAGTGAGGAGTCTGTAGCTTCCAACCTTAACGTTACCTTAGTCAGTGACACCGACGTCGACAGTTACGGGAGCGTGTTTATGAAGATTTAATGCTTGCAATTTATGAGGGAAGAAAACGTTTTCTCCTAAAATGGAGAAAACGTCCCGGCAACGGGACAAAGCTGGCAGAGAGGTTAAATAAATGCATACATTTTATGTTGTTAATAAATAACAATAAATTGTTTTACCAATAATATCTCCAAGTTTTGTTTTTTACTGTAGAAATGTCCTAATGATTTGCCAATGCAAGAGAGTGACAATAGAAATCATGAACAATGAAAACAGTGATTTTAGTAACAGTGCACGTTTGTTTTGCCACAGCTCTTTTCTCCTGAGAGCTGTTAGGCTTTAAAGTTGTTTAAATGTTCTCTAAATGGCTGCCTGATAGGCTGAGTAGCTGTCGGTCTGTTACAGACAGTAAGAGAAACAGACCAGCAAGACACACAATAGTCAGTCTAGTTACCATGACAACGGGCTGAAGATCACAATCATGACACTCCCCAAAACACAATTCTGTAAATTGGTGACACACTAACACACACAAAGAGCAAGTGTTCAGTGTTTTTGGTTGATTTTATGATTTGTACCTTCTTTTTTAATGTCATCATATTACGCTTATGACGCTTTGTCGAGCTATGACCTGCCTACAGATGCCTTTAGACTCTGTTGCTCCTTTCAAAAAGAAGATGATGAAGCAAAGGAAACTAGCACCTTGGTATAACTCCCAAACTTGCAAATTAAAAAAATCTCACGAAAACTTTAAAGTAAATGGCGTTCCATCAAACTGGAAGAATCTCGTTTAGATTGGCAAAACAGTCTGGTAGTGACCACTTTATGAGCTTCTTTAATGGGAAAACTATAACAATTAGAGATACAATTCATCACCTTTTGCCCTCAATTTTTAACAGTTACCTTTAAACACAGTAGCACTAGAAAAACAACAACGGACATAGACTGCATCAGTCTTTGTCTATTCAGCTAAGCCATCTACTTGTCTCTTAGACCCCATCCCAACGAGGCTGCTTAAAGAAGAGTTACCCGTAGTCACCACTCCATTACTAGATATGATCAATATGTCTCTATTAACAGGTTATGTAACCATGGTTACCGCTCCGTTACTAGATATGATCAATATGTCTCTATTAACAGGTTATGTAACCGTGGTTATCGCTCCATTACTAGATATGATCAATATGTCTCTATTAACAGGTTATGTACCCGTGGTTACCGCACCATTACTAGATATAATCAATATGTCTCTATTAACAGGTTATGTACCGCGGCCATTTAAAGTAGCTGTGATAAAACCTCTCCTGAAAAATCCCTCTCTGGACCCGGAGGTCTTAGCAAACTATAGACCTATATGTAACTTTCCCTTTCTCTCCAAGATCCTTGAGGAGGTAGTCACTAATCAGTTATGGGATTTTCTACATAGCAATAGTTTACTGGAAGACTTTCAGTCAGGATTTAGAAAGCATCATAGCACAGAGACGGCACTGGTGAAAATATCTAATGACCTTCTCACTGCTGCAGACAAAGGACTTATCTCTGGACTAGATCTTAGTGCTGGATTCAACACCACTGACCATACCATCCTGTTACAGAGACTAGAACATTTAGTTGGCATTAAAGGAATTGCACTAAGTTGGTTTAAGTCATATAATATGTATAATGTATATAAAGTCATAAAGTTAAATCTTCCAAGTACGCTAAAGTTAGCCATGGTGTTCCACAAGGTTCAGTTCTTGGACCAATTCTATTCTCCTTATTTATGCTTCCTCTAGGCAATATTATTAGGAAACGCTCATATATCTATCAATCAAGCCAGATGAAACCAGTCAGTGCTCTTGCAGGGTTGTAAGGTACTAGGAGCTCTTTAAGATAAGATGGTGCCTGATCATGAAGAGCTTTGTAGGTGAGAAGAAGGATTTTAAATTCTATTCTGGATTTTACAAGAAGCCGATGCAGAGAAGCTAAAACAGGAGAGATGTGATCTCTTTTCCTGGTTCCTGTCAGACCACGTGCTGCAGCATTCTGGACCAGCCGAAGAGTCTTTATGGACGTCTTCGAGCAGCCTGATAATAAAGAATTGCAGTAATCCAGCCTAGAAGTAACAAATGCATGGACTAGTTTTTCCGCATCTTTTTTAGACAGGATAGTCCTGATTTTTGCAATATTACGTAGGTGAAAAAAGACGATCCTTGAAATTTGCTTTATGTGGGAATTAAAGGACTCACGCAGTTCTTTTTTTATGTTGCATGTCATCGTTCACCCTGCACACAGGAAATCAACATCATTCCATGCTGAGGTGTGAAACTGAAATACAACCCAGGAAGTCCAGTTTGAGTAATAATAGATGCATGAGTTTGGACACCATTTAGAAAACAGACACACACATCTCCAGTGTGTCACATTAAACATTTCTGCTTCACTGTGTTGAATATCAGAAAGAAAGTTTTCTGCAGAAAAACATAAATAAAAGAATTGTATGAACGGATTAATTCATGAATGTATATGAGACTTGTAAAATGAAGATAAATAGAGGTGCTTTTCTGAAACAATCATCCGTGTGCTGCAGTGTGTGCCCAGCTGGCCTTCTCTGGAACTCAACTTATCACAGGTAGCTGTAATAATGATTCCCATATTTAAAAAGACTAATGTTGGAGTGGTGAGCTGGGGATAAGAAATGGAGGCTGAAGGAAAACAAAGTCTTTAGAAATGTTCTGGGTCACACACAGACATTAGTTATTCCAAAGTACACACACACACACACAGAGTCATAAAAACAATAAATGTGCTGCCTCACTATTTCCAGCCTCTGAGATGACATCATTTATTCAGGCCCAGTAATAAATGAAGGTGGGGTCAGGGTGTTGTGTACAGCAGCAGCGTGACTGGTGTGTGTGTGTGTGTGTGTGTGTGTGTGTGTCAGCTACACGCAGGTAAAAGCAAGACCAGAACAGCTGTAGGTAGATTTAACATTCAAGGGTCTTGAAAGTGTTGAGGGGTAAAAATGAAAGAATGGAGGATATCCAGTATTATCCCTCAGCATAGGAAGCAGTAGTGTGTGAATCATTGTCCTAGACTCAAACATGGAGCAATGATTGGTGGAGTATGATTCAAGCTCAATGAGGAGGTCTAATATCGCTGCATGTCTCCATCCCTTGCTCTGTGGGAAACACACTCTTCCTGTCTGTAGGCTGTCAGACGTAATGTGAGTAGCACTGAAAAACAAAGATCTCATTGTTTTCAAAGTGTATTTGGATAGCGTGGAATTATCTCCTTAAAGCTGCACTTGGCATCTTTGGATTTTGGTAGCACCAAATGGCTGGATGTAGTAACTGTTAGTATCAGAAGTGTTTGATTTCCAGGGCCACACAGAATCTGCTTAATTCTGCAGATTTTCAGTCTGGATCAGCGTAGAAAAATGAATATATATATATATATATATATATTATTTATTTTAAACCTATACAATCTCATGGGCTTTGAACCTATGCTTTCAGAAGTGTTACAGTAAAGTAAGTTCATTAAAGAGTGAGTCACCTTTATTGAGAAACTCTTTAAATACAAATATGGGTCTGTTATTATCAATGGATTATATTGGCAACTACACAATAAGAGTCTAACAACATGTCATTTGCTGTCATTGTTGATTGGCCTGTAGTCTCACATAGCCAGGGTTATGTATGTATGCTGCAGTCAAACAACACCAACGCGATTACAGACGTCTGTCCTCATTATTAACAAAAAAAAAGATTTATGCAAATGATCCACAGCAGTGTAATTAGGCGAGGAATATCAATGAAGTAATTACTGTTACACTGGTGGTGGAGACGCACTCCGACAACACACACACACCTTCTTCCTCTTTCCCCAGGGGCTGGACCACAGGAGGAGAGGGGGCAGAGAGCAGGAGAGGGAACACCAGAGAGACAGAACCAAGCAGCATGGGTGAATGGCACAGGTCTCCTCTGAGATCACCGCGCTAATAACGTGGACAGCTTGGAGGAGGCAGCTTTTGGATGAGCCCTTGGGGTGTTGAGTGGTCTCAGCCTGATAAATACCAGCCAGATTCCCAGGAGAGGCCAGCTCGCTGATACAAATATTAAACTGAGGGAGGGGACAGAGACACAGCCAACCACAGACTAGCAGACATGTTTCTGTCAGAGCAGGGAGCTGCTGGGCTCTGAGACAGTGTTCAAAGAAAGCAGCAACAACGAAAGAGTCATACAAGCAGTAATATGATTTCTGACAAGGCAAGAAACCCAATCACACAGGTCGGAAACAAACCTCCAGGTTAGTCAAACAAGAAAATGAAGGGGAACCATATCGAAGCTGTCAGTTCAGCTGGGGCGTCCTGTACTCATTGAATCAGGGATTATTAACAACATTCAGATGCTTAAGATGATCTGGATAAACTGCTTGTTTCCAACAGTGTTCCAGGGGGTGCTGTAGTCGAGTCCAAGACAAGTCCAACACCGAGTCAAGACCAAGTCCAAAACGTTTTGAGTCCAAGACAACATAAAATTGTCTCAAGTCCGGACTCCAGTCCGAGTCGGGACTCTGGTACTAATTCAATTTCAATTCAATTTTATTTATAGTATCAATTCATAACAAGAGTTATCTCGAGACACTTTACAGATAGAGTAGGTCTAGACCACACTCTATAATTTACAAGGACCCAACAGTTCTAGTAGTTTCCTCCAGAGCAAGCAACAGTGCGACAGTGGCGAGGAAAAACTTCCTTTTAGGCAGAAACCTCGGACAGACCCAGACCCAGACCCAGGCCCAGGCCCAGACCCAGGCTCTTGGTAGGCAGTGTCTGACGACCGGTTGGGGTTAGAATGAAGAGTGGCAATAACAGTCACAAAAAATACTAGTTTGTAGTAGTAGTACTACAGCCAAGGTTCCAGTCGCAGCCATTACTTTCAGTGTGACTGCAGTATGATGTTTGCTATGATGTTCTGATCAAGTAGAAAGTATAAGCTGAAGTGGAAAGATGAAGCAAAGTATCATATTTCATCACTTTACATAGTCCAAAATCAAACAAGAAATAGTAAAAAAAGAAAAGGGCCAGCAGAAGATGACTGTCCTCATCGACCAAACACTTAAAGACTGTATATAACCCAGACCCAGCCAGACAGTTTAGACAGACAGCAGTGCCGCGTGGAACACTGCAGTGGGGGGGGGGGGGCAACACAGAGGGCCCGACAAAACACACAGGCTCGGCCAGAACAGAAGGGACCATGGCAAGGTCTGCGGCAATCATAGACCATTAATATTAATATGGCTACAATCAGTGGTGGAATGTAACGAAGTATATCTACTCCAGTACTGTACTATGTCCAGATGTTGAGGTACTTGTACTTTACTTGAGTTTCTTTTTCATGCCACTTTCTACTTCTACTCTGCAACATTTCAGAGAGAAATATTTTACTTGAATGAATTTTGTTGAGGAAAAGGAATAGTATAGTATTGTATATTGTATAGTAATAGTATTGGTTTATAAAAGTATAAAGGTTGTGTAATACAGAGTAAGAGAGACTCGACGGTCGTTAAGTAGACGCGAAAGGCATCACTAGATTGGCTTAATTAGGGTGAAGAAGAGTCCAAGGAGATGAAAGCTAACGGCTCTAAAAATAGAGTCGTGAAGGGTGGTGACACTGAGGGTGATCACGAAAGGTAGCACTAAAATTGACTAATTAGTGTGAAGGTAGTCTCAAGTGGGTTAGGGTTAGGGTTTTATCTGTCTTAATGTTTTTATTTTTAACTGTTTATACTTGTGTTTTATCTGTTTTTTGTTTTTTTAACTGATTTTGTGTAAAGCACTTTGCATTGCCCTGTTGCTGAAATGTGCTATACAAATAAAGCTGCCTTGCCTTACTTTAGTTACTCCTCTACATTCATCTGACAGCTTTAGTTACTAGTTACTTTGGTTACTCCACTACATTCATCTGACAGCTTTAGTTACTAGTTACTTTAGTTACTCCTCTACATTCATCTGACAGCTTTAGTTACTAGTTACTTTGGTTACTCCACTACATGGACCGTGGATCCATCCCTGCCCGGACCGTGATTCATCTCTGCCCAGACCAGGGGTTCCAACCTTGCCCGGACAAGGGATCCAACTCTGCCCGGACCGTGATCCATCTCTGCCCAGACCGGGTTATTTATATATCAATGTGTGACGAGTGGATGTGGGCTGTGAGCACAAAAACAACAGACTACTTATTGTGGGAAGTAGTCTGGCCAAGTCTTGGGCAAAGACATAGTGGGGGACACATAAAATACACACTGATGAATGTCCGTCCATCTGTCTGTCCGTCTGTCTGTTGCTCACATATGAACTATTGTTGTGAGGGACAGCGAGGATCTGGTTCTTATTTTCTCTCTGGCTTTTTACTGGTAATAAAAATAATGAATTCAAATAAACTCCCCAGACATGCCGTCCCACCCCAGGATGCACTATGAATCCAACATGACATGCGTCCCCCCCAGCTCCACCCCCTGGTGGCTATGCTTCTTTGATCCCCCGGGCCCATTATCAATCTGCTGCATAAACACATGCACGTCAGAGACCAGTTTAGAGCTGCAGAGGTGGTGTTAGGGCGGAAAGTGAATTTTCACAGATAAAACCACAAGTGGTAAAAATGTGCTCTGTCTGCAGCCACTATTTATTGGCTATTGACTTTCACTCAGGCCTAAGAACACAGAGGCCAGGGGTGTACACACTATCATAAAAAAAGCTGCATGATCCCAGTTTGTTCCTGTGGTGGAAATGTCCCTTTATTATGTCATGTGACAAACAAAGGAATGTTCATCAATCCAAAATGAATCATTCTGTTGTCTATATCTACAACGTTCCCCTTCTGGGATCGCTCCGGTGCTGCAGGAAACTCCACCGGATGATTGTCCCCGTCCTCTGTCTCTGTGTTGGCGTTCTAACCTCCATCCCTGTCCTCTGTCTCTGACTATGGTTACCTGGTCCTCAGATCTCTGCAGGATAAATCCAGACAGCTATCTAGACTATCTGTCCAATCTGAGGACTATGGTTACCTGGTCCTCAGATCTCTGCAGGGTAAATCCAGACAGCTAGCTAGACTATCTGTCCAATCTGAGGACTATGGTTACCTGGTCCTCAGATCTCTGCAGGGTAAATCCAGACAGCTAGCTAGACTATCTGTCCAATCTGAGGACTATGGTTACCTGGTCCTCAGATCTCTGCAGGGTAAATCCAGACAGCTAGCTAGACTATCTGTCCAATCTGAGGACTATGGTTACCTGGTCCTCAGATCTCTGCAGGGTAAATCCAGACAGCTAGCTAGACTATCTGTCCAATCTGAGGACTATGGTTACCTGGTCCTCAGATCTCTGCAGGGTAAATCCAGACAGCTAGCTAGACTATCTGTCCAATCTGAGGACTATGGTTACCTGGTCCTCAGATCTCTGCAGGGTAAATCCAGACAGATCTGTCCAATCAGAGTTTTCTGTTGATGACTAAAACTACTTCTGAACTTTCCACCAAAACCAGTTCCTTCCTGAGACTATTTAGCAGCGGCACCATGGCTCCGTCCGGAGCTTAGCCCCGTCCAAGATGATTTGGTGAGGAGGAAAGTGTGGCCATACGAGACTATTGTGACGGTGGCTGCTCAGATGGTAATGCTGCAGTGTGTGTCCTACTCATCTTTGTCTCATGACAACGTACATGGAGAAAAGGGATACGATCACACCAAGTACTCTTCCCAGAGGTTTTTTACAGCAGGTGTGGTAACACACGTCATGAAGCGTGCCATTTTTGATCTGGTGTCTGGTTCTAAAAGTTTGACGTGTGACGCAGCACAGTTGTGTACGTTTTCCCCGTCTGATGTCCCGCTTTCAGTTTAGTAGGAGGAACTGAAGGCTTCTTCTCTGAGAGGTTTGGTCGAGCAGGTGCTTTCCATACAGGAGGATAAAATTAGCTCCGGAGTTATTTAATGCACAGTGTGCTGCTGGTGAGAAACCAGGTCTCACCATTGGAGACCCCCATCACCAAAATTGGGTTGCCATTTGAAATCCAGGGAGCCAATTTCAACACAAACATGTTGAAATTGACTCATGGTGAATCTGGACACAAGAAAACATATAACTGGGTGCTATGGCATTTCTTTGTCCATGTTTGAAAAAAGTGTTACTGTATATATATATATATATATATATATATATATATATATATATATATATATATATAGACTATGGGGAAACCTAACCAGAGTATAACACCTGCTCTTTTCATCCCTATTCCAGCCGTCTAATAATCTAATATATATATATATATATATATATATATATATATATATATATATATATATATATATATATATATATATATATATATATATATATAAAAATTGATTGCGTGGGTCCGCTGCAGAGATGTTTTGTGCTGGGGAGAGATGTGTATGATGGGCTTATGGTGTTGTCATATGTTAATTGTGTATTGGTGTATTTTGAATGGTCTGGAATATTGTAGTCACTGTCTGGGTGGGTGGTCCTGATGAAGGGGGGGAAGCGCAACAGGGCATCTGCTTATCATGATCAATGTCAGGGGGCATTGGACAGAAGGTGAGACTGCCGTGGGCTGCCTTGACCCAGTTCCTGCTAAGGGATACATTATTTTTATAAAAATCCTAAGAAGTGTTTTAGCTGTACACATCCAAGCCGTTCTCACTCCCAACTCAACAAGTTATCAGTTGGTCCACAAGAAAAATGAGAGCTAATCCTCGCAAAACTTGGCAGTTTGGCCTCACAGGTTAAATCAGAAGTCACAACTCTGGGTATTATTCTTTGACTCAGACATGAATTTTAAATCTTAAAATTAAAAAAGAAGGTAAGAAAGAAGGTAAGCAAGGCAGATTTCTTTCACTTAAAGGTCCCATGGCATGGTGCTCTTTGGATATATAGACCTTAGTGGTCCCCTAATACTGTATCTGAAGTCTCTTTATATAGACCTTAGTGGTCCCCTAATACTGTATCTGAAGTCTCTTTTATATAGACCTTAGTGGTCCCTAATACTGTATCTGAAGTCTCTTTATATAGACCTTAGTGGTCCCCTAATACTGTATCTGAAGTCTCTTTTATATAGACCTTAGTGGTCCCTAATACTGTATCTGAAGTCTCTTTATATAGACCTTAGTGGTCCCTAATACTGTATCTGAAGTCTCTTTTATATAGACCTTAGTGGTCCCTAATACTTTATCTGAAGTATCTTTATATAGACCTTAGTGGTCCCTAATACTGTATCTGAAGTCTCTTTTATATAGACCTTAGTGGTCCCCTAATACTGTATCTGAAGTCTCTTTTATATAGACCTTAGTGGTCCCCTAATACTGTATCTGAAGTCTCTTTTATATAGACCTTAGTGGTCCCCTAATACTGTATCTGAAGTCTCTTTTATATAGACCTTAGTGGTCCCTAATACTGTATCTGAAGTCTCTTTTATATAGACCTTAGTGGTCCCCTAATACTGTATCTGAAGTCTCTTTTATATAGACCTTAGTGGTCCCCTAATACTGTATCTGAAGTCTCTTTATATAGACCTTAGTGGTCCCCTAATACTGTATCTGAAGTCTCTTTATATAGACCTTAGTGGTCCCCTAATACTGTATCTGAAGTCTCTTTATATAGACCTTAGTGGTCCCTAATACTGTATCTGAAGTCTCTTTCCCAAAATTCAGCCTTGGTCCAGAATTCCAGCCATTAGAGCCAGTCCCACAATGAGCTTTCCTTAGTATGTGCCATTTCTGAGTCTGTAGCTTTTGAGAAGGAGGGGGGGGGGCAAGTTGGAGGCTGGGGCTGTGGCCTTGACCAACTGCCACTTTGCTTGTTTGAAAGCCATGATGTCTGTCTCTTATAGGGGGGGCAAATTGCCTGGGCAGGCAAAGCAGAGAAAGGGGAAGTAACCTTGCCCCTTATGACCTCATAAGGGGAAGATTCCAGATCGGCCTATCTGAGCTTTAATGTTCTCAAAGGCAGAGCAGGATACCCAGGGCTCGCTTTACACCCATCACCATTTCTAGCCACTGGGGGGCCATAGGCAGGCAGGGGGAACTCATATTAATGTTATAAAACCTCATAAAGTGACATTTTCATGCCATGGGACCTTTAAGAAATTAGTTCAAAGGTACGGTCGTTTCTATTCCAACAACAATATGCTGAAAAACTTGTTAATACATTCATTTCAATTGGATTGTATAATTGTAAGGCTCTCTTTAACTCTTTAGCCAGCTAACCTCCGGCTGCCATTGTCTTTTAGAATTCCTTTTAAAGATAGTAGTTTGAGGTAATGAAACAGTGAACAGCAGTCTAGGACCGCAGAAGTCAGACATGGCCCTCCCATCCACCGCCACCACCCAAAAAACTTTTGTTTTAATGGACATACTGCTCTCTTTTAAAAGGCTGTACAGTTTTCAGTCATTATATTTGAGTATTGCTCAATGCCCCCACTGACCACAAGCCACCGCTCTCTAACCCTCGGAGAGGAAAGAAAAGAGAGTTCCAGGTCTGGACCTGCGCTGAGTTCCAACAGCTCTGCAGTGATTGATGGCGTGGCGTAAACGTTCCCATGCAGACTGATCATGGTCCTCTCAGAGGGACACGCATTCACCAGGGGCTGCCCACGGCCCCTGGCCATGATTTGTTGCTCTCTCAACTTTTAGAGTGTGTCCCAGTGTGGTAGAGGAATGCCAAGCTGTTCTGAGGTCAGTGCAGGAACACAGATCACTTCCTAACAAACAACAGGAAGCTGATGATGTGAAGGAAGAGTGTTTGCAGTAGCAAGGAAATTCTGTTAGGCAGCATTTGAAGTTAGAAAACGCTAAAGATGATCATTTTCTCACTTTTATCTCATTTTGACTAACATTTCTTTCTTCTATTTTTTTATTCGTGTCATAGACATTTTACGAGTTGCTTTATGTTCTATATTTGAAAGGAATTCATTTCCTGTACTGGTCAACATATGAGCAGACCCAAACACAACCTTTATTCCTGATCTTTGTTACAGCGATCCACAATAAAATCTTCGGAATTTAGAGGATTGTTGTTGAGCTTGGGGTGGAGACGTGTTAACATTCTGCTTTGTCTTGGCCAGGCTGCGTTGCAGTTGAGAATTTGTTCTCCATCAGCCTATCTTGTTAGGTAGAGGTTTAACAAAAAAAAAACCCAGGGTGTGTGTGTTAACTCGTCCTTCCGGGCTTTTCATTCGTCCAAGTCTGTATCTTATTCATGCATTATTTGAGTAGAAATGGTGACGATTGGGTTCCCTCAGACAGTAACATTAACAGCTCCCTGTTTCATGTTGCTCTGTTTGAAGTTGGGGGCGGCGGGGGAGGGGGGGTCAGCGGACTAAGGAGCATAAATCACTAGTTGGATGAGGTTGGGGCTGGCTGCCGGGGTGCTGAAACCCAATCTGCAAAGTTTTCACCGGGGCTTGTTTTTCTATGCTGAGCTGGGCTGTTGATCAGCTGTGCTATCCAAACAGAACAGCCCCCTCCCCAACGCTCCCATCGGGACTCAGTGTATCTAGACTCCTGGACAGCCTGCTGCTGTACCTCACCTGAAGGCACTAGAGCTCCTCTGCTTTCTAGTGATATGAAGCTGCTCAGTTTGACCATAGACCGTTAATATATGAGTTTGACACATATGACACAGACTGTACTGGAGCAAGGACAGGAGACACAGAGGAGAGGAGGAGACACAGAGGAGACACAGAGAAGAGGATGAGACAGAGAGAAGAGGAGGAGACAGAGAGAAGACAGAGAGAAGAGAAGGAGACAGAGAGGAGACAGGAAGGAGAGGAGGAGACAGAGAGGAGACAGGAAGGAGAGGAGGAGACAGAGAGGAGAGGAGGAGAAAGAGAGGAGACAGAGAGAAGAGAAGGAGACAGAGAGGAGACAGAGAGGAGAAGAGAGGAGGAGACAGAGAGGAGACAGGAAGGAGAGGAGGAGACAGAGAGGAGAGGAGGAGAAAGAGAGGAGACAGAGAGGAGAGGAGGTTTTGGTTTTAAAAGTCCCTTTATTGGACCATTTTCAGATCACAGAATAACCAACAAACATAGACAAAAAACAAACTAAACAAATACAATCAATACAAAAGTTCTGTGCTTTCCATTCAAACCCTGGGCAGCAACTCCACAGTCCACAGTTATACAAAGGTTTCTGGGCAGTCTGGATACGAAAGGAGGCAAGTTTCGATTGAATATCCACCAGCCCCTGGCCCCCTTCAGCAACAGGTAGGTAATGAACTGCTGCCCGAACCTAATGCCTCCCCATCCTAAATGTCCTCCATCAGGCTTCTTGGTGGTACAATGACAACCAGCTTCTGCCAAAGGGTCGAGGCAACCAAGTTATTGGCAACCAAAACCTTCCCCTATAGGACAGCTGAGGTAGCAACCAACGCCATTTAGACAACCGAGCGCACACCTTCTCCCTCACTCCCTCCCAGTTCCTCTGTACATACCCCTCCGAACCCAAAAACACCCCCAAAACTTTTAACCCTTCTTTCCTCACTTAAGTCCCCCTTGCAGACTGGGCACTGGTCTATCTCTCTTAGCCCAGTTCACCCATGCAGATGTGGCCCTCTCATAAAGGGACAGAGCATCCTGCAAACTCTGAACATCCTCCTGACTGCAAACTAAAACAATGAAATCATCGGCATAAGCTGAAACAGTAAGAGGACGCACCATACCTGAAGACCCCGGCAGGAAAAGGCCGCTGAGTCGAGCCCTCATCCGGCACAGGAGAAGCTCGATTGCCAAAGTATACAGCTGTTAATATAGATCCTATCAAGTCTGGCTGCACACACCCTATTATTAATGACCCTCACCCAAGTGTACTGTCGGGACTGTGGATGGTCTACCCTCCAGGTATCTACCAGATCCAGCTGGTTAATAATGCTGTTCAGACTCTGAGCTGAAAGTGGGTGAGGCTTATTGCCTATCATGTCCACAGTGAAATAATAATAATAATAATGATCTATATTAATCCCACAAGGGGAAATTACAATCTACACTCTGTTGTTATTACACACAAGCCTGAATTACACACACACGCTCAGTACCTATACATGCACTAATGGAGAGATGTCAGAGTGGGGGGGGGCTGCCCTTGGAAAGGCGTCCCGAGTAGTTGGGGGTTCGGTGCCTTGCTCAAGAGCACCTTGGCAGTGCCCAGGAGGTGAACTGGCACCTCTCCAGCTACCAGTCCACCACCATACTTTGGTCCGAACGGGGACTTGAACCGCGACCCTACGGTTCCCAACCCAACTCCATACGAACTGAGCTACTGCCTCCCCCTCAAATCAGGAGTACAGTTAAAATCACCACCAACAATCAGCTGGTCCTGATGGTACGTATGTAGTACATCTTTTAACTGGGTGAAACAAGTCACTCTTTCAGGTCCCTGATTAGGGGCGTAGACATTAACAAAACACAGAGCTCTCTATCTCTGCCCTGACAACCAGCAGGTGTCCCTTTACCCCCTCAGTGGAAGATATGATGGGAACACCGCTGCTGCCCTAAACAAAACAGCAACCCCTGCAGTAACGTTAGTACCATGGCTAAGAGCATAGGGACCCTCCCACCAAATACCCCTGCACTAACATTAGTACCATGGCTAAGAGCATAGGGACCCCCCCCACCAAATACCCCAGTCAGTCTCAACTGCTGGGTCAGTTTTCCTGCAAAAACAATCCATCAATTTTCTGACTAGAAACCTCAGAAACCAACCTGTTCCTCCCACCGTTGATATTAAGAGATCCGATTTTAAGGCTCCTCATAGAAAAGTCAGGAAAAAGACAAGTCGAAACAAGGAGAGAACAGTATAAAGAAGAATAAAGTTTAGTTGTCATGATCATTAGAAGTTCTCAGCCTTTTCAAAGTCCTACTTCCTTTGTCCCTTCTTATGGTTGTAATGTGCTTTTTGAGGCGATAACGTTTCTTTTTATCCAACAGGTCAAAACCAACCAGTCTCTGCAGAACAGCAACAGACGTGACACATTTTTCAGTGTCTTGGAAGTAATCTGACACCTTCACAGATCTATTAAATGATTCATTCAGAAAACGATCTATTTTCTCCAACGAATACAAATCTGCGCTCCGATTAACTTCGCCAATAGAGACAATATCAGCATCCGACTCATATTCCATTTCCTCACTAGCACATGATGCCTGGCTGCTGAAAGGGCCCCCACCCTGCCACTGTTATCAGTGGTGATCCCAGTAGGACTGGTGGAGGCTACTTCCTCAGTAGTTCCTGACTGTGACTGCACTTCAGCAGCTACACACTCAGAGTTCCTCCCTACTGGCTCCGGAGCCTGCTGCTGCCCAGACGGGCACTGTGTCTCCACGTCGTCTTTCTCACCTGTTGCTACGCTGCCACGTCCGCAGTACCGCCAGGTTTTGCCTCCCCCCCACGCCGCAGTTACTCCAGCCGCATCAGGCCCGGCAGCCGGCCGCGGGCCACAGGCCGCCAGCCACCGCAGATGAAGTTTTTGGCGCCGCAGCCTTGCCATCAGTCGGCGCTTGCTTTCTGTGGGGACACGCAAAACACTTGTGTCCCACACCCCACACTCAAAATATTTCAAGACCCGTCACCATGCCTCACTCTGAACGACCCCTCCATACACCATGTAAGACCCGTCACCATGCCTCACTCTGAACGACCCCCCCAGCGTGGCCGAGTCTAGGAACATGAACACCTGTCGCCTCAGAGACTGCTCGTGCCACAGTTTGGGATCTTTACATCCTAAAGTCACCGTTTTAAATCCACTGGCAAACTTTCCAAACCTCCAAAGAACACCGCCTACTGTGATCCGCGTGGATGGACCCGATAACGGGGAGACCTGCACTAAACCGTCCCTGATATACACGCCGCGCTGCTCATCCTTCATTAACACCACCACTGCTTTGTTCATGTTGATGCAGTTGGAAATCCAAAAACAGGGACAGAAACAATTTGAAAACTCTGCCCCACTCGCACCTTCGCCACCACCACACACACACACACACACACACACACACCGCAAACAGAGAGGAGAGGAGAGGAGGCATCGGGACAGTTAGGCTTGTCGGCACATGGGTTAGCATCCTGCAGGCTAATGACTGATAGTCCAAACGCATCAGTATTAAATACACACACGCACACACACACACACACACACACACGCACATACTATGTAGAAGAGACAATATTTGACAGCAGGCTGCTTCAATGTGAAGAGAAAATATATGGCAAATTTATATATATATATATATATATATATATATATATATATATATATATATATATATATATATATATATATATATATATATATATATATAATGTTTTTATGTTTTATTTTTTCAAACAAATGGTAGTTTTGATTGAATTCCAGGATACATCTTTTGATATCTGTAAAGTGTCTCGAGATAATTCCTGTTATGATTTGATCCTCAGTCGGACCAATAATCATTATTATAACTACAACTGGCCATATGTAAACAAGATGAAAAATAATAAAACAGTCACACCTGAAGCCCTTCGCTAATGCTGCGGTTGAAAAAAGAAACGGCAATTTTGTAAAAATATTGCAATTAGACATGATGTAATAATTGTTGCAGGCCCACTCAGACCCGGGCCCAGGCTCCTGTTACCCCGGATGATTCCACTAGTCTCCCCCCACTGGAGAGAGCTGCTACATAGTTGCATTTAATCTCTCACATTAAATATAATTATCATTAAAATTTCCTGTAGGGCTCAATCAATTATTATTATTATTATTATTATTATTATTATTATTATTATTATTATTATTATTATCCTGTGACATTCATTATATATTATCCTATGATATTTCTCTCAGTGCCTCTTGTATTATGACGCTCACGTCACCATCACAGAAATATAAATAAGAATACTTTAATTTGATTTAATCAAATTGTGGAATCTTTTTCTTTCTTTGAGGGTAAAAGGAGAGGATGTGAGTGCTGAGGGGTGTTTGGCTTGGATAGACGGAGAGATATGATGGATGGATATGAATATAATGGATATGAACACACTCACACACTGCCTCATTGTGACAGCACTATTAATTCCAATGGTATGATAATTATAGACATTTTAATTAAAGATGTCTGATATTATAGATATTTCCATTCAGAACAGCACAGGAATCCAGCAGTCATTAATCAGATCTAGGAATTATGAACAAAAACAACAGAATACAATACATAATGCCAGCTCTGATGAATATTTTGTGTCATTCTGAATAATTTGATGCTCTGTTCCCTGTTTCAGCTGCTCGTTTGACAAAGAAGGCCTGCAGGCCTGCAGGGAGCAGGCCCGGTGTTGGTTTAACAAACACTGGAAGCCTGCGGCTCAGACACAGCCCCCCAGCCCCCCCCCACGCCCCCAGCCCTCAGCACACAGATAATTCATATAGAAATGTGTTAGTACTAGTAGTGGAGAGAGCTTACTGTTGGTAGTGGGCCCGGCAGTACACCGTGCTGTCTCTGATGAAGCAGGTGGCGGTGAGCGGCCTCTGGCACGCGGCGCACTGCAGACACCCCTCATGCCAGGACCTGCCGCTGACCCGCATCAGGAAGCGGTCTGAGATGATCCGCGTGCAGCCTTCACACACGCAGGCCCCGCCTGGCAGACACAGGGCAGGGTCACAGAGTCACCTGAGTCATGGTACAGTTCCTCAAACACCTAAAATCCCTAACCCTGTTCTCTGAAGCAGATGCTGCGTGGTCAGAGTGTGTGTGTGTGTGTGTGTGTGGGGGCGTTGATTTTGTGGTTTCACCATAGTCATTAGTGGACCATCATGTGCTTTTCATTTTGATTTCTTTGGCCTTTGGCCTTTTGCAGTTGGACTGTTCTACAATTGCCTAATATACTGACATTCAATATTGTAGTACTTGTACTACTATCGTCACTGTACCAGTTGTAATAGCCTTTTCTTTGTGTAAACATGCCCAGGACTCTGTGTTCTCTAATGTCTGATGGATGCTCCGTCGTGTGCAGTGGTTAGGATCTGAAACATTGTTTGATTATGCTAGCAGAGTCAGCTTTTGGTGAAACTCATGAGTCATGTTTCATTGAAGGAAATGTGATATGTGTTGTGTGATATGAATAAATAAAGGAAACGTTTACCCAGCATGCTCTGTGCTCACTGTGTTTGTTCACACTCTTTTATTAGAAGATATTGTCGGGCTTATTTATATATCATCATTTACACTTCACAAAGTCCTGTGATGATGTTTCAAGGCTGCCCAATGTGGGGGCCGGGGGCCAAGTTAGGCCGGTCCTCCCTTTGTTTTGGCCCCATAGCTTTAACATGCTCATGCTTCTTCTCCTTTTTATTATGAAAGGGCTGTAAAATCCTAACAGTAATACAATGTTACTTCATCTGAGTTTTACTTCATTACAAAAGTCAACAACATCTAAATATCTTTATGCTCCCAAAGAATGCACATGGATCATCTCTGCAGATGAATATAATAACTGTTATTAAACTGCAGATTAAAGAGCAGCGCTGTTATTTTGACGATTTATTTTAGATTTAGAGTGTTCATTTTCTATAATGTGAAATATTTTAACCTAGTTTCATTTTAAACTAGTAAAAAACATTTCTTTTTTCCTCCAGGTGTCCTCCTGAGCCTTCACATGAAGGACTACAATCTGGCAGGAAGGGTGCGGGGAGAGAGAGACTCACCTCTCCTGAGTCCGGGCCGCTCTCTCTCTTCTGTCTGAATGTCGCTCAGCATGGTGGGACCCGAGGCAGGGAGGAGGCTGCTACAGTCCGGCTCGGTCCCGCTCGGTTCCGGCCTTAATAGTCCGGCTCGGTCCCGCTCGTTCTTGGCCTTTATAGTCTCGCTCGGTCCCGGTTTCTGTAATCCCGCTCTGTCCCGGTCTGTGTAGTCCCGGTGTGTCCCGCTCTGTCCCGGTCTTCGGGGTCTGTCCCGGTGTGTGTAGTCCCGGTCTGTGGGGCTCTGTCCCGGTCTGTGGGGGTCTGACGGATCCCTCTCACCTGTGGATGGTGCAGGCTCGCGCTGCGGCTCCGCCAGAGGGAGGTCTAGGAGAGTTGTGTTCCCGGGAGCAGAGATGTCGAGATGATGGAGATCAGGAGAGACCCGCAGTCCCGGACCCGCCTTCAGACACACACACACGCATACACACACACACACACACACACTTCTGAACTGACTTCTCCACTGGCAGGACTTTACTCTGAAACTTGTGCGCGTGCTTCTTCTGCACCGCATCACGTGCTGTTAGAAGGCTCTTTACAGGTATATAAAGATATATATATAATATATAAAATATATATATATATATATATATATATATATATATATATATATATAGTTATATATATATATATATATAGTTATATATATATATATATATATAGTTATATATATATATATATATGTATATATATAGTTATATATATATATATGTAGTGTGTATTACTGCAGAAGTCTGAGGGCCGGAGTAGAATCACGAGCCACTGATTTATTCTTCTGTGTTGGAAATTATTTACCCAAAAATATAGATTCACATTCGACTGAATTTTAAAATATGAAAAGTATAAATGAGTCTTTTAGTGTGATCGATGTGCTGGGACTGCATGCACATTGGATATATTCATATTCTGCTGGGGAAATATTCCGGCCTAGGCCATCTATATTTCAATATATTCTATAATAAAATACATGTAATGGTCGCGCCGTGATGCTATCTCCAAATATTGCCCATGTTTAATATATAAATATATATCCATGTGTAGAATAAAACCCAGAGCACTGTGTGTAATAAGAGAGATAGATTCACATTCAGTCCGTGCAATTAAAAATAATAACAATATTCCAACTGTAAACAGGCCTGCATTTGACTTTTTATACATATATGTATTTATTGTTAGTTTATCTTTAGTGTATTTTACTTCCCTGTCCACTGCAGATACCGTGTGAATTGTGGGATTAATAATAACAATAATAATAATAATAATAATTAATAATAATAATAATAATAATAATAATAGATTTTGAATCTTGAATCCTGACGGAGATTCTGCATATGACCCGCGCTGATAAAATGCTCCCCCCACGCCTGTTTTTCACAATAGCTTCCATATTAATATTTAGCTTTGAATATGAGTGATTCCGAGCATCAGGCCTGAGATCAGCTGCCGGCCTACCTGACATATGGATAAATAATAATAATGACAAATGAAATATGGTCAGACTTAGAGGACAGACAGAACCGTAGATACATATCATACACATACTACATTATGTTTATGAACCTCTTTATGGGAGAATTGGCACAACAAAATGAATATATGTAATATATATAAGATATGCTGTAGAAAATAATTGTTCCGAGATTCTCCAACAAAATCGATTTCAAAATATGAAAAGAGAACATGACTCATCCTGATTTATATTTTCAGCTCGAGAACCAATCTGGTGAAACTATGGGAGTTATGAATGAGTTAATTATGGAAGCATGTCAATAAACAGGCTCACTTCACATGATTCGTTACTTTATGCTGAAACATTTCTACACATGCTTCTTTCATTTGAACAACGAAACTCCTGTGGTGGGGTGGGGGTGGGGGTGGGAGTGGGGGCGGGGCCCATGCTGCCCCCCAGTGGTCAACACTGGAACAACACGGAGGCCAGCCTGCAGAGACACCCGGACGTCAGGTCTCACAGCTTCTAGTTGTGTTCTTATTATTCAGATAATCCTGACAGCTCACACACACACACACACACACACACACACACACACACACACACACACACACACACACACACACACACACACACACACTATTCAGGAGAAGAATTGAATTAGATTCATTATCAGTATACATTCAATTAAATTCCCCAGAAAGTGGGAAATGGAAGTGTTTGAACCCCCTTAACCAAACCTACGGCCTTGATCTAAGAGGTCTGTCTCCCCAAACCATCAGAAGCTGCTGACTGCCTGTAACTGGGCGGGGGGGGCGGGGGGGTCTCAGAGCAGCCCAGGCTCTTTGGTGGCCCACACACTCACCTCCATCAGATTAACAAGCAGCGGGCTTTCTGAGGAAGTGTTCAGCAGCTGGTGTCCCTGTCAACACGTCTTATAATGTGTATGAAGTCAGTGGTGGAAAGTCTTAGAGACGCTGTGGTGGTACCAACACAAAGCACTCTGGGTAGCTGTGTGCTACACACCGCAGTAAAGTAGAGACCATGTTGTACACCCATGTGCTCGCGGTCTGTGTAGTATTAAGAGTACTGTACTGAACATTCAGAACAGACACATATCTGCTGTAGTAATGGATGGAGTCCCTCTCGCGCTGTGTGGGCTGTACTCTCAGCTTCTCTCTTCATTGTTGAAATGGCTGATTCACTGAGTGCATGGTGTGAGTGCATGGTGTGAGTGCTGTCAGAAGGTCAAGTGGTGTGATCAGGAACCCAGCCAGGACCGGTAGATCCTGTGATGGGGCTGGCGGCGCAAAACAGCAGGGGGACAGTGCCCTGCTCAAGGGCTGCTGGACAGGCGCCGCTCTCCACTCTGTACTGACCAGTCCGTGCTCCTCTGTCCATATGATGAAGAACTGGTGCTGACTCAGGATCTGTCCACAGCCTGCAGCCGAGTCTTTACCTTTAATTGAAGACAGTGAATATTTAATAAATAGTTTTGTAATTGCTTAGTGTTTTAAATGTGCAATAAAATACATTTGGACTTTGACAGAGATTAGACCATAAGGACAAAAATGGACCTCGTGCTCTACATTTTGTTCAAAGGTTTTGCTACTTGTTGGTGTTAAACTGTGTGTGTGGCTGTAACGTGTGTTGTATAAAACATATCAGAAACCAATGAGAAGTTAGAAAGTGGAGATGGTGACGTGGAACTGGACGTGAACTATGGAGCTGAATGTCACCATGCAGAGAGGACGGGTGTGTGGACGGTCATATAACCGTGACGCTGGAAGACAAGCAGGGGAGCATGTATCTACAGAGGACAAGACCAAGACCTTCTGGACTCACTGCAGGGATGTCCCCGGGACATGAACAGTGGGACAACGTGCATTCAGAACATTCAACAGCAACTTGTCTTTCCAAAGTCCAACCAACACACCTGCTGGGACACAGTTTTCATTGGGACTGTTCCTTCACAGCCACAGGATGTTGGCCCTCTGACGTCCTTTAATAAAGGACATTTGAATTATTATAAAACTACTCACGTGACTGGACCAGCCGTCACTGATCCTCACTGTGTGCACTTCACATGACAAATAAAAACCAAATGTACATTGAGTTTTTCCACTTTGTACACGTTTGGCAGCTCCAGATGTCTGCTGTCTGCTCCTCTCTATAAAGCTCCAGCGGTGGTAGGGACAGGAGAACACACATGTCTGCTGGAGAGCTAATTGACTCAATAAACCATTCAAACACACACACATACACACACACACACACATGAAACACTGCAGGAGAAGTGAGCCACCAACAGCGTGTCCCAATGCAAAGCCACGAAAGCCAACCACCAAGAGGCTCTGAGGCGTGGAAGCTGTAATAGAACGGAGAAGTATCAAAGTGTCCTCGACGCTGCGCTTTTATTCATACACCACAACACAAGTTGGCTTTTATAAGACTCTTTAAGACGTGTAATTTGTCAAGAGGTTGATCCCCTGGTAGACTGAATTAGACCATGAACCAGGGGGGTTGATCAGTATCATCGGGGGAACAAATGCTATCATTGTTTTTGGGCAAGGTATACACCCCTAGGACAAGTCAAATCTGATAGCAGAGGGGAGAGAAATAACTTCTTTTCAGCTCATGAAGTTACTAACCCCCTATGTTATATTCCGTTTTTTTCTCTGTCTCCATCTTCCTCCTCGGTCTCCATCTTCCTCCTCGGTCTCCATCTTCCTCCTCTGTCTCCATCCTCCATCCTCTGTCTCCATCTTCCTCCTCTGTCTCCATCTTCCTCCTCTGTCTCCATCTTCCTCCTCTGTCTCCATCCTCCATCTCCATCATCCTCCTCTGTCTCCATCTTCCTCCTCTGTCTCCATCATCCTTCCTCTGTCTCCATCTTCCTCCTCTGTCTCCATCTTCCTCCTCGGTCTCCATCTTCCTCCTCTGTCTCCATCTTCCTTCCTCTGTCGCCATCTTCCTCCTCTGTCTCCATCTTCCTTCCTCTGTCGCCATCTTCCTCCTCTGTCTCCATCGTCCTCCTCTTTCATCCTCTTGGCTCCATTCTATTTGCTGCACAAGTCTAATTTAAGGCTCTCACAAATAAATAGTCTAGGTTATTGTACATTTTCTGAATCATCAGAGGGCCTCGAGTATTGCAGTTGTGAGAAAATGTGTTTTTTCTGGTTTAAAGAAGTCCTGTGACCTCTGTGTTTGTCAGACCGATTCAGTCCTGGGCTTGAATGAAAGCCTAAAGGGCCAACGATATCAAGCACCATATTATAGAATACTGACAATATCCCTACCATGACATCACCAGATTTCAAAAACGGAATTTAACATAGGGGGTTACTAACTTCATGAGCTGAAAAGAAGTGATTTCTCTTCCCCCCCTGCTCTGCTATTGTGATTTTTCTTGTACTAGGGGTGTATACCTTGCCAAAATTCACTATGAGACTTTGTCCCCGAGGTGATACCAAAGGCCCAAATTAGGGGCTCATGGATGAATGTGCTCAGATATTATGTGAAAATGTGAAATCTCTGCCTGAAGGTGGTGCTAGAGTCCAGCTGTGAGAGTATCAAAATGGAAACGGTACATCCACAGCCAGGGGGAGCATTACTGCCAATATTCCCAGTAGATAATGTTTCTGCCATTATAACATTGGTTAACAACATTGGTTTCTGGGGCAAACCCTGCAATGTATGACACTAGGCATTATATAAAACTGCATTTTGTTAACTGTTTCTTTTAGGTTTGAAGAAAAAAAGGTTTTTATTGTTCAAATATATCTGCATTTGGTGGTACTCGGGAAGGGCTTTGGGTATTGTTCATCCTGATGTTTTAGCAACAAAATGGGATGAAGTGGTGAGAGGAAAGTATTCGAGCTCAATACTTACATGATGCATGACCTGGCAGCTGGCTGATGACTGGAGGGGCGTCAACCTCATTTAAGACATCCTGATCAAACATACTGTGTTGAAGACAATGTTTGGGCTTTCCCCCAGAAAAGTTGTTTAGCACGGTGGCAAGGGTCTTTTTTTAACGAGGGCCCAGCTGGGGCCAATCCCAGACTGATGGCAGCATTAATGTAGCCCAATAGTTTCATGGATGGAATCATGGAAATTTCAAAAGCTTTAAGACAGAACCCATAGTGCTCTACTGTTGTCTACTGCTAAATGCTGACTGGACATTAGGAAATTTGACTAGGCACTGGGCAATGTTTCGATTTAAAGATTCTAAATCCAATCCCAATTCTTCCTTTTGATTCCAGTTCTTTGAGGTGTGGCGTAGAAACGGGTCACATGCTTATTTCACAGATAAGAGGAACCTTTGATTTGGATTTGATGGGGATTACCTAGAGCTCCGCTTACTGTGCTTCATGGCTGCAACGCAACAAGCTCCTGGAAGTACAGTGGTCGCTACGGAAACCAACACTTGCATGTGTTAAAATTAGAAACAGATGGTCGGATTTGAAACCAAATTTTCACGACTCCAATCAAAAACCATTCCCAGTTGGAGCCAGTTGTTGATGCCCAGTTCTTAATATGACGACGTCTAAGTTTCCCACCGAGCCCACTGTAAGTCTTAAAATACATAAAAAAAATAATTCCTAATTAAAATCCAAATAAATGCAACTTTAAGTCAATACTTCAGTTCATCATTGTTTAATAAAACTTCCTTATAATACTAATTCAACTGATGCTGTTTTGTTAATTTTTTGTAAATAAGACCTATTTATGAGACTAAACCTGGGATCAATAAGCTACAAAAATAACTGACCTATTGAAACGTGACACCTCATGTCACCATGCAGAGTAACAACAGACATATCAAAGCAAGCTTGCTATTGGTTGTTAATGCAGACAGTACAGAGCTTGACATGGACGTGTCAGCCGAGCAGCTGACAGTTTCACATGTTACATTTCACAGCTGTTAGCACAACATGGTTACAATACTGACATGAACAATAAATTAGACACACAAAAAGTATAAAATAAGAAGTTAGTCTGTGCATTATAATGACTTGGTAATATTGCAGACACACTTGGAACAAATGGAGTGAAAACGCAATATAAAACAACTCAACACAATACTGCATCCACACAGGTTCTAACATCTACAAGAAGGCCTGCTGGGGATGGGAAGGTTGTGTCCTCTTGAGCAACTGGCAGTCTTTTAATCTGAAACATCTGCAGGAAGGGTTGCGTTTCATTGACAGAAGCTTAACAGCAAAATCAGCAAGAAAGGCAGCAGTGAGTATGAATGATACATGGTGGACGGTTTGAAGTTGCATTAAAACATCTGAAAAAGAAATATATTATTACACACAGTGAGTAAAACACGGAGCTGAGGCCTTGGACAATATTTAAGAATCTCTGGAACTTCAGTATCGACATAAACATTTTCCCTTAAGTAGTCTGGATCAACGGCGGTTCATTTCCTCCCAGAGAGACGAACGTCTCTCCCATTCCTCTCTTGGGTAACTCTGTTCTCTTCGGGAAACAACTGCAAACACCAAGCTTGCAAGTTACACACTGAAAATGTTTTGGTTCTTTTGGTTTTCTTTCTCCTATCCCAGAGTGCATCAGTGGCGTAGCCAGGCCTTACTCTACAGCGCTGTGGCCATAGAGCTGGACATGCGAGAGCAGCCCATCAGTAACAAGAAACATTATCACAGAAATGGCAAATATACAGTATGTGGGAGGTCATCTGGACCTGAATGTGTAAAATATCAGCTGTTGGTACGGGTCCTGCTGTGAATAATCCTGTACTGTTGGGCTCTGAAGGATCAAATCAAAGATTGGATTACAGGAATTCCCCTCATACAATCCCTTCAAAGTAAAGATGAAACTTTACAAGACACCTTTTAGTTCAGATTTTCCACCAATGAGGGTTAGGGTTCCTGTCCCAAATCAGAAGTCTTCCACTGCTGAAGGACTGCTTGTTGCCTGCCTGAACCAGTTCCACGGCGACTCCCCCAAGCTGCTCCATCCAAGAAAGTTGCTGGTTAAAAGTCAGCCTGGGTCACAGGGTTTCATGGGTGTCATCAGAACTGTCCTTTGTCAAAAATAAACCTGCTAATTAAAAAGATCCAACTTCTAAAGCAGATTCAAGCTAAAGGAAAAGGAAGCTGAAATAAAGAGCTGCCATAGTTACAGAGGACTGTAGGCTCAACACTTTACACCTTCCCAATGTGCTCAAAGAAAAAAACACTTTCTCGGCAACATCTTTCAGTTTGTTAAGGAGTTTGTACTTAGAGAAGTTAAGTGAAATAGTAAAGCGAGAGAGAGAGAAACCAGGGCTGGGTATCAAACCTCAAACCTTTCTGTGGATAAACAACGTTCAAGGACCAAAAGTTGTCAAGGATGGTCATTTGAACATAAATGCTGTGTGGGTTATTTCATTTGACATTTCTGTTTTCACCAAGCCATTTCCCAATAGCTGGAGATGATTCTAGTGGCAGCGGGAGTTGTTCCGATGATGACCCGTCTGTAGTAGATGCTCTACGTTTCCACGGTTTCCATTTGCAGCAGCTAGAGTAATAGCAGCCAGACAGAATTCACAGAAGCTTGGTAACATATGGAACTCTCTGCAGCTGTGTCCCAGTGTGTCGCTGGGCTGCACCGTACATGTGGAAGGAGGAGGGTTTCAGATCAAACACAGGGGGGTGGGGGGTTCTATTCATAGTAAGGTATTGTTCTGGTGTTGATCGTTAACATGAACCGTGATACCCAGCCCTAAACAACTGGCCGACAGGACGTCAGCAGTGATCCCAGGAACAGAACAGAGGTACAGTGTGTGTGAGGAACATCTGTGGGAACAGGAAGCACACGGACACAATCCCAAACACAGAGTGCACTCACAGCCACACCGCTATATTACAGTAACATCTAGAGAACAATGACATCATTCCCCATCAATATATGCTAAATCCCATAACATCACATTTCCTAACATGAGCAGGGAGGACTGGCCCTGTGGTGCCGGGCCTGGCCAATCAAAGGGCAGCAGTTGGGCCTGGAACAAGGAAGCGTGATGGTCAGAGCGGCCTCCATGGGGGTGTCTGGCAACAACACTTCACCATAGTTTAGGGAAAATTAATCTGATGAGTGAGAGGTCTGTTTTGTCCAACATTGGGTCATTCCATCCATGTTGGACATAGTGGTTTCACCCAGAATGCCTCAGGGTTCTGCTTCGGTCTGCTTTTAGTGGTTTCACTTTCCTTTACAATTCATCAGCACAACTAACACATAGAGACCATGACATATTTGCTGTTGTAGTTTCTTCCTCTCGGGGTGTTCAGTAGTGGTGTAGGGGTCTCTCCTGCAGGTCGGCGTCCTCAGGCCTCAGAGCTCAGGGAGGTCCTGGTTGGACTGGGTGGGAGGCGGGCTGCTGCACTGTGCTCCGTGCGGAAGCTGTAATCATACTGACAGAGGACAGACACACATCAGTCCTTTAATGTGCTCTGGAAGAAAGCATCCCAGTTTACACTGGATGCATCAAATCATCTGCTAAACATCTGGGATTCCCAAGATGCAATCAGACTCAGGACTACACTGGCCTCTGGTGGACACAGGGTGTCAGAACAGGAACATGTGCTACGACCATAAAAGGCCATGTGGATTCACGACAACCCCAGATCCCACATCATCTGCTGTTAGAGATGCCACGGCTTCCCACACATTCATCAACTTAAAGGATCATTGATGTGTATTACAAGCTGCTTCTCTATACCAATATTGCTTAGGGCTGCCCAGTATATTGTTTTTTATTGTCATCAACTGTCGCAATAAACCCACAAGACAATCAGAGATTTTGTAAAAGTTGAAAGACAACAACAGCAGAAAACTGCCCTTCATGCTTTATCAGTGCTGTCTTTAATTTTCGATTCAATGCTCAATGTGTTCAATAAAAGAATGATGGAAATTATTTATTATTATTTATTTGTTTTAAACTCACTTAGCAGTTTGTTGTATTTTAGCAGAAAACTAAAATATAAATTATAATATCTGTTTATTTATCACAAGTAATATGGTTATCACAATATTCAACGTTAACACATATTTCCCTCACATCGTGCAGCCCTAATATTGCTACAACAAAGTCCAATGTTCAACTATGAAAATTAAATTAATTTGCAATAAATTGGAAATCCCCTATATTACATAATGTTATAATATTAGCAGACTTACAGCCAATCGGTCTACTCACCTCTTTCTCAATCTCAGCCAATGACTTGATAGTAATGCCCATCAGATCCACCTGCTGCAGCTGGACATGGAGAGCAGAAACACTTCGTTAGGGCGGACTCACACTGGGCCCAGTTAAACCGTCCGCTTCATCTGACCAGCGTGGTCGCTCTGTGCCGGGCCCCGGCCCGTTGGAGAGAGGTGGGCTGGGACATGGTCTGGTTGGACTCGGCACGGTACACATCAGTGTGATCATGGTCTACATCAACGACGTTTCAGTTCCGCCGGATGTCCGTCCACGTCCTCTGTCTCTGTGTTGGCGTTCTAACCTCCGTCCCCGTCCTCTGTCTCTGTGTTGGCGTTCTAACCTCCGTCCCCGTCCTCTGTCCCTGTGTTGGCGTTCTAACCTCCGTCCCCGTCCTCTGTCTCTGTGTTGGCGTTCTAACCTCCGTCCCCGTCCTCTGTCTCTGTGTTGGCGTTCTAACCTCCGTCCCCATCCTCTGTCCCTGTGTTGGCGTTCTAACCTCCGTCCCCATCCTCTGTCTCTGTGTTGGCGTTCTAATCTCCGTCCCCGTCCTCTGTCTCTGTGTTGGCGTTCTAACCTCCGTCCCCGTCCTCTGTCTCTGTGATGGCGTTCTAACCTCCGTCCCCGTCCTCTGTCTCTGTGTTGGCGTTCTAACCTCATGCTCGGTTCAATTGGCAACTGAATATGTCATAATAGTCAATATGTCATGATTAGGCCAAGTGTGAATATGGCCTCAGTTTGACTTCAACTCCATTTTTTTACTCTTATCGATAGACAAACAGGTCATTATTTTACACTAGTTCTATCAAACATCCCCCCTCCCCCTATCAAATCTGTGATCAATCACCATCAGGCTGACCTGTCTCCAAAGAGCTAAACATTCAACTCAGGCAACTTACATCAGACGAGGCACAGGCAAACTTCTCAGAGATCATGAAAGGCACTCCATCCATTGCTGAAACAGACAGTTGAGAGAAATGGGTCAGCAGCAACAAAGAAGTAACACAAACCATATATGTAATATAAAACCAAAAGTCTGCATTTCTGAGGCTGAAAACTGCATTTTTGTGCCATTTTTGCATGGACATTTGTAAAAATAGTTGGCCAGATTTCCAAATGTCCCAAATACAGCCAGGGGAAAAAAAACAAGAGAAGGTAAACTCCTGGTGTCGGTCATATGCTTCTCAATGATTAAATGAATTCAACAATTTCATCATGCTATTTTCAACACTTTGATGTTCTGGGTTATTCATCACAAGTGTTATTGTCTTATTTCAGTCACTGGGTGGGGGGTAATGTCCAGGCCAAACTGGATGCTGTAGTAATTTACACATGATGGCAGTGGCCACATTTGAAGTACTGTGTGGTATTATAGTGCATTCCATTTGTACTCGGGAGTTGGATTCTCCGAGGTTACTAAAAATATTTTTATCTGATAAAGCAAACATACTGTAGCAGGTCATATTTAGCATGGTCTATCTGTTAGCGTCTGTTAACGTCCTGCTGTGCCTTGTAATGCCGCACAGTGCCCTGCTATGCCATGAACTACTACAAAGAACTACTACAAACTACTATTTTTTCTATTTCTGTTATTGCCACTCTTCATTCTAACCCCAACCGGCCCGCCAGACACCGCCTACCAAGAGCCTGGGTCTGGGTCTGGGTCTGGTCTGTCCGAGGTTTCTGCCTAAAAGGAAGTTTTTCCTCGCCACTGTCGCACTGTTGCTTGCTCTGGAGGAAACTACTAGAACTGTTGGGTCCTTGTAAATTCTGGAGTGTGGTCTAGACCTACTCTATCTGGAAAGTGTCTCGAGATAACTCTTGTTATGAATTGATACTATAAATAAAATTGAATTGAATTAGCATGCTAATTTGCTAATCAGGAGTAAACACAAAGCATTTAAAGCTCTTCCAGGCAAAGTGTAGAAGTAGCATGAAAATGTTGTGAGTCTTCCTTTGGGCACATTTTCAAAAAGACATTTTGTGATTTGGTGGAGAGAGAGGATGTGGAGAAGAAGACCAAGTACTGACCTGAGATAGCATACAGGTTGGAGTTCTGGTGCTCGTAGTCTGGCCTGGTAGTGTTCTTCCCTCTGAAGCTGGCAGGGAGGGTCATGGAAATATGTCTTGGGGCAAAAAGAAAACAGAGACATACAGCACTTAGTTAGTTCAATGGAGACATAACCTCTGAATCTATGTATCTGTCTTCTGCTTTCCATTAGAAAGCACCACTTTTTCCTACTTCACTTAATGCACATGTTATAACGTCTAAAAAAACAACAAGCATTCAGATACTGATTTATACGTTGGTTACCATGGTAATAGTCAAAGTTTTCGGGTCAATGTAAATGCAGGATACATGTGTCCAAATGCGTCATTAGAGGTGACTTACTTGAGCATGGGAGCGGGTGGGACAGGCGCAGAGCTGGAGGACGAGGTCACGTGGACGTTGTTGGTGGTTGGTGTGTGTGTGGAGTCCTGGGCCCGAGGGACGGTCCCCATGCGGTACCAGATCCCCATGTTGTTAAGTTCCCTGGGAAACCAGTAAATGAACATGCTGAAAAGACTTCTTCAGATAATGAAGAAAAGTTACAGGCTGAACAGAAAGCATGTGTGTACTTTGTCTTTTACTCCAGCCCCTCAAAATGTGAGTTCCATCCCTATCTGTAGTCATGTTGGGTCTCTTTTTCCTTTCGATCGTTTGGACCATTATTATTACCATATCTGTGTCTACAACATTGTAAAAGCTAGGGCAGATATACTTAAAAAGCTTGCTAGAGAAGTCCATCTACAATCATCAGATCTGAGAAAAGTCCTTTAGTTACATAGGGTTAGGGTAAGCGGTTGATGGTGCACCTAAACCTTATAATGGCGAGAAAACCCTGACATGTATGACCATGCTCCAGGCCCTCACCTAGCAACACAGGGTGTTTTGCAATAACACATGAAAGAATGAAAAGGTTCATCTTAATGATCCATGTGACTCGATATGTGGGGATATGTCCACCGGGATACTAAACTACTGGTGCTTCTACTGGTGCTAATTAAAATGATCTTCTATGGACAGCTATTTGTCAAGTCTACAACCAAGACTACTGTCCCATCACATCCCAGGCTGCTCACCCTATGAAGGTGTACTGTGGGGGAGCCTGCTTAGAGCGTCCCAGGATCCGGATGTCACAGATGGCGGCCTCTGTGGAGTCCCGTGGGATAAACTTGATGCAGAGACGCCTCTTCCTGAAAGCCTGCTCCTCTGTAGGACACAGACAGACACACAGGCTGCTCATCAACGATACAACAATGCCAGAGGCTCTCTGAAGCCTGACATCCTTGGCGAATAAAGGTCTCAGTTGAATCATTTCTGACAGTGTTACTACACAGTGATGCTATAACTAGGGCAGGGCACCAAATTTGTTACTTGTTAGGCACCGAGCGAATTGCCTCTAAAGTATAGAATATGGAAAATTCCTTGCCAGTCAATACCCAAGTCCATCACCTAAGGAGTAAATCAGTGAGCCAATCATCATGCTTATACCAAGATCTAATAATGTGTGCAATTGGCTGTCCAACATTACACATACACAGAGATGCCTCACTTAGTAGGAGCTGAAAAAAAAATTACAAAACTTTGTGCCGTAATGAGTAACTTTTTTCATTTAATTAAATTGCTATCGAAAAAAAGGTTTAGTTTACCGGTTTAGGAACCGGTATCAAAGTCAAGGTATAACTTACGGGTGTCAACAGTCTCTTGGATGGGGATGAACCCCACAGGCAGAGTGTCCTTTATATCGATCAGCTTCATGTCCACAAGAACATTGCCCAAATGGCTCTATAAAAGAAGAAAGAAAAGAAGGAGAAATGGAAATAAAGTGGGGACTGAACGATGCATGTGTGACATAAGATTGCAACATGCATGGCTGGTGGGTGAGGGGAGTTCCTTACGTTTTCCTTAGAGAAGACCCTGGTGAAGCACAGGTAGCGCGTCACCTTGGATTTGAAAAGGCCATCTTTCCACAGGTCAGCATCCAGGCCGTCTGTTGTTGCAGAAACCTGGAGGCAAATCAGTTACACTCTGTGGATGCCAGAGGATTCTTTTAACCTGTCAATGACCTATACATGTCATTGCTACAGTAGTTTAGAGTAAAACATGATCATGACAACCACTGCAGCTGTAAAGGTGACAGGTCACTGTCAGCTGTCTACAATGGGCCCAGTTCTTTCACAGTAGAATGACATGGGAAGTCCCTTGTGTAGTGCTACAGCAGCTGCTGTGGGGTTACCTCTGGTGGAGCGGAGAGGCTGGATTGTTTCAGACAGCAGCTAAGTTTACTGGACACACTTCAGGATTTGTGGCAAACTAAGAGTAACAATTAGATGTCATTACATACAGCAGCATGCTGTGGTTGTGGAAAACAGCGGAGGCGGTGGGTGAGAAACGGCATGTAGACAGAGCAGATTGAACTATCGCTTCCTACGCATTTATGGCTGTAGAACAGGTAAATATTGATGAAGTATTGGCTTTTTACTCACAAAGGTTTTGTTGCACTTAGAGTAACAAGTGTTACTGTGGTGGTCATGATAACAGTTTTATTACTTTTTTACCTATGCCATCTAAATCGATGATTATTTGGCATGGTCATTTTGTAGTTGTAGTAGTAGCTATCTGTCCTGAGTACAGTAACTTACCACATCATATCCAGTGGGGGCCCTGTTCCTGGAGGCTACTACTCCCACTCCAGTGATTGGGTCCATGTGCATCTCTGGCAATGCTTCAGAAAGGTCCCGGACCTCAGGCATCTTTGTTCTGCAGCAAAAAGCAACAGAACAAGGTCATTTCTTGTAAAGTGGTCGAAGAATGTGGGTGAAGGGTGAGTTTGCCTGGAACCTGCATTTCCCTGTCTTGTACCTACATTACCCCAACTGAGAGTATGGCCTCTAGACCAGGGGTCTTCAACAGTTTTTTAGGCCAAGGACCCCTTAGCTAAGAGACAGAGTACGGACCCCCTACAACATATACTGTATGAAATGAAGTTGTATTAAACTGGGTCGTAGGGATGAAAATGTATGCCAGTGAATCCTTAAGCTTGACTGTATGGCTATCATAAGCCGGTCTTCAATGTGTAAAACAGTTTCTGTCACAAATAGGCTGATTTATATTTGCTATTGAAAGGTTAGATTCATGTTAATGTCTGTTTTCAGACATATAATAATGTTGAATGTTCTGCTCTAGGCCAGTGGTTGTCAACATGTTAGTTTCCTGGTGCTGTTGATTTTGCTTGGCTTCATGCTGCCATTAGCTAGCGCTGTGACACACGTGACCCATTCTCTCCTGGACCTATATTCTCCGGACACTCTTAACCTTTCTTCTTTTTGACAATGATGAGTAATCGGCACTTTAACCTTTTCTCAGACGTAATGTTCTGATCAAACTTTCCTTTAAGTGAACTGACCAAGACGTTTTTTGGTGTCCAAGCTTGCTGAAGTGAAAACACACTGTGAGAGTGACATGAAAACACGGACCACCAAAAACCAGTTGAAGTCTATTTCAATCTCCTCAGTAGGAATTCAGGGGTTTCCCTCGCCATTATAAGGTTTATGTAAAATCATTAAAACTAACTAACTACTGACTTTCCTAAGATCTAATGATTATAGTTGTCCCCAGTGGACTTCTTTAGTGAGTTTTGTCTTTAAGCCTATTTATTTACTATCTTCACTAGCTTTTCCAATGTTTAAGACACAGATATGGTGATAATAAACGGTCCAAAATGATGTGTGAAATTGCATAAAAACACATCATTCTCTTGATTTTCATTTTTCCCCTAAACCTCCCACCAAACACAAGCTCCTAAGTCTTCCACTAGCATGATTAGCATAGCTAAGCCTCTGTCCTGATGTTCATCTGCAATTTTCCTGTATGGCCCCTGTGAGGGTGCTGTGTGACTTCACTGGCTGAACGGTTTTAGACTGAAATGCTAACTATCCAGCCTTGTGTTACACTGCGACATAGCAGCATATTAGTAAGAAGCAAACAGGGTGGGATTTCCACAGAGCGAGAAACCCTCCTGAAGCTGCCAGGACAACAGAGGCCCCCTGCATAGCATCTCCTTGACTACCAGAGTCATCTATTCAGGGCTGTGACACAGGAAGTAAAGGCTGACTGACTCAATATTGGTTTGTCTCAGTTAAAAGAACTTAAACATCTCCAACCAGCCAAAGATATTTATTTTAAAGGGGTTTTATGGCCCCAAGTTGTGCTCTGGGAGCAATCAAACAGGATTACCAAGGTTAGGGCAAATATACTGGATGTTTAAAGGCGGAGCGATGAGGTCTGCCAATCCAATAGAAGGAAATAGATGTAACCCGTCTGAGAACAAGTGCTGCGTGACTTAGCCATGGTAAAAATGGCAGCAGATAAAACAGAGGGGGAAATATCTTGTCTAATGTCATCTTATGGAACCAGAGTCGTCAAGCAATGCACCATGTTCAGATGCAAATAACAAACATACATATTTATAGAAACAGACATTATTGATGTCAATCAACTGTAAAAAATGAATAAAAAAGTTTGATTGTGGGGAAAAGAATAGATTCTAATAATCATTATATATTTAATTTTAATAAATATAATTTTTTGCCAAACCACTGACAGGTTCTCTGCTGTCCATCAAAGTGACTGAGTTGAATGAGAGTGTTCCCAGCAAACGGTCTTCAGAGACTTCACCAGTAGAAAGCACATTTCAGCCACTGGCTCTGCAACACTTGCTGGCATCTGTTGAATGTTTTAGTGTGTTCTGTCATGTAAATGTTCCTCAAATGCTCTATTCAAACATGACAGGCCAGTACAGATATGGTAAATGGAGTGCAAAGTAACAGTACAACACTTTTCTAACTTTAAAAAAAGCTTCTTTGCAATTCTTGCATCACACTCACACGCGCAACTGGCCTGCCTGGCCATTGAGAGGAACCCTGCCGTTAACGGACGGGCCACTTTACCCCCAGCCAGCCAGAACGATAGAGCTGCAATGCTCAGGCGGTATTTGGTTCCTGCTGCGCCAGAGGGGTCGCCTGAAACATTAACATAATGAAAGGAGCCTGAAAATGAAAACAGGGCAAAGTGACAGATATACTGGCTGGTCCATCCCTCCTGCTGCTGTTACCCAAGGGCGTGGGAAGGGGGGTGCTGAGGGGGGCTGCAGCAACCCCTGCTGGCAGGAGCTGAATTTCTTTCTTTTTTTATAATAACTAACTCGCTGTCTGACATTATTTATATTTTTGAATATAAAATAATGATGCAAATAGCAAAAAAGGATTATGATAGGTTTGAATATAGCCTACTAAAAATCAAATGTTATAGCGGCTATATAGGTCAAAGTGAATGTGAGTCAAGTGACGTGACTGGCAGAGAAGCGAGCAGGCTGAGGCTAGTTGACTGGAACGGTAGTTGTAGAAAAGAAAATGTTGTAGAAAAGGATACAAGATTTTTTTCTTCCAGCATAGTAATGCAGCTAAAATTAGCAAGATTTCATCTGTAGAATCAGTTAATGATTCCTTGTCCACCACCGAGGCAAACAATGTTAGCAGCACCATTATAGCATCTAACGTTAACTGTACACAAGGATTCAAAAAGCCCCGTCAGCCAAGCAACTTCCGTTATCCTGAAAGAAACTTTTCAACTGTCTTTTCAGCTGAGATGAGATGACATGTGAGGTCAACACCTGTAAGTACGATTGTTTTTATTGCAAATGTTTTGTGTACCAGAAACCGCTGGGATGGGGTTAGGACACATTTACTGTGGAGGAGGCACAAGTTAGGCTATTCAGAAATTGTTGGCTAGGTCTTTGCAGCGTGATTATGCTAAAGATATCAAGTGAGCTTCTGTGGGGCCCAGGACTTCTCTAAACTCCTCATAACTTTCACCAATAAACTGCTCTAAAATGATGTATTTTGCTGTCAAAACCTGAAACATTTCCTTGGGGGAGAAATTGTCAGACTATTATTCAGATTATTTTTGTTATTCAGCACCCCTGGTCAAAAATAGGTTCCCACGCACCTGCTGTTACCTGGTAACCTAGTATTAATCAGTTCCCAGGTACCCAGTCACTAAAAATAACTTTCTGTCAATACATAATTAAAGAAAATGTGATGCAAATGTTGGCATGTTTAATAAAACATGTTTAGGAACAGTTATTGTTTACCACTAAAGACAAGTTGGTCGAATGCTTTCGCTTTTGTGGTGATTTTTACTTTTTGCATATAAATGCATTGAACATGTTTGGTCTGATCTTCTTTATTCATAATTTGGAGGAAACCAAACCTGATTACCATAGCTGAAAGTATCCGCAGAAAACAAAGTCTGCTGTCAGAAGCTGGGTCATGCATTCGGTGAGCCTTAAAAGCAAATACCTTTTGTCATTAACAAAGAATTTAAATTGAACTTTGCTTGTTATTTTGTGAAAGCAGGGAGCAGAAACTCCATTAAAATGAAGCCGTCTAGTTTAGTAGAAAACACTATGTATATGACAAATGAGTTTCTCTTCATTGGAAAGGCTACTTTTATAATGTACTGCTGCCACTTAAATACAAAGCCGAGAACGTCACGTTAAGAGTGGCATTGCTTCGTCAGTATAACTAGCTAACGTTAACGTTACAACGAATTCTCCACCAAGCCCCGACCCGTATCATTTGTATCAAGTATCTGTTGAAAAGAAAAGCGTCAGTATGTCGTCTTCATACTGGGCCAGGCTGGTTTAACACAAAAAAACTAACTAACGTAAACCCAACTGATAATACTAACCACCTCAAATGACATTAAACATTTGTTTCTCTTGTTCTTTTCATACGGACCGTGTTTGAACGGCAGCGGAGATATCTGGTTAGCTATGCGACACAGCTAACATGCTGCTAACAAGCTAGCTAGTCAGCTAGCGTTAGCCCGCTGGTAGTAACAACACAAACGGTCAAAGCTGTGTGATGGTAACGTTGGCTCGGATGTCCCTGGCCTGCCCGGTATCCGTCAGGCGATATAAGAGATCACCATACATGTTTCCCTAAGTACCGATATGCCGCCGTCAATAGCAAATGTAGCTACGTGCTCTGGTGTCGCTTAAAAGCCCCCGTCTCTGCAGTGGCTGCTAATGTTAGCCAACTAACGTTAGCTCAGTTACCTTATCGTTAGCGTTACCTAGCGAGGTTAACGGTCTCCGTGTTTTCTTCCGTGTTATCCTCTCTCGTGCCTTTTCACAGCTTTGGGAACATTCGCCTTTTCATGAAATTGTTATAATCAGCGAACCAATCCAAAACATAAGCTGTTTTGTATATTTGCATTGTGGTTATCCAGCTAGCGGGTTTAGGAGGATGCCATCCGTGGAGCTGTTGGGAGGGATTGGGAAGGCAGCCGGGGAGTGACCACTGAACCGACTGGAGGAGCCCCCACTCGCGCCCCAGTGCCTACGTATTGAGCACCCATGTAAACACTTGAGGCAGTGTTGGGGTTTTGTGCGCATCTGTGGCTGCAGAGGCCGCCTGCCTCCAACCTCCTACATGTATTTTTCCAGAAAAAAAGAGTTAAATGTGGGATTGCAGGAGAATATCATGAGCATTCACTTTTCTTTTAGGTGTACAAGTACTACTCTCTCATGTCTGGTGTCATGGGGCTCTGTTCTAAATTCTTGTTTAATGGCCTTTTGTTTTAGTATTGTGCTTACATGGTGCATCTATAATTATAAAGTATGGAATCATCATTCATGGAAAGCAAAGTGTCCCACATGCGCATATTAATTGTCATCCTGTAAGTTATTTGGGAGTACAATGGTTCTGGAGAAAGCTGCAATACAGGCCAAGCAAGCAGTCTGTTTCAAACATGTTTGCAATGGGGACTGCATGGTTATAAGATAAGTATAGCAGCATTTTAACTTCCTGAGGCCAGAAAGCCACATAGGCCTACATATAGCAAAAAATAGGCCCAAATAGCCTACTTTCTATATTTGTACAAAATGCATTAAGCAGGACAGGGACACCATGAATATCTGACCATTTATTGTGTTTCTATCAGTGCAAGCAGTTCAGAATCACAAATCAGGCAAAAACGGATTTGCATAGCAATTGGGGGTGGGGGGTGTGGTAGAAGAAAACACGACACAGGGAAGGCTAGCGGAGATAGTGTGGGTGCGTAGGTTTGGGTAAGGCCACCCTGGGGCTCCGTGCCAATTAGGGGCCCCTCAAACATACATATTGGGAATTGCTCCAATTTCATTGCACAGGTACTGTGTACTTGTATATAATGACAATAAAGGCATTCTATTCTATTCTATTCTATTCTATATTGACAAGTATTCGCAACCATGAAGGAGAGGAGGATGAAGATTCAAAAAGGGACCATGATATGTATGTAGATTTATTTGTTCTTGAGGATTGTTAAGCAAACAACAAAGATGATAAAAAACATTAAGAATTTATATTTAATTACTTATTAATGTTTTGGGTGTAGCTCAGTCCGTAGGGAGTTGGGTTGGGAACCGGGGGGGTCGTTGGTTCAAGTCCCCGATCAAAGTACAGAGTGTGGATCGGTAGCTGGAGAGATGCCACTTCACCTCCTGGGCACTGCCAGGTGCCCTTGAGCAAGGGTACGGGGGCCTCCTTTTCTGTTTCCCTTATACACCACAGACTTCCAGTACAACTCAGAGTCATGTCACTTAAAGAAGTGTTGGGTGTATAAGACATGGACAGGAGGGGGGGGGGTACAGAGTGCTGGTTGACAACTTTGTGGAGTGGGCTGGTAAAAATGTTGGAGATGTTGTACGAGTCCCCCCCCCCATCTGCTGGGGCAACAGCATCGGCGCCAGCAACACAAACAAACTGGACAAACTGATCAGGAAGGCTGGCTCCGTGATTGGAGGAGGAGGAGAGGAGGTCTCTGAACAAACTGTTATCTATCATGGATAACCCAGACCACCCTCTCCACCCCACACTGGTCCAACAGAGGAGCAGCTCCACCCTCTCCACCCCCCCACACTGGTCCAACAGAAGAGCAGCTTCTCTAAGAGGCTCCGACAGCTTCAATGTCACACGGCCCGCTACAGGTAAACATTCCTACCACAGACAATGTGTGTGCTCTGTGTCCGCTATTCTGCTGCAGTAGCACTATAATTTCCCAATTTGGGATCAATACAAGTCTTACTAATCTGATTATAAGGTGTGGCAAATTTGATTTGGAGAGGAACATCTTGCGTGATAAGATTCATGAATTCATACAGAGTTGGAGTTTGGAAGGGAATTAATGAAGACTAGTGAAAAAAACTAGAGAATGCTGTTGGGACTTTTTAGTATTCTAGTTAGAACATAATTTAAATGTAAGAATGTAATAGCTCAGTCAGTGAGGAGCTGAGTTGGGAACCGGAGGGTTGCTGGTTCAAGGCCCTATACGGACCAAAGTATGGTGGTGGACTGGTAGCTGGAGAGGTGTCAGTTCACCATCTGGGCACTGCCAAGGTGCTCTTGTGCTCTTGAGCAAGGCACCGAACCCCCAACTGCTCGGGGTGCCTTTCCATGGGCAGCCCCCACACACACACACTCTGACATCTCTCCATTGTGTGCATGTATAGGTACTGAGCATGTGTGTGTAGTTCAGGCTTGTGTGTAATAACAACAAAGTGTAAACTGTAATTTCCCCTTGCGGGATTAATAAAGAATACATTATTAATATAACCTGAAGTGTATGAAGCCTGGTGTTTCTTTAACGGTCTATGGTGTTATACACTCCGGTACAGTGAGTGGCGCTGTGCAGTGTAACACGTTGGTTGGCGAACCGCCATGAATGAGACCAGAAGAAGAAAGTTGCTAGGACTGCTCCTCAGCAGCAGCAGCATTTGTGTTATGATTTTGCTACTGTACAGTTGTACTAATGGGAAGCGTCACTGTCAATACTGGGAGTAAGCATGGAGAAAGCGGGCAATGTGGACATTTCTTTCCCTTATCGGATGTGACTTCTCAAGGTGGGACGCCGTCATGAACCAAGGTTAACAGAGATAGCAGCTGTGATAGCAGCTAACGTTAACCAAAGAAAGCCCCAAAGGTGTTAGGCTTCACAAACCGAGAGCCAACTAACGGTAGATATAACTATGTCATTTACACTGACATTTGTGCTTACATCTTTTCACGAGCTGAATACCAAGGGAAACATAGCTAAAGTGAAGTAACGATAAGTTAGCCGGTTAGCGAGGTTCACAAGAGCTAACGTTTCACCAGCTAACTCCAGACTAGCTAACGCTACTTAATCATGTTAAAATCACTAGGCATTAGTACAAATTATAAACCAATTCCTCTTTTAGAGAAGCTGACCAAGCTCGTCGACTGCAGCTTAGCATTAGCTGTTGTTAGCATCAGTAGGAGGAACTGGCTCTTGAAGATGAAATAAAGGCCCGCACACAATGGAATGTAGCGAGATGTTGCTGTCATCTGGTGTAGCTTGTTTCGCTAACGTTAGATGACGTCCTAGCGCTGGACTGGGTTACCTATTAACACTCCTCAGCCGGGCTAAGGTTAATGGAGCTCTCATCATCTCCGTGTGGAAATTACCAACAGCTTTGTGTTAACACTGTCAATACTCAAAGTAATTCTTTGGTAAGAGGCCGTTTGTTTACAGGTCATTACAAGTGGCCAGGAGTCATTGAGAAAAATGACTGTTTTGACATCACAAATCCCATCGGTGTTTGACTTCTGAGTGGCACCAAGCAAGTTCTAAATACTTGCATGGGCCTAGCCATTGACATTATCTAGTATGTTGGTGGGACCTGTTGAATTGCAGATGATTTATAAAGTAACTAACTGGGTGTATAAAGAACTGTCTACTCCGTTTTTCCATATTTACACTGTAATGTTTAAAGGGCCTATATTATACATGTGGACCCTAGGCTGACTGTTCATATGGCTGTGTTACCCGCATTGGACTCATTATAAATCTGTGGAGCCTTAGTCTTCTTCGGGCTCTGCTTTACTTCTGTTTTTTGCAGACTACTTGGTGTGCGCATCAAAAAACTAAATGCTTCTGATTTTAAAATAATCTCTTGACCACCAAAGTGTTATTTATTTATTGGCTTGATTTTAGTTGGGTTTCAGTCAAGTATTGTACTGTAAGATATTCTATCCAATAAGAATCACTACAGTGATTTAGTATCGCACAACCTTGCAGTGAGGGGACACAAAATAAACTAAGAAGCAGCAGGGTTTGTTAATTGTACAGGGACTGCATTTATATAGCACTTTCATAAAAGCACTTTACTAATGTTGCCTCTCATTTACATACACACACACACACACACACCGACACATGGACAGATGGAGTCGAGGATGAAAATGCAGACCTGGCTCCTGTTCAAATTTGTAGCCTCCAAGCCTTAGCTGAGACAACCCTGATGACATCACTGGGCAGTCACTGCATGTAGTGAGCGTGAATGTCAATTCAATTCAATTTTATTTATAGTATCAATTCATAACAAGAGTTGTCAGATGGTCACAGAAACGGTCTTTCAACTTAAAAAAAGAATTGTTGCATGACAGGTCCCCACTACATGTTTGGAACATGCCAAACCCAAGTTGTGCCCAACCATAACTAACTGAGCTTCATACCATTAGTCTATGAAATGTTAATACATTATTTTTAAAGATTAGGCTCAAGGCCAATTCATGCTCATGCATTAAATCGGTGCCATGGCTACTTACGTAGGTACGTGTAGATAGGGACCCTACACCACAGCCTGATGTGAATCCTCTGGAAAAATGTAACTACATGTCGCTGCGACGCAGAACTGTGGTTGTTCCACTCGGCCGTGGCTTGGTAGCGTTGCATTTCCCCCGACTCATCTCCTGGTTCTCCTTCTCCATCAACAACATAGCCATCAAGGAGGGGGTTTACTTCTCCTGCTGCAGATGTCCCACCGTGGTCAGAAAGAACAGGGGAGACACTTTGTCTCACTATGACTCTACAGTCACTACTCAATCTGAAGACAATCACCATCAATTCTCTTAATGTTGTGTATTGAGAAGAATAACCTGGAAATATATTATAATATTATCAAAGAGATATGCTAGAATGACGCAGAAACCAGGGCACAAGTATAAACAACAGGCTACTTACATAGGCTACGGAAAAAGCTCTGCATGAAGGCCCCTGCAGAAGCCTGAATCCACACTCTATAACTTAATTCAACCTTTCCAGCCTGCACCCTGTCATAACTGTTTTTCCGCTCCAAACAGGTACAGGTGGCGTTCCTGCCTTCGAGCAGAAAGATTAATCAAGAGAAGGAGATGGAAAAGATGGCTGCTCTCCACTTGTCATCAGCCACTCATTTAATACTCTCAGAGAGAGACTGAAAGGAAGAGAACAGATCCTCTGGCAGGAGGGTGAGACACAGAGAAAACATCCACAGCTATCAGCCACTTTATATAACTGAGGAAATGGCTTTCTTGGACAACCCAGCCATTATTCTGGCCCACATCAGACAGTCTCATGTGACCAGTGATGATACAGGGATGTGTGAGATGGTACTAATAGACCAGGATGTGGATCTGGAGAAGTGCCAGCTGGCTCTGGTTCCTGGCAACAGCTGTGGGTCAACGGGGTCCACCTCCCTGAGTGAGGGGGACAGCAGCGTGACAGACAACCACGCCTGTGACCTCTCCCAGTCCATGGACATTACCTCCAGCTGGGACTTTGGCATCCGTCGGCGCTCTAACACAGGTAGGCTCATCTTCCGGCTCTGGCTGGTTAGCAGGGCAGGCTTTCGGTCAGGCACACCTCCGCCCTGTCGCTATGGCAGGGGCCACCAGAAAGCCTTTTCTGCTGTTTTTTGGAGGGGGGTTGTGTGTCTAATCTGGGCCAGTGGTTTAGTGAGGCTCGTGTCAAATTGTGTGCTATTTTAGGCTGTTGCAGCACAAGTAGAAAAGCATGGGGTTAGATTGCAGTTCACTGTGTAAGTGGTGTTAATTGCTATGAGCTGCTTTGAGCACAGATCACAGTAACAATGATTCATTTCCATGTTGGATGGCATTATACTTTGTAAATCAAGCAGACAATGCCAGATTGTTCCTTAATAATTGATTTCATGGTTAAGGATGCAAAAGTTACATACTTTTCTAACCCACCGGTATCAAACAATCGATGTAAACACAAAATTTAGTTTGTCACCATCAGCAGCATTGTCCCTCCTGCACCACCTGCTGTACCAATGTTTTGTTCAGTTAAGGAGTGCAACAACTTTCTCTCTGTCTACGTTGATAGGATAAATGACATATGAGCAAATCAGCCCCTTGTCCTTTGTGGCTAACAATCCTGCAGAGTTGTAATTTGTTCCTTTGGTCCTTGTGTGCCCTCTATAATCAATAACTCTTTGGCCCAATCCCAAAGTGAGCCCTGAGGACTAAAGACTCCCAGACTTAACTGATCTCAGGTGCAAAGTGAGTGAGTGTGCGAGGCCACGTGGGCTCAGATAGGTAGAAATGGGATTGGGACAGCACTTCAGCAGATCACGTTACCACGGCGACATTAACAACAAAGATGTTGCTGACACTTACCAGTTTGGGTATTTTCATTTTAAGTTTGTTGCTTTCCACACGGCTGAGGCCCAGGAGACGCACGCCTGATTCCAACTTTATTCAAACTCTTACTGTACAAGCTGGACAACAGGTCGCTCTGTGGTCTTGCGCGGTGCTGTTGTTTACCTTTTGTAATTTCAGGATTTCCCCATGGTCTCCGTGGTAAACGTCACAACACTTTGAACTGTGGGTAATTCCCTTTGGTAAAGTCTGCGTTGATGCAGACTCACAGAAAGGGCTCTGGTTGAGTGTACTCACACCCTCACGTCCTTTGAAATTGGACATTGGAGCAACCCTAAACCCTTACGAATTTTGCGAGAACGTGCACCAAAGTCCATGAGTCCTGACTTTGGGATTGGGTTACGGATTCGGGTTCATAAATATGTTTCATCAACTGAGTCTCTGTCTTGAGGTGTCTTGGGTCCAATTTTGTTTGCATTGTTCCTCTCGGGCACATAAGAGAACATTTAAAATGTAAATGCACTGTATTTATTAAGTGTTTTTCTATTCTTAATGACTCCTCAAAGCACCTTTACATAGTACAGGAACCATTCACATACATTCATACGCTGTGGTGCCGTCTGCTTGTCAGATACACACATGCGTCATCTTTCCAAAGGACACTTTGACCTGGGACTGCAGGGCCAGGGATCGCAACATCAGCCTTCCGATTGGCAGACAACCGCTCTCCCACTGAGCCACAACCGCTCACGTGTATCATCATTGTTACAGTATTCACTTGTACATTTTGTCTGTCTCAAAATGTCGCTAAACTTTCTGTTCTGAAAAAGATTGAAATTGGATTGCAGAAAACTTTCTGTAGCTAAATGTAAACAAAACAGAAGTTCATATTTCTGCCCCAGCTGGCGTTGTCCGAAAGTGATAGAAAGCTTTGGTTCTTTTTCATCTTCTGTTAAATATACCCTCCATAATCTTTCTATGGACCAGGCAGTTTTTACCAGAGTATACATTGTTTGGTTTGCTCTTGTCCTACAACTAAGAAACCTTGATAAACTCAATTCCATTTTGTCCCCAGCTGAGATGAAGATCATTATTTATGCTTTTATTTCATCCCGTCAAGACTAATGCAATTCCCTTTTCACCTGCTTTAGCAAGACTTCCCTGGCCCGTTTACAAGTAGTCCAAAATGCTGCTGCCAAGTGTTAGACCCAGTCCTTCAAAAGGTCTTATGCACACAAATTTAGATTTCTTTGTATTGGGTTCTCATCAAATTCTTAATCCAGTTCTAAATTCCTGTGATTACGTTTAGAGCCTTGCATGGTCAGACACCTGCCTACATTAAAGAGCTACTGCAGCCCTACATCCCCAGTAGGAATTGGAGGTCCTCTGATCAGAACTGGTTGGTTGTTTCAGACTCGCAACAAAAGAAGATTGTGCTTGTCTTTATTAGATAGTCTGACACGAGATAGACAGGAGGTGTGAGGAGAGAGCAAGGGAATGATATGCAAGAACATTCTCCGGTTGGATTCTAACCGGGAACCTTTCTTGCATACTGTTTCCCTTTTTTCTCTAGGGCCCAGTGCATACTCTAGGCAAAGTGCACCTACACCAACCACTCCGGGTTCACAAGACCACAAAAATGAAAGGAAAACCTCTGATTGTTACGTTACATGGACTATAAGATCCCATCATAGTCAGAATCAAAATGCCTCATTGTTCTGTGCATGTTTGTCCCACATGGGGGTAAGGCACCAAGTTCATGGCCAAAATGATAACCCTGATTATTTCAATCAATATTGAGATTATGATTTCTTATCACGATTATTGATCTTAGGGACAAAGTATTCGTATTGCTACATTCCTGCTAATCTACACATCTTTGCATCAACGAAAGACTCCTCAACATAAGATTCTTCTTCACCTAAAGTTCTTGTGCTAACCCTTAAATCTCAAGGTTTGGTCAGTCAGTCTTCATATAATACCGTGTGTTGGGTTGTGGGGGTGTAATATACACCTTGTAAAAAAATTTAGTATAATGAGTTTGAATCAAATAAAAAGTGTGAATCTATTGTGAGGTACAATCAGGTGTTTTAATTGGAAGGTAAATATGGTTTTGGTGATAGAGGGAGTCAAAAGGTACACACCATGTCTCTTTTTGGCTCTCTTGAGTGCTGGTCATGGTTCTGGGTTGTGGGTAGAAGGCTGCAATCCTCTGAGACTTAATGAGATTGAGTTCTGACCTGTGGTGGCTGTTTCATCAGGATTCCATCATGACAGCCACGAGAAACCTGGGGCAGCTGGTAAGATAAGAGGGATGAACAAAAACGCTTTAAAAAAAAAAAATACACATTTTATTTGCTCTTATGGGTGTGCATATATTTGTTTGTGTTACTGTCCAAATATCACATGGCAGTAATTTAACCAGTGTGTGTTGTATGTAAGGATGAATTTTTCTATTCCACCAGGTATTTTTTTAGCAACTTTGGCTTATTTACCTGTGACTGAAATTCAAAAGCTGTTTTTTCTTTTCAGCCCAAAGACTTGAAAGGTTAAGGAAAGAACGGCAGAACCAAATCAAATGTAAAAACGTTCAATGGAAAGAGAGGTCATCCTCCCAATCAGGTACTGTTCTTTTTTAAATGCATGTATTAAACTCATTAAAAAGGCACAGCTTAGAGCTAGGCAATATGGAGAAAATCCAAAATAACATTTTTGACCAAATACATGGATGTTGATATTGTGGCGATATTTGAGGGTTGACTATTGTTGCTTTCAGACAATATTTACACAATGAGATTTGTGTTTAATAATCATCAGTAATGTGGATACAATGACTAAGTGGGTAAAGGCAAATAAAAGAACAGCTAGAACAGTCTGGTCAGTTGAAGAAAAAAAAAACGACATCACTTTAATGTAATGCAGCCTTTACAACCAGGAAGAGACAACACTAATGCAATATAATGATATCCAAAATGGAAGACGATATCTAGTCTCATACATTAATGTAATTATTACTAAATTTGTTGCCCTACGTTTCACTTAGTGCTTCTGTGCATAGTGAATGTTTTGAATAACTTTGTTCTGAATACAAGTGCTGAAATCTGAAGGTTCACATTATATTCTATGACAAACAGTACACACAATATTATATCAAACCTCTTGAACCCAACATTGGATCACTGCATCAGTATCTAATTCCTGTGGTTCCCAACCTTTTGTTGTGTATAACTGGATCATTTCATGGTGATCACATGCAGCTGGTGAAGGACGTGCTACTTGTATGCCTTCATGTAGACCTGTGTAATCAAATATGCTGAAGTTTTCTCATGTACTCTATTATTCGTTTCTAGTTTTGAACACAAGATTGAAACAGTTTTTCCATCCAGACTTGAATTTCTTCCATTTCTCTGGATGTTTTCCTGCAGTAAGGAGAAAGGAAGCACTGCTGTCAATGTATGTCCCTAACCAAGTGTCCATTGCTCTCATGTGTTGTGTCCAGCGGAGGATCTGGGGTCCCTGTTTGAAAAACGAGACTTTAAAGACAGGCCGCGGACAACCGGTAGCAAATCCACGCTGTCCCTGCGGCTGGAGCAGTGTCCCCAGCAGCTCAACAACCCCTTCAATGAATACTCCAAATTTGATGGCAAAGTGAGTTCCTCAACATTTTTGGTCCTCTTTATTTGTGTTTTCCAGTATCTTCTTCAAAAGAAACTAACTAATTCTCTGGGCGGGCAAAGCAGAGAAAGGGGAGATAACCTTACCCCTTATGACCTCAGGGGTAAGATTCCAGGTCAACCCATCTGAGCTTTCATTTTCTCAAAGGCAGAGCAGGATACCCACCATAGGCAGGCTGGGGGAACTCATTAATGTTGGTGATAAAGTGAAATTGTCATACCATGGGACCATTTCATTTTTGATTTATCTTGAACAATCAACAGTGTTGCGAGACAAAACAAAAAATTAAAACCACTAAATGAAACACAAACAACCAGAATTCAACAACAGAAAACCCCCCAAAAATATATATAAAAGAATTAGTTCAAGAAGGAGCAGGTGTAAGCAATTATAACAAGCTTTAATAATGATGACTAAAACACAATAAAATGTAAAAAGGATAAATAATAAATAGGTTGTGGATATGTTTTGCTAACGTATAGTTTACACACACTCACACACATTATATTGTCATTCAACTGTACATACAGAGTGTACGCATGAAGGACAACGCATCTCCACACGACTTTGAGCAGCTTCCACCCTGTCCTGTACCTGCTGAGAATCGGTTCCCACCCTGTCCTTTCATGGCTATCTCTCTGACATTACCAACCAGAGCAGTGCAGCACATAACCTCTCCTTATTATTAACTGTTGGTTGAGTATGTGAGGAAGCTCCCCTTACTAAATAAGGTTTAGCGCAGAATACGCTGTCCCTGTTCATCCCTTTTGCTCTCTGTAATCAGTTTTTTTTTTCTCCTCTCCTTTTAGGGTCACATTGGCACAACAGCTACAAAAAAGATCGACGTCTACCTCTCGATGCAGATGGCTCAGGAGAAACTCCATCCCATGACAGTGGTGACCATCGCCAACGCCCGCGTGCACGACCTCATCGGCCTCATCTGTTGGCAATACACAAGCGAGGGGCGAGAGCCCAAACTCAAGTGAGAACAAACGCTTTTTAAAGAGCCCCTATTGTCCTCCTTTTCAGTGTCATATTTGTACTCTTGGTGTCTAGGTTTAAATGCTGTTCTGATGTTCAGAAAAACATTATGTTTCTCATACTGCCCATTGCTGCAGCACCTCCACCTGAAACATTAGGCTCTTTGGGCCTGGCCTGCGCAGAATCAATTACCGGCAATCGCCGCCCAATGCATGCTGGGTAGATTTGTGTAGGTTTTATAGCCAGGCGCTGCAGTTGCTGTCCACCCACTGCAAGACCCCGGGCATGATGGGATCCGCCTGGCTCTCAGTTGATCTAACAACTGATTGGATCAGAATTGACTCAACATGATGGCGCTTTATATACATTTTGTATTGTTTCTGAATAGGAGAGATTTTAATTATTATTTGTCTGATTTAAAGGCTTATTCTGTAGAGAACATATGTTGTGTGGCTGGTAGTGACGTTTGGAAGTCAGAGAGATTAAATCTGTTCAGATTACAGATCATCTCCAGTCTGTTATTATTAACATCAGGAACAGATCATCTCCAGTCTGTTATTATTAACATCAGGAACAGATCATCTCCAGTCTGTTATTATTAACATCAGGAACAGATCATCTCCAGTCTGTTATTATTAACATCAGGAACAGATCATCTCCAGTCTGTTATTATTAACATCAGGAACAGATCATCTCCAGTCTGTTATTATTAACATCAGGAACAGATCATCTCCAGTCTGTTATTATTAACATCAGGAACAGATCATCTCCAGTCTGTTATTATTAACATCAGGAACAGATCATCTCCAGTCTGTTATTATTAACATCAGGAACAGATCATCTCCAGTCAGTTATTATTAACATCAGGAACAGGTCATCTCCAGTCTGTTATTATTAACATCAGGAACAGATCATCTCCAGTCTGTTATTATTAACATCAGGAACAGATCATCTCCAGTCTTTTATTATTAACATCAGGAACAGATCATCTCCAGTCTGTTATTATTAACATCAGGAACAGATCATCTCCAGTCTGTTGTTGTTGTTGTTATGATAATTATTACTGTCCAGCATTCGTAGCCCAATCATGGTTACTTCTCTCCATTTGTGCATGTACAGGAACTGAGCATGTGTGTGTATTTCAGGCCAGTGTGTAATGTGTTCTAAAAACAGAGTGACATAATTGTAATTTCCCCCTGGGGATCAATAAAAACATTATTATTGTTTATTGACATCAACAACAGGTCACATTTAGAGCATTTTGACAGCTACTCTGTCCTAACTGGAGACTACGTACAAGCTGATATACGGGTCTGATCACATTTAATTAAATCAGAATCAGAGCTAACAGGATGTAAGTGTTCATGTACCTTCCTGTTCAGCCTGAAGGCTTCTGGAAACCGCTGGAAACTGTCCAACCTGACCTGCGCATTTTTGTCCCCGCCCCGGCGGCTGCCGCCTGCTCTCAGATAGATAGATAGATAGATAGATAGATAGATAGAGAGATCCCAAAATGGTAAATTACAGCATTATAACAGCAAAAGACAGCACACATACAGAATATTCATGAAATAATAGGATACAACATACATGAAATAATAAATAGGTTAGAATACATGAACAAATATTTAAAATATACTTTACATGATTGGTCAACAAAATTGCTTGCTCAGGCAGCACCTACAGGCAGCACAGGGACATCTTACTGGCGTTGAGAAAAAGGGCTGTCTGTGGGAGAGACAGCTCCATTTGGTGTGAAGTGTGTTTTTGCACTTTATTAATGTATTACAAAAAAACATAATAGGGGCCCTTTAACACCATTATAATATACATTTCTGTGTCCCACTCTCCTCCTGTCTCTGTCTGAACCGCTGTGTCTCCGCAGTGAGAATGTGAACGCTTACTGCCTCCACATCGCTGAGGATGACGGCGAGGTGGACACGGACTTCCCTCCGCTGGACTCCAACGAGCCGATCCACAAGTTTGGTTTCAGCACTCTGGCCTTGGTGGAGAAATACTCCTCCCCTGGCCTCGCCTCCAGACAGTCGCTGTTTGTCAGAATGTAAGAGATACGGAACATGTTTGTGCAAGTAACCATGACTTGGGGTAAAAAGATTAGGATGTTATATTAATGTTTTTTAACGTTTTAAATAACATACTAAAGTACAAAGTTTATGTTCATGCAGTTCTGTTGAATAGGACAGCTTTCACAGATCGGTATATTAGTAACTAGAAACTGTTTCCTTCAGCTTCCCACTGAATTCCTACCTTTGCATAAAACAACAACAACCTGTTGCCTATCACAACACTTTAGCATCATTTTTCATTCACATTCATACACTTTCATAAACATCAAGTATGATCAGAACAGCTTATTTCTGGCAACGTTCTAGTGCTTACTATGAGTAGCCACTGATGAAAAAACTGTTTAAATTGCAATATATAAACATGTCAATTCAATCAGAACTGAAGAAACCATTAGGAAGAACATTCAGTTGTCTTTAGTGGTAGTGGAGAGATGTTTATTACATTTTTGTCTGTCCGCATGATTAACATGAATCTACAGAGTCCTTTTCTTCTTGTTTCTATTTTAGAAATGCTGCTCGTGGTTTCTCTTTAATCCCTGTGGACAGTATGAAGGTAACCATGAAGGAAATTCTCCAGAAAGCACTCAAGAAGAGGAAAGGCTCACAGAAAGGCTCAGGTAATGACACCTGCAACATTTAAACCCCTTTTACATAGACCTTAGTGGTCCCCTAATACTGTATCTGAAGTCTCTTTTATATAGACCTTAGTGGTCCCTAATTCTGGATCTGAAGTCTCTTTTATATAGACCTTAGTGGTCCCCTAATACTGTAGCTGAAGTCTCTTTTATATAGACCTTAGTGGTCCCTAATACTGTATCTGAAGTCTCTTTATATAGACCTTAGTGGTCCCCTAATACTGTATCTGAAGTCTCTTTTATATAGACCTTAGTGGTCCCCTAATACTGTATCTGAAGTATCTTTATATAGACCTTAGTGGTCCCCTTATACTGTTTCTGAAGTCTCTTTTATATAGACCTTAGTGGTCCCCTAATACTGTATCTGAAGTATCTTTATATAGACCTTAGTGGTCCCTAATACTGTATCTGAAGTCTCTTTATATAGACCTTAGTGGTCCCTAATACTGTATCTGAAGTCTCTTTATATAGACCTTAGTGGTCCCTAATACTGTATCTGAAGTCTCTTTTATATAGACCTTAGTGGTCCCTAATACTGTATCTGAAGTCTCTTTTATATAGACCTTAGTGGTCCCTAATACTGTATCTGAAGTCTCTTTTATATAGACCTTAGTGGTCCCTAATACTGTATCTGAAGTCTCTTTTATATAGACCTTAGTGGTCCCCTAATACTTTATCACTGGGGGGGGGGGGCACATATTATGAAATTTTCATGCCATGGGACCTTTAATGTAATACACTCAGATTCTTTAGTACATGTGTGTACATATGTCTTGATTTGTCTCTGGTTTGTTTGGTTGTCTCTCATCCAGCACATTGGTATGCTATGTACAGTTTATATAAATATAAACTGCAGATTTTTTGAGTTTGAATTGAGACTGATCAGTCTGTGAGACTTAAAACTTAAGTTGCATTTGCCATCCAAATATTGTCTGCATATTGTTGTCTAAAGTGGAGTCTAGCTGTTATCCTTTTTCTTTTTCAGTTCAATTTTATTTATAGTATCAATTCATAACAAGTGTTATCTTGAGACACTTTACAGATAGAGTGGGTCTAGACCACACTCCATAATTTACAAGGACCCAACAGTTCTAGTAGTCCCCTTTTTCTAAAGCAGGAGCAATATATTAAAGATGGGGATGATCTCATGCACACATGTGCACGTATATTTTTACATATTATGTTTAGGGCCATTTTATTGAATTACAATCTTTTCCTGGAGACATACCCTAACCTTAACCACCGAGCCAAAAACCAGTCAAGATCATCACTGTCTTTCCAGCAGTACGGTCCGCTGTCATGCAGTGCTGCTGTTCTAGCTTTTCTCACTTAGTCGTTGACATGATACTTTTGTTGAGGATTTTACTTTCCATTATGTACCAAGATCTCTTATTTCCAGTCATTTTATTTCCAAATAGGGGGGCCTCCTTCAGACAAAATCCAGCAAGCTAACGATAATGAACTTGTTTGCACAAGATAAGATATAAAAAATAACGCCCACTCCTGGCTTCCATAGAGAAAAAAAAAAGTACAATAAACATTTAATGGCCATCATCCTTGTAACATGTGCTTGTTGGATGGTTGGACCTAACGTATAGTTACCATAAGCATTCCTGTTAGCTGTGACAACATCATGAACAGGACTGGGAGCTGTCCCCACCCAGCTCTAAAAGTTTTGAAGCAGCTAGGGTGTGTTGCTGTTATCCAACAGGGCCCATGTATCGGCTGGAGAAGCAGACGGAGCCAAATGTGGGGGTAGACCTGGACTCAACCCTGGAGAGCCAGAGCACCCTGGAGTTTTGTCTGGTCCGAGAAAACAGTAAGTCACCCCAGTTGTTCACCGCCACCGCTGTTCACAGTCAAAAACGTCTTAAATAAAGTAATGTACCTCTAATGCACTCTTCTTTTTTAATTCCGTGGGGTTGTAGTTCCTTCTTTTGCTAGTCCAAATATAATGACAATTCAGGACAAGTAAAATGCAGACAAACGGACTTAGAAACACTTTTTATCCAAGAGCCACAATTTAACTTAAGGGCACTGAAGTTTTTAGTTTAAGGTTTAATGAATGTCTTGTTTGTGTGCTATGCTTGTTTTGTGTTTTAACAAATAACCTACCTCTTTTATATATTTTATTAGTGACTTTAGAGACTCTTTTATACATGTACAAATATTTATTTTCCTGCTTTACACTTTTACTGATGTTTTCTACTAAAAGGACTGGATTCAATTTCGATGTACATGTACAACGACTATAAAGACTATTCTTCGCTATTCTAACCACAACTCTGACATATTTAGTTGCCCCTAAGAAGCCTTTCCTTTTACCGCATTGTACACTGCTGTCTCTAGTGTAAAACATGTTTTACATCATTCACCTTCCCTATGACCTCCAGATCTCCCTAGAAACCGCAGCAGCATTCCGATCGATTGCACAGTCATGCTCCTAAGTTGGATTTAATGGCTCAACATCAGGACTTCCTGTCTAGTTTTGTGATTGGTTTCCCCTGTGTGTCCAGGCTCCCGGGGCGAGGAGAGCTCCGAGGAAGACCCACCCATTGACATCACCACAGTCCAAGACATGCTGAGCAGTCACCACTATAAGTCCTTCAAGATCAGTATGATCCACAAGCTGCGCTTCACCACGGATGTCCAGCTAGGTACCAACTGGTCACTGCAGCCTGGGAAACCTTCTCCAGCTCCAAACATTTGGTTGAAATATGTCCCATCATTGATAGGATCAGCCAGAGCAAATTAACTCTCTCTTCAGCTGACTTCTTAATGGTTACAGCAGCAGCATTTTAAAATGAAAACCTTGCAAAAGGCTCCTAAATATGTATTTGATGCCACTTAGTACATAATAGCATGCTAATTCAGCAGCATGTAATGATGCTAAAAGCTCCCCAGCTGATCCCTGCGTGCTACAAGACATGGAAATAATATATTGCATGGTAGAGCGAGTTAGCCCTAGTCTTATAGCGATTGGAAGGTACATGAAAGACCAGACTGGTCACTACCCACATTCCCCTGCTCAGCTGTGAACTACAGAAAACCACATGTCCTACCACTCTCATACAGGTCATCATGTAGCAATAAATGGGTCACAATGCCCCCGTTGCCTCTTGTAGTGTCTGTAGCTCTGTTGCGGTCTATTTTCGTGGGAAGCCGGTGCTGGGGATGACGTCACACCACAGTTAACTGCGTTCCATTTACAAGTTTAGCCAGGTTAGCCACTGTTAGCGATACCCGTTGATAACAACACATTAGGCAGCGTAGCAACACGTCCACAGATAGAAGTTGGACAGGACTGTGTGTACGACTGATTTATTTAGTGAGACACAAATACAGCAGAAGTGCTAATAAACTGTTTGTTACTACAGCTTCATTACTGTTGATGCACGAGGCAGCCATGTTGGATTTTGAGCTCGGGGTACTCGGAGGTTGCCTGAGTTCGGAGTTTGTTCCAGTGGTTATCATGTGTATGAAATATGTTTTCCATTCATGAGCTGACGCTGTTCTGTTATTCTCAGGCATTTCAGGGGAGAAAGTGGAGATTGATCCTGTCACCAATCAGAAGGCCAGCACCAAGTTCTGGATCCGGCAGAAACCCATCTCCATCGACTCGGACCACCTGTGTGCCTGTGACCTGGTGGAGGAGCGCAGCCCCAGTACGTGGCAGTGTATGATCATTCAATCAGTCAATCTTTATTCATACAGCACCTTTCAAACACAACAATATGCTGAACAGACAAGAAAACAGAATAATAGAAAGAAAGAAAATAAGAATGGATTTAGAGACAAAAACATTATCAAATAGAGCCGTTTTATGGTTGTGCGTCAAATCAACGGCATACCCCCAGCTGTGGTTTGGTAGCCGTGCCTTCCCCCCCGACTCATCTCCTGGTTCTCCTTCTCCATCAACAACATTCTGCCAAATGCAGACGCACAGACAAGATACTCAGAGTTGATAATGAGTTATTCACACGCTGGAAATCTCTACTCTCAGATATATGCCAAGACATTTTCTGTTCAGATATCATTTTCTGCTGCATGTTCAGTGGGAAACAGGCTGTTTGCGAGCTCTTTGGGTTCCATTTGATGTTAGAGCTAACAGAGCCAGTGAAGGTATAATACAGTCACTGAATATTCTGTATGCCTTTTTCTCATATTGACCGTAATGCCAGTTTTATTCTTATTATAGCGCCTTCCTCTCATGATACATAAAGTTCAGCCTGCTTAATTAAACTGACGTTTTCCTCGTCTTAGCAACACATTCGTATCCCAAGAACAATCCGATGGCTTTTATTTCAGTTTAATGAGCTCTCACCAGTTAACATGCTTTCCCTCTGTGTGTTACAGATCATGCAATATTCAAGCTCACTTATCTCAGCAACCATGACTACAAGCCGCTCTACTTTGAGTCGGATGCTGCTACGGTCAATGAAATAGTGCTGAAGGTGAGTTCTCTTTTCTATGAACAGTTTAGGTTTAAAAACCAGATCACCATTGAACTATTAATGTTTTCTTATTACAATAGGTAGATAGAGACATCTCCTGACTACGACGGAGTCGGAGTGGCAGGAAGTGATAGTAAAGCACATTTACTCATGTGGTTTTTAATAACAATAACATCAGTAGTCTTCCTCAGGCACCTCCAACAGTGCTCACTAAAACACACAAGTATACAGGGATAAATATAAATGGAGCTGTATCATTTGTATATGTACAGTGGGGTTTGAAAGTTTGGGCCCCCTAGATAAAAATTTGTATTATTAAGAAGCCAAGAAAAGATGGAAAAATCTCCAAAAGCCATCAAATGACAGATTAGACATCCGTTTAATATGTCACAAAAAGTTAGATTTTATTTCCATTATTTACACTTTCAAAATACCAGAAAACAAAAAAATGGTGTATGCAAAAGAGTTTCTAGCATGCACCCCCCCTTTAGAAAGCTGAGACCTGACAATGTCATGGATTGTTCTCAATCATGGTCTGGAAAGACCAGGTGATGTCAATCTTAAGGTTTTAAATGCCCAGACTCATCAGGGTGCCCAAACTTTTGCAAACGCCATTTTTTAGTTTTTGTTGTTTTATAAACTAAAAATGTATTAATGTATAGATTTTTTTGAAGTTTAACCTCTCTTTTCACTACCATGTATAAACCCCACTAACACCAACCTATTACCACTAGTCATGGTCAACAAACCTCATTTACAGGAAATGGTACCTAATTCTTGAGTTAAAAAGCTGAAATTATGAAGCGCAATCACAGAAGGGTCAGCGTTCAGTCGGGTTCAGTTTCTAAACATTTTTCTTTTTCCCCAAATGTTAAATTTTTTTACAAAACACCCAAAGAGTCAGTGGAAGTAGAGATCTGGTGTTTCATTGTATGGAATCATCCGTGTTATTTTTGGGTAATCAAAATCAGGTAGTTTAAAAATCAGCTCATATTTCTTTTTTTTGTGATCTAAATTTTTTTGCTAATATTTCTGATATAGACATTTTGAAAAGGAAGCCAACACAAGGGTAAAAACAGGTGTTTGTTTCCAGGTGAACTACATCCTGGAGTCCCGGGCCAGCACCGCCCGGGCTGATTACTTTGCCCAGAAGCAGCGGAAGCTGAGCCGGCGCACCAGCTTCAGCTTCCAGAAGGAGAAGAAGACGGGCCAGTAGGTCTCCTGCACACAGAGGAGACAGACCGGAGACAGCCGGCAGAGGGGGGCGCCTCTGAAACCCCATGGGCATGGACAGCCAAAACAAACCAATGATTAGTTTTCTAAAAAAGGAAAAAGCCTCGGAGGAGCTGTGGGAGCCATCAGCTCCGGTTCAATCTCTGCCCCGCTGACTCTTCTCCAGGGTGGATCTATGCTTGAAAGATACACGCTAAAGTCGTTGTTTCTCTCCCGCCATCTTTAACACAAATACTGTAACATAGCAACAGGACAAGAAACCCTTCCCATTTTTATGTTCTGTACAAAGACATTTTACATTCACAAAATGAAATGATGATATAGAAATGAAAACGCCTAGTGTGGATTTTTTTCTTAAACAGGTCAGTACCCTCCGCTCAGTGGCCAGTTTACCAGGTCCACCTAGCCCCCTCCTGCATAGGTTCTGATGTTTGGAACGACAACCGGGCCGCTGGACAACATCAGAACATTTGATTCATCTTTTGTCCGATTATATTACTATATACTACACTCACCTATAGGATTATGAGGACCACCATACTAGTACTGTGTTGGACCCCCTTTCTTAATTCTACGTGGCATTGATCCAACAAGGTGCTGAAAGCATTCTTTAGAAATGTGGGCCCATATTGAGAGGATAGCATCTTCAGTTAATGGAGATTTGTGGGATCCACATCCAGGGCACCAAGCTCACCGGTCCACCACATCCCAAAGATGCTCTATTGGGTTGAGATCGGGTGACTGGGGGGGCCATTTTAGTCCAGTGAACTCATCGTCATGTTCAAGAAACCAGTTAGAAATGATGTGAGCTTTGTGACATGGTGCATTGTAACGAGTGGTTATTTCAGTCAAAGTGTTTCTTCTATCAGCTTGAATCAGTCGGCCCAATCTCCTCTGACCTCTGGCATCAACGAGGCACACCCACCCCCCCCCCCCACGGACTGCTGCATACTGGATGTTTTTCCCTTTTCACACCATTCTCTGTAAACCCTAGAAATGGTTGTGGGTGTAAATCCCAGTAACTGAGCAGATGGTGAAATCCTCAGACCGGCCCGTCTGGCACCAACAACCAGGCCACGCTCCAAATGTCTTAAATCACCTTTCTTTCCCATTCTGACATTCAGTTTTGGAGTCCAGTAGATGGTCTGGACCAGGACCAGGACCACACCCCTAAATGCATTGAAGCAACTGTCATGTGATTGGTTGATTAGATAATTGCATTAATGAGAAATTGAACAGGTGTTCCTAATAATCCTTTAGGTGAGTGTATACTGTATAAAGCCATAGAGTTGATGAGCTCCAGGCCCACTTCAGTAGATAGTCTCTAAAGCACACCCAGAACATTAGGACATTGATGGGGGGTTGTATCAGACTGCTTTAGATTGAGCCACGTGGACCCAGTGAACTGACCACTGACGCGCAAATTCACAAAAAGGGTTTCTTAACCGTGTTCGGTGTGATTTGGACGGGTGTGACCATGGCACATTTTCACAGGAAAGCTCTGAAAAGGAGGCAACAGCTAATTTTAAAGCTAGAAAATACACATTTGGGCATTGTGGTGGCGGCTGAGGGTGATAGGCAGGGACACCTGTCAATCAAAGCCCCCCATAAGTTACCCTGTGGAGTTGTAAACAGCTATGTTTAGGTGAAGATGCAGGTTGCACATACACATCCGTAGCAACGCTCCAGGTTACCACGGACTTGCATCATGCAGGTTTGGAAATGCTCCAAAACATTTTAAGGGAGGAAAAGCTTTTGACACGTTTGTGACGGTACATCAACACATCGTTACAGTATTCTCACACGTCTGTTAGTGTGATGCAAGTCATTCATGCATACAGCTCTGATTGGCCAGTTCATTCACTCACATTGCCACCGTACTGGTGCTTGCCAACGGGCTTTCTTCAGTCCCAGCAGCTGGTTGAAGTCATATCAGAGAGACTTCCCACACCATGTAGCCGAGCCAGCTCATTCCTCCACGTTCAGTTCATAACGAACGACATCTTGTCACATCTCCATTTTCTGAGTGTTTATGTCAACAGCTACGTAACCACTGCAAGATTACCACAGGGTGTCTTTTTAAAGGACAGTTTGTCCTAATAATGCCACGTTATGTGTCCTTCCTTCTGTCCATACTTACTGTGAAGGGATCTCTTCATAGTGACTATATTGTAAGGGTGGAGGGCAAGTCTGCGGTCCTGTTTTTCCCAAATATTTATTTATTCACTGTTAACTGACACTTATTGATTTTTCTATTTCTCCTTATATTAAATTAAATTGGTCATATCTTTTTTGATTGTAGAGCTGTGTACAGCACATTGAATCCCTTTCAAACCTGTCTCCAGGGCCGCCTCCTCTCAATCAAGCCTCGATCACAAGATTGTCATTGAAAACACATTACTTATTGGTAAAAATATCAAAAATAATAATTCAGTCAGATCTCTACATGAAATGTACATCATGTTAACTCTTGTGGCTCAATGGCGGGACACTTTAGATGAATGAATATGGAATCTTGTCCTTGCAGTGTGTTGTCCTGGCAACCTGTAGAACTTAAGCGTTATGAAGTGTAGATACACTTCTCCAAAGGAATGCCATGTGCAAGTCATGTTTTATACCTTGGGAAGAGCTGCAGGTAACATCACTGCATTTTTCTCCACTTTTTAAACTTTTTTACTAGCTGTATTTTTAAATGAAGATGCGTGTTTATTTCCCACCCAACACACATTTGGTCAGGGATCCAGGACATGGGTCGGAGATGCAGATTCGCAACTGGATTCAGAACTCTCATTTATTTGTGTAGTTGTAAGTATGGAGAGAAAGGAATGATTACAGTAAGGAAAAACTCTTTGAGTGTGTTTTCTTTAATATCTGGACTGGATTCATTTCCTTCCCAGAGATCTTCTCATGCACTTCATTTTGGTTTCCTGGGAGGTGTGAGTTCATCTCTACCAGGCAGGTTCCTGACCTGAGTCACTGCTGTCCACACTGCCTGGGCCTATGCTACGCTCCTCTGCTGCCCTGGCTGGTGGAGCTAGCATCACACGAGACACACTGGACTGTAGAGGTGGAGCTGTCCAGCTGTGCTTTGCTCAATGTTTCATATTTCAATGGAATCAAAATATAGATGCACTTTCTCTAAATCATATCTCATCTAGCTATACATTTCATGCGGTAAATGCTGCTCACTGGCCCCTCCCCCTCTCCACCTGAGGACCAGACAGCAGCAGAGCTTTGGCAGCTAGCCCCCCCCAACCTTGGATCAGATCCCCTACTTCACCGACACTAAATCTGTATGGAAATGGATCTGCTGAAATATTAAATTCATGAACGATCCGACACGAGACAACTCTCTCTCTCTCTCTCTCTCTCTCTCTCTCTCTCTCTCTCTCTCTCTCTCTCTCTCTCTCTCTCTCTCTCTCTCTCTTTCAAATCATCCTATATCAGTCAGGCTTGTGCCTGGGGACAGGCCTGACTGTATCCAGTCTCTGAGCCAGCCAGCAGCCAGAGAGAGGAGGCTGGCCCCCTGCTTTACATTCTCTCCCTGGCATGGCCTACATTCAGCCCCCACAGCTGGGACAAAGCACCCACCTGGGGGTTCAACCATGTATTGATTGTGGAATCGAAGGAGGAGCAAAAAGAGATCTAGGACTGATGGAGGTCACTAATGGGGGGTCATCTCATCTTTAGAGTCTGAGGGTTCTATCTTGGGGGTGGTTCAGCAGTGTGTTCACTGGTGCTAGACCAGGACAAACCCAGTCTAAAGTCAGTGGTGCTAACCAGAGAGAGAAACTGACAGACCTGATTGGTTAGTTTCTCTCTACTGACAGACCTGATTGGTTAGTTTCTCTCTCTACTGACAGACCTGATTGGTTAGTTTCTTTCTACTGACAGACCTGATTGGTTAGTTTCTCTCTACTGACAGACCTGATTGGTTAGTTTCTCTCTCTACTGACAGACCTGATTGGTTAGTTTCTCTCTCTACTGACAGACCTGATTGGTTAGTTCCTCTCTACTGACAGACCTGATTGGTTAGTTTCTCTCTACTGACAGACCTGATTGGTTAGTTTCTCTCTACTGACAGACCTGATTGGTTAGTTCCTCTCTACTGACAGACCTGATTGGTTAGTTCTCTCTCTACTGACAGACCTGATTGGTTAGTTTCTCTCTACTGACAGACCTGATTGGTTAGTTCCTCTCTACTGACAGACCTGATTGGTTAGTTTCTCTCTACTGACAGACCTGATTGGTTAGTTTCTCTCTACTGACAGACCTGATTGGTTAGTTTCTCTCTCTACTGACAGACCTGATTGGTTAGTTTCTTTCTACTGACAGACCTGATTGGTTAGTTTCTCTCTACTGACAGACCTGATTGGTTAGTTTCTCTCTCTACTGACAGACCTGATTGGTTAGTTTCTCTCTCTACTGACAGACCTGATTGGTTAGTTTCTCTCTACTGACAGACCTGATTGGTTAGTTTCTCTCTCTACTGACAGACCTGATTGGTTAGTTTCTCTCTCTACTGACAGACCTGATTGGTTAGTTTCTTTCTACTGACAGACCTGATTGGTTAGTTCTCTCTCTACTGACAGACCTGATTGGTTAGTTTTCTCTCTGACAGACCTGATTGGTTAGTTTTCTCTCTACTGACAGACCTGATTGGTTAGTTTCTCTCTCTACTGACAGACCTGATTGGTTAGTTTCTCTCTACTGACAGACCTGATTGGTTAGTTTCTCTCTCTACTGACAGACCTGATTGGTTAGTTTCTCTCTCTACTGACAGACCTGATTGGTTAGTTTTTCTCTATAACGCTCCCTGGTCATTTGGGTGTTGTGAATGATGAATGGTAGACAGCAACACTGTTTCAAATCAAATGCCAATCAAGTTCATCAAATCACTTTACATTTGAATTACATTTATGGCTCTATTTTTCATTTCCCATGCATGTTCATCACCTCCATTTTTATCAGTCTATTTTTGTTACTTCCACCTTACAGCTTAGGAACTACATTACTCATTCTATCTACTGTATTTGACTATAACCTATAGTCTATAACCTAACCCTTTTTGAGAGAGTTGATTATATACATATATATATATATATATATATATATACAATCAAATATTTCCTCATCTAAAATGAAGTTTGATCCAGATTTGATATCCTTAAGCTGACTAAGCTCTCCACATCCAAACAGCAGAATGCCTACGACTGCCCTGTTTCTGACCCCCACTACCAACATCATAAGACCTATCCTAACATGAAGACATATCCAGGACAGACAGACAGACAGCGGCACCCAGAGTTCCATTCCATTTATTAGATATGCTTTATAAATAGACACAGTCAGACACATATGTTGAAAGTATAAAAAATACAAGATTACAGGATTTTCTAGACATTTTAGTGAGGTCTCTTCTCCATTGTTATTTTAACTTGAATGACTGATGATTCATTTCTTTTTTTCCCTATACAGCATAGTAGTTTTCACTTTAATAAGTCCATTCATCGAGCAAATTACTATCATCAGTGTCATGTTAAAATGAGATCAGAGCGTAGAAAACAGTCACATGCAGCCAGCAACTCTTCACTGAATCTGTACAGCCGTCCGTCAGCCACACAGGTGGAACTCAGTGAATCGCAATTTTAAATATATATTTTATATATATATATATATATATATATATATATATATATATATATATATATATATATATATATATATATAATGTGTATGTACTTCAAGTTTCACTACTTTGTCTTACAAATTCTAAGGAAAAGCGGATATCACAAGGGAAGAAGTTGAAATCGAAAACAATGATTAATGACGATTATGATAATTATTCAACCTCTACTGAGGACTGATGGACAAATGTTCCTTCATGTCGCCCACATGTGTTAAGTCATGTGACAAATGGGGTCAAACCCCTTTTCTTTTTTTTTTTTTTTAAATAGTTTGGATATTAGCATACAATATGTCCCAGCTACACTTGTGAGTTCTTAAACTGTACTCTACGTTATCATCATCAGTGTGCTGGTAGGATATTTGGGATTCAAAAACAAAATCAAGAAATGTAGTGTATCCAAAGAGATGAGGCAACGATGATTCTAAAACTCCTGCAACCAAAGAGCAATGCACAGACTCTGATTGGTGGAAGAGAAAAACCAACAGGAAGAACAATATAAATCACACATGTACAAATACACAACTAATGTCTTCTTCAAGCATTTATGGACCAGATGTAGCTACTGTACCTTGTTCTAAGGACAATAACTCCTGCTGCTAATTCATTTATTTTTTATTCGTAAGTATATCTAAAAATACAACTCATCAACTTCAGAAATTGCATGATTACTTGGTATTATACCAAGTTTTGATTTAGTAACTCTCACTATTCACAGTGTTTAAAACTGAACAGTACAGGCCATCACCTACTGTGTGGCTGCTAACTGGCACCATGTTAATATCCATTATGGAGGCTGCGTTCAAGTCCAGTAGTGCTCCCGTTATTCTACACCGCAGAATTAAAGAACTCCATCTCCACAATATGTCATTAAACTCAAAGAGGAGAACGTTAAAGTGCTCATATTACGCTTTTTCCCCTTTCCTTTATTGTATTCTACTGTGTATCGTTTTTGTGCATGTTATAGGTTTACAAAATAAAAAAGTCCCCCCCCCCACCCAAAGGGACTCACCATCTCTGACAGAAAACACTGTTCACAACCTGCTCCAGACAGCTCTCCTGTAGTCCAGCCTTTACTTCAGAGACAGACATTATAATGCTCAATGCCCTCATACTCTGCTTCTGACTGGCTAGTAGTCCTTACCTAGGTACTGTCAGGACACGCCCTCATACTCTGCTTCTGACTGGCTAGTAGTCCTTACCTAGGTACTGTCAGGGCCCTCATACTCTGCTTCTGACTGGCTAGTAGTCCTTACCTAGGTACTGTCAGGGTCCGCCCTCATACTCTGCTTCTGACTGGCTAGTAGTCCTTACCTAGGTACTGTCAGGACACGCCCTCATACTCTGCTTCTTACTGGCTAGTAGTCCTTACCTAGGTACTGTCAGGACATGCCCTCATACTCTGCTTCTTACTGGCTAGTAGTCCTTACCTAGGTACTGTCAGGACATGCCCTCATACTCTGCTTCTTACTGGCTAGTAGTCCTTATCTAGGTACTGTCAGGGCACGCCCTCATACTCTGCTTCTGACTGGCTAGTAGTCCTTATCTAGGTACTGAGCATGTGCAACTCCCAACGGAAAAGAAGTGCAATGTCCCACTCTGGAGCTAAAACAGACAGCTCATCACACAGGGTGAAAAGAGGAGCTGCAGCAATGTGCAGTACAACAAATATGTTGTTTTCTGAAAATTAAACCACAAGAACCTATTCTGGTACAACCTCAAAATACAATTATGAACCTGACAATGAGCAGAATATGAGCACTTTAACTTTCAGTTACACAATAAGATTCTGTGCCTTTTTTTCTTTCTTTTTAGCACAAATGTCTCTTCTTCAGCTTTCATTATTTTCTAATGATTTAGTTTACCACCAAACTTTCAATATTGTATCTCAATGTCAGAAACCACTTTCTTTACAGATGTGTATAATATATAACAGAAACAACTCCTTCTACAGGAATGTGGTACTTAAGTCATGACGCAACTTTGCATAGAAAGTATTTCTGTAGCTAAGAAAATAATGTTTTGTTTTTAATAATATTTTCAGCATGAGCTATCATTAAAGTCGCATATGAAAAATAGTCATGTAGTCACTTACAGAAATGGACTCTCGTTTAAAGAGGCTGAATTTTAAAAACATGGTAATAATTGCTAATAATTTTTGCTAATAATTTGCAAAAATCAAAATACCATAATGTCATCTAAGGTAATCCCAACCAAAGGGAATGTGTTGTAACAGTAAATGACCTGGATACAGATACATAACTTGTTTTGGATAAAAAGTATGTACTTGTTAAATTATTAAAATAAATAATGTACTGTACTCATTCTGAACCTGACAGGAAATATTCTGAAAAAGAATAATACTGACCAAGCAGACATGAATATATATCATTTTGATAACAAAATACTTCTACAAATGTTTGTAATTGGATTGATATATAAATATGTTTAACAATATATATGTATTTCTATACATATATATTTACAACAAAAGGTGCACTTAAATTATGTCATCAAGGAGATGCGGGGTGCCTACCCAGTCCAACGTCCTGGGCTCAGAGGCAGCCATAATCATGCACATAAACTGTTTACCGGTCCTCTTATCAATAGGATAAATAGTTGTGGGTGTGAACCTTCTATTACTTTCCACAAACTCACAGAGCAGCTGATATACCCGGGGGTATTCATGGCGTAGGAAAACCCCTCGAATCCTTAACTCCCGTTGTATATTTATGAAACAGATTTCCCTAGCCTTCCTGCCTTCCTCTCCCTCTTTGTCAATATCTGCTGTTCCCGGCGGTGGAGTGAGAATAAGCGTTTCCATGTCACTTTCTTTCTTGTGAACCTTTCTCTCAGGGCTGAAGGAAGCCAGTGCTACCTTTGCATATTTTCTGACAGTTGGAGCTTGGTTTCTTGGCGATGGCCCATCAGGCAATTGGTCCCCAACAGCGATAGATACATTCAAGATAAAACATTCGTTAGGGTCGTACTCTTTACCAGCTTCCTGCAGCTCCTTACAGTACTCCCCTAGGTTGTCCTTGAAGCTTTCCAGCTCTCTGAGGGACAGGTAGGTAGGAGACATATGTAGACTATCCAGGCCAAACTGCAGGAAATTACTGGATGACGCAGGATTTGGAAAACCGAGGAACAGGACTCCTCTACCTCGAGAAAGGTAGCCAACTTTGGCAATACGGGAAAAGGCTTTGTGAACGTCAACAGTCTCCCGGCAGTGTTTGATGATGTGACGGCATATGCTGCCAATTCTTCCATACAGGCAGCTTTCTTTATGAATGTCCCAGTCCTCCCTGCGACAGTTACGAGAGCAGTAGTATGTGTAGCAGCTGTGGCAGGATTTAAAATATAGGCAAGCATTAAACAGGGTCTCTGTCCTCCGGCATTTGTTGTTAGAGCACATCATTGTATCATCCTCATCTGGGCTCTGATCTGGGGAGCACTCATCGGCACTCTTCATTGCATCACTGGCCCCGTCCATGTCTCGAAAAGCATCAGGATTCATTCTTATTGACATTGGCTGTTTGTCAAGAGGAGCTGGTTCCTCTTTACCTGCCCTTGAGCTCTTCCTGGACAGAGACACTGCTTCTTCCTCATCAATTAACTTCTTTAGTTGATCAAGAATGTCCTCACTCGCCCTTCTACTGGGTGGCTTGTAATCTGTCACAAGATCTGCCAGAAGTTCATCAAGTTGTTCAAGGCTTTGCTGTAGGGAGGCATTGTCGTGTGTCTTCTCTTTGGTTGAGCTTTCAAAGTCTAGCTGAGACAGTTCTGGACCCTGCTGGGTGCTTCTGGAGTCAAGGATGTCCCAACTGGCAGAGCGTCCTTCCGCCTTCATATGTTTTCCTGGTCGAATGTCATTATCAGTGATTGTTATCTCAGGCGTGACAAACCAGAGTTTACTAGCAGTGCTCTTTGATGTCTCTGTTGGGCTTTTATCAATTAGTGAGTTATCAGACAATGACAAGGCCGCATAGCGTCTTGGTGAACTGGAAAGATTTACTACCACTGGTTGTGGTTTGTCACCTGTGGCCGCTGCAGGCTTCCTCGAGTCAAGAAGATCGTCATAGCTCTGACCCCGCTGTACAGGAAGAGGCTGTTCCTTCTCTACACGAGAGTTGAGAATATTGTCCCAGGACCTTGAGTACGATTTTGAATCTGTGGCAATTCTTTGCGGTTCTACACATGGGTTAGCATACCATGGTGTTAACACAGGCTCTTGACGAACTCTGGTTGGAGTTACTTGAGATACATAAGAGGCCGGATTGGTGGAATAACCCGATGCATCTGAGCCATACCAGTCATCTGTTTGTGCCTGAATCACTCTAGCATGTCTCCGGCCCTCCGTGTAATACGCCCTTGCTGGGACATGATGCTCTGGTGGCATTGCATACATGTCACTGGAATAATAAAACCTTGGCGGAGCAGTCTGGATTTGATAAGACCTTGGATCGTCGCCATAGAATATTCTTGATGGAGGTGTCTGTATGATGTATGGACCTGGTTCATTTGCTGCATAGGGTTTGGGATACCCTGTCTGCACAGAGTAAGGATAGGGCTCCATCTCAGGATAATAGGGTCTTGTAGCTACAGCGTGCACCATTCGAGTCCTTGGATCTTGTACATATTGCACTTTTGGAGTATATGTTTGTCCTGGTGTGTAGCCTTCATCATGAAAGCAAGAACTTGGTTGGGGAGGAGCAGTAGTAACATATCTCCCTGGGTCATCTGCATAAAAGAACTTGGTTGGCACATTAGGACTGGAATGAGCTCTGCGCTCCCTACCATAGTAATCACCTGATGAAGGCATTCTTTGCAGGGGAATCTCCATGGGTTGAAGGCAACTATTTGGCATGCTTCGGGAATATTGATAAGCTTGCCTAGCCTCTGTACCTAACGAATCAGTTGGAGTTGGTGTTCTTGAGTAGGAGAAATAGCGTGGTACAGTCAGACTCCTACTTCCCCCACTGTGGTGCCTCTGCCAGGGAATATCCACATGAGGTGTAGCCTGTTTCCGTCCTGTATGATGTAATGCTCCGTCATCAGGTTTGATGTCCACCCGACACCTGACATGGGGGCTAATTGCTGGTTTATCCAGCCCTCCATCCTCAGCATGATCAGCAGCATAGTGAGGTGAGTATCTACTGCTGTCACCTATTTGAGGCTGCAATTTAATGGGATGGACGTCATGCATATGAGCCCTAGTTGCTGCATGGGAGGACTCCCTACGCTGTGATACTTCTGGTCTCCAGCGAGAGTCTCTTGGAGCCCTTTGGGACTCCCTGCCCTTCCTCCCAGAAGATGAGGACCCGTCAAAAGACACAGGGGTGAGACTGGTCTGGACCCTAGGGGCACTTTTTGACCTGGTCCTTCTTTTTTGTTCTGGGACAACAACTTCACTGCTCATATCAGCAGCCATTGGTTGAGGAGTTAACCTATGGCTGAAAATGTCTGGGGCAGAGAAGCGGTATCTCTGCTGGCGGCCCAAAGCATTCCAGGCAACATCTGGGTTGGCTGCATGCCGATCAGCCTTCTTGTATGGGGACTCCATTGAGTATTTTAGTGATTTTGGGTACTCCAATGACTTATAGTCAAAGGTTTGGCAGTGCCTCTTATTGACTTTGCTCTTCCTGTCCTCCAGTGTGCTGTGATTTGTAGAATCACATTGTTTGGAGGGTTGCAAGGACTTGTATTGTGAAGAAATGGGGACCACTTTAATATCTTGATGCACAGTTGATACCAGTATGTTAGGAGGGTCTGTGCGTGTCATCTTAAAGGGACTCCTCTAGTTTTCGCCATTAAGTTGCTTTAGTGTTGATGTTGCCTGGAAAGGTAAACAAAAGAATTTTAGTTATAGACATTGTGTAAATGGACTGTATTTATATATTGCTTTTCTAGTCAACTACTCAAAACCCTTTTACATAGTTCAGGCACAAGTCACACATTTGATTTAATATGATATGAACATATTCAAATTTCCAGGTGTTCTTTCTCTCTCAGCATGACAATTTCTCTCTCTCTCTTTCTCTCTGTCCTTTTTTAATTGAGCCAGGAAGTCAACAGAAAAGCCAAACTTTAATTTTAATGTCCCCTCATCCTAAAATGGTGTGAAGGTGGCCAGTTTTGCTCAGCTGGTAGATCAGGCGCACATATAGAGGATTACTTCTTCATGCAGCGGCCGCAGGTTTGACTCCGACCTGCGGCCCTTTGTTGCATGTCGTTCCCCCCCTCTCCCCCCCATTTTCATGTCTTCATCTGTTCTATCGAAATAAAGGCCTAAAATGCCTGTTTGCCCAACCAGCGACGGTCATCCCTCTACACCCCGACCCAAAGCTTCCTATACTTTCAGAAATGTCACCAGAACTAAATGTAGACCCTGTTGCCTGTGGTCGAAACAGACCACAGGCAACAGAAAGTGTGCATTCTTTAAAAAGGTAGAGTGGTGGGATTTGTCTACGATAAGCCAGATCAGAGAAGAAACTTGTGACTGGTGATTCTGAACTAAAAGTCATTAATAAAGTCTTGACATATTTAGAGGTTTACCAACACTGTAATAATTCAACAAAAATGATTTGGGGGTCTGTATTTGTATATAAATGTTTGTAAAATGAATACAGGGAATGAAAGAGTAGTTCAAGCTGCTGCAACATGCGTGGACACCAACAAGAGAAGGAGCCGACCCCGACGGAGCAACTGGTGGAGCAGCAAAACATCAGGGAGAGGCTCAGCCATCACTCGAAAATGGCCAGTAATGGACAGGGCCGCACATCCAATATTGAAGACCAAAAAGATTCTGAGTTAGAGTTAGAGTCAGAGCTCCACCCCTAGCTCCCCCTCCCACCTGGATCTTGTCTAAGCGACGTCTTTAAGCTGCATAAAAATCCTTCACCATTCAGTCCTTGATGGAAGACAAACATTCAGCAGTAATGACACTTTTTAAGTTTCTTCCGGATTAAAAAAAAAACATACAGCTGGATGTCATCAGCATAGAAATGATAAGGGATATTTCAAAATTGCCTAATTATGTGGCCTAGGGGAAGCATATACACAAGTAAACACAGCCCAAAGGACATTTTTAAATGAGGAAGTTGGTCTATCTATTGGCCTCGAGGAAGATTTCATACTGCTCAGCAAGTTAGTGAGTTCCTGCAGTGACATAGGAGCAAAACCATTCAAAATTGATGGCCGAGTGGAACGAAGAGAACATGCAAAAGAAGAAGAGATGATGCTATTCCTGACATCTCTGATCTTAATTTCAAAGAAAAATAGAAAGTCACTGCAGTCCTAATTTGGAAACACCAGCACTTCAGGAGGAGCAGGACTGACAATGTTGACGATGTCAAAAAGGATTTTAGCCATTTAAGATGCGAGCCTATACGTTTACTGGGCCTTAGAGCAAATAGAGTCAAGATTAAGACCAAGTGTAAAGTATGACCCTAACGCTTGTGGGACCAGACACATGTTGGATCAAATTAAAAGACTCAGTGAGATTAAGAAAATCTGCAGCACAGGTGCAAGAAACGTCATCGACGTGAATATTAAAATCACCAACCATGACCACTTTTTTCAACCCAATAATAGAGGACAAGAGATCACTGAATTCAGAAATAAAAGAACTTTTTGAAGCAGGGGGCCGGTAAATTAAAACAAAATAAAATGGATTTGAACTACCAACTTTGGTCACCTGTAGTTCAAATGAGGAAAAAAATGGTTACTGTACTAAGTTTTTACATCCAACCCCAAGCCCTCCACCCTGACCCGAGGACCTGGGAGTACTGGTAAAACAGCCCGGTGGACAATAGTCAAACATAGTGTTTTGATAAAATGCTAGAGATACGCCCCTTCTGATTAAATCGTATATCAAAAGGATTCTCCCATAATGACTGCTGGTAAGATAAGCAGATACACATTGCATAATTAGAACAGGTATACATGGCAAATTTAAGACAGAGGTTATTGCTAATTGGCCCAGAGAAGGACACTGAGTGGATTTAAAATGACGATGGACAGAAAGTCCCATCAACATGGTTCTTATTTCCTGCATTACTGACACTCGCTTCCACTCATTTCTACTGTATACAGATATTTAGTGTGTGTTACAATCTTGTGAACATAATAAAGCTTTGTTTAAAGGGTTAAACAGAACATGTGATTGTATCTGAGGGCGGCCTGTTAGAGGCCGAGGCCTTTCAGCCACAGATGTCTGCATGAAGTGAGCTTCACACGCTTCACATGTCAGCTCTGTGGCTTCTGAGTTTGTGCACATGACATTACTGGAAGTACCAACCCTAGTTCTGATACTAATGCAGTCTAACGTTTCCATGTCAGCTGGGTCATTCCTCTGTAACACCTTGAATGGAAACAATAATAACATAAAAATAAGGGCTGGTTATTGCCTCAAACTGGTCCCTCCTTCAAGAGATAGTGAGTGACTATCCAGTGTAATGGATGTCACTTCTCCCCTGGAAGTGTAGTAGTTACTTCTGGTCAGTGATTATTGTGAGCACTGTTTTTATGGTGCATTGTGGGTATTTTCTATGAAGCTGAACTCCCTCCCATGGGCACTGAACACCCCAGAACAGGTCTCTCCAGGCAGAACTAATTCCTCTTCTCTACACTTCCCCTCCCCCAACATCAACATTTAACCCTACACACTGATTCCCCCGTATAATACTGATAGTGTTCTACAGACTCGGTTCTACAGTTGGATATGTTCTGTCATCAGTCCTCAGATAGAGCAGGTCTAGACCACACTCTACCATTTACAAAGACCTAACAATTCCAATGATTTCTGCATATTATAAACATAATTGCTATAAGAGTAAACCTAACGTTGAAGGCTCTGTTTTATGATATACTTTGATTTAGAGCCCATGTCTTGCCTTCTCTTAGGTAAGATTGTTTTTTTTGCATTAAGGTGTCTCAAGACGATGTACCTGATATCTGATACTGGACTCAAATATCTGGATCGAGGGGATGACCAGACTCTTATATTCCATTCTGTTTCTATACTATTGCATACTGTTTGAGTTTTGACACATTTTGTTTAACAAGTGTAGGAAAGCAACGCCTCATGTTGCCTTCCACACACAGAACGATCCCGGTCACAGGCCTACATCTTATTAATTAAATACAGGTATCGGATTGGCACTAGTGAGCTGTAGGAGTATCCAGACAATGTAATGTTTGCAGTAAAGTGTACCATGACAATGCAAAGCTTTCACTGAGTTTAGAGAAAGGAGAAAATAGACCATGTCTTACTCTATGTTGCTCCTATCAAAAATTAGGTCATATGTCAATCTCTGGCATCCAGCTGGCATGGAGAGTCTGGCAACTAACTATACAGCCTGTGTCCAAAAGAAAGGCGGTAATACTTAGCAACATGCTAAGAATGGGTAGCAAGCTCCATTATATTTCAGTCAGTGAGCTCTGCTTTGTTAGTGTTCTGTCACCCATAGCACGCCACATAAAGAAGCTGCTAGTTTAAGGTCAAATAATTGGGTCTTTCAAGTCTGAGAGGATGTGAAATTGTCTTTTTCAGGTCCCTACAACTGGGCCCGTAGAGTGTAAGTGTGCTTTAATCTTGACCTAAAATCGTACTCACTCACGTGACTAGAACACACCAGTGAAACTAAATGTAACAGCACAACTAACAGCTATGTATCAGCTAATCTAATCGCATGAGTAACTGTATAACCGTTAAGAAAATAAGTTTGATGGATTAATACTATTAGTTAAACCGTTTAACAATATTATTAAAATGTATTAAAACCGTGTTTGCATTATTAAAGGTAAATATCCTTTACAATCTATGTCTTAACTACTAGTTAGAAGTTTTCTGCTCGTGGCTCTCTGCTGGACGTATGCCATGATATGGATGAGAACTAGCGGGTTTGATCCGTACCTACACAGAGTCTGCCAGGCACACAGCCACACAGGTGGATGCGGTGGAGATGGGCTATACACGCCGCGGGCCGCTGTGTAGTGGGTGCAGGATAGGGGCTGCATGTGTGCACGACAATGCACAGAACATCAACACCGGTCTGCAGCTGCCCGCGGACGTGGGGTGAGACTCCGTAGCCTGCTTGTCGGTTAACGGTTAATATTTATTTCATTGTGCTTTCTTTTGGAAGAATGGCTGACTCCTGCCAACAAACACCACATACTGGCTAATTAATTAACCTGAGGTCAGCGCCAGCTATCAGTAAATAGAAGGAACATGGTGGCTGGTGTTCTAGTGTGTGAGTGAGTGCATCAACCAATGACAATGACAATGTGCCCCATAATTCATTTAGTCTTAATGCAAGTAGACGCAGCCCTAAACTGTGTCAATACATCTTATTTGATGTCGCCTTTCAGGACCCAAGGTCACCTTACAGTAGATTAAAACAGCGAGACCTTTGGATCATGACTGTTCCTAGTTCCACTGGACTAGCCTCTAGGATCACGTGGCTCAGCCTCTTGGCCCCATTCCATGTGACTAGGCTAGCTGACTCTTCAGCTCTACAAATGCTGTTTCCTGCTCTATTTCCATTTGCACAATTACCTCAAGAGTCTCTTCAGTGCTTGTGATGGAGTAGCCACATGGGTGTAGTTCACCAGGGCCCAGAGGCTTCATGCTTCAGCAGCATTTCCTGGTAGGTCTGTGTTCTCTACTAAAATCAATCTTTGATGTGGTTGCACCAATAATATTTCACACATAATGTAACCCCTAAACACGAGTTGAGTGTGAGAGAATTGACACTTGTTGCTATGGAGTTTCAACTGCTGCTCTTGTAATCATCATGCTGTAGTAGTATATATTCTCCCTGAACAAGGCCAGGGTGGTTTCTACAGGTTTCACCACGTCAAATTTACCACTTTTTAAGACCATTATGAATAAAAGATCCTCAACGACGTCAAAAACAAAGTCACATGGCAGAGTCCTGAAACATTGTCTTAAACCTCATTGGTATTCTAGGACTGGTGTCTACATCGGCTGCAGCATGCTGGTCTCATTTGTAGTCACAATACAGCGAGTTTTATTTGGACTACAACACCACAGAGTAAAACAGAAACATTGGAAAGTGCTGCAGGAATATTTCAAAGAGCTTTAGAGGCAGCGTTACATGGACGTAGGAAGATTATGACCTGTTGACAAGTAGAACACAATACTACAGAGAATTTAAGATTTTTAAGACCTATAATTTAGATGAAATTTTAGACTTTTTAAACCTGGAATGATGTTAGCAGAGATGTTAAGATGTGGAGTTTATAGCACCATAGAGCTGCGAAGCTTCCCAAGCTCACTACACAAATTCAGACTTTCTTTGTAATTGTAACTTCCGTATCTCTAAACGATAGCATCTAATATGAGATCTTATTTTTTAATGCGTGTGTCGGATTATTCATCATATGAAAGTTTACAGTGATTTGGCCTTGTGTCCCCAACCACATTGTCAATACAGAATTTGGATTATGGATGATTCTGTAATCCCTGTAGCTGTTTTTTAACATGTGTTTCTATGATATCTGTGCATAAGTTATAATTTAGGGTTAACACTTGGTTAAAGTTAGAAAAATATTGAGGTTATGACTTAATAAAATGTAATGTATGTTGGATTTTGACGGAACATAAACTCTCACCTTCTGCATGAAAGGTATTAACGTTGGAAGCACTATAATCCTCTTCACCACCCCCATCTCTACTTTTAATAATGAACTTGGGTTCATGTAACCTTATCGCCAGGCAGAACGTTTCATAACCGCGTTTTAAACAATATCTGCATGAATACATATTGTTAGGGTACAGATAAGGTCGGGGAACTAAAACACACAGGGAGTGTTGTTACCGTTATATAATAAAAAGCAATGGATTGTGGCAGGCTTTTCAAACAACCTCTGGTTGTTCTGCAAGCTCATCTACCACCCCAAGGTGTGCAGGGAGGGGGTGGGGCACTCCATTAGCACTGAATGTGAATCATGAGCCACAGAGTCACCCTTCAGGGCATCACTAAGCAGCTCTCCATGCTTTGCTTCATGTTTGTTAGAGGCCGTTTCTGGTCATCTGGAGGTGGAAGCATCGCGAAGCTCCACGATATGTCCAGCGTGTCTGTGTCGCTCTCTGGTTAGACACAACTGACCTAAGTGTGGCCTAAGTAACTAAAAACATCTTGAGGCTAGCTCTAAACCAATTGAAAAAGGAGTTGATGACTCTGACTTCACTGCGTGGCTTCCAGCGCCAGGTGGAGCCTGTGAGTGGCTCGGTGGAAGGAGAAGAACACCTGTTGTTAATTGCAGTTTGTCATAGTAAAATAATAGTTTTTAACAGCAAAGAAAACAAGCTGGCCAACTTCACAGAACTAAAATATGTTCTTCTGTGGAGAAATAAAATGACGGCAAGTTGCAGTCACAAAACTTTTAAAACGGGTGTGGTCCGACTCAAGGCCCCAGAGGTAGGCACTAGGAAGTAGTGAAGGGGTGAAGGGTTCCCCCCCTCTTTCCGCCCCTGACCCAGCTTGGCGTCACGGCTGGTGTGACCCCACCAAGTTGGTCTCTAGTGTTGAAGATGTTTAAATTACAATGTCCTGCCAGTTACAAAGTAGCAGTGAGTAGCTTGTATGACCGTTAAGATACAGCACCATCAACCATCTAATGACAAGCAAAGGCGTTATAATACTATCAGTTTATATAATATTTCTTACAATTTTACAAGATATGCTGCATGTACAATAAATGTGCTTATGTTTACAAATGTAACATTCAACGTTAACATCAGGTGACCCATCAACGTTCTTCAAGGACAACCACAGTGTAACTTATTAAAGTGGACATGCTTTTTCAGTGTTTTCTGTCATATCTACAATGTTATAATGTCAGATTTTCATGTTAAACGTGGCCAAAACCTCAAATAATTAGGTAAAGGTATTATAGAAAAAACCATGTGTATATTATCTGTATAAAAATATTCTGGACACTCCAGTTTTTTCTATTATCTTTTTTTTCTTACGCACTCTTAGCCGGCCTTCTATGATTGGTCAGCAGGACTGGAGTGGTGTTAACATTGTTGCATGTAGCTACATGCTAACGGCAGTAAAATATGTCATGGCATGGCATGGATACATGTCATGTATCATGTGTTGCAGTAGCATGGTGACATCAAATACAAATTATATAGTCACTTGTCGAAAAAAACAAATATGAATATAAAAGATATAAGGACCAATACAGAACAATGAAAGAATGCGCTGTCATTAACCAGATGAAGAAGCCAAACCCTGCAGACAGGGGTTAGATACAACTATCCCCAGCCCCTAAAATGACTACACAAATGATGAGGCGGTGATGAAGCCTCAAAGACACATCTGTGCAGACACATCAGACACCGTGAAAGGTTCACGTCTACAGAGATATAAATACCCAGGTACTGAATTCTCCCTTAAAAATATCCAAAAGTTGATCAAAGACAAGACAGCACATGCTGACAGGATGCTGGCGTGCATGTGGGCTACTTGGTTGGATCTATTTTTGCCCCAGTGAATTAGGAGTGGCTGCTACTTTTGGAGCGTTGTATTATCATGCCACCGAGCCGCGGGGCGCTAGCTGTTGGCTGGTCGAGCAACCCCATTGGTCTAGACGGAAATGTCCCAACTACTATTGGGTGGGTTGCTGGTTCAGCCTTCATATTCCTCTCAGGACTGGAATCATTCTGTTAGACCCCCCTGTTTGAGTGTGTGACCTTGTTCCAAGCAGCACTTCATTTTGTGTGTACTAGATGCCATATTGGGGAAAAAATAGGTGACCCCAGAAACTACAATAATGGAGTTCTTCTCCACAGACATATATCCACAGCTAAACTTCCTGTCCCACCACCGCATCACTTTCAGAAAGTCTTTATGGAGCTTTGAAGTTCATATTTTTTGACTTTCCAAACCACGGCACCACCTTCAGGGGGTCTTCATTGTTAGTCTTGTTTAAAACAATTGAAACTTGAAAATGAAAACGAACTTTAGGAAAGCACCGGAATAAAAGTGACTAAATGACCAGCTGATCTGGCGTGCAGGCGTTCTGCTGCAGTCGCCTCGCTCCATCACTGTCTGCAGGCAGTGCTGGAAATATTAGTTACCAAGCTGTAAGCTTCTTTTATAGGCTACTAAAATACAACATGTTTTAGTAGGTCTATATTTTACCTTATTATATTATAAAAATGTCACGAGGGGCAGTTACACTCAAGAAGTTCTTAAAATTGTACCAAAGCTATGGTTTGACATCATAATTGGAACTTCACTGCTGCAGGTGGATATATCACCCATCCATCCATCCATCCATCCATCCATCTATCCATCCATCCATCCATCCATCCATCCATCCATCCACACACCACACCCACCCACACACACACACACACACAGCCTACTATGGCCTCAGTAGGCTAACATCTGGCTAGGCTATTCCGCCGGTCGTCTCGTGACTAGACCAGATCCTCCGTGCCACTGCACCCGTGCAGGGCCGAGGGCCTGATGTCTTCCTACAAACCAAATGGACCTGGGTCGCAGAGCAGAACATCCTGGCCGGACAAACGTCGCATTGCCGCGCTGAGCTAACAAACATTGCGCAGTATGTGCTGCTGCCAGAGGCTGGATCCTGAATCCTGGATCCTGAATCCTGATGAGGATGATGTCAGTGTTCGACGATGGGAACACATTAGTCCACGAAACGGACCGCAATGTGCAGGACCAACCCCGTGCACCCCCCCAAGTGCTCCACTAACTGCCACTGCTTCCATGCGTGTTGCTACCGTGCACGGACGCGAACACAGAAGAGATGTGGAGCTCGGTGCCTGCGCCCATCGCGGCGCTGGGAAATCAAACAGACATGCAGATCGTAGCCTACGGCTGAAATGTGTGTGTCCCTGCAGACTAGTACACGGTAGCACGCATCAGTCTTACCGCATGAGTCCGGACGGGCAGCCTCGGCTGGTCCATGGTCCCGTCAGGAGGCTACGAGGCTGGGCGATAGTGGCTCCCAATGACGACATCGGACATGTGCAACCCTCCTCCCTGACGCTACATCGGTGCTTGATTTCTGCGCAGCCCCGCTGCAACACCCACCGTAACCACAACCTCTCTCTCTCTCTCTCTCTCTCTCTCGCCATCACGCCTGCAGCACCGAGGAGCAGCTTCGGGAGGCTGTGATTGCCTCCGTCCTCCCTCCATCTGTTTGCCTGTGACGAGCATATTTCCATAAGGAAATCTGTTGTGCGCGTTCATTTTACATATGTGCCACTATGAGTGGCCCCGCCCTCAGCGCCCCCATCAGGGCTGCTAGTGTTTTAGGCCACATATTGTTGGCGATTAAAGTTTTAATACACACACACACACACACTGTTAGGGCAGTTTGGCCGAGCATGGTGAATCCAGCCCTGAAAAGCTTCTGCAGCTTAATGTGCACGTGTATCTTCTGCAGCAGGGGGCATGTACCCTACCCCTGGCTGCAGACCCGCAGACCTCAATGTGGGCGGAGTTAAGAGTTTAACCCCGCCCAGTCTCCAGTCGCCCACTTTATACTATAAAGTATTGCGACTCTGGCCCTTCATGTTATCAGAATAATGACAAGAACTATAACAATCATACTGGTCTGGGTGTCATTACCTCTCAAGGAACATGGCATTTATTTTTAAATTTTGGTCATCAACACAATGTTTGACATTTGGTATTTTTGACATCTTGGTATTGAAAGGTAATTAGAAAGTCATCCTTTCCCTTTCCATCATCCAGTTCTCCTTCTAGGAGGTCCTGGAGTGCCTTCACCTGACATGCGGGCTCCATCACCTCCCCATGGAGTAAAGGCTGGGGGCTGTTGAGCCACCTCATTGCCGTCTGAATATCATTCAGGATTGGGTGCCTGAATTTATCAAAATTAAAGGGATGATGAGATTGTTTTTATTGTTTTTAAATTATTGAACAACAAACTAGCATTAAATTAAAACAAACAGGCAAACAGTAAAAATGTTAATGAAATACTAAAATGATGTCAATGATGAACATAATGGCAACAATTATGCAGCAGTCATGAATGCATTTCAATTGTTCAGTTTTGATAAATGGCTTGTTCTCAAACATGCTACAATGAATAGGTGCAGTTCAGCGTTCTGAATAAGTCATTTTTTCATTATCATTTGCACTTTACTGACCGAAAGGTTCTTGGAAGCTAGGCTCATCACTGCTGTGCACGTGGATGTTTTTTACAGTCTTCAACAAATTGTTTAAGACTAAGTAATCACGACAGCATACATGAGCTCTATGATGTTCACATTGTCTTTTCCTGTTTTTGACCATCTCCTCTTTAGCCCTATGTGAGTCATGGATTTCCATTCATTATACAACACATGTAATATAATTATCATTGAGACAATTGATGTTAAAATATAAAGTGAAGCCTTAATAATTTCATAGACACTTACATCATAGGAAAGTTTTCCAGGAGAACTTGGCACCACCATCTCCTTATCTGTTCCCCAAAACATAGTTTAGTTCTGCTCATAACATAAGGCAGAATATTTCACAATTCTGGTTAATTGTTTTAAGTTTTCAATCAAACTGCCCAACAGTTTGAATCAACGATAACGTCTGCCATGTAAACCAAGACTAAAGTTATTTCCTGCTGAGGCAAGCTGTTACTTTAGTGTAATAATTCATTGTCAAAAGTGATAATAAAGGGATAGTTTGTGTATAGGAGATGAGGTAATCCATTGTGCTCTGCACGCATGGGTTCGAATCCCATCCTCATCGTACTAGGTTGTGTTATACAAGCTGCAGTATTGTATGTCGACTAATGTAAAAAAGCTTTCGAAGAATAAATAACTATAGTGTGTTATGTTGACAATAAGTGGCAAAAAAAATACCATAAAAAGTCTAGTACGTAAAAAAAATTAAAAAGCCATAGTGTAGTGTTTTAAAAAGGTGATTAAAAATCGCCATACTATAGCGTTTTGAACAAGTGATAAAAAAGCTATAGTGTAGTATGTCAACGAAGAGGTTAAGGCGATGGACTGCTAATCCATTGTGCTCTGCATGCATGGGTTAGAATCCCATCCTCATCGTACTATGTTGTGTTATACAAGCTGCAGTATTGTAAGTCGACTAATGTCAAAAAGTCATATTATGGCACTTTTACCATACTATACTATGGCTTTTTTCATAATCTTTTTCGACATCCTATACTATGGCTTTTTCATCACTTTTTTGACATACTATATTATGGCTTTTTTAGCATACTATACTATGGCTTTTTTCATCACTTTTTTCTGACATACTATACCATGGCTTTTTTCATCACTTTATTCAACATACTATACTATGGCTTTTTTTGTCACTTTTTTGACATACTATACTAGGGCTTTTTTCACAAATATCTAAAGAAAAAAACTTTAAAAAAGTCAAAGTATAGTATGTCAAAAGTGATAATAAAGGGATCAATTGCGTATAAGAGATGAGGTGGCCGAGAGGTTAAGGCGATGGACTGCTAATCCATTGTGCTCTGCACGCGTGGGTTCGAATCCCATTCTCATCATACTAGGTTGTGTTATACAAGCTGCAGTAAGTTGTAAGTTGACAAAAGTCATATTATGGCACTTTTACCATACTATACTATGGCTTTTTTCATCACTTTTTTCGACATACTATACTATGGCTTTTTTCATATTTTTTTGACATACTATATACTATGGCGTTTTTATAACTTTTTTTGACATATTTATACATTAACTTTTTTGACATACTATACTCTGACTTTTTTTTATCCCTTTTTTGACATACTATACTATGGCTTTTTATGACATATTACACTATGGCTTTGTTCATCACTTTTTTCAACATACTATACAATGGCTTTTCTGACATACTATACCATGGCTTTTTTCACAAATATCTAAAGAAAAAAACTAAAAAAAGTCACAGTATAGTATGTCAAAAATGATGATAACGGGATATTGTGTGTAAGAGATGAGGTGGCCGAGAGGTTAAGGCGATGGACTGCTAATCCATTGTGCTCTGCACGCGTGGGTTCGAATCCCACCCTCATCGTACTATGTTGTGTTATACAAGCTGCAGTATTATAATTTGACTAATGTCAAAAAGTCATACTATGGCTTTGTTACTATACTATGGCTTTTTTCATCACTTTTTTTGACATACTATAATATGGCTTTTTTCATCTATTTTTTCAACCTACTATACTATGGCTATACTATACTATTGCTATTTTCATCGCTTTTTTTAACATACTATATACTATGTCGTTTTTATAAATTTTTTACATATTTATACATTGGCTTTTTTGACATACTATCTATGGTTTTTTTATCACTTTTTTGACATACTATACTATGGCTTTTTTTGACATACTACATTATGGCTTTGTTCATCACTTTTTTCGACATACTATGCCATGGCTTTTTTGAAATACTATACTATGGCTTTTTTATTACTTTTTTCAACATACTATACTATGGCTTTTCTGACATACTATACTATGGCTTTTTCATCACTTTTTTCGACATACTATACTATGGGTTTTTTCATCACTTTTTTTGACATACTATACTATGGCTTTTTTGATATACTATACCATTGCTTTTTTCATCACTTTTTTCTACATACTATACTATGGCTTTTTTAACATACTATACTATGGCTTTTTTGTTATACTATGTATACTATGGATTTTTTCATCATTTTTTTCGACATACTATACTATGGGTTTTTTCATCACTTTTTTTGACATACTATACTATGGCTTTTTTGATATACTATACTTTACTTTACTATACTGATGCTTTTTTCATCACTTTTTTCTACATACTATACTATGGCTTTTTTAACATACTATACTATGGCTTTTTTGAAATACTATACTATGGCTTTTTTATTACTTTTTTGACATACTATACTATGGCTTTTTTCATAATCTTGTTTGACATCCTATACTATGGCTTTTTCATCACTTTTTTGACATAATATATTATGGCTTTTTTACCATACTATACTATGGCTTTTTTCATCACTTTTTTCGACATACTATACTATGGCTTTTTTGACATACTATACTATGGCTTTTTTTACCATACTATACTATGTGTTTTTTCATCACTTTTTTTAACATACTATACTATGGCTTTTTTGATATACTATACTTATGCTTTTTTCATCACTTTTTTCTACATACTATACTATGGCTTTTTTCATCACTCTTTTAGACATACTATACCATGGCTTTTTTGACATACTATACTATGGCTTAATCATCACTTTTTGACATACTATACTATGGCTTTTTTATCACTTTTTTCGACATACTATACTATGGCTTTTTTGACATACTATAGTTTGGCTTTTTCATCACTTTATTCAACATACTATACTATGGCTTTTTGACATACTATACTATGGCTTTTCCATCACTTTATTCAACATACTATACTATGGCTTTTTTTCGTCACTTTTTTTGACATACTATACTATGACTTTTTTATCACTTTATTCGACATACTATACTATGGCTTTTTCAACATACTATACTATGGCTTTTTTTACATACCATACTATGGCTTTTTTCATCACTTTTTTTACATACCATACTATGGCTTTTTTCATCACTTTTTTCGACATACTATACCATGGCTTTTTCGACATACTATACTATGGATTTTTTCATCACTTTTTTTCAACATACTATACTATGGCTTTTTGATATACTACACTATGGACTTTTTCTTCACTTTTTTTGACATACTATACTATGACTTTTTTATCACTTTATTCAACATACTATACTATGGCTTTTTTATCACTTTATTCAACAAACTATACTATGGCTTTTTTGACATACTATACTATGGCTTTTCTGACATACTATACTATGGCTTTCATCACTGACATACTATACTATGGCTTTTTCATCACTTTTTTCGACATACTATACTATGGCTTTTTTCATCAATTTTTTCAACATACTATACTATGGCTTTTTTTATATACTATACTATGGATTTTTTCATCACTTTTTTCAACATAATATACTATGGCTTTTTTATCACTTTATTCAACATACTATACTATGGCTTTTTTGACATACTATACTATGGCTTTTTTCATAGTTTTTTGACATACTATATACTATGGCGTTTTTATAACTTTTTTTGACATATTTATACATTAACTTTTTTGACATACTATACTCTGACTTTTTTTTATCCCTTTTTTGACATACTATACTATGGCTTTTTATGACATACTACACTATGGCTTTGTTCATCACTTTTTTCAACATACTATACAATGGCTTTCCTGACATACTATACCATGGCTTTTTTCACAAATATCTAAAGAAAAAAACTAAAAAAAAGTCACAGTATAGTATGTCAAAAATGATAATAACGGGATATTTTGTGTAAGAGATGAGGTGGCTGAGAGGTTAAGGCGATGGACTGCTAATCCATTGTGCTCTGCATGCGTGGGTTCGAATCCCATCCTCATCGTACTAGCTTTGTGTTATACAAGCTGCAGTATTATAATTCGACTAATGTCAAAAAGTCATACTATGGCTTTCTTACTATACTATGGCTTTTTTCATAATCTTTTTTGACATCCTATACTATGGCTTTTTTGATATACTATACTTTTGCTTTTTCATCACTTTTTTCTACATACTATACTATGGCTTTTTGACATACTATACTATGGCTTTTTCATCACTTTTTCGACATACTATACTATGGCTTTTTGATATACTATACTATTGCTTTTTTCATCACTTTTTTGACATACTATACTATGGTTTTTCATCACTTTTTTCAACATACTATACTATGGCTTTTTGACATACTATACTATGGCTTTTTCATCACTTTTTTGACATACTATACTATGGCTTTTTTATCACTTTTTCAACATACTATACTATGGCTTTTTTATCACTTTATTCAACATACTATACTATGGCTTTTTTGACATACTATACTATGGCTTTTTGACATACTATACTATGGCTTTTTTCACTTTTTTGCAACATACTATACTATGTCTTTTTTATCACTTTTTCACATACTATACTATGGCTTTTTGACATACTATACTATGGCTTTTTCATCACTTTTTCGACATACTATACTATGGCTTTTATCACTTTATTACATACTATACTATGGCTTTTTTGACATACTATACTATGGCTTTTTCATCATTTTTTGACATACTATACTATGGCTTTTTATCACTTTTTTTGACATACTATACATATACTTTTTTGACATACTATACTATGCTTTTTTCATCACTTTTTTGACATACTATACTATGGCTTTTTTAACATACTATACTATGGCTTTTTGAAATACTATACTATGGCTTTTTATCACTTTTTCACATACTATACTATGGCTTTTCTGACATACTATACTATGGCTTTTTCATCACTTTTTTGACATACTATACTATGGGTTTTTCATCACTTTTTTGACATACTATACTATGGCTTTTTAATCACTTTTTTGACATACTATACTATGGCTTTTTTGACATACTATACTATGGCTTTTTCATCACTTTTTTCAACATACTATACAATGGCTTTTTGACATACTATACCATGGCTTTTTTCACAAATATCTAAAGAAAAAAAACTAAAAAAAGTCACAGTATAGTGGGATAGTGAGATGAGGTGGCCGAGAGGTTAAGGCGATGGACTGCTAATCCATTGTGCTCTGCACGCATGGGTTCGAATCCCATCCTCATCGTACTAGGTTGTGTTATACAAGCTGCAGTATTATAATTCGACTAATGTCAAAAGGTCATACTATGGCTTTTTTACTATACTATGGCTTTTTTCATAATCTTTTTCGACATCCTATACTATGGCTTTTTCATCACTTTTTTGACATAATATATTATGGCTTTTTTACCATACTATACTATGGCTTTTTTCATCACTTTTTTCGACATACTATACTATGGCTTTTTTACCATACTATACTATGGCTTTTTCATCACTTTTTGACATAATATACTATGGCTTTTACCATACTATACTATGGCTTTCATCACTTTTTGACATACTATACTATGGCTTTTTACATACTATACTATGGCTTTTTTCATCACTTTTTCGACATACTATACTATGGCTTTTTTACCATACTATACTATGGCTTTTTTGACATACTATACTATGGCTTTTTCAACAAATACTATACTATGGCTTTTTTTACATACCATACTATGGCTTTTTTCATCACTTTTTTTACATACCATACTATGGCTTTTTCATCACTTTTTGACATACTATACTATGGCTTTTTGACATACTATACTATGGATTTTTCATCACTTTTTCAACATACTATACTATGGCTTTTTTATACTACACTATGGACTTTTTCTTCACTTTTTTTGACATACTATACTATGACTTTTTTATCACTTTATTCAACATACTATACTATGGCTTTTTTATCACTTTATTCAACAAACTATACTATGGCTTTTTTGACATACTATACTATGGCTTTTCTGACATACTATACTATGGCTTTTTCATCACTTTTTTCGACATACTATACTATGGCTTTTTTCATCAATTTTTCACATACTATACTATGGCTTTTTAATACTATACTATGGGTTTTTCATCACTTTTTTTGACATACTATACTATGGCTTTTTATATACTATACTATGGATTTTTCATCACTTTTTCAACATACTATACTATGGCTTTTTATCACTTTATTCAACATACTATACTATGGCTTTTTGACATACTATACTATGGCTTTTTCATAGTTTTTGACATACTATATACTATGGCGTTTTTATAACTTTTTTGACATATTTATACATTAACTTTTTTGACATACTATACTATGACTTTTTTATCCTTTTTGACATACTATACTATGGCTTTTTGACATACTATACTATGGCTTTGTTCATCACTTTTTCAACATACTATACTATGGCTTTTCTGACATACTATACTATGGCTTTTTTCAAAATATCTAAAGAAAAAAACTAAACAAAGTCACAGTATATGGGATTTTGAGACTAGGTGGCGAGGTTATACTATGGACTGCTAATCCATTGTGCTCACATGGGTTCGAACATCCTCATCGTACTAGGTTTTTATACAAGCTGCAGTATTATAATTCGACTAATGTCAAAGGTCATACTATGGCTTTTTACTATACTATGGCTTTTTCATAATCTTTTTGACATACTATACTATGGCTTTTTCATCACTTTTGACATACTATACTATGGCTTTTTTACCATACTATACTATGGCTTTTTCATCACTTTTTCAACATACTATACTATGGCTTTTTACCATACTATACTATGGCTTTTTCATACTATACTATGGCTTTTGACATACTATACTATGGCTTTTTTACATACTATACTATGGCTTTTTCATCACTTTTTCAACATACTATACTATGGCTTTTTCATCTTTTTTCGACATACTATACTATGGCTTTTTGACATACTATACTATGGCTTTTTCATCACTTTTTCAACATACTATACTATGGCTTTTTGATATACTATACTATGGACTTTTTTTTTTGACATACTATACTATGACTTTTTTATCACTTTATTCAACATACTATACTATGGCTTTTTTATCACTTTATTCAACAAACTATACTATGGCTTTTTTGACATACTATACTATGGCTTTTCTGACATACTATACTATGGCTTTTTCATCACTTTTTTCGACATACTATACTATGGCTTTTTTCATCAATTTTTTCAACATACTATACTATGGCTTTTTTACATACTATACTATGGGTTTTTCATCACTTTTTTTGACATACTATACTATGGCTTTTTTTATATACTATACTATGGCTTTTTCATCACTTTTTCAACATAATATACTATGGCTTTTTATCACTTTATTCAACATACTATACTATGGCTTTTTGACATACTATACTATGGCTTTTCATATTTTTTGACATACTATATACTATGGCTTTTATAACTTTTTTGACATATTTATACATTAACTTTTTGACATACTATACTATGACTTTTTTTATCCTTTTTGACATACTATACTATGGCTTTTTGACATACTACACTATGGCTTTGTTCATCACTTTTTTCAACATACTATACCATGGCTTTTTTTCACAAATATCTAAAGAAAAAAAACTAAAAAAAGTCACAGTATAGTGGGATAGTGAGATGAGGTGGCCGAGAGGTTAAGGCGATGGACTGCTAATCCATTGTGGTCTGCACGCATGGGTTCGAATCCCATCCTCATCGTACTAGGTTGTGTTATACAAGCTGCAGTATTATAATTCGACTAATGTCAAAAGGTCATACTATGGCTTTTTTACTATACTATGGCTTTTTTCATAATCTTTTTCGACATCCTATACTATGGCTTTTTCATCACTTTTTTGACATAATATATTATGGCTTTTTTACCATACTATACTATGGCTTTTTCATCACTTTTTGACATACTATACTATGGCTTTTACCATACTATACTATGGCTTTTTCATCACTTTTTTCGACATACTATACTATGGCTTTTTTACCATACTATACTATGGCTTTTTTGACATACCATACTATGGCTTAATCATCACTTTTTTTGACATACTATACTATGGCTTTTTTATCACTTTTTTCGACATACTATACTATGGCTTTTTTGACATACTATAGTTTGGCTTTTTCATCACTTTATTCAACATACTATACTATGGCTTTTTTGACATACTATACTATGGCTTTTTCCATCACTTTATTCAACATACTATACTATGGCTTTTTTTTGTCACTTTTTTTGACATACTATACTATGACTTTTTATCACTTTATTCGACATACTATACTATGGCTTTTCAACATACTATACTATGGCTTTTTACATACCATACTATGGCTCTTTTTCAACATACTATACTTGGCTTTTCGACATACTATACTATGGATTTTTTCATCACTTTTTTTCAACATACCATACTATGGCTTTTTTCATCACTTTTTTCAACATACTATACCATGGCTTTTTCGACATACTATACTATGGATTTTTTCATCACTTTTTTTCAACATACTATACTATGGCTTTTTGATATACTACACTATGGATTTTTTCTTCACTTTTTTTGACATACAATACTATGACTTTTTTATCACTTTATTCAACATACTATACTATGGCTTTTTTATCACTTTATTCAACAAACTATACTATGGCTTTTTTGACATACTATACTATGGCTTTTCTGACATACTATACTTTCATCACTTTTTTCGACATACTATACTATGGCTTTTTTCATCAATTTTTTCAACATACTATACTATGGCTTTTTACAATACTATACTATGGGTTTTTCATCACTTTTTTTGACATACTATACTATGGCTTTTTTATATACTATACTATGGATTTTTTCATCACTTTTTTCAACATAATATACTATGGCTTTTTTATCACTTTATTCAACATACTATACTATGGCTTTTTTGACATACTATACTATGGCTTTTTTCATAGTTTTTTTGACATACTATATACTATGGCGTTTTTATAACTTTTTTTGACATATTTATACATTAACTTTTTTGACATACTATACTCTGACTTTTTTTTATCCCTTTTTTGACATACTATACTATGGCTTTTTATGACATACTACACTATGGCTTTGTTCATCACTTTTTTCAACATACTATACAATGGCTTTTCTGACATACTATACCATGGCTTTTTTCACAAATATCTAAAGAAAAAAACTAAAAAAAAGTCACAGTATTTTGTGTAAGAGATGAGGTGGCCGAGAGGTTAAGGTGATGGACTGCTAATCCATTGTGCTCTGCACGCGTGGGTTTGAATCCCATCCTCATCGTACTAGGTTGTGTTATACAAGCTGCAGTATTATAATTTGACTAATGTCAAAAAGTCATACTTTGGCTTTCTTACTATACTATGGTTTTTTTCATCTCTTTTTTCAACCTACTATACTATGGCTTTTTTGACATACTATACTATTGCTATTTTCATCGCTTTTTTTAACATACTATATACTATGTCGTTTTTATAAATTTTTTACATATTTATACATTGGCTTTTTTGACATACTATCTATGGTTTTTTTATCACTTTTTTGACATACTATACTATGGCTTTTTTTGACATACTACATTATGGCTTCGTTCATCACTTTTTTCGACATACTATGCCATGGCTTTTTTGAAATACTATTGTGACGAAGGACGGCCTCTGCAGGCAGGTAAAACTGGCTGCTGGTAATTGTGTGCGTGCAACTACCAGTAAGTAATACTGATGTTTACTTGTTTCTTACTTCATAATAATGTTGCACCGTGTTTAATGCACTGCAATAATGTTGCGGCACGTTGCTGTTATTGTAACATGGCGGAGCCTAGTACAGCCCGTTTGTGTAGAACGTTGCATATTAAGGGAGGTGTTGCTTCGCAAGCCTTACGTTCTCTATTGAATTATGTTCCTACACAAGGTGTAACGTTTGTGTTAAGGAGGAATTTTGCTGCTCATAATTACGTGTTAAGCTCAATTTAGCATGTTATGTATGGTTGCAGTTAATGTGCTGCTTTGAAGGGATATGGTGTGCTAATGCATTTCTAGGTTTGTGTTTGCTTAGTAATGAGCCTTTTATTATGACATTATAATTTAATACCTTGATTGTGTTTCCTGCTAGGCAAATACTCATTATTTGAACCTTATATAATCTACATTTGACTGATGTATGCCTGTATCTCTGTTCCAGAACCACACACATTTACAAGCATCCTTTTTCTAATAAAACAACTAAAAGGAACATCTTGTCTGCATTCTAATCGATGCCCCCTGGTGGTCACACCTTCTAAAGACCAGCAAAATTATACAGTCCTTCCCAATCATCAAAACAACTATACTATGGCTTTTTTATTACTTTTTTCGACATACTATACTATGGCTTTTCTGATATACTATACTATTGCTTTTTTCATCACTTTTTTCTACATACTATACTATGGGTTTTTTCATCACTCTTTTCGACATACTATACCATGGCTTTTCTGACATACTATACTATGGCTTTTTCATCACATTTTTCAACATACTATACTATGGGTTTTTTCATCACTTTTTTTGACATACAAAAAGTGATGAAAAAAGCAATGGTATAGTATATCAAAAAAGCCATATGGCTTTTTTGATATACTATACCATTGCTTTTTCATCACTTTTTTCTACATACTATACTATGGCTTTTTTAACATACTATACTATGGCTTTTTTGTTATACTATATATACTATGGATTTTTTCATCATTTTTTTCGACATACTATACTATGGGTTTTGACATACTATACTATGGCTTTTTCATATTTTTTTGACATACTATATACTATGGCTTTTTATGACTTTTTGATATATTTATACATTAACTTTTTTGACATACTATACTATGGCTTTTTTATCCTTTTTGACATACTATACTATGGCTTTTTTGACATATATACTATGGCTTTGTTCATCACTTTTTCAACATACTATACTATGGCACTTTCTGACATACTATACCATGGCTTTTTCACAAATATCTAAAGAACTATAAAAAAGTCACAGTATAGTGGGATAGTGAGATGAGGTGGCCGAGAGGTTAAGGCTATGGACTGCTAATCCATTGTGCTCTGCAGCTTGGTTCGAATACCATCCTCATCGTACTAGTATGTTTATACAGCTGCAGTATTATATTCAACTAATATAAAAGTCACTATGGCTTTTTACTACTATGGCTTTTTCATAATCTTTTGACATCTATACTATGGCTTTTCATCACTTTTTGACATAATATATTATGGCTTTTTACATACTATACTATGGCTTTTTTCATCACTTTTTTCGACATACTATACTATGGCTTTTACCATACTATACTATGGCTTTTTCATCTTTTTGACATAATATTATGGCTTTTTACATACTATACTATGGCTTTTTTTCATCACTTTTTCGACATACTATACTATGGCTTTTTTACCATACTATACTATGTGTTTTTCATGAATTTTTTTAACATACTATACTATGGCTTTTTCATCACTTTTTAGACATACTATACTATGGCTTTTTGACATACCATACTATGGCTTTTTCATCACTTTTGACATACTATACTATGGCTTTATCACTTTTCGACATACTATACTATGGCTTTTGACATACTATACTTTGGCTTTTCATCACTTTATTCAACATACTATACTATGGCTTTTGACATACTATACTATGGCTTTTCCATCACTTTATTCAACATACTATACTATGGCTTTTTTCATCACTTTTTGACATACTATACTATGACTTTTTATCACTTTATTCGACATACTATACTATGGCTTTTTCAACATACTATACTATGGCTTTTTACATACCATACTATGGCTTTTTCATCACTTTTTACATACTATACTATGGCTTTTTCATCACTTTTTTTCAACATACTATACTATGGCTTTTTGACATACTATACTATGGATTTTTCATCACTTTTTTCAACATACTATACTATGGCTTTTGATATACTATACTATGGATTTTTTCTTCACTTTTTTGACATACTATACTATGACTTTTTATCACTTTATTCAACATACTATACTATGGCTTTTTATCACTTTATTCAACAAACTATACTATGGCTTTTGACATACTATACTATGGCTTTTCTGACATACTATACTATGGCTTTTTCATCACTTTTTCGACATACTATACTATGGCTTTTTCATCAATTTTTCAACATACTATACTATGGCTTTTTTACAATACTATACTATGGGTTTTCATCACTTTTTTGACATACTATACTATGGCTTTTTTATATACTATACTATGGATTTTTCATCACTTTTTCAACATACTATACTATGGCTTTTTTATCACTTTATTCAACATACTATACTATGGCTTTTTGACATACTATACTATGGCTTTTTCATACTTTTTGACATACTATATACTATGGCGTTTTTATAACTTTTTTGACATATTTATACATTAACTTTTTTGACATACTATACTCTGACTTTTTTTTATCCCTTTTTTGACATACTATACTATGGCTTTTTATCACATACTATACCATGGCTTTTTTGAAATACTATACTATGGCTTTTTTATCACTTTTTTCTACATACTATACTATGGCTTTTCTGACATACTATACTATGGCTTTTTCATCACTTTTTTCGACATACTATACTATGGGTTTTTTCATCACTTTTTTAACATACTATACTATGGCTTTTTGTTATACTATATATACTATGGATTTTTCATCATTTTTTCGACATACTATACTATGGCTTTTGACATACTATACTATGGCTTTTTCATATTTTTTGACATACTATATACTATGGCGTTTTTATGACTTTTTTTGATATATTTATACATTAACTTTTTTGACATACTATACTATGACTTTTTTATCCTTTTTGACATACTATACTATGGCTTTTTGACATATTACACTATGGCTTTGTTCATCACTTTTTTCAACATACTATACAATGGCTTTTCTGACGTACTATACCATGGCTTTTTTTCACAAATATCTAAAGAAAAAAACTAAAAAAAGTCACAGTATAATGGGATAGTGAGATGAGGTGGCTGAGAGGTTAAGGCGATGGACTGCTAATCCATTGTGCTCTGCACGCGTGGGTTCGAATCCCATCCTCATCGTACTAGGTTGTGTTATACAAGCTGCAGTATTATAATTCGACTAATGTCAAAAGTCATACTATGGCTTTTTACTATACTATGGCTTTTTCATAATCTTTTCGACATCCTATACTATGGCTTTTTCATCACTTTTGACATGATATATTATGGCTTTTTACCATACTATACTATGGCTTTTTCATCACTTTTTGACATACTATACTATGGCTTTTTACCATACTATACTATGGCTTTTTCATCACTTTTTGACATAATATATTATGGCTTTTTACCATACTATACTATGGCTTTTTTCATCACTTTTTTCGACATACTATACTATGGCTTTTTTACCATACTATACTATGGCTTTTTTCATCACTTTTTTCGACATACTATACTATGGCTTTTTTGACATACTATACAATGGCTTTTTTTACCATACTATACTATGTGTTTTTTCATCAATTTTTTTAACATACTATACTATGGCTTTTTTCATCACTCTTTTAGACATACTATACCATGGCTTTTTTGACATACCATACTATGGCTTAATCATCACTTTTTTTGACATACTATACTATGGCTTTTTTATCACTTTTTCGACATACTATACTATGGCTTTTTGACATACTATTGTTTGGCTTTTCATCACTTTATTCAACATACTATACTATGGCTTTTTTGACATACTATACTATGGCTTTTTCCATCACTTTATTCAACATACTATACTATGGCTTTTTTTCGTCACTTTTTTTGACATACTATACTATGACTTTTTTATCACTTTATTCGACATACTATACTATGGCTTTTTCAACATACTATACTATGGCTTTTTACATACCATACTATGGCTTTTTCATCACTTTTTACATACCATACTATGGCTTTTTCATCACTTTTTCAACATACTATACCATGGCTTTTGACATACTATACTATGGATTTTTCATCACTTTTTCAACATACTATACTATGGCTTTTTGATATACTACACTATGGATTTTTCTTCACTTTTTTGACATACTATACTATGACTTTTTATCACTTTATTCAACATACTATAATATGGCTTTTTATCACTTTATTCAACAAACTATACTGTGGCTTTTTGACATACTATACTATGGCTTTTCTGACATACTATACTATGGCTTTTTCATCACTTTTCGACATATTATACTATGGCTTTTTCATCATTTTTCAACATACTATACTATGGCTTTTACAATACTATACTATGGGTTTTCATCACTTTTTTGACATACTATACTATGGCTTTTTATATACTATACTATGGATTTTTCATCACTTTTTCAACATAATATACTATGGCTTTTTATCACTTTATTCAACATACTATACTATGGCTTTTTTGACATACTATACTATGGCTTTTTCATAGTTTTTGACATACTATATACTATGGCGTTTTATAACTTTTTTGACATATTTATACATTAACTTTTTGACATACTATACTCTGACTTTTTTATCCCTTTTTGACATACTATACTATGGCTTTTTATCACATACTATACCATGGCTTTTTGAAATACTATACTATGGCTTTTATCACTTTTTCTACATACTATACTATGGCTTTTCTGACATACTATACTATGGCTTTTTCATCACTTTTCGACATACTATACTATGGGTTTTTTCATCACTTTTTAACATACTATACTATGGCTTTTTGTTATACTATATATACTATGGATTTTTTCATCATTTTTTCGACATACTATACTATGGCTTTTTGACATACTATACTATGGCTTTTTCATATTTTTTTGACATACTATATACTATGGCGTTTTTATGACTTTTTGTCATATTTATACATTAACTTTTTGACATACTATACTATGACTTTTTTATCCTTTTTTGACATACTATACTATGGCTTTTTTGACATATTACACTATGGCTTTGTTCATCACTTTTTCAACATACTATACAATGGCTTTTCTGACGTACTATACCATGGCTTTTTTCACAAATATCTAAAGAAAAAAAAAACTAAAAAGTCACAGTATAGCAGGATAGTGCGATGAGGTGGCCGAGAGGTTAAGGCGATGGACTGCTAATCCATTGTGCTCTGCACGCATGGGTTCGAATCCCATCCTCATCGTACTAGGTTGTGTTATACAAGCTGCAGTATTATAATTCGACTAATGTCAAAAGTCATACTATTGTTTTTACTATACTATGGCTTTTTTCATAATCTTTTCGACATCCTATACTATGGCTTTTTCATCACTTTTTGACATAATATATTATGGCTTTTTACCATACTATACTATGGCTTTTTCATCACTTTTCGACATACTATACTATGGCTTTTTACCATACTATACTATGGCTTTTTCATCACTTTTTTGACATAATATATTATGGCTTTTTTACCATACTATACTATGGCTTTTTCATCACTTTTTTCGACATACTATACTATGGGTTTTTTCATCACTTTTTTAACATACTATACTATGGCTTTTTGTTATACTATATATACTATGGATTTTTTCATCATTTTTTTCGACATACTATACTATGGCTTTTTTGACATACTATACTATGGCTTTTTTCATATTTTTTTTGACATACTATATACTATGGCGTTTTTATGACTTTTTTTGATATATTTATACATTAACTTTTTTGACATACTATACTATGACTTTTTTTTTATCCCTTTTTTGACATACTATACTATGGCTTTTTTGGACATATTACACTATGGCTTTGTTCATCACTTTTTTCAACATACTATACAATGGCTTTTCTGACGTACTATACCATGGCTTTTTTTCACAAATATCTAAAGAAAAAAACTAAAAAAAGTCACAGTATAGTGGGATAGTGAGATGAGGTGGCTGAGAGGTTAAGGCGATGGACTGCTAATCCATTGTGCTCTGCACGCGTGGGTTCGAATCCCATCCTCATCGTACTAGGTTGTGTTATACAAGCTGCAGTATTATAATTCGACTAATGTCAAAAAGTCATACTATGGCTTTTTTACTATACTATGGCTTTTTTCATAATCTTTTTCGACATCCTATACTATGGCTTTTTCATCACTTTTTTGACATGATATATTATGGCTTTTTTACCATACTATACTATGGCTTTTTTCATCACTTTTTTCGACATACTATACTATGGCTTTTTTACCATACTATACTATGGCTTTTTCATCACTTTTTTGACATAATATATTATGGCTTTTTTACCATACTATACTATGGCTTTTTTCATCACTTTTTTCGACATACTATACTATGGCTTTTTTACCATACTATACTATGGCTTTTTTCATCACTTTTTTCGACATACTATACTATGGCTTTTTTGACATACTATACAATGGCTTTTTTTACCATACTATACTATGTGTTTTTTCATGAATTTTTTTAACATACTATACTGTTGAAGCCATTACACTGATTTTGTTTTTCTTCACATGCATGTAATTTATAATCCTACAGATACCTATATTCAGATGATGCTGATTCCATTACTGTCTACTGTTGATTATGTTGACGCAATGTTGATGATGATGAAGGTGGTGACGTCAGGGGGTGTTAACTCTATATTTAGACCTCACCTGAGCCAGGTGTGTGTGTGATAGAGAGCGGAAGGAAAAACTATTTTTCAACCGCATTTTGCGCATTTTGTGAGACAAACGGTTCCTTTTTCTTTGTACAAAACAAGTTTATTTATGTTGTTGTGGTAGTTATGAAATAAAGAGACGGATCAATGTGACACTACGAACGAATGCGCGTTGATTTACTGACCGCTCCTACAATAAGTTGAAAAATAGTTCATCTGAACGCGAGACGAAATGCCAGTCAACGTGGTAATGAATGGATGAGACTGGACTCAGGGTCTTATTGGACTGATCTGGACTGCTGCCAGGATCTGATGTCTCCGGTACCGTGAGTAAACGAGCGGCAACGCTGTTCTCTGGACCTGGTTACGGTCAAACATTCAGAAGTGACCAATGAATGAAGTGTTTGATAAGCAGACAAATGAATCCATAAGACTGCCTCTAAACTACGAACTCACCAAACTACAAAGATAAAAGGATACGCTCACGGAAGGAAATAAAGTCATTTAAATAACTTAAACTGGCTGAAACGGACATACAGCACGGCTGTGCGCATGAAGGAATTTAAATAGATACAATATCGAAATATTAACGAATACTCATAAAAGTTGTTGGATGTACTTGGGGATAAATCTGTACAAACGAATATTAAAAGCTGAGAACGAAAACCCTAACAATGGCAGAAGGTAGTGAAGGTGGAGTCACGGACGCTGGGTTTACGGAGATGGACGCTGCGCAACAAAGGAAAGCGTTCAAATCACTCAGCGCGACCCGCAGAGGAAACTTTCACACTGCACACGGAAAATGAATGAAATAAAAACACTGATGAAAGAGGGCGCTGATGTTGTCAGTATTAATGAAGGTACAAATGAATTCCTAATACTGCAAAATGAATTTATGAGGTGTCATGAATCTATTCAAAAACTGCTGCCTGAGGATGTGAGAATGAATGAAACTTTGGACTGGTATGAGCCAAAAATGGCTGATTACCATGTTTTTCTAAATGAAGTGGAGCGATGGATAAAAACTCAGTCCGATCCACAAACTCTTGTGGAAGCTGGGGACAGTGTCTCACAGACTGGATCAAAGGACAGTGTCTCACAGACTGGATCAAAGAGCTCTAAAGGATCCAAATCATCATCCGTTGTTTCAGCACGCATGAAGGCTGCTGCAGACAAAGCTGCTCTGCAGGCCAGAGCTGAAGCTCTCAAAAGGAAACATGAATTGGAAATGGAGAAGCATCAGCTGGGTTTAAAAATGGAATCCTTGGACTTGGAAGCAGATATTGCTGCAGCTGATGCAAGGCTAAAAGCTCTGGAGGAATTTGAGAGTGACGAAGCCTCAGGATTCGGAAAAGAAATGGAAGACCAAGTTAATGCATCTGATAAAATAGAAGGAAGCCTGGCACAACTGGAGTTTGCGCGGATAGGAACCATACCTAAAACACCCTTACAAAAAATGATACATACTCAGTACCCACCACTAACTGGACTCACAAAAGGTCTGAGCAAGCACCAAGGACTACAACAAACCTCCCCCCATTTAGGGTTGTTGTATCTGATGGACCACGCAGGCGAGGCGAATCCACTCCCACAGGTGAAAGGGCTCAGAGCATCGACCTCACAAACATTATACAACGACAAACCGACTTGGCGGATCTGCTGGTGATACAGCAGAAGGAATCTAAACTCCCGAGAAGGGAGGTGCTGGTGTTCGACGGTGATCCTCTCACTTTCAGGCCGTTTATGAAGGCTTTTAAGCACAACATCGAGGACAAAACCAATAGTAACGAGGATCGGCTGTACTTCCTGGAACAGTATACTGTAGGTCAGCCAAAAGAACTAGTTCAAAGCTGCTTTCATATGAACGCAACAGCTGGTTACGAGGAAGCAAAACGCCTACTTAAATATCATTTTGGCGACGATTTTAAAGTCACATCTGCATACGTCGAAAAGGCCTTAAACTGGAACCAAATACGTACAGATGATGGAAAGGCACTTCACAGCTACGCCCTCTATCTAAGAGGCTGTGGTAATGCAGTTCAGGAGCTTCCATACATGTCAGAGCTGGACTCACCATCTAACATGAAAAGACTGGTTGCTAAACTCCCGTTTAAGCTTCGAGAGAAGTGGCGGTCCGTTGTATGTGACATCACAGAAAGAACACAGCAGAGACCTAAATTCCATGACCTTGTTCTGTTTATGGAAAAACAGGCCAGAATCATTCAAGATCCTGTTTTCGGGATATCCACGACCCTGCTGGAAGCACAAATGAAAGGAAATCAAAAAGAGACTTACCATTTATGAAATCTGGCAGCAAGAAAAGCTTTGCTACGACTGTCCTTCCAAAGAAAGAAACCAACATGAATACCAATGCACAGAAAAGGAGAGACAAGCCAGCGGGCATCCGTACAGCCTTCGACGCTTTTGTCAAGCCTTGCACTTTCTGTAAAGGAGATCATGTGATGGAAAAATGTGAGTTAATATCAAAGATTCCCCACAAGGAGAAGGTTGAGCTGCTAAAGACAAATGGACTCTGCTTTGCTTGCTTGGTCAAGGGTCACATGAGTAAGGAATGCAAAAAACGTCTCACGTGTCGTTCCTGTGAGAAGAAACATCCGACTGTCTTGCACATAGAGAACTTTACTCCAGGAAATCTAAAGCCAACAGTTATACAAGATTCAGACAACAGGAGCAATAACATCGCCAAGGTATCATCGGCAGCACAAATTGCTATGGTATCATCAGTAGCACAAACAGGAAACAGAACCACAGACTACAAGCTAGCAGTGGTACCCGTAAGGATAAAGGCACATAAAGGCAGCTGTTTGATAGAAACCTATGCGTTTCTAGACCCTGGAAGCAATGCTACTTTTGTCACGGAGAAACTGATGGAACAATTGTCTATCAGAGGAAAGAAAACAGAAATCCTACTCCGAACAATGGGTCATGAAAAGCCTGTGAAAACCCATGCTATGAGAGGACTGGAAGTATGTAGCCTGGATGGCAATAGCTTCATAGAGCTTCCTGAAGTCTTCACACAGAATGTAATACCTGTTAGTGAAGAAAATATTCCTACGGAAATGGACATAAAAGGATGGTCTTACCTGAAGGATGTCCACTTGAGACCCATCAAAGCAGAAGTGGGCCTGTTGATTGGTGCAACGTCCCAAAGGCTATGGAGCCACTGAGAGTGATCAATAGCCGAGGAGAGGGGCCTTATGCAGTCCTAACACGCCTAGGCTGGACTATAAATGGACCGCTTGGCAGTAGTGCATCTGTGGATGAGCATGGTCGACCTCGAATAACGTCCAACAAAATATCTGTGGTTAAGCTGGAAGAGCTTCTTGTGCGCCAATACAACCAGGACTTCTCAGAGTTGACCTACAATGAAAAACAAGAAAACTCATTTGAAGACAAGAAATTCTTGCAAGTAATGAACAGCTCAGTCAAAAGGAAAGATGGCCGCTATGAAATACGACTTCCGTTCCGTCAGGATGACATCAGCCTGCCAAATAACAGGACGGTGGCGGAGCAAAGAGCAATGAGTCTTGCCCGCAAATTCCAGAAAGATGAAGCCTTTTGGAAGGACTATAATGGCTTCATGAGTGATGTTTTGAGGAAAGGGCATGCAGAAAGAGTGCCAAAGGAACAACTCCCCCGTAACGATGGTAGACTGTGGTACATTCCTCATCATGGTGTCTACCACAAAAGAAAAAAGACGATACGAGTAGTGTTTGATTGTACCTCTTCGTTTCAAGGGCATTCTCTGAACTCTGAGCTGCTACAGGGTCCTGACCTAACAAACACCTTGTTGGGTGTACTCCTCAGATTCCGACAAGAACCAATAGCGGTGATGGCGGATATTGAAGGAATGTTCCATCAAGTAAGAATACCTAAAGATGATGTGGACTTCCTCAGATTCCTGTGGTGGCCAGATGGTGACACCAACCAACCGCTAGCAGAGTACCGGATGATGGTGCATCTCTTCGAGCAGTATCATCACCAAGCTGTGCCAATTTTGCACTGAAGCAGACGGCTGATGATAATGAAGCAAAGTGTGGTGCTGAAGTCCTCAGCACCATTCGTCGTAACTTTTATGTAGACGATTGTCTCAAATCTGTTGCAAATGAGAGCCAAGCAATCTGTCTGGTAAAGGAGCTCAGATCAGTATGCGCCACAGGTGGATTCAAGCTCACCAAATGGACCAGCAACAGTCGAGCAGTCCTTGCCTCTGTTCCAGCTGAAGAGAGAACAAAAGAGGTCAAAGATCTAGACCTCGATAAAGACAAACTGCCCCTAGAAAGAGCTCTTGGCATGCGATGGGACATTGAGTCAGACATGTTCTTCTTCTCAATCACCCCGAAACAACCAGCGGTTACCCGCAGAAGCATTCTGTCAGTATTGAACTCAGTATATGATCCTCTAGGGTTCTAGGACCAGTCATGCTGACTGGGAAAGGAATACTGCAGGACCTGTGCAAGCTAAATTGTGGATGGGATGAGCAGATACCGACTGCTTACACACATAAATGGAAGGAGTGGCTAAAGGGTCTTAACCTGATTTCAAGCCTAAGAATCAGGAGATGTCTTAGGCCACCAGATTTTGAAGTTACAGGAGCACAGATGCACCACTTCTGCGATGCAAGTGAGCGAGGTTACGGGGCAGTTAGTTATCTGAGACTGACACGTGATAGTGGACTACCTCACATTACGTTTGTGATGGGGAAGGCCAGAGTAGCACCATTAAAGGTGGTGACTATCCCAAGGCTGGAACTTGCCAGCGCAGTCCTTGCTGCTAGGATAGACAGAATGTTAAGAAGAGAGCTTGAGTTAACCCTCGGAGACTCTGTTTTTTGGACCGACAGCACCGCCGTCCTAAAGTACATCCAAAATGATGCTAGAAGGTTTCAAACCTATGTGGCTAACAGAGTGTCCATTATTCGTGATCTGACAAACAAATCCCAATGGTACCACATAAAGACTGGACTTAACCCGGCAGACAGTGCTTCGAGAGGCATGAAAGCTGAGACCTTCCTTCAGGAAGGACATTGGCTGAGAGGGCCACATTTCTTGATGCAATCTGAAATGGACTGGCCAGTGATCCAAGTACCACCCACACTGTCCGACGGTGATCCAGAGGTCAAGAAGTTGGCCGTGGCTTTCAGTACAAGTGTGCAGCAGAATCCAAGTCCTCTGACTCGTTTTATCGAGCACTTCTCATCATGGGACAAATTAATTCAATCGGCAGCCTGGTTCATAAAATTCAAAGAAATTCTGAGACAATTGAATCTAAAAGGGACAATTGGGGTCCTGGACCCACCTAGGTCACAGCTGTCTGTGGAAGATCTAGCCGAGGCCGAGCAATCCCTCGTGTCCTATGTCCAACAGCAATCCTTCCAAGATGAGGTGACCTCTCTAAAAAAGGCTTACCCATAAAAGAAACAGTAGGATCTATAAATTAGATCCCATCCTCCAAGGTGGAATCCTGAGAGTTGGAGGCAGACTAAGTAAGCTGGCAATGCCCGAGGAAACCAAACATCCAGCCATTCTGCCCAAGGACAATCACCTGTCAAAGATACTCCTACACCACACACACACCTTGGTTGGTCATTGTGGCAGAAATCAAATGATTGCAAAACTCAGAACAAAATACTGGATCATTAGTGCAAACTCTGCAGCAAGACGTATAACACGGGATTGTGTACTCTGCAGGAGATGGCATGGCACAGCAATGAGCCAAAAGATGTCTGACTTACCTCTACACAGGATAACACCTGATTTTCCACCCTTTACTCATACTGGACTGGACTATTTTGGTCCTATAGAAACCAAACGGGCCGCAGCAAAGTCAAAAGGTATGGAGCCTTGTTTACGTGTCTTGCAAGCAGAGCCGTACACCTAGAGATGGCGTACTCAATGGATACGGACTCCTGCATTTCTGCACTCCGACGATTCATCTGCAGACGAGGCCAAGTGAAGGAGATTGTTTCCGACAATGGTACGAATTTCGTCGGGACAGAACGGGAGCTTCGAGAAGCACTTTCTAACCTTAACCTCAGTAAAATCCAACATTCGATTCACGCTGAAGGTATCAAATGGACATTTAATCCCCCCTACGGTCCTCACCATGGAGGAGTATGGGAGCGGCTCATTCGGATAATCAAAAAGATCCTCTACTCCATCACAAGGGAACAGACCCTGGATGACGAGAGTCTCCAAACAGCTCTATGTGAAGTAGAGGCAATCATGAATGACCGGCCCATCACAGTCTTGTCTCAGGATGTGAAAGACCCAGAACCTCTGACACCCAACCACCTGCTTCAAATGAGGAAAAAGCCCACTCTTCCACCTGGACTGTTTGACCAAAGTGATACCTATTCCAGAAGAAGATGGAAACAGACCCAATACATAGCTGATCTATTCTGGAAACGCTGGACACGAGAATACCTTCCTTTGCTACAAGAAAGACAGAAGTGGAATAAGGTTAAAAAGAATCTAAAGCACGGAGACATAGTACTGATCATCGATGAAAGCTCACCACGTAACTCCTGGCCCATGGGCAGAATTACGGAACTCTTCCCTGACAAAAGGGACATATACGTCGGGTCAAGCTCAGGACACAAAATGGCTCCTTAGAAAGGCCCATCACTAAGCTCTGCCTTCTACAAGACATGCCCTGATGATATCGGTCCGACATTATCTTTTTATTATACCCCTGAACTCTTTTTGTGGAACGTTTTTCTTTTTTCTTAAACAAGGATCTACATTGAAGCTTTTTGTTGAACTTTTATGAACCTGTTTCGCAAAATGGACTATCGGAATTAAATGGATTATCTATTCTGGATTATACCTGACATTCTATGGACAATCTTAAAGGACTTGAGTGTATGCTTCCCATGCATAAATGTATGAATTACCCTTTAACGGTCAATTAGGGGCCGGAGTGTTGAAGCCATTACACTGATTTTGTTTTTCTTCACATGCATGTAATTTATAATCCTACAGATACCTATATTCAGATGATGCTGATTCCATTACTGTCTACTGTTGATTATGTTGACGCAATGTTGATGATGATGAAGGTGGTGACGTCAGGGGGTGTTAACTCTATATTTAGACCTCACCTGAGCCAGGTGTGTGTGTGATAGAGAGCGGAAGGAAAAACTATTTTTCAACCGCATTTTGCGCATTTTGTGAGACAAACGGTTCCTTTTTCTTTGTACAAAACAAGTTTATTTATGTTGTTGTGGTAGTTATGAAATAAAGAGACGGATCAATGTGACACTACGAACGAATGCGCGTTGATTTACTGACCGCTCCTACACTATACTATGGCTTTTTTCATCACTCTTTTAGACATACTATACCATGGCTTTTTTGACATACCATACTATGGCTTAATCATCACTTTTTTTGACATACTATACTATGGCTTTTTTATCACTTTTTTCGACATACTATACTATGGCTTTTTTGACATACTATTGTTTGGCTTTTTCATCACTTTATTCAACATACTATACTATGGCTTTTTTGACATACTATACTATGGCTTTTTCCATCACTTTATTCAACATACTATACTATGGCTTTTTTTCGTCACTTTTTTTGACATACTATACTATGACTTTTTTATCACTTTATTCGACATACTATACTATGGCTTTTTCAACATACTATACTATGGCTTTTTTTACATACCATACTATGGCTTTTTTCATCACTTTTTTTACATACCATACTATGGCTTTTTTCATCACTTTTTTCAACATACTATACCATGGCTTTTTCGACATACTATACTATGGATTTTTTCATCACTTTTTTTCAACATACTATACTATGGCTTTTTGATATACTACACTATGGATTTTTTCTTCACTTTTTTTGACATACTATACTATGACTTTTTTATCACTTTATTCAACATACTATAATATGGCTTTTTTATCACTTTATTCAACAAACTATACTGTGGCTTTTTTGACATACTATACTATGGCTTTTCTGACATACTATACTATGGCTTTTTCATCACTTTTTTCGACATATTATACTATGGCTTTTTTCATCAATTTTTTCAACATACTATACTATGGCTTTTTTACAATACTATACTATGGGTTTTTCATCACTTTTTTTGACATACTGTACTATGGCTTTTTTTATATACTATACTATGGATTTTTTCATCACTTTTTTCAACATAATATACTATGGCTTTTTTATCACTTTATTCAACATACTATACTATGGCTTTTTTGACATACTGTACTATGGCTTTTTTCATAGTTTTTTGACATACTATATACTATGGCGTTTTTATAACTTTTTTTGACATATTTATACATTAACTTTTTTGACATACTATACTCTGACTTTTTTTATCCCTTTTTTGACATACTATACTATGGCTTTTTATCACATACTATACCATGGCTTTTTTGAAATACTATACTATGGCTTTTTTATCACTTTTTTCTACATACTATACTATGGCTTTTCTGACATACTATACTATGGCTTTTTCATCACTTTTTTCGACATACTATACTATGGGTTTTTCATCACTTTTTAACATACTATACTATGGCTTTTTTGTTATACTATATATACTATGGATTTTTTCATCATTTTTTTCGACATACTATACTATGGCTTTTTTGACATACTATACTATGGCTTTTTTCATATTTTTTTTGACATACTATATACTATGGCGTTTTTATGACTTTTTTTGTCATATTTATACATTAACTTTTTTGACATACTATACTATGACTTTTTTTTATCCCTTTTTTGACATACTATACTATGGCTTTTTTTGACATATTACACTATGGCTTTGTTCATCACTTTTTTCAACATACTATACAATGGCTTTTCTGACGTACTATACCATGGCTTTTTTTCACAAATATCTAAAGAAAAAAAACTAAAAAAAGTCACAGTATAGCAGGATAGTGCGATGAGGTGGCCGAGAGGTTAAGGCGATGGACTGCTAATCCATTGTGCTCTGCACGCATGGGTTCGAATCCCATCCTCATCGTACTAGGTTGTGTTATACAAGCTGCAGTATTATAATTCGACTAATGTCAAAAAGTCATACTATTGTTTTTTACTATACTATGGCTTTTTTCATAATCTTTTTCGACATCCTATACTATGGCTTTTTCATCACTTTTTTGACATAATATATTATGGCTTTTTTACCATACTATACTATGGCTTTTTTCATCACTTTTTTCGACATACTATACTATGGCTTTTTTACCATACTATACTATGGCTTTTTCATCACTTTTTTGACATAATATATTATGGCTTTTTTACCATACTATACTATGGCTTTTTCATCACTTTTTTCGACATACTATACTATGGGTTTTTTCATCACTTTTTTAACATACTATACTATGGCTTTTTTGTTATACTATATATACTATGGATTTTTTCATCATTTTTTTCGACATACTATACTATGGCTTTTTTGACATACTATACTATGGCTTTTTTCATATTTTTTTTGACATACTATATACTATGGCGTTTTTATGACTTTTTTTGATATATTTATACATTAACTTTTTTGACATACTATACTATGACTTTTTTTTTATCCCTTTTTTGACATACTATACTATGGCTTTTTTGGACATATTACACTATGGCTTTGTTCATCACTTTTTTCAACATACTATACAATGGCTTTTCTGACGTACTATACCATGGCTTTTTTTCACAAATATCTAAAGAAAAAAAACTAAAAAAAGTCACAGTATAGTGGGATAGTGAGATGAGGTGGCTGAGAGGTTAAGGCGATGGACTGCTAATCCATTGTGCTCTGCACGCATGGGTTCGAATCCCATCCTCATCGTACTAGGTTGTGTTATACAAGCTGCAGTATTATAATTCGAATAATGTCAAAAAGTCATACTATGGCTTTTTTACTATACTATGGCTTTTTTCATAATCTTTTTCGACATCCTATACTATGGCTTTTTCATCACTTTTTTGACATAATATATTATGGCTTTTTTACCATACTATACTATGGCTTTTTTCATCACTTTTTTCGACATACTATACTATGGCTTTTTTACCATACTATACTATGGCTTTTTCATCACTTTTTTGACATAATATATTATGGCTTTTTTACCATACTATACTATGGCTTTTTTCATCACTTTTTTCGACATACTATACTATGGCTTTTTTACCATACTATACTATGTGTTTTTTCATGAATTTTTTTAACATACTATACTATGGCTTTTTTCATCACTCTTTTAGACATACTATACCATGGCTTTTTTGACATACCATACTATGGCTTAATCATCACTTTTTTTGACATACTATACTATGGCTTTTTATCACATACTATACCATGGCTTTTTTGAAATACTATACTATGGCTTTTTTATCACTTTTTTCTACATACTATACTATGGCTTTTCTGACATACTATACTATGGCTTTTTCATCACTTTTTTCGACATACTATACTATGGGTTTTTTCATCACTTTTTTAACATACTATACTATGGCTTTTTTGTTATACTATATATACTATGGATTTTTTCATCATTTTTTTCGACATACTATACTATGGCTTTTTTGACATACTATACTATGGCTTTTTTCATATTTTTTTTGACATACTATATACTATGGCGTTTTTATGACTTTTTTTGTCATATTTATACATTAACTTTTTTGACATACTATACTATGACTTTTTTTTATCCCTTTTTTGACATACTATACTATGGCTTTTTTTGACATATTACACTATGGCTTTGTTCATCACTTTTTTCAACATACTATACAATGGCTTTTCTGACGTACTATACCATGGCTTTTTTTCACAAATATCTAAAGAAAAAAAACTAAAAAAAGTCACAGTATAGTAGGATAGTGCGATGAGGTGGCCGAGAGGTTAAGGCGATGGACTGCTAATCCATTGTGCTCTGCACGCATGGGTTCGAATCCCATCCTCATCGTACTAGGTTGTGTTATACAAGCTGCAGTATTATAATTCGACTAATGTCAAAAAGTCATACTATTGTTTTTTACTATACTATGGCTTTTTTCATAATCTTTTTCGACATCCTATACTATGGCTTTTTCATCACTTTTTTGACATAATATATTATGGCTTTTTTACCATACTATACTATGGCTTTTTTCATCACTTTTTTCGACATACTATACTATGGCTTTTTTACCATACTATACTATGGCTTTTTCATCACATACTATACCATGGCTTTTTTGAAATACTATACTATGGCTTTTTTATCACTTTTTTCTACATACTATACTATGGCTTTTCTGACATACTATACTATGGCTTTTTCATCACTTTTCGACATACTATACTATGGTTTTTTCATCACTTTTTAACATACTATACTATGGCTTTTGTTATACTATATATACTATGGATTTTTCATCATTTTTTCGACATACTATACTATGGCTTTTTGACATACTATACTATGGCTTTTTCATATTTTTTTGACATACTATATACTATGGCGTTTTTATGACTTTTTTGTCATATTTATACATTAACTTTTTGACATACTATACTATGACTTTTTTATCCTTTTTGACATACTATACTATGGCTTTTTTGACATATTACACTATGGCTTTGTTCATCACTTTTTCAACATACTATACAATGGCTTTTCTGACGTACTATACCATGGCTTTTTTTCACAAATATCTAAAGAAAAAAAACTAAAAAAAGTCACAGTATAGGAGGATAGTGCGATGAGGTGGCCGAGAGGTTAAGGCGATGGACTGCTAATCCATTGTGCTCTGCACGCATGGGTTCGAATCCCATCCTCATCGTACTAGGTTGTGTTATACAAGCTGCAGTATTATAATTCGACTAATGTCAAAAAGTCATACTATTGTTTTTTACTATACTATGGCTTTTTTCATAATCTTTTTCGACATCCTATACTATGGCTTTTCATCACTTTTTGACATAATATATTATGGCTTTTTACCATACTATACTATGGCTTTTTCATCACTTTTTTCGACATACTATACTATGGCTTTTTACCATACTATACTATGGCTTTTCATCACTTTTGACATAATATATTATGGCTTTTTACCATACTATACTATGGCTTTTTTCATCACTTTTTTCGACATACTATACTATGGCTTTTTTACCATACTATACTATGGCTTTTTTGACATACTATACTATGGCTTTTTTTACCATACTATACTATGTGTTTTTTCATCACTTTTTTTAACATACTATACTATGGCTTTTTTGATATACTATACTTTTGCTTTTTTCATTACTTTTTTCTACATACTATACTATGGCTTTTTTCATCACTCTTTTAGACATACTATACTATGGCTTTTTTGACATACTATACTATGGCTTAATCATCACTTTTTTTGACATACTATACTATGGCTTTTTTATCACTTTTCGACATACTATACTATGGCTTTTTTGACATACTATAGTTTGGCTTTTTCATAACTTTATTCAACATACTATACTATGGCTTTTTTGACATACTATACTATGGCTTTTTCCATCACTTTATTCAACATACTATACTATGGCTTTTTTTCGCCACTTTTTTTGACATACTATACTATGACTTTTTTATCACTTTATTCGACATACTATACTATGGCTTTTTCAACATACTATACTATGGCTTTTTTTACATACCATACTATGGCTTTTTTCATCACTTTTTTTACATACCATACTATGGCTTTTTTCATCACTTTTTTCGACATAATATATACCATGGCTTTTTCGACGTACTATACTATGGCTTTTTTGACATACTATACTATGGATTTTTTCATCACTTGTTTTCAACATACTATACTATGGCTTTTTGATATACTATACTATGGATTTTTTCTTCACTTTTTTTGACATACTATACTATGACTTTTTTATCACTTTATTCAACATACTATACTATGGCTTTTTTATCACTTTATTCAACATACTATACTATGGCTTTTTTATCACTTTATTCAACATACTATACTTTGGCTTTTTTGACAAACTATACTATGGCTTTTCTAACATACTTGGCTTTTTCATCACTTTTTTCGACATACTATACTATGGCTTTTTTCATCAATTTTTTCAACATACTATACTATGGCTTTTTTACCATACTATACTATGGGTTTTTTCATCACTTTTTTTGACATACTATACTATGGCTTTTTTGATATACTATACTATGGATTTTGTCATCACTTTTTTCAACATACTATACTATGGCTTTTTTATCACTTTATTCAACATACTATACTATGGGTTTTTTGACATACTATACTATGGCTTTTCTGACATATTATACTATGGCTTTTTCATCACTTTTTTTGACATACTATACTATGGCTTTTTTCATCAATTATTTCAAATTACTATACTATGGCTTTTTTACCATACTATACTATTGCTTTTTTCATCACTTTTGACATACTATTCTATGGCTTTTTTCATCACTCTTTTCGACATACTATACCATGGCTTTTTTGACATACTATACTATGGCTTATTTCATCACTTCATTCAACATACTATACTATGGCTTTTTGTTATACTATACTATGGATTTTTTCATCACTTTTTTCGAAATACTATACTATGGCTTTTTTTCTTCACTTTTTTTGACATACTATACTATGACTTTTTTATCACTTTATTCAACATACTATACTATGGCTTTTTCAACATACTATACTATGGCTTTTTTGACATATTATACTATGGCTTTTTTGACATACTATACATGGCTTTTTCCATCACTTTATTCAACATACCATACTATGGCTTTTTTTGTCACTTTTTTTGACATACTATACTATGACTTTTTTCACTTTATTCAACATACTATACTATGGGTTTTTTGACATACTATACTATGTCTTTTTTTGACATACTATACTATGGATTTTTCATCACTTTTTTTGATATACTATACTATGAATTTTTTAAATACTATACAATGACTTTTTTATCACTTTTTTCGAGATACTATACTATGGCTTTTCTGACATACTATACTATGGCTTTTTCATCACTTTGTCAACATACTGTACTATGACTTTTTTCACTTTATTCAACATACTACTGTGGGTTTTTTGACATACTATACTATGGCTTTTCTTGACATACTACACTATGGCTTTGTTCATCACTTTTTTCAACATACCATACAATGGCTTTTCTGACATACTTTTTTCACAGCTATCTAAAGAAAAAAACTAAAAAAAGTCACATTATAGTATGTCAAAAATGATAATAATGGGATGGATTATGTAAGAGATGAGGTGGCCGAGAGGTTAAGGCGATGGACTGCTAATCCATTGTGCTCTGCACGCATGGGTTCGAATCCCATCCTCATCGTACTAGGTTGTGTTATACAAGCTGCAGTAGCAAATTTGACTCATGTCAAAAAGTCATACTACGGCTTCTTTATCATACTATACTATGGCTTTTTTTCGACATACTATACTATGGCTTTTTCATAGTTTTTTGACATACTATATACTATGGCGTTTTTATAACTTTTTTTGACATATTTATACATTAACTTTTTTGACATACTATACTCTGACTTTTTTTAATCCCTTTTTTGACATACTATACTATGGCTTTTTATGACATACTATACCATGGCTTTTTTGAAATACTATACTATGGCTTTTTTATCACTTTTTTCTACATACTATACTATGGGTTTTTTCATCACTTTTTTAACATACTATACTATGGCTTTTTTGTTATACTATATATACTATGGATTTTTTCATCATTTTTTTCGACATACTATACTATGGCTTTTTTGACATACTATACTATGGCTTTTTTCATATTTTTTTTGACATACTATATACTATGGCGTTTTTATGACTTTTTTTGTTATATTTATACATTAACTTTTTTGACATACTATACTATGACTTTTTTTTATCCCTTTTTCAACATACTATACAATGGCTTTTCTGACGTACTATACCATGGCTTTTTTTCACAAATATCTAAAGAAAAAAAACTAAAAAAATTCACAGTATAGTGGGATAGTGAGATGAGGTGGCCGAGAGGTTAAGGCGATGGACTGCTAATCCATTGTGCTCTGCACGCGTGGGTTCGAATCCCATCCTCATCGTACTAGGTTGTGTTATACAAGCTGCAGTATTATAATTCGACTAATGTCAAAAGGTCATACTATGGCATTTTTACTATACTATGGCTTTTTTCATAATCTTTTTCGACATCCTATACTATGGCTTTTTCATCACTTTTTTGACATAATATATTATGGCTTTTTTACCATACTATACTATGGCTTTTTCATCACTTTTTTGACATAATATATTATGGCTTTTTTACCATACTATACTATGGCTTTTTTCATCACTTTTTTCGACATACTATACTATGGCTTTTTTACCATACTATACTATGGCTTTTTTGACATACTATACTATGGCTTTTTTTACCATACTATACTATGTGTTTTTTCATCACTTTTTTTAACATACTATACTATGTCTTTTTTATCACTTTTTTCGACATACTATACTATGGCTTTTTTGACATACTATACTATGGCTTTTTTTACCATACTATACTATGTGTTTTTTCATCACTTTTTTTAACATACTATACTATGGCTTTTTTATCACTTTTTTCGACATACTATACTATGGCTTTTTTGACATACTATAGTTTGGCTTTTTCATAACTTTATTCAACATACTATACTATGGCTTTTTTGACATACTATACTATGGCTTTTTCTATCACTTTATTCAACATACTATACTATGGCTTTTTTTCGCCACTTTTTTTGACATACTATACTATGACTTTTTTATCACTTTATTCGACATACTATACTATGGCTTTTTTTACATACCATACTATAGCTTTTTTCATCACTTTTTTCGACATACTATACCATGGCTTTTTTGACGTACTATACTATGGCTTTTTTCATCACTTTTTTCGACATACTATACCATGGCTTTTTTGACGTCCTATACTATGGCTTTTTTGACATACTATACTATGGATTTTTTCATCACTTTTTTTCAACATACTATACTATGGCTTTTTGATATACTATACTATGGATTTTTTCTTCACTTTTTTTGACATACTATACTATGACTTTTTCATCACTTTATTCAACATACTATACTATGGCTTTTTTATCACTTTATTCAACATACTATACTATGGCTTTTTTGACAAACTATACTATGGTTTTTCTGTCATACTATACTATGGCTTTTTCATCACTTTTTTTGACATACTATACTATGGCTTTTTTCATCAATTATTTCAAATTACTATACTATGGCTTTTTTACCATACTATACTATGGGTTTTTTCATCACTTTTTTTGACATACTATACTATGGCTTTTTTTCGCCACTTTTTTCGCCACTTTTTTTCACTATGGCTTTTTTGATATACTATACTATTGCTTTTTTCATCACTTTTTTCTACATACTATTCTATGGCTTTTTTCATCACTCTTTTCGACATACTATACTATGGCTTTTTTGACATACTATACTATGGCTTTTTCCATCACTTTATTCAACATACTATACTATGGCTTTTTTTCGCACTTTTTTTGACATACTATACTATGACTTTTCATCACTTTATTCGACATACTATACTATGGCTTTTTCAACATACTATACTATGGCTTTTTTTACATACCATACTATGGCTTTTTTCATCACTTTTTTCGACATACTATACCATGGCTTTTTTGACGTACTATACTATGGCTTTTTTCATCACTTTTTTCGACATACTATACCATGGCTTTTTTGACGTCCTATACTATGGCTTTTTTGACATACTATACTATGGATTTTTTCATCACTTTTTTTCAACATACTATACTATGCTTTTTGATATACTATACTATGGATTTTTTCTTCACTTTTTTTGACATACTATACTATGACTTTTTCATCACTTTATTCAACATACTATACTATGGCTTTTTTGACAAACTATACTATGGTTTTTCTGACATACTATACTATGGCTTTTTCATCACTTTTTTCAACATACTATACTATGGCTTTTATCATCAATTTTTTCAACATACTATACTATGGCTTTTTTACCATACTATACTATGGGTTTTTTCATCACTTTCTTTGACATACTATACTATGGCTTTTTTGATATACTATACTATGGATTTTTTCATCACTTTTTTCAACATACTATACTATGATTTTTTCACTTTATTCAACATACTATACTGTGGTTTTTGACATACTATACTATGGCTTTTTTTGTCATACTACACTATGGCTTTGTTCATCACTTTTTTCAACATGCCATACAATGGCTTTTCTGACATACTATACTATGGCTTTTTTTGTCATACTACACTATGGCTTTGTTCATCACTTTTTTCAACATACCATACAATGGCTTTTCTGACATACTATACCATGGCTTTTTTCACAAATATCTAAAGAAAATGTCACATTATAGTATGTCAAAAATGATAATAATGGGATAGTTTCTGTGAGAGATGAGGTGGCTGAGAGGTTAAGGCGATGGACTGCTACTCCATTGTGCTCTGCATTGTGGGTTTGAATCTCATCGTACTAGGTTGTGTTATACAAGCTGCAGTATTATAATTCGACGATTGTCAAAAAGTCATACTACGGCTTTTATACTATACTATGGCATTTTTTGACATACTAGGCTTTTTTCATCACTTTTTTCTACATACTATACTATGGCTTTTTTCATCACTCTTTTCGACATACTATACCATGGCTTTTTTGACATACCATACTATGGCTTTTTATCACTTTTTTCTACATACTATACTATGGCTTTTTTGACATACTATACTATGGCTTTTTTGACATACTATACTATGGCTTTTTTTGACATACTATACTATGGCTTTTTTAATCACTTTTTTTCAACATACTATACTATGGCTTTTTTGACATTCTATACTATGGCTTTTTCATCACTTTTTTTGACATACTATACTATGGCTTTTTTGACATACTATACTATTGCTATTTTCATCGCTTTTTTTAACATACTATACTATGACTTTTATATCACTTTATTCAACATACTATACTATGGGTTTTTTGACATACTATACCATGGCTTTTTTTGACATACTATACTATGGCTTTTTTCATCACTTTTTTCAACATACTATACTATGGCATTTTTATCACTTTTTTTGACATACTATACTATGGCTTTTTTTGACATCCTACACTATGGCTTAGTTCATCACTTTTTTTGACATACTATACCATGGCTTTTTTGAAATACTATACTATGGCTTTTTTATCACTTTTTTCGACATACTATAACTATGGCTTTTTTACCATACTATACTATGGGTTTTTTAATCACTTTTTTTGACATACTATACTATGGCTTTTTTGATATACTATACTATTTCTTTTTTCATCACTTTTTTCTACATACTATACTATGGCTTTTTCATCACTTTTTTCGACATACTATACTATGGCTTTTTTGACATACTATACTATGGCTTTTTTATCACTTTTTTCGACATACTATACTATGGCTTTTTTGACATACTATACTATGGCTTTTTTGACATACTATACTATGGCTTTTTTTGACATACTATACTATGGCTTTTTTCATCACTTTTTCTACATACTATACTATGGCTTTTTTATCACTTTTTTCGACATACTATACTATGGCTTTTTTGACATACTATACTATGGCTTTTTTATCACTTTTTTCGACATACTATACTATGGCTTTTTTGACTTGCTATACTATGGCTTTTTTTTATCGCTTTTTTTGACATACTATACTATGGCTTTTTTTGACATACTACACTATGGCTTTCTTCATCACTTTTTTAGACATACTATACTATGGCTTTTTGACATACTATACTATGGCTTTTTCATCACTTTTTTGACATACTATACTATGGCTTTTTATCACTTTTTTCATACTATACTATACTATGGCTTTTTTGACATACTATACTATGGCTTTTTCCATCACTTTATTCAACATACTATACTATGGCTTTTTGATATACTATACTATGGATTTTTTCTTCACTTTTTTTGACATACTATACTATGGCTTTTTTTCGTCACTTTTTTTGACATACTATACTATGGCTTTTTCCATCACTTTATTCAACATACTATACTATGGCTTTTTGATATACTATACTATGGATTTTTTCTTCACTTTTTTTGACATACTATACAATGACTTTTTCATCACTTTATTCAACATACTATACTATGGCTTTTTTTACATACCATACTATGGCTTTTTTCATCACTTTTTTCGACATACTATACTATGGCTTTTTTGACAAACTATACTATGGCTTTTCTGACATACTATACTATGGCTTTTTCATCACTTATTTCGACATACTATACTATGGCTTTTTTCATCAATTTTTTCAACATACTATGCTATTGCTTTTTTACCATACTATACTATGGGTTTTTTCATCACTTTCTTTGACATACTATACTATGGCTTTTTTGATATACAATACTATGGATTTTTTCATCACTTTTTTCAACATACTATACTATGGCTTTTTTATCACTTTATTCAACATACTATACTATGGGTTTTTTGACATACTTTACTATGGCTTTTCTGACATACTATACTGTGGCTTTTTTATCACTTTATTCAACATACTATACTATGGTTTTTTGACATACTTTACTATGGCTTTTCTGACATACTATACTATGGCTTTTTCATCACTTTTTTCGACATACTATACTATGGTTTTTGATATACTATACTATTGCTTTTTTCATCACTTTTTTCTACATACTATACCATGGCTTTTTTGACATACTATACTATGGCTTTTTTCATCACTTCATTCAACATACTATACTATGGCTTTTTGATATACTATACTATGGATTTTTTTATCACTTTTTTCGACATACTATACTATGGCTTTTTTTCTTCACTTTTTTTGACATACTATACTATGACTTTTTTATCACTTTATTCAACATACTATACTATGGCTTTTTCAACATACTATACTATGGCTTTTTGACATACTATACTATGGCTTTTTCCATCACTTTATTCAACATACCATACTATGGCTTTTTTCATCACTTTTTTTGACATACTATACTATGAATTTTTTCACTTTATTCTACATACTATACTATGGGTTTTTTGACATACTATACTTTGGCTTTTTTTGACATACTATACTATGGATTTTTCATAACTTTTTTTGATATACTATACTATGGCTATTTTAAATACTATACAATGGCTTTTTTATCACTTTTTTCGAGATACTATACTATGGCTTTTCTGACATGGCTTTTTTCATCACTTTGTCAACATACTATACTATGGCTTTTTTCATCACTTTTTTCGACATATTATATTATGGATTTCTTGACATACTATACTATCACTTTTTTCGACATACTATACTATGGCTTTTCTGACATACTATACTATTGCTTTTTCATCACTTTTTTTGAAATACTATACTATGGCTTTTTTGAAATACTATACAATGGCTTTTTTTATCACTTTTTTCGAGATACTATACTATGGCTTTTCTGACATACTATACTATGGCTTTTTTCATCACTTTGTCAACATACTATATTATGGCTTTTTTAATCACTTTTTTCGACATATACTATGGATTTCTTGATATACTATACTATCGCTTTTTTATCACTTTTTTCGACATACTATACTATGCCTTTTTCATCACTTTTTTTGACATACTATACTATGGATTTTCATCACTTTTATTATATAACATACTATGGCTTTTTTGAAATACTATACTATGGCTTTTTTATCATTTTTTTCGACATACTATACTATGGCTTTTTTCATCACTTTGTCAACATACTATACTATGGCTTTTTTCATCATTTTTTTGACATATTATACTATGGATTTTTTGACATACTATACTATCGCTTTTTTCGACATACTATACTATGGCTTTTTCATCACTTTTTTGACATACTATACTATGGCTTTTTTCATCACTTTTTTGACATACTATGGCTTTTTTCATCACTTTTTTGACATACTATACAATGACATTTTCGTGACTTATTTTGACATAATATATTATGACTTTGACATACTATACTATGACTTTTTACTACACACTATACTTCAACATACTATGTACTAATACTAGTACTACTTTTTTATAACTTGACGTACTATACTATTACTCATTTCAACATACTATTCTATAACTTTTTACTACATACTATGCTAAGACTTTTTAATCACTTTTTCAACATCATGACTTTTTTCAACATACAATACTATGATTAAATATGACTTCAACAGACTATATACTATTACATCACTTTTTTGACATACTATGACTTTTTTCAACATATTATACTATGACTGTTTTTGACACGAACAATTATGACTTTTTATCCCTTTTTCACACTCCTATACTATAACCTTTTCTATCACCTTTTTGACATATTATACTATGAGTTTTTATCATTTATTTGACATACTATACTGTGACTTTTTTCAACCTACTATACTTAAAAAAATATACAATGCTCACTTTTCAGGGAGAACCTGGTAGTCAGCCATGTTATAATAGTTACACACACAACCTAGTTCGATGAGGACTTTTTTGATATAATATACTGTGACTGTTTTTAATCATTTTTTGACATACTAGAATATGGCTTTTTATTTTTTAAATAATATCCTATAACTTTTAAATCACTTTTGACATAGTACATACTATGAGTCTTTTTAGTCATTTGTTTCACATAATATACTATGGCTCTTTTTTTTTTTTACTTACTATATTTTGGCTTATTTTGTCACTTTTTATCAACATACTACACTATGGATTTTTTTTTTCCACACATACTACGCTGTGATTTTTTCACTTTTCAGACATACTGTACTACGGCTTGTTTTAGTCATTTTATCATTTTTTCTGACATACTATTTCATACTATACTTTGGCTTTTTATAACAATTTGGGATATACTATGCTATGATTTCTTTCAACCTACTCATAAAAATATAAAATGCTCATTTGTCAGGGAGAACCTGATAACATTCTTTCTTAGAGAGTTGTTCGAAGGCAGTCAGCCATGTTATTGATAATTAATAGTTACAGTATAACACAACCTAGAACAATGAGGATGGGATCTTCTTTACATATACTATACCATTTATATAAATTTTTTGACATACTATACTATGACTTTTTTCAACATATTTTACGTCCCAATGTCTAGGGGTAACCGAGACGTGACATAACGTGTGTGCCCCCACACTCATACTCTTCCCACTCCCAAACAAGGCCAAAACAAAGAATTGCCAAGTAATAGTTTCTATTTATTGCGGAGGTGAGGTCCCAACATAACAAAAATCATACTAGAGGCAACCTAAACTTTCCTAAACGAAAACATATAAAGAAAAGACCTGACTTACTCCTACCATGCTGCTATTAGCAGCACAAAACCAGACTTACACAATCTTAAATCATCTCACAGTTATACAGAGGCACATGTTTGGATTTGGCAGAGGGAAGAGGCAGAGTTATTGTCTGATGGGGCTTTAAAATGGCTCCTGTCCTCCTGGCAACCAATCAGGAGACAGCAATCACCTCTGCTGAACCAATCCAGAGTGTGCACCTGGTCTCCATTAGCTGTAGTAGAAGAGCACCTCCTAGAGCAGGGTGAGAGACATAACACAAAAATGACCTCAGGGTCATAACACCTCCCCACCCAAGATCAAACATTCTCCCCAAATAAAGTTTGACTCATGACCGAGATAGAGCATCAGCCATAACGTTGTCCAAACCCTTTTTGTACAGAATCTCAATATTAAAATCTTGCAATTGCAAGGACCACCGCATGAGCGGATTGGGGCCAGAGAAAACAATGGTTGGCACAGGACTAGACCCAAGGTACACCTCAAAATGTTGTAACGCTAACAGCAATGCCTCCTTCTCAATAGCCAAATCCAAACATGTGCCTCTGTATAACACACAGTTATACCACCCACACCGCAAAATACTAACCACAGGCACTCCTCAAATTGATCTGAAAGATCAACTTTCTGATGACAGATCATTTATATTTACATCAATCTACAAAAGAAATCGTTTTTTTATGAAACTGGTTACCAGGCTTTCCAATGATTAGAAATGATATTCCCATTGTAGTACTTGTAATACACTGATGCCAGATTAAATCAAATTTGGTTAATAGAGACTTCATACTTAACGATGAATATCGTTAATATCTGATGAAATCCAAATCCCTAAAAAAATCATTCCGGTTTCTGTGTGCATAGAAATGTCCAATCGGTGGCATGAGAGGACATGGTACAAGGCCGAGGACACAATACATTATGCATTCTTTCTCTTGACTCTCAAAATGTCACATCACAAACCAAGTTGCCAAATAATGACACAAAGTCATAGCTTTCACAATAGTTTATAATTATTTCAAATAAATAAAATAAAATAATTGATTATGGTAAAATAATCCACGCTTAATTAATAATTGCTAGAATCCTGAATTGAAGCTCCTGATCCGAAGTGTCACCTGCTGCTCAAACAGCAGATGGCAGCAGAGAGCAGTCTGGCTCTTCCTCCTGATTGGTTGGATCCAGCCCTGGACCGTGTTGATTCACAAACACCAAACACTAAATATGGGCAGTCATTTGTGGTGGAATATGTATTACTACATGGCACATTCACAAGGGCTTAAAATCAGATTTGATCATGTAACCAGATGATACAACATAGGGCACATCAAGTCTGTCAAGACTGACTGAACACATCTGCAGGCCCTCATCGTGCACTGGGGCCCCTCATCACAGTGTGCACTGGGGCCCCTCCTACAGTAAGTACCTCCCACCACTCAAAATGTACTAAGACCAGACTCTGAAAACACTCCATCACAGTATATATGTAACTTTATTCATAAAAAAATTAACTTCAATATTAAAAGTCAATATAGTTGATGCAGACAAATGACCACTGTTAGTGTTATTATATATTCTATCATTAGATAATCATTCCTTACGCATTAATGTGTGAGCACCATTTACTGCTGGAGATGTTTCTTCATGGGTTCATCTGCTGATATGATATGATCATATTTTCCATTCATTTGGTTTGTGAACATTGAAAATCAGTGCTGAATACCATCACAATCAAAAATTATAAAAATAATTGATTTCTGTAAAGCCAATTTAAAAAGCTTTTCACTAATAAAGCTGCCAGACAAATGTAGTGCAGTACATGTCTCTGTCTTGTAGTGGAGTCAAAGTATAAAGTAGCATGAAAGGAAAATACAAGTAAAGTACAAGTTCAAAGAGAAATCCATGTGGTCTTCCCCAAAAAATAGGTCATGGTCAGTAGAAACAAGAAGACCCCCAGAAGACAACAGGAAGGTCTGACAAGCAACAAGCTATTCCTAACCGGAAGAAACCGACCAATTCAAAGTGTAATATTTACAGCAATGAAAAAAGAAATTAAAGTGACAGAGAGTGTCATAACTGCAGAAATCTGACCGGCTGCACCCCAATCATCCTGCTGGTGGTCTTGGCTGGCTCTCTCTCTCTCTTCTCTGACACTGTTGCATGCCAGCGTGTCAGGCCCTTAATGCTCAGGTTGGGTTACACACACCTGTTAGTGATACAGGCTCATGAATACCTTGCTCTCCATGAATTATTAGCGAGCGTGCAGGTTGTAGTGAGCGTGTGCGTTGCTGCCGGCAGGTCAAGCCATCAGTGTGGACGCCATGGACATCTCTGTCCTGCCCAACAACAATCACCCAGAGAAGTTCCTCCAGCTGGACGTGGGCATGCTGCCCGCCACACACGGCATGTTCCAGGTCGGGGCACTCGTGTCCAGTCAGAGGCACTGGCAGAACAGGGTCTACTCCCAGGTATGGAGCTCTCTCTCATCTGTCTGTATGGTCTCCCCTTTGACATGGACGGCTGTATTTGGTTCCTTAGAAATGACTCCAGTCTTCTATCAGAGATCATCATGGTAATCTGGAGCTGTGTGGAGAACAGGAGAACAGGACAGTGCTGCATTCAGTATTAAGCAGTCTTCATATCCAAAGGAGTATCCTGTCTAATATTTGGTCCAGACTCTTTGTAAAACACTAAGTGCTCTACAATCTGTACAACATACTGCAGCATCTATCTTTAGACCCTGTGATTTTGAGCTAGTGCTAATGCGTAGGTGGCTTTGCACAGCTGAAGTACTATATTAATACAGTACTAAGATCACTATCTATCTATCTATCTATCTATCTATCTATCTATCTATCTATCTATCTATCTACACCAGGGGCCTGTATCACATGAGTGTTGCCCCCTTTGGGTTACATGGCTCCACTGGGCCTAACATAACCACAGTCATCAAGCTCTTATTACTGACTTCTAGTCTCTAGTCTCTATCTCCACAGAAGTGTCGAGATGCATTCTGGGATAGGAGAAAAACGGGTTGTTTGCATTTCTATAAACCAATCCCAATGGTCTTGGGCGCTTGGCTCAGGACGCAGCGGCGGGGGCTGATATAAATGGTCTCAGGAAGGAACGTGTTTGGTTGGTGGAACATTTGCATGCTGCAAAAGTAAAGTTGGATATATGGTTACACCACACTGGCCAATCCCAAAGCCCGGAGTTTGGTGCACGTTCTCGCGAAATTCGCCCCAATGTCCAATTTCCAAGGGCGTGAGGGTGAGAGTACACACTCACCGAGCCCTTTCTGTGAGCTTGTAAAATAAGAGTTTGAATAAAGTTGGAATCAGCCGTGTGGAAAGCAACAAACTTAAAATGAAAATACCCAGCAACGTCTTTGTTGTTAATGTCGCCGTGGTAATGGTGTCGTGTAATGTCGCCCATTTCTACCACACACACTCACTCACTTTGCACCTGAGATCAGTTAAGTCTGGGAGCCTTTAGTCCTCAGGGCTCACTCTGGGATCGGGCCATTGGCTCTTACCAGGGTATCTCTGTGTGTACTTTGTCCACAGCAATCTCACCAATCTGTCCCAGACTGTCCCAGTTAGAGAAGACATGCCCTAAACAAGTCTTTGTTAATCTTTCCAATCATTCCCTGACAGAACCAAGCAGGCCTGCCTTGTTGCACCATCCAAATCGTCTTCAAAACTTGACATTTCAGGGTGTAGCATGTTGTTTCGCTAAGAGAACAAAGTATGAGAACGGAAACACACAGAGAGAGGAAGGTGAGGAAGGTGAGGAAGGTGAGGAGCAAAGGCAGCAGGATGTCAGGCTTTATCCCAGAAATGTACTTCCATTGATCCTGACTAAAGGATACGCTGCAGTAAATAGGCTAGGAGAATCATGAAAGATCCAAACCACCCAGGTGGATCTGAGAGGACCAGGAGGAGCTGCTACATCAAACAATTACATTTAACTTTCTTCTTTAGTTTTATTTGATTTCTGGTGACGAATAATGAATTGATTGAGTGATTGAAGGAAACGCAGACAATAAGGAAAGAACAAATAAAAAACAGACATAATCCTCATTCTGTATTTGATGCAGAAGAGTTGTGGTTGAGTTCTATCTGTGTCTCCAGTGTCTTCTCTTTGTCTGGGGAAAGAGTTGAAGGTAGATGTGGTGAGAATTCAAATGGCTGCCTCGTTGTCTCCGCAGAGGGAGCAAAGGGTGAAGACTGAGAACTGGTCTCCTCCGTCCCCAGAGGGCACTCGTGTGGAGTTTGAGGACAGATACTTGGAGAAGCACATCACCCCGTTCACTCTCAAGTCCAACGTCAAAAGGAACCCCCTGTACATGGACATGAGATCCATGGAAGCAGCGGACAACAACAAGTCCAGGCCTTCCTGGACTGTCAAGGAGTACGACACACAAACAGTCCACGGAAACCTGGCAGGTTACCTAAAGGTAAGGGGGCTGTGGGTGATTGACAGAATGAATGGCTTTGGTGGTGCGACTCTACAAACCAGTTCCTATTGTGACTGCTGAGTAAGCCCCAGGCTCTCGGCGCGTCACTGGTTCAAGTGATGAGTCCACGTGATATGAGTCCACGTGATACGCAGGTATGAGCCGTGACCCGGTGTGAGGATAACGTTACATAATGACGACTGGCTGCCTTAGGAACAACAACACAGTTGCTTGGCGTTCATTCTCAGCGCAAATTACATAATTAATGGGAATCCCTAAAAGAGGCCAACAAGCAAATTTAAGAGAGTTTTGGTATGTCTGCCCCGAAAAGCTACTTGAGGGACGGCAGCAGAAACTACAAGAAATAAGCCAGATGAGGCTGACGCTGTACTGTACATGGTAGAAAATATGTATGGGGTGTCACATTCTGAAGACACTACAGGTAAACAGGGTCAATATTTAACATGAAACCTCCCCAGATGATTACTGACATTAAGCCAATTATATTTTTGTATTACAAGTTTTCTGAAATGTCATGTTTAAATATGCAAATGAGGCATTATCTAATGCATTATCTAACATTTGGTGAGTTTAGGAGTACAATTGGCCAGTGCACAGTACATATTCCTTAATAAAGTTGTGTTTAATTAAACTGCCACCAACCAGCTGAGAGCCTGGCCAGGCAGAGGTCCCGTGGGGGGGTGCTGCTTGGTTCCATGCCATGTGTAGTCTATGACACACGGCACAGTGACGGGTTCTGCATCGGACCCCAAACTAATGAGGTCTACATCCGTCCTTCTAACCTGATCATAACCTGTACCAACAAGGGAAAAATAGTTTTTTATGACATTACAAACTATATGGAAATGATGATGATGTGATACTAATTGAGCTGTTTTGACTACACGATGGCGAGCATGAAGGGAAGCATGGCTTATTATATGTGTTATACATATATATATATATGTATACATATATATTACATTTGTAGATGCTGACGTCTCAATTTTCCTTTTCCTTTGCAGGAGGAAGAGAAGAGTCCTAGAGATCTGGACTTCTGGCTCGAGGATCTCTACACGCCAGGATTTGACTCTTTACTGAAGAAGAAAGAAGCAGAACACAAAAGAAAAAGACTTTGTAAAGTTCTTTTTGCGATCCTTGTGTCTGTTAGCGCAGTACTGATCGTCATCATAGTGCCAGTTGTGGTTCTCCACAAGAACCACTGATTGATGGGGACATGGCCGTCGAGACACGGTTCTGGGTCAGGACTCGCTCACCTGCAGCGGTCCGTGGTAATACTGGGCGGCGCTCTGCACCAACATGATGGCAGTGGAGACGAAGGTCGCTATGGGGAGGGGTTTAGAGCACGCATCTTCAACTGGGGTTAAAATATCTTAACATAAATCCAACATATTATGTTATTATGTATATTATTATTAGCAAACAGAAATCAGGCTATATGTGGAAAAAAAACCAATAATGATGGGCCTACTGGCCTATAGGTAAGGTAGTTACCATGGTAACCATCCCCAGAGCCAGTTCCTCCTAAGGACTCACTGTGACACATGTATGTTTAGCATTATAAGATGATTTATTAAATTATGCTGACAATTATTTTAACCCTCCTGTTGTCAACAAGTTTCTATTTCAGAAATTTGGGTTTCTTGCAACCAAATTGCCAAAAGAAAAAATGTGGAGGGTTCCAAACAACGAGTAATATAAATGATCAGTTCACTACCTTTATTGAATTTGGATGTTTCATTCAATTGTATAGCATTTGAAAAAGAAAATGTGTTGAAAAAGACGACCAAAACGTTAAATTTAAACGTTAAACGTTTAAATTTTGACACAAAAAAAACAAAAAGTTGCATGTTCAACAGGGACAACAACACAAGGGTTAATAGCATAGCATTCTACGCATGTTACAGGTTTGTGTAGACCGCTCATATGTTATTGGAGGCCCAGTTCATTTTTGATAGATAGATAGATAGATAGATAGATAGATAGATAGATAGATGGATAGATGGATGGATGGATGGATGGATGGATGGATGCAGTAGGGGGTCCCTGCTCGGTCTGTGTCTCCGTTGAGGGGTCCAGCCAGTACTCAGCAGGACTAAGTACCCTCACTTCTAATTGTTATTAACATTGTTATTAAAAGGCTGATAATTATATCTAAAAATAGGCTATACATCATAATTTATTGCACTGTGTGTATAATCAGACATTCAGCGCCGCAGGCCAAAGGGAATGATCCTTTGAGACATAAGCACATTGTCAGACACTGCAGCAAGACTGGGGGACTGGCAGTCCAATCAGACTCTTGAGAAGGAATCATCAAAGTTTACAGGGTCACCTCGAACAGATGTATGAATATAGATGTATCCAAAACATGTGGAATGATTGAATGATGAAGTATGAATTTCTTAAAGGTGCACTATGAGTTCCTGCATGGTCCCAGCGCCAATTCATTTGTGTCTCAATTCATAGTCACCTCTCCGTGATCCGCTAGCTGTCTGCTCCAGGTTCACCTCATGTCCCGGGCCTCAAGTGAACTTTTTAACTATTTTAAGGTCATTGTTTTAGGAGGCAAACCATTTATTGTATCGTGACCACCTTCCCTATTCACCGTTAGAATAATGCAGAGACTTCAAAGGGAACTGATTTCATTTGATTTATTTATTGCAATAAAAGATGTACAAAGTATTGGTAATCATAAATGTTAGAATGTTAGAAACGGCTGGGACTGAACAGTACAGCGTATCAAAAAAGCACTGCTTCAACCGGCGGCTCGACACGCGTGTGAAAGCAGGTTGGATCTGCTTTAGACGTGATATCTTTTCTTCAAAAAATATAGAAATACACCGAGTCCAAAACCGGAAAAATACACAATGCTAAAATCAAAAAAATGTAACAAAACAGAAAAATGGGGCAAGCCCTCGCTCACACGGCCCAGGGCCATCGCTGGTCCCCCCCCCCATTTCCTGTCATTCTACAGCTGCTCTAATAAAATAACAATCTTTAAAATCATCTGGGGAAAACAAACAAAACATGCAAATTGCAGACAACCAAAACCAAAATATAGCAAAGACAAAGAAATAGTGGAGAAAATCCTGAAGTCAAATAAATATATTTCCCCATATTAAAGCTCGACATAATTCATTATTCCTCTCCATCAGACTACGTTTATTTACAGGTTGGTTTATGTTTGCAATCTGAACATCATCATCATGGCGGACTCTGTGGGGGGGCTTTGGCAAAAATACAGACAATAATTAGGAGACATGGGGGTACAGTTCAGGGGAACACATTGTTGTAGAATACATATCGGGAGATGAATGAAGACACACCAACACCAGTATCTGGTAGTAAAACGTTGACAGGAGGTCTTTCTGTTTCATTTAATGTAACATCAAAGACAAAGATCCCCTTCAGCTCACACCAATACATTTATATATATATATATATGTGTGTGTGTATATAGGCATAGATATAGTCTTTAATATACAAATATGGAGTAACCCGTGTTCTTGTTTGCAATGTTGGTACGTAACAAAGAGTGAATGCTTCACAGCACAATTGAAATGAATTAAAGACACACTTTGTTCTAGTCCACAGCAGCGTCCCAAATGTCCCCAAATGTCCCCATCTCCTTCCAGCTCCCAACATCTGGGAAGCCTTCGCCGTCCCAAATGCATACTATGAACAAAGTTGACAAAAAGAACAACAAATATACCAAATACCGATACATTGTTATGGCAGTTTACTACACAAGGTCAATTATCATTTTGTGCTAAGAGGAAGTGATGCAACACTGAGACCACGCCAGTGCCACATAAGGTCAAACTGCAGCGATGTAGTGTTGCACTTTCATAGAAACGGATTTAAAAATGGACAAAATCAAAGCAGCAGAGGTAGAGAGATCTGACTTTTAGTCCCTAGTTTGGGTCAAGTAGACATTTTTACAGTTTAAACAAGTAACAGTACAAACCTCTCATTGGATCAGACAGGCTCTTAATCTGTTGGTCAAATGGGCTTACACCTGAATACAGTAGGGGATATGGGGGATGGGGGTACCATAAGCCTTGTTAGCTAAATGCATGCCCCTTGATAACTGTCATCAGCTCTGGGTCTGGTTGGGTCGCCCACATTTTGGACTCTTCTTTTGAAACGTGAAACATAATGACGTGTTGAGGAAGGTTTTTCATGGTGTGACGTGAGCTGAAAGCTATTGGGGGCGCTGCTGCGTGCTATAACTGAAGCAGGGATTGTCTTGGACTTTGCCTTCAATCAAAGGGTTTACAGTTGCTCAGCCAGTACACGCTGTTTACACACTTGAAAAGTACTTATGCTATATTTAATTTACACATGCATGAGTGTGTATACAGTCAGTTTGTATGTACTGAATGCATGTATTCACACTCATTACAACTTTTCAACACACACACACGTTTGTACAGTATGTAAATAAAGTCCTGGCCTACACATTGTGCAGGTGATGGAGGATAAATGCAGCTGTATGAAAGCTAACAGCACAATGATGCGGACACACAGTATACTGCACCGCTGCAGGAGACAGTTCATAGACATGATGCCAAACAAAGGACACCAGGTCTAGGGGTAGTGTTCATTATTATACAGTACATTCAACTACGCTAAGCATTGTGTGACAATCCTCTTTGATACAGCACAGAGGACAGAGGACACGAAAACAACGAGCTAAATGCTAAAACCGCCCGTTTCAAAGCACGTTACTAATAAAGAGAACCCTGTTTTACTCCGTTAGTTTTGTGGCAGTTAACTGCTCCAGCAGATGGTGAAACATGGCTACTCCACTTTGTCCTGGGCAGTTATTGTGTAATAAACTGCAGTTAGCATGATGCAGCTTATACCATGGACTCTTATGTTTTCATTCAAATGACATTTTTCAGGGGAGGGCACTAAAATAGAACAGCGCTTAAGCCACCCTTCAGGTGTGATCCGACTCCTTCCACTTATCCATTATTAGCATGATTACTCCCCTCATGCTGAAAATTTAACTCCCTTCAATGTGTTGAAGCCTAAGTTTGGGCGGCCCGGGGTGGATTTGCATTTTTTTTTTAATAAGAAATGGTGGAGCTTTTAAAATTCACCCTGCATTCAGTCACCTTTAGAATAAATGCAACTTAACCAGCAGTAGTTCAGTAACAGCAGAAGAGATCCACCCGAGATGTATGACCCTCCAGCCAAGTCAATACTCGCGACGACCGCGGTCCAACAGGACCACATTTGACCTATTTAGAACATGAGTATATAAAACGGTGAAGTGGTCCATGCTCCACATGGCTTTTTTTGGTACCCTTAAGCCAGATCCTAACATGCCCCTTACATGAACGGAGGCGAGGAGTTCCTTTCACACGGACTTTTATTACACATACTTACACAAGCGCATATGCATAGAGCTATGTCTCCACTCAGCCTCATCACTGATATCACATTCTTCCTGCCAGCAAGTCTTTCAGCGTAAAGCTTGTGTCCTTCGCTCTCTGTCCATCTAGGCTGCGTAGGAATGGAGACCAGAAACCTAACACGCAGCTGGTCTACTGGGCCACTGACTCTACTTCCCCAGCAACATGCAGGCTACAGTAAGCAACGGAACGGACTGAAGCAGGTGGACTATGGAAAAGAAACTCAAGATGTATATACAGTAAATAGTGCTGAAACAGAACATGGAACCAATGGATTGCTATCTGCATTTACCCAGAAACCATCCAGCCAGTATGGCTTATAAGAGAGGAGGAACTCTTGACAATCGTTAGTTCTAGCATTAAGGCAAGGTTTCAGCTAGCTTGTTGGGTGGAGCAGTTTCTCTTCAGGGGAAGAACGGGACATGTGGACACAGAAACACAAATGGTGTTGAAAGTAAAAACTTAATTTAGTCACCAGCAGCTACATGGGACAAGGCTAATGGAAAACTAGCTTCACATCTTTTCTAACTAAACAAGAACCGTAAAAAGACTTCTAGGCACTGGGCCTAAAAACAAAATGTGTCTTGTGTGGCGTAGCGGAGGCTATCGTAAATATTCAACAGCTTAAAAAAGGAAGACTCAAATGTGAATACAAAATAAAAAGGCAATGGGCCCAAATGAACATATGGATTAGGGTAAAAGAGAAAGAAATGACAGAGAAAGTCTTCATGCAATCAAGTGGACACCCTTCATTAAATACAAGCAATCCACTCGAATAAATACAATGCTCCATCTAAGAAGGAATTACATTTTAACTCAATAAAGCTATTATCCACTAATATAATAGGTAATATTGTCAATCTGGATAGAGATTATAATTATTTAATCTGATTCAACTGGAAGGCACATCCATAAGGCTTTAGAAGGTGTTGCAAAGCATTCTGCATGGTTCTCTCCCAACATTTAAGAATAACAGGGTGATTATTGCATCACGAACAAAACAACTGGTCCAATTAACTTAACAAGTATGACATCAGGATATTCCATATCATGAGAACAACGTGAACATGGTGCACGACTGCTTTGGAGCCTGAGAGAAATCAACTTTGACAAAAATGAAAGTTTCATGAGGAAATTAGAAGAAACTAGAGCTACAAGAGCAAAGCTCAGACATCTTGGAATAAATAGAGAGAAAGGAGCAGAGAGGGCAACCCTGACATTCCTCCATCACCTTTAGGGCTTCTACACTTCTCCACTATTCTCACTTCCTTCATCTTTATTCATATTAGCGGCATTGTTTCCACCAGTGTCTCTGGAGTGTGTGTGGTGCACCGGTAGCTCAGGCTGGACCTGGGATGTGGATGTGGCTCTGCTCCACAGGCAGAAGTGGATGTGAGACTTTAAAAAAGGTGGATTTTGTTGTTCTCCGTGTGTGTTTAAGAGTAGAAGGTGAGGACACTCTGGTGGTTTCCACGCACCAGGAGGATGGGAGGCAGGTCCCGGGACAAGGCCTCCAGCCAGGCCATGTACAGAGCGCTGGACACGGCGCCCTTCCTGGCCAGCGGAAGACTCCTGCACACAGGGACACAGGGACAGCATCAGCAGGCTGCTTCTCTTTGACTTTACTGACCAGCCCAGAGATGTAGTACCCATCAACCAATACTTCTTTCTTTTAACATCGATATTTTAACAATAGTCTCCCATAGTCATTTTGGAAATGTATCTGCATTTATGGACAGATATGTGATTATTTGTAGAGATTAGCCAGAATGTCATCTGGACACACACACACAGTGGGAGAGAGAGAGAGATAGACAGACAGAGACACACACACACAGAGAGAGAGACAGAGAGAGAGAGAGAAGCAGCTTACATGACGATGAGGTTGGCTGTGCTTGAGTGCTCCTTCAGAAGCTCGTTGAGTCTGATCTGGCGATTAGTCTGAGGAGCCGAACAGAGACAGAGGTTCAGACATTGTGCTCAGACAGCTCAGTGGTGCTAGAGCGCTAGAGAACACAGTGAGTTCCTGACCTTGGCGCGGTACAGCTCCAGCTCGTTGTCGGTGATCCTCCAGGGCTCGCTGTCCTTCAGCGTCTCCGCCGCGTCCTGCTCCATGTCGTCTTCCTTCAGCCGATACGGCTCGATCATCTCCTCAAAGGCCGACACGCTGCACAACGACAACAGCTCCGTGGTTACCCCATGTCATGCTAAAGCCTGAAACACCACCCAGACCCAGACCTTCAACACCACCCAGACCTTCAACACCACCCAGACCCAGACCTTAAACACCACCCAGACCTTCAACAGCACCCACACAGCACACAGGGATCCAACCGGCCGCGACACAGCTGCAAAGACTCATCCATTAGTTGGCCACCATTACATTTATAATAAACTGGATAACCCAGCAATCGGTACTTATCTTATTTACTTAAAGAAAGTCACTTGTGTGAAGTCAGCTTGTTTAATGTGAATATCTTCAAGTTTCTTCTCTCCTCTGGGACACTTAACAGAATATCTTTGAGGTGGGGAATAAATGAGACATTTGAGGGAAACACTGATCCAAAAAGCCCCACAAGTGTGACGGTCCCGATGTCCTCACCTAAACAAGCATTTGTTTTAAAATGTTCTTCTTGGCGACCCAGCTGCTGGTGCACACGCCGCAGCGGACAGTGTACCGTACTATGTACAGCTGTTTGTGGGCGGAACCTCGAGGGGAGGGGTTAGACAGAGCGCCTGCCGTTATTGGCCGATCCAGACGGGGCTGATAACAGAGGAACGGCATTGGGACTGGGCTGGTACTTACTGCTCCTTCTTAGGCTTGGTGTTGATGTCTCCCAACACGTTGATGTCCGAGAAGTCGATCCTGAACTTGCTGAGCAGAGTGGCCATCCTGCACACAAAAACACAAAACAAGGAACTTTGGGAGAAATACGGGAATCCAGCTGCAAGACATTACCGATGCAGAGATAAGAGTCATGCCCACGGCAGGGAAGCGGCTTTAAATAGCTCTGTTTGGACATGTTCCTGGGAGGGAGGAGGCAAGTGGGACAGGCTGCACTGCGAGTCATTTCCTTTGGCTTCAACTACAAAGAAGCTGAGTGCCCTGAACGCATCATCTGTCACATATGGAGAGCTTTAAAGCACTGTCAAAAGCCAATAAATCAATATTTTCCATTAACAGTGTGTAATGTGAAAGACGTCACTCGAAGCAATGAACTTAAAGAGCTTTATAAAACCTGCAGCTCATTTTTTTGGTTTTACAACCCCCCCCTTCCCCCTCCCAGTGGAAAGAGAGCGGATGTTGGAATGACATCCATCAGATGACACAAATAAAAATAAATAAATGCTGAGTGTATTTTAGCCATTTAGAATAAAAACTATTGAACGTGAGTTCTTCAGAGCTAAATACCACAGAAGAAGTTCAAAGTTAAACACACGTGCACCTGTACAATCCCAAAATATGAGGGGTAAAAATAAAATACAGCATGGTGCCTATTGGTAAAACAATGGTGGAGTGTGAATCCATAGAGGTTAGACGGGGGGGGCACTGATAGGGGTTGGAACGGCCCGGCTGGACTTTCTAGTGAACAGACTCAAAGGAGCTTCAAAGAGCACACAGAGCTGTGGACGGTGCTGCACACACACGGATAAAAGGCTCGGCTGCTAGCACCTCGCTAATTTGATCCAACAAAAGGAGGTAGGAGGCAGCTGTTGGAGACAATGGGGGTATGAGCAGCAGATGCCTTTGTGTGGATTCTGTCGTGAAGGTTTATGCAGAAATATTACATCCCATTACATCCAAGAACAGTTCCAGATTTTGTGGAGGAGGCTTCTTTGCTTCCTTCCAGGGAGTCAGATGAGAATATGGATATGAATGTTGTGTTACAGAGTACAGAGCTGGAGCCTGGACATGGTTAGCCTAGCTTAGCATGAAGAAGTGTTTTTTTCCCAGACTGATGGCAGCATTAACACGGTGGTGTCCACACAAAGCAGCATTGAGAGTTGGTGGTTATAGAGCCAAAAAAACAGCTGTACTCACCAGTGGTAGAATGTAACGAAGTACATCTACTCAAGTACTGTACTCAGTCCAAATGTTGAGGTACTTGTACTTCACTTGAGTCTTTTCTTTTAACGCCACTTTCTACTTCTACTGCGCTACATTTCAGAGAGAAATATTCTACTTTTTACTCCTCTACATTCATCTGACAGCTTTAGTTACTAGTTACTTTAGTTACTACTTACTTTAGTTACTCCTCTACATTCATCTGACAGCTTTAGTTACTAGTTACTTTAGTTACTACTTACTTTAGTTACTCCTCTACATTCATCTGACAGCTTTAGTTACTAGTTACTTTAGTTACTACTTACTTTAGTTACTCCTCTACATTCATCTGACAGCTTTAGTTACTGGTTACTTTAGTTACTAGTTACTTTAGTTACTAGTTACTTTAGTTACTCCTCTACATTCATCTGACAGCTTTAGTTACTAGTTACTTTAGTTACTCCTCTACATTCATCTGACAGCTTTAGTTACTGGTTACTTTAGTTACTCCTCTACATTCATCTGACAGCTTTAGTTACTAGTTACTTTAGTTACTAACTGTTTAGTTACTGACTGACTGTCTGTCTGAAGACACTGAAATAGAGTGGTTGTCCCCTCATCATGTCTTCATTTGACTTTGGATAATTAACAGAGATGGGACTCTCCCACAACAACAAGGAAATGAGCCCTGCTGGCCACACACTTATGTTGTGATGAAGACCTGATCCGGGGGGAATACAACCACAAAGCAGACAGGATGTTCCCAAACAGCTGGCTCCACGGTTCCGAGGACCACAACTTTATAATTATGTTTTCTGGCTTTTCACCAATTTCCACAATCACTTCAAACATTTTAGATTGCATTTAAAGTTCAGTGTGATGTCAGTAACATTTGGTTGCCTTTACCTTTTTGTGTAAGTGCATATGATGGTCATAATAAAAAAAGTGCAAAGAAAAACAGACAAATACACCAAATGATGCATTAAAAAAGTTAAGTTTTAAGAAATTTTAAGACATCACAGAAATAAGTTTTTCATGGTGTCCTTGAACACACCACAGGACAGTTTTCAAAGCAGAAATACATTTTCATGATGATACTTTTAATGAAGTAACCTTTCAGTGCAGGACTTGTACTGTAACAGAGTATTATTGCAGTGTTAGTATTGGTAATTTTACTTAAGTAAAGGACCTGAACACTTCTACCACTGTGCACCACTAGGCGGTGCTGTGTTTTGGTGCTGGTCTCAGTCAGGCTCATCACGTGGCTGCTGTACAAGTTTCTGCATTTTACAGCTCCTTGATCATGCAGATGGCTGGTTTGGGTTTTTGGAGTCTGGCTGTCCCCAGACCAAGCTCAGTCTGCTAAGGTTGAGCTTGGTCTGGACAGTCTGCTGTGTGATTGGATAGTCCTTCAACCAATCAGACCAACAGGTTGCTGTGCTTCGGTGGCCACGATGTTGAATGTAACAAAAAGCTGCTTAGTCGTTTCTCTATCGTCATCGTGTTAAAGCCGCCGAGGCGCAGGTGGATAAGCCCGTTTGTGATTGGTCCCCGCACATTTGTAATGGAAGCAGGATAGATAAATGGCCAGGTTTCAGATCAGGCTGGGTTTACCCTGTCTAGTTTTTTGGCCTACTTTGGACCTTTTTTTTTTTTTTTTACAAGGGTTAGTGGTTTTTCTTTGGCAGACTTTTAAACAAAACATGCTTTATCTAACCTGCTGGCAGGTTTTGGGGTTAGGAGGGTTAATAGTTACAGAAACCTTAGTGCAATAAAACAGCCAAAGTTTGAACATTTTTCATACAGAGAGGAATCCGTAATGTTACGCAGTGTTAAGCGCTGACTAATCAGTGTCCAACAGCATGCGCCAAGGACACTTTGGAATGGCTAATTCCAAACTACAAGGCAGTGGTGATGTACATGAACGGCATGCTGTTGTGTCCCTTCACAAGACCCCGAGGGTTAGAATCTCTAAGAGTGCCTCTTAGTCAGGTTGTGTATCAATATATCAGCTTCTTATGGCAAACATGTGAACACACACTTATGTGCAAAGTGGCCGGCGTCAACAGAACACAGTGGCAGTGTGTCAGCAGCAGCTGAGGAGAGAGAGAGCAAGAGAGAGAGAGAGAGAGAGAGCTGCTGAAGGAGAACACATGGCCACAAATCTACAAATAGAGCACTATGAACTGGGAAAAAGCTTTCCAACCATTAGTATTTTTGAACTATTGTCATTATTATTGTATGTAGTAGCAGTATTAGTTGTATTTCTGTCTTCTATTAATTTTCCAATCCAAGAGTAATAATTGGGGAAAGTGAACGGTCATGTCTTTTGCTAAATGTTACTTCATCTACTAGGATTCCAATGGAATCGTTTGGAAAATGTAGTTTTAAAATCTGATCATCAGTTCCAATTTTAACACACCCAAGTGTTGGTTTCCGTAGCGACCACTGTACTTCCAGGAGCTTGTTGCGTTGCAGCCATGGAGCACAGTAAGCGGTGCTCTAAAGTAATCACCATCAAATCCAAATCAAAGGTTTCTCTTATCTGTGAAATAACCCGTGACCCGTTTCTACTCCACACCTCAAAGAACCGGAATCGAACGGAAGAATCAGACTTGTGAAATCTATACGAGGCCCAACCCTATTCTCTACTCGTGTTAACCTTTGAATTCGACGTGGTGGGTGGGAAGAACTTACGCTCTGCGGTCGTGATCGATTCTGTTGATCTTGCCTCCGATGAAGACCCGGATCTTGCAGTCCTTCCACCTTTTCTTGTTGGTCAGCAGGTAGGGGATGAGCAGGGTCAGACCTGGACACGAGACATGTCATGTGTGAAACGTTAGCGTCAGTGTTTCCAAATGTCTCCGTTTGGAGCCGTTAAGACTGAAACACAACCCGCAGATTCATAACCAATACGGGTCAGAAGGGTTCCTAATGTCTCTGGGTTAGGGGCTCGGACACACCAGAGCAGGGGGAATGAGGGGGGGAGACGGTAAAGCAGGGGGAATGAGGGGGGGAACTTAGCAGAAGATATGTCTTTTTAAACCAAAACGTAGCGGTGGAGATGTAGCCTTACAAAAAGAGAAGAAAGTTAAGACAGCTGATCCAGGACCACCACAGAGTGGCAGTGTCCCTGCTGTCACGGTGATGACGACGCCTCTGGCCTTGTTCACACCCCCCGCTGGGCTGACAGCGAGTCAGATTAACATATTGTCCTGATCAACATATCACTAACAGATTCATCACCCAGCTAGGGGGATCCTGCTTTATGTTACTCAGAGTGTCCCTAACTGTTTTTAACATGTTTATGTGCCAAATGTCTCTGTGTATTTAAGACAATCATTTCTGTTGTATACGGTTTCTAAGACAAAATTGTATTTTTTGTATTTATTTCTTGGCTGTAAGCCAAACTACCAACCAACATAATTATTTTAATCTGCCAACAAAAAGGTTATGTAAGCTTTTCTTTTCTTTTAAAACATGGAAGTATGTACAATAATATTGGATGCACTGGGTGTAGTGGATAACTTGGTAAGGTTCACAATTGGACCACGTCTCACATGTTCAGACCTTCCTCCACAGCACAGTCTCAGGAAGGAAGTTGTTTTGGTGGAACATGTGTAAGTAGTTTTAGTCATCAACACAAAACTCTGATTGGACAGATAGTCTAGCTAACTGTCTGGATTTACCCTGCAGAGATCTGAGGACCAGGTAACCATAGTCCTCAGATTGGACAGATAGTCTAGCTAGCTGTCTGGATTTACCCTGCAGAGATCTGAGGACCAGGTAACCATAGTCCTCAGATTGGACAGATAGTCTAGCTAGCTGTCAGGATTTACCCTGCAGAGATCTGAGGAGCAGGTAACCATAGTCCTCAGATTGGACAGATAGTCTAGCTAGCTGTCTGGATTTACCCTGCAGAGATCTGAGGACCAGGTAACCATAGTCCTCAGATTGGACAGATAGTCTAGCTAGCTGTCTGGATTTACCCTGCAGAGATCTGAGGACCAGGTAACCATAGTCCTCAGATTGGACAGATAGTCTAGCTAGCTGTCTGGATTTACCCTGCAGAGATCTGAGGACCAGGTAACCATAGTCCTCAGAAATCAGCAGCAGGTTAGAGCGCCAACACAGGGACAGAGGACGGGGACGGACATCCGGCGAAAATGAGGGACATCCAGCAAAACCAGAACTATCCTGTATATCGATATAGCCTGCCATTGGACTGATCTCCCAGTAGCAGACATTTCTTTTCCCAAACTCACCTCCATCATCAAACAGCCACCAGACGTCCACCGTGCCCTTCCCTTGTTTCTTCTGGAACTGCTGGCTGGCCTCCAGCAGCCTCTGGTCGGACCCATTCAGCGGCAAAGTCGGGCTCCTCTTTTCTGCAGGGACAGTTGCCACACACACCCACACACACACACAAACACACACACACACACACACACACGTAGACCACAGGACACACACAACACCAACACAGTAAAAGCTCATTTAGATAAAATACAACTGTAATTACTAGAATATGTCATCCTGTGGGGAGTCCTCAGAGTGAAACCAACCCCCCGGTGGATAAACCGTGCCTACTTTGGATGAGTCATTTGTGTACAGATGGACTTTTGTGGTCTTTATAAAGGGTATGATGGTAAGCACTTAAAACACGTTTCACAATTCTAATAAAACTAAAAGGCAAGTAACGAAACCGCCGTGCTACAGTTCCAGTGTTTCCTCTGCTCATTTATTAGTTAGATATAGTTAGATATTAGTAGGCCTGCACATTTGTAACCACTGCCTCCGAGTAAAGGAGGGGAAAGACAGACTCAGAGGCCATCTTTTGATTTTTAGTTTTATGAATCAATCTTAAACTGAAGAAGACGAGATATGCAGGAACATTGTGTTCTTAACTTTAAAAAAAGTTTCATTGTGTAGCGTTGAAAACTGCTGTCCCACAGCCACTGGTGCTATAGTAGTCATGTTTCTATCAAATTGTCAAGTGAACTTTAAGGGAACTTTTAAAATGACGATGAAAAGAACAAAAAACAATCAGAAGCATTTCCATCAACTGGTTTAGAGTAAATAAACTAGACTACAAAAAGCGCACTGCAACTCCACGACGCACCTTGTGCTACAAGTGTACGGCGCCCTGGATGGGACCCGTTTCCTTCCCCCATCCGATGGATACCGGGACTATAGTCATGTGAGTTACGTGTTCACTACGTCACAATTTATTCAGTAAAGCTGTTTCCATCACCCATTTTGCGCATTCTTCCATGTTTCCTCAGTGTGTTGCATTTACAATGGCCAATCCTTTCAGGGGCCGTTCATACTCATGGCGTACTGAGATGAGCAGACAGTTGAAGTTAGAAAATGGGCCAGATTATTTGTTCTGGGAGATGATCAACCCTAAGCAGGATGGATAAGAACATAAGAAGCCGGGCCCAGACTAGTTTAATGAGACAGATTATTTTAAGAGGATGGAAGAATGGAGGGGTGCCGTCTATCAGGCAGTGGGCTTGTCAGATGACTAGGGGGGCGGGGTTTGAAAAGATGTCATACACACAGTTTGCCAGATTGGATGTCTACACTAGAAAATAGAGAAAGTATGATGGGCTGATGGTGGTGTCATGTATCCATATGGTTATGGTTTATTGTCTATTTTGTTGTATGGTTTTGAATATTGTAGTTACTATGTCATCTTTTCTTGATTTTTGTCTGGGTGGGTGGGCAACTGAGCCAGTTTTTATTTAATTTATTTTTTTATAAATATTCGCTTCTTAATGGGACTTTTCTGAAAGAGGAAGACATGTTCTTTTACATTGTTGCTCTAGGTAGCTATTTTTCTGATGCATGGATGATTTCTTTCATGAACATGGGGAAACATCAGCGATCAGAAACAGGAGAGCAGTTTTCATCCTGGAAAAGAAAGCTGAAGACAAAGTGTCCCCTGCAGAGAGAGAAGAAGCAGCAGCAGGCGAGAGTCTGAAGACGAAAGGAGGAAAATTGATATGTTGGCACACACTCACAACATGAAATACTCAAGACTTGGACTGAGTTCTCTCTCTTTCTTACACACACACACACACACACACACACACGAGACTGGGCTTGAGCTACAAGCTGGAGAAAGACAGGAAAAGACAGGATGTTATTCCCCAAAGCAAAGAAGCTAGACGTGGAGAGACACAAGACAGAGCCAGCCGGGCGCAGGACGGGATGTTAGTAGAGGAGGAATTCCTAATGTACTGTGAAAAATGAGGCGACAGAGAGCTAGACGGATGGAGATTCAGATGAAAACAAAGCAGAGAGAGAAAGGTGTAAAGGCAACACAATAAAGTGGATCTCCTGCCTTTTCTCAACAGGGGCTGAGTCGTAGCTTTGCCATCATCGTCGTCATCTGGGAAATGTGAGACAAAAGGAGAGATAATGATGTGAAATGTTAATTTGATGAAGACTTCAGGAATCAAGATGAAGTTGAGTAAAACAAAACATGACCAGTATTAAGAAGGATTAAAAGCAGACAGTCACCGATGGTCCTGAGGAGACAGCTAGCTTCATGCTAACTGAAGCTTTAACAACTAAGTCTCTCTCATTTCTGGAAATGTCTTACACCGGCTTCCAATGGCCACTCAGAGGGGATCAGATCCACATGAATCAGCTGCACCTCTCAAAACTCAACTCTCCACCGACACTACGCTGGGATTAAAATGAAAAGCTCCCACACCGAGGAGGGCGATTCTGTCTTAATGACTGCTCAGGTACAGTAGGAGCTCAGGCTCACAGTAAGAGGATTAGCCCAATCAAGGCATTTACCTTCACCAGACCCACATATTCACAATGTGTGTGGAGAGCCTTACAGGCCCTACTCAAGAATGACCAAAAACATCTGATTTGGAAAGTGAATTAGAGCTGTACCTCTGTTAAAACGACACAGTTATGTGCTGCTGTGGGAGTTAGGTCTGTGAGACAGATTACATCAACAGCGAAGTTAAACTGGAGAACAAGTATGAGCAGTTCCTTTGGTGAGCCGAGCATAGAAGTGATAGTAACTACAATACAACCCAAGTTGTAATAACCTCAAATGATCAGTAGATTTGAGTGACATGTGCAACTCTCGTTGTAGGGAACTTGTTTTACAGATTTCATATTGTACCTAAACTTTGACCAAAAACAATGTAACAAGCTGGGAACACTTGGTGGGTGCTTGTTTGCTCAGAATTGTGGGGGGGGACCAGAGTTGTGGGTCACTGAGGCAACTTCCTGTTTGAGCAGTGTGTGTGTGTGTGGACACAATAATAGAAGTCATTGATGGATTAAGAGGGATCTCTGAGAATGTTGTTAAACTGATTTCCTGAATGAAAAGCCTTCCTCGGTCATGACCTAAAGTAGTGTTACACACACACACACACACACACACACCTAGATTTATAGTTAGATTAATCTATATATTTTTGCTTCAGTATGAACCACTGAGCTTCGAGCTAAGAGCCACAGACATAATGCACAAATGGACACTATACAGTATGCATAAATAAGATGTTTACAGTATAGAAGTGCTTTATTGTCTTCAATATGAAAATATTTTTGATCTAACTTCATAAATGATTATGTTTTCTATGTCCCTACTTGTGTCTTTGGTGTGCTTGGCTGATAAAAGCCATGTGGAGACATTGGTGGTGAGGCGGCTGACCTTTGTGCACAGCCGGACTGTTCTGGAGGCTGGTGGCCTTGGACGACAGCTTGGAAGAATCTGCGTCAGAGTCTTTGCTGGTGTCTATGGACACTATCACATCTTTCATCCCCGAGGACTTCTCCTGGGAGGACAGCAAGTCATCTGGGAGGAAACGGGGGAGGAGTGGACGGATGGAGACCAGAAGGAGAAAACAAGGCAAGGAGAGGGAACAGAAGATGGTGGGAATTAGAAATGCATGCATGCATGTCAGTGTCATGACACAAAAAAAAAAGAAAAAAAAAGGAAATCAGACAGAACTTTTGAGTTCAGTAGTCTTCGCACAGAAACACTCTTTAAATTACTCCACTGATTAAAATTGATTATTTCATACGCAATTTTGGAGACATGTGCCATGTTGTGTTACAGTTGAAGAATCATTTTGATTTCAACCAACAGAGTTCTGTGTGTGTATATGTGTGTGTTTTGATACCTTGTCCTTGGATATGAGACACGTCCAGTCCCTCTTTGAGTCGCAGAATAACAGCACCAAACTGGAAGTCAAAGGAATCGCTGAGAAGAAAATAAAACAGAAATTAAAGACTTTAAATTAAAAATTAAAATAAAAACGCCTCCAGTGGATAGCCGCTGTTAACAGTGCATCTGGTCCTGGTGCATACACCAATGTTATGTGTATAGAGCTCAACAGTGTGGTTCCACAAGAGGAAATACTGTTGGTTTTCTCCAAAAGAATGATCCGCCATGAAGTCTAACCCATCCCAGGGAGACGGACCCTGAGCTGCGAGGCTGTGGTACCAAGGTTTCTGCTCTGTATGAAATCAACCTCGTTTCATTCACCATGTCATGGAGAAGTACTACACTACCCACAATCCTAACCGTAACAGCGTATCATTAACTGATTGGTGGAGCTCCCGGTTACCATGGAAATGTTTACCGCACCCACGACTAGAGCGAGCTTCTACCATGGAGGTCTCTGTTCTCAGTCTTGGACCTTTGCTTTTATCATTTTTCAAAATGTTCTTTTGCAGATCAAATGATTTATGGTCATGATTCATCTCGTAGCTGGTTGGCTTGGCTCCAGCCTTAAAACTCTTTATATCAGCCTTTAATGAAATGCCAACAGAGATATTGAATGGGGAAAATCACTTCTGGAACCAGAGCCGTTCAAAAAAAATCAAATGAAATCTGTTCCGAAAGAGACTCGAGAAGCCTTGCACCCAGAACACAATTCTTCAGTGAAGACTTTGTAAGGCCGAACATTTTTATTTCGTTTTAAGACTCGAGGAGGGTACGCTGCCTCGCCTCTCGCTGGATGGAAAGGAAAGGACGCATTGCTGAGCGTATTAGCTAAGATTTTAATATTTTCGGGCTGAACCATCTCTGACCTTCAGCTCTAATGCCATAATCCCCACACTCTACAATCAGGAACTCATTCAGCTTAAGTCCTCCACTCACAGTCTCACATGACTGCTTTAGTGTTCACATGGACCCGCACTGCACACAGAGCATGTGCAGCAGCACCACACATGCAGGGCCAGGGATCGAACCACCAACCTTCCGATCGCTCTACCACTAAGCCACAGCAGCTTTAGTTCTGGTCTCATACGCTCCACTTACTGGATCATGCTGATGTAAGTCTCCACGTTCATCATGTCGCCGTCCCTCCAGTCGTTCTTGAAGCCCAGCACCAGGGTGTTGGGCTTGAGGCGACCCAGACCGGCAGCCTTGGCAGGGGAAGAAGGGAAATCACAATCTCATCAATTCATTGCTTGACTCTTTTCTTAAATGCTGGAGTCATTGACACGTTGATTCTGGAGCAGGGAGGTAACAGTTAAACTGGTCACTAGTGCCAGCTCTTACTGCACACTGTTCCCTCTCAGGCCTCAGTTTGGACATTTCAGATGGAAACGCTGGCACCGTTATGTGTATGACTCAACTCTGGGAGCACTATGCCTCAGGAGCCCTCTACTTTCACCTTCTTCTGGTTTCCATTTAAGATCCATCACGCATGCGCACCCACACCCCCACACGTGCACACACAGAGAATAATATCTTTTAAGGAAGCAGGAAATGTCTTTCCTGAATTGTTTCCTTTTCCTCTTTGCTTGCAAACCAATGTTTTTATTTCTATGCAGCCTAATGAGACCACGTCTGTAATACTGGGTTATTAAAATAGCAATTTTGATTTGAGATTAATCTCATCATTTGAGACAGTTGAAGGGCATGCAGGAGCCAAATCCAATGAAGTTCATAGCCTCCTTCACAATGAATACAACTATCCTCAACCAGAAGCACAAACCTTAAACATTTGTGGTCGGCAAACCTTGTGAAAAGTTTCCATTAGAAGCATGTGCAGAGCACGGGGCCGACAGGGCTGGCTGCTGTCAGCTGCTGGCCCCCGCTGAGCCAGTCCACATGAGGACTGAACAATGCTTCCTGCTAGTCATTGTTTGCCATTGAGTCAGTGACAACGTGCGCTGTGTCCCCACCTGCAGCAGGTACTGTGTCCCCTGTCTCATGTCCTCAGCGAACACCGGCGTGTAGAAGGCCTTGGTCTCGTTCTTCAGCAGCCAGCGCTGGTACCGGGCCTGGTCTGTGCTCAGGTCTTTGAAGTTTGGCCGTCTGTAGCCCTGTAGAGACACAGACACACAGACACACACACAGCAAATGTAACAAATACGGAAGGCCTGCATGCAATTCTGCAGCCCCACATTACCCAGGTCAGACATCCAGCAATGCTTCATTTAATCAGATCACAGACTGGAGAACAGAGTCCTGCTCTGAACCTGCTCATCAGGAACTTGGTTTACTCCTGCAGAAACAAGCTCACAGCGCTGCCCTTCAGTCAGGAAACTCTACTGCCATTAGCCAACAATGTTTACTGCGTTTAGCTTGGGGGGCAAAAGTGGCAGGCAGGACTGCACACAGCCCACACTCATCCAATCAGAATGGGCTTTCCATAGGAGCAGTTACACCTGGCAGGGGATGGATAAAAGGCCATATACACGGTGTAAAGGCATCCCACTGAGGCTCAGTGACCAGGTGACTCACACAGAGCAGACGGGGGAGAAATCACACTTCTGTGGTGACGGAAAATCACCTTAAAATGAATAAATAATGCATTTCTGTCGAGCAAGAACAGAATAGAGTGATCCAGAGCTGGTTGCAGCAGCCTTTGGATCTGATTCTAAACCAATTTTTCCAAACAATTCCAATAAAAAAAATTCCATTGGAATCATTTTAGACAGCAGAGTCCATATATCGGCTAACAGGAACTAAGATGTTTGCCAACCTTCAAAAGCAGTGTCTCCATACCAGTTTGTCAAGTGACCTGTAAAAGGGCTCGTCACACGTAATCCATTTTCAATGAGAGGCGAGCGGGAAGGTGGGGGAGTGTGGGCAGTTACAGGTAACAGGTAACGCGACAAGTGGGCACAAACCCGTGAAACTGTCACGTTCGCGCTCGTCACACGCCCGCCCGCCACTAGAGTTGACTTGTGTTGTGGATCCACGCAACTATGCAGGCTTAGCCCTCTCCTCGTGGAAAGACCTTAACATGTCGAGCTCAGTATCTGGGTCATTATTCTGTGTTAATGTGTGCACTAAGAATGATTAGAGATCATAAACGGTTATTGGCCGATATTCAGTATCAATATCACACTCACAACTCCATTATGACTCCAGCACAGTTGTTACTATAAATGTGTATTACTGTTGAGTGACTGCCAACTGACACAATGGGATGCGAAACATAATGAATGGGTGGCATGATGGGAGTTGGTGGAATAGATATTTGAGCCAACCATCACACTGAACTCAAATTACACTGAGCCGGCTGCATTTAGCGTCACAACTACGACACCAAGCAGACCTCTTGGATCAAATATGGATCAATCACGCTACAGCCCACGTGGCAACAGCTGGCTAGCAACAACAAGCAGGTGTTATGGTATGTGTGATTTGCTGTCTGCTGGTCAACTGAAATATATGAGTATTACCGATCTCTGAAGCTATTTAAAACCACGGGTGTCGCGTTGTATGAACATCTTTTTAAGCTTTTAAAATATCAACTCACCGTGCGAATATGACCACAGATCATCAGGCCGACGTTCTTGGTGAAGCTGTTGACCAGATCCAGGAGAGCGGGCCGAGAGTTGGGGTAACCCGTCATCACCAAGCACTGGGGTCTAAAGGCAGACGTAATATTCAATTACTTAACATAAACAATAATCCTACAACATCCGGAGACTGACGAGCACAGACAGACAAAAAAGTACAGAGATTGTTATAATGTTGTAGGACTGGTTGCTGTACTTTATGACAGGGGTTCTCAGATGTATGAGTCGAAGGTCAAGGACAGGGATCTGGAACTATTGGCAATAACAACTGGTAATCAACATATACATTTTAAGCAACACACATTCAAGTGGAGGTCTCCGTTTTCCTGGTCAACTTTTGGACCGATACCACTGCCTGGAGTTCGGTTCCGGTACCTTCTTTCAGTAGCCTACTTCCTCTCACATCAGTTTTTTATTTCAGTTGTAAAAATAAGACCAAACCTATTTTTCTTTTTCAGGAAGGAGATCAACTACAGTCCATTACACCACCTCTGTATATTAAACTTCACTAAACAATTTATTTACCAGTATTAAATGTATATAAAAATAGAAATAAGGTATCATATTCATAACCAGAGCTTTGTGGGCCGGGTCTGGTTTGACTTTGAGAAGCCCTGCTTTATGGAATTGATTAACGGATCCCTTCCAGGTTTCAAGTGAGCGATGACTTCATTGACCCAGCGACTGTATAGGGGTGGTGCGGGGGGGTAGGTGAGACTTCCAGTTACACAGAATGAGGCGTCTCGCTAGCAATGATGAAAATGCCAGAGCGTGGTTTGGGACTGAGGGAGACCCAGATCTCCTCAAAAACACACCAAATATTGCCAACTGCGGTTCTGGGTCTATGGCCTTACTGCACATTTATGAAAACGTCTTGAAGATCTTGTCGCCAGATTGTCTCATCCTTGAGCATGCCCTAACTGAGTGAAAGAGTGGCTGGGTAGCCGGGACATTTGCAGCATTAAATCTTTCCCTCTGACCTCTACACTGGCCGGTAGTCTTCTCAGCACAGGACACACACAACAGGAGCAGAGTAGCGCACATCAAAGCAAATATGTTAAGCGCCATGGGATTTAACGGGGGAGAGGAGGACACACGAGTCATTCTGAAGACACCATCAGATGCCTTTTAATCCCCTGCTTGGTTTGCTACCATGGGAACAGCCAACGGCACATCGGCACTAATCGTCTTCAAAAAACACTGTGTGTGTGCAGGCATGTAGAGAGAGAACACACTCCGTGTGCTGGATATAAAAAGGTGTATTTGTACATTTGTGGATTATCAACAGAAATGACTAAATGAATGCTATTCAGTGATAGATTCTTCACTTTTATTCATCCTGATTGTAAGGATAAAGCTTTATTGTTCCACATGGTGCCACATTTGCTTCATTTTCTATGAGATGGTAAAATGCAAATGCAATATGTTCAGTACAAGGGTCCCATTGGGCACGCGTAGGGCTGGGGGGTTAAAACATATAGGGCAACCACATCATAATCATATGTCATATGATCATGTTATTAAACCACACATTGGCTGTACAAATTATTCCAAGAAAGCTGAGATTCAAAATTAACAAAATATGTTACAGAAGGTCACCTCTGTTATGCAATACCCACGGAACAGTAACAGTGATTGCTTTGATTTTTTTTTTATATTGTGATTCTGTGTACATTTGACATTTAATATTATTTTATATTTCCTCATAAGGGTGTCTCCATTCTCCAAATCCATGGTTCCATTTAACTTTCAATTTTTAAGATCACGATTCAATATGATTAACATTTTACTGTGACGACTCATCTCAGACTTGGGAAGTGGCCACGCTGTCTGGAAAAGAGCAGCTGCAGGCTACCGCTAAGCTAACGTACCCTGTGTCTTTAGCTGCATGCTAACAGCCGCTAAGCTACGTTGTGTTCGTTGTGGGGTGGAGAGAGAAACAAAAGAATCCTTTTGATTTCAATAGTCCAAATCAATGCTCATTTCAATCAATTTTCAATTTAAAATCTTGACACCCCCATTATGTTACATCATTCAAATATCCTATTAATATTGTCTTAGTGATTTCAACACTGCCAGGTCCAACGGTAGTGACAGTAACTGCAGGTTGATTGGTGGGGGTGCTTCTCTGTGTTTTATATTGAGTATAACATATAATGACTTCATTTAGGACACACATGAAGTACACAAAATAGACAATATATACAAAAATAGAACAATTCATGTAAATGAATAAAAGGTCAGCAACCTTTATCTGTAATATACAAAGAGGAGCGTCAACGTCTCCACAGTCTAGATGTAGTGTACACCTGACAGAGCTGATAGCAGCGTGGGCTGAAGCCTATAGAATTCTGTTTTTTGAGACCGACATAAGAGATTAGATGGGAAATATCAACAACCAATAATATAACATTGTGCATTTTATGTATGTATGTATGTGTGTATGTATGCACTGACACTGTTGCATCACTCTGCGTGGACACTGCCACTAGCCGACAAAATTGCACACTGCCTGTCATCGTAATAATCGTCATGATATGTGCAGTAAGGGTAAGCTGCCTTGTCAAAATACAATTCTGGTAAAATAAAAATGTACACGTTTGCACATCCTACACATGTACTGTATATGTTTGGTACCTGAAGTTCTTGATGTGGTCCTCCACGCCGCTGAGGTGCAGAGTGTGGGTCAGGGCCTGGTGGTAGGTCAGAGCCTGGGTTGACGAGCCCCAGTTCACATCTGGAGGGGAGGACGCATGCAGGCACAACACACACAGGGCAGTTTAGAAGTGTGTTTACGGGTCGTCATGCTGGGCCAAAGGCCGGCTGACCCATGCGGCGTTACCAGCAACGAGAAGGCCTCGTGTGTGTGTGTAGCTGCATGTCAAACTGAGTGTGCACACACAGGTGTGTGTGTGTGTGTGTGTGTGTATTCAGAGCTGCACGGCTAGCTTTGTGTTTAAAGAGGTGCACAGATGTGTGTGGAAAAGCAGTGCCAACACAAAGAATGAGGAAGGTGAAAAGAGGGCCATTCAGCAGAACTTCCTGCGGCACAGGAGCAATCCTCGAGGTAGAACATCGTGGATATAGACTAACTCTTGGCAAGCACGGCTGGAAGAAACATGAAGAAAGAACTGAAGTGGGGGCGCTCCGGGATCACACCCGGGCTAAATTTGAGCTGCTACCCCATTCAGAGTCAGAATCGACGTGTGTTGGAGTGGTAAAATAATTTATAACATCATTTTGTCAACTACCATATATTGTCATATTACTGGCAACATTGTGTCATGTTTTTGTAATTGGAGCATTTTTATTATTATTATTATTATTATTATTCTGAGGGTATGAATGTTGGTTTGGAGGTAGAAACATTCCTGAATTCTGTAAAACGATGGCTAGAAACAAGAAATGTTGTGATGAGCTCCGGCTCAGTAACTCACCGGGCTTCTTGTAGCTGACGTAGATGAAAAGGCCCAGAACGATGGCGTTGGTGAGGAGCGCGGCCCACCAGTTGATGACGAACATCACCCCACAGCACAGCGCGGCTCCAGCCAGAGAAACCCACATGTTGTAGTATTTGAAGCTGGGTCGCCACCCTGCAGCACCAACCACAAGCAGTCACAACGTGGCAGCAGAAGGCGTGCGATATGACAAAAAGGATCAAACAAACTAAAGAGTGCTGTCACATACTGTTTCATAATGTTTCCAAAAATTACTAATGATGGTACACGGAGGAAATGAACTTGATGTTGTTTGGGTTGAGTCGAGGTCGGATCTGTTAGAGACTCCGTGACCAAATTAAGTTTGACCTGCAATTCAAAAGACTAACAGTCAGGAGACACTGTGGTCATCCGCCATGAAAAGAAACATTTCCAATCATTTTTATGATCTTAAAATATTAAATGTTGCTGTTAAAGAGCATGGATAAAGTTAAAGTTGGAGATGTGTTGGGTTAAAGAATGGGAGTTAGCAGTCTGTTAGACTGGAGACCGGACGTTAAACCAGCGATTAGAGACCACATTGGTTTACAGGGTACCACAGACACTACACTAGTAGGATTTTAGTGATGGGACAGTCAGACTGTGTGGTTACACAATAACAGAGTCTAAAACAAACCACAGGACATAAAGGGTACACGGATGGTGCCGTTTCTCTCGGGGAGAGATCGGCCCTGAAGAGGCCACAACACCTAATGGTGCAGAAATAGTTTGTGGTCGCAGAGGCAGTACAATCCAGACGTCAATGTCTGTATTACTGCTTGCCTCTAATTAAGCCATGTACCATTTAAGTCTGTGTAATTATATGACCTGCTTGGAGGAATAGAGAATCTGTACCTGGAGTTCTGCTAGAGCTTTGGTATTGTAGGGGGGGGAAAAAAAAGCACAGAACTCAATATAGAAAAAAATCAACTGCTGTATATGCATTTCAATTAGCTATTCTCTACAGTATAAAGGGCCAGTTCACGCACAATTACAAGCATGTAAAGGTGTTTGTCACATACCTACAGTGGTATAAAACGGAGTCTCGTCTGTGAAGAAACAATGTTTCAGCCCTCTGGGTAATGGACATCTCTAACAAAAGGTAAAAGTTCTAAAGAATTTCCCCCTAATCTAAATCTGTTTTTTTTATATCTTAATTTAATCTCTTATTGAATCTAGCCTTTGATATTTGTATGTAACTAAGTGTATGAGTAACTAAAACTCAAAGATGTAGTTAAGTCTGTAATTCCCTTTTGTTATCTGAGAAGGCGGAAACAGCTTCCAGTGGCTTCATCATTCAGTGGTTTTATTAACGATGACAACCTGCAGCTACTACAGCTAAATGCAGTGTGTATCAAGTTGCCCCCCACCAGGCCTAAGCCCCTGGGAATTATTTTGTAATGTATTTTAAAGACGTTTTTAAACTACAGTTACAGTGGGGCGGCTCGGCCGGAAACGTAGTCATACTTTCTAATCTCTTAATGTAGAGCCCTATGGAGGCTGTCTTTTTTTAATTCAAAATTTGCACGATTCCATCCATGATTCTGTCATCACAGAAACTATTGGGCTCTACATTATCGCTGCCATCAGTCTGGGACTGAAAAAAAGACACTTGCCACCGGGTTAGGCCACTTTTCTGCCTGCTAACGTTTCCCCAGCTGCTAGATCCAAACGCTTCCGGTCCCGATTCACAAGTATTTCCATGACAGTCTTAAAATACAGATATGATATACAGTACACGGAAGTTGAACTGCAAGATTGTGTAATCAGCTAGTTAGTCGCAACACTGCTTCTATGTATTCAAGATAGGAGTCATTTGGCTTCTTTCCAATTCTGCTCCCTGCATCGCAAACTGAACTGGAGGTCACGGAGAAGAAGTTTCTGTATTTTAGTGAACTGACCCTTTACAAACAAATAACTAGCAAACATATAGTGTAGCATGCTTGTATGCTGGACAACGTCACCTCTAAAAAGCTTCTGACATATATAGATATTCCTATGTAGTGCAGAGCCCGTCTGTCATCCAGATTGTATTGTCCCTGAGGCATTCCAGCTGCTGGCAAACATGCGTCATTCAACAGCAGGGCTAAAATACACAGCAGCACCACTGGAATGATGTACTCGGCCATTAAAAAGGCTTTAACAATCACTCATAACCATAACCCGGCCAATCCCATTAATGACTCCTCTGATGTGGCAGTAACAGTGACCCACACACTTCTGTAAAAACATATTTCAGAGCAGCAACGTAGGGAGGGAGTGATGGAGGACAGGGCGCGTTGGAGCCCTGACAAACCTGTCTGAAAAACTGAAGTTAAACCAAAACTAGCAAACACGTGTGTGTGTGTGTGTGTGTGTGTGTGTGTATATTTTGGCGTAGGAGTTGGTTAATTTAAAAGCAAACTGTAATGTAACTGTTAGACCCAAAGGCCATTCATAGACTATTATATATTATTTTTATTATCTGTACTATAATTGTTACCATAACTCTCTGGCTTGGGACCCAAAACTGCAACGGCTTGGTCACACCAGCATTTTAAACCACTGGATTTTGAAAGGAAAGCTATTTTTAAAGTTGAATGAAATGAGCAGAATCAGCAGAGCGCTGAGTGAATCCATGTGACGCTGATGATCAACAGCCAACGGTCTCCCCATTGCTGACCTTTGAGAGATGTTAGAGCCAGAAAGACGGCCAAGTACTGGACGAAGTGTTTTAACTCATTATGCTCACACATTTCTAAGGATTTGTTTTAAATTAGAGTTGGGGTTAACCACTAACCCCAAATTGAGAGAAAGGGGGATAAAATCTGATACAAATACAAAAAGGAAATGGGGAACATAGGATTGTGGGAACACAGGCACGCTCCCCTCATTAGCTAGTTAACGGTCAAGCTAACTAGCTTGCTAACTGCTAGACTGGCGAACCATTGGGAGTGACGAGCAGCACCATGTTCCCAGGACCGGTCTCTGTGACCACTCTGAAAGCAGTCAAACATGAAACCTCATCATTTCCTATCACAATCATCAAACACCATACGACATCACCACCATGGCTCATAAGCCACTCGGATATGATAAGTTCCCCCTTTAGCCTTAACTTCTAGCACATTTGACTCCTTTGTGTTGTCTTACCTGGTGAGTTAGCCAGGGAGGCATGGAACACAGAAAAGTTGATCAAGGCATAGGACGCCAAGAAAAAGTTGGAGATGATGGGGGCAATTACGTTCAGCTCAGCTGCAAGAAGAAAACATGAAACAGTGAACTTAGACAGGGCCAAAACTCAGGTTGCATGTCCTCTAGCACAGGGGCCTTCAACTTGTTTTAGGCCAGGGACCCCTCAGCAGAAAGAGAGGCCGAGTACAGACCCCCTAATACATATATTGTATATAATTGTGCATATTTAACTGGGCCGAATGGATGAAAATAAATGATTATCATACGTCATGTGTTAACGTTACCTATTGTAAGCTGATCTTCAATGTGGAAATCATTTTTTTCACAAATAGGCTGATTTATCTTTGCTATTAATATCGTCATATTATAGTATATTATAGTCATATACCCTGAGTCAATAGTCATATTAATGTATATTTTCGTATATTTTTAAACACTCCCAGATCTCTGGTCTAGACCGCTCAGCAAGAGCAACACAAAAAGAAAATGGCTTCTAATGTGATTGAGTGGATTCATTCTGGAAGCAAACTGCCCCCGCTGGCATCAAGAACTCAGTACAGCCAGTCAGCCAGTCCATTCATCACACCATCAAACACAAAATATATCAAATAACATTTAGTTCAGATATTCTTCCACAATCCACATACTCACACTTGCTGTTTTGAGTGCATTCACACTGACAAGTATGAGTTCCTGGATGCTGCACTCTGAACGGTTAAAAGGGAAACGCTGGACCCTCCAGGAGGGACCACCAAACAGTACAGCACTAATCACTTTTAATCAAATTAGTTTCAGGTGATTATAAACTAATAAAAACATAGTTGATTATATTGTAAATAATATTCCACTTCTGCAAATAGATCGCCCTAAATCCTACAAGCTGCTCTTTTGTTTATTGCGCCCTGTGACACAGCCGAAGCCTCAGAGTGAGGCTGTGCAGTAGTACCGATGAGGATGAAGGCCAGGGCGATCACAAACGTCAGGATGTAGCCGCGCAGGGGCTCGTTGTTCTTGCCGTAGCCTTTGGCGAACATGCTCAGGCCGGGGTAGATGTTGTCCTTACATAAAGCCTGTGGGAATGGGAAGCATCATGTAAAGTGTCAAACTCAGAGTCACTGACAGCCACCGTGGAAACAGAATCACATCCAGAGCCAGACATGTGTATGTATGTAACAGGATTTTTATTTCATCAAAAAAGTCAAAATATCTTTGATTGTGTTATTGCATTTCCCTGTGTTTGGTCCACATAAAGCCATAAAAAAATAAAAAACATCAAAATTGCTCAGCCATCATAAAAAAAGCCCCTAAAAGATCAGAAAAAGTGAGAAAAACATTGGGAAAAGTGTCAAAAACGTAAAAAAAAAAAAAATGAAAATTGGACAGAAGAAGCCCCGAGGATTTCTAAAACACTAAAAACTAGGTCAGCCAAACTGATAGTGAACCCAAAGCGAGTGGCCCGCGGGCCTCGAGTTTAACACATTTTGGACCTTGAGTTATTCATGTTTAAACCCAAGTACAATATCATTTTTTGACTATTGTTTTTTTCCCGGTTTAGTATTACTTGTCGTCTTCCGCCGCGGGTCAAATTCCTGGGAGCCGGAATGACCCAATGACTAAAAAGATGAGGCCAATCTGCCACAAAAAGAGTTTGGAAAGAAAAGACTCCTGATCCTTTTAACAACACAACTGGTTTAGAGCCTTGCAGGTCTGAGATCCACATTCAAATCAGCAAGACTGGCCAAAAAACATGGCCGCCATCAATTAAAGAATTACCCCAAGGGTGGGGCTGAGCAGAAAACTGGCCATAACTCACTAATGGTTTAACCAATCATCATAAAATGTGTAGCACATCTTCAGTGCGTCATGAGGAATAGGCTGGCGCAAGGATTATGAGTTAAGAAAATACCACAAGACAGAATTTCACCAAAATGGGTACACATGGTCTGGGGGCAAGTAGCAACCAGGATCTGAAGTGTTATAAGCGATTGATGCATGTGGGCGTGGCCTATTTAGAATAATATGCTAAATTATGCCTTCTCTCAAGTTACTGGGGCCTGGACCGAACTAGTCGCCATAACTGATGCTCATGTGCTCATGCTCCCCAAGGAATATAATGCATGATGCCTGATGGGGGCGCTTTAACTTAGGCCAAAAGTTTTAAAAGGCCACCCCCCACGGTGAAATTCTTCACACAGTGCAGCCCAATGTGCTCTATAAAAAAAGCCTCTTGGGTCATAGACATCTGCCATGATGGTATTTAGCTAATTTGCATAATGTGAAAACCGTTAAATGAATAGAACTTTGTACTTTGATACACATTTCTACTATAAATGAGCAAGATTTGTCATAAAACATGGCCACTGGCATCAATCAAAGGACTTCCTAAAAAGGCGGGGCTAGCAGGGAATTGCCAGGAACTCAAGTTCTGCCGTAGCAATCATGTCCTAACTGACGTACGTACCAGGTTTCGTTAAAATCCCTTTCACTACTTTCTCTACAGAGCATTAAACCATCTGAAGTGGTGAAACTACAAACCCGCTCAACTCTGCTTGAAGCTTTTTGCAGATTTTTGGCGACTGGGCTGCTTCCCGAGCCTGCTGTAACTCAGACAGTAGAGCGTACCAAGGTACCAGTAACAAGTGAAAGTGCTTTGAGAAGCCAGAAAAACAGTTTGAACTTGCAAATTTCAGCTTGCGGCTATTTTCCCCTGCTGTAAGTGTAATTGGTTAGATCCAGTTTAGGCCGGGCCTTACCTGAAATACTTTGGGTGCACTGACTAAAGAGGCCAGCGCGGAGGACAGAGTGGCAGAGAAGATTCCAGCAGTGATGACGGGCCCAAAACCAGAAACCATGCTCATCACCTGAACCAAAGATTGAAGGTGAATCAAACTCAACAACCAACACTGTTCTTTTAAACTCTGTCTCCCAAATGTTCCTAGCATGCTTACGCTCGTCTTCTGGCAGAGCTGCTTCATACCTGGAAGTCATTATGGAGTCCATAGCGGCAGCCGTCTTTGTCGCTCTTGCACGTGGAGAAATCATAGCCGAATTTGCAGGCAGCTTCTGTGCAGTTCATCATGAACTGAGAACTGACTGTGTCATTCACATTCCCACTGGCGTCTCTCACAATACAGGAGCCTGGTGGGAAACAAGTTAGCACTTAAAACCATGGAAGGAGATGTGATTCACTTTAAAAGGAGAAGTGTCAGACAATATCCCATATAGTAGGTACTACTGCACCTGTGGAAACAGCAACGCCCAGGTAGACTATTCCTGTGATCAATATGGCCAGCAGGGTTCCTCTGGGGATGGCCAGCTGTGGGTCCTGTAACCAACAACCACATCACTGACCTTCACAAACCTTTTAACACATATCAATAAAGTGGTGAGATGATGACTGCCACACTGAAGGTCACCCACTCAATCTCTGCCTCTCTGTTACTTGGTTCACTTAGTCAACAGTAAACTGATGAAGGCAGATAATGGTTTGACAGCCTTGTCAAATCTATGACTGCAGGAAGAAGCCTTTTAGACGGATCATCTCTTTTCTTTCATATTTACAGGTGACTTTAGAGATGTGCCGATACCTGTACCAGAAAATACTCCGATACTGCCTAACATGCAGTTATGGGTAAGTGCTGCAGTTTATGCACCGTTTCCATACCACGCAAATAAGCCCCGAAGAAAATCTACTTTAAAGTAGTTTTATTTATTTTGGTTATGACTGTCAAATATAGTTTCTATGGCAGCCACTGTTTGTTAATTCATTAATTTCTGTGTCTCACAAAGAGTTTTACCTAAGCCAGGCCATACAATCCTATCACAGCCATACAGGGATAGTAATACACAGCTTAACAGCATAACAAAATATATGACCCACTGGTCTCAGATCAGTACGCAAGTTCAGGAATCAGAATCAGTATCGGGAAGCAAAGAAATGGTATGGGACCGTCCCTAGGTGACTTACAGCAAGGTCTCCTGAAATGTTGGCTCCAGCCAGAATACCAGTGGCTGCAGGGAAGAAGATGGAGAAGACGGAGAAGAAGGTCTCGCCTCGGAAGTCAGGACCCATGTTTTCCCACATGATCATACCTGACAGGAAAACAGAGTTAGCATTTGGTGCCAACACTGCTAATGCTAACAGCCCTCAGGGTTATGATTCCGCCTGAAAACAATCTGTGTGTGTGTGTGTGTGTGTGTGTGTGTGTGTGTGTGTGTGTGTGTGTGTGTGTGTGTGTCCTACCGTCGTAGCCAAAGAAGCCCACAGATTCCTTGGCCTTGACAGTAATGAATGTTCCAATGAAGTAGTTGAAGATGGCTGTGACGAGGACAACGAGCAAAAATATCTGGGCCTGCAGAGATGAGAGTCATTAGTCACATGGGATCTCTTAAACCAATGTATGAATCGCTGCCGGTGTGTGTCCTGAGTCTGCGGGGGGTTTCATCATGAAGCCTAGGACTTGCATCAGAGACAGGATCCTGTTCGTACCTTGGCCTCCCATTCCATTCCTGCCACAGAGATGCCCAGCAGGAGGATGACCGTGATGGTGCCAATGATGCGAATATCGTTGATTTCATCTGTCATCATGACCCCTGAACCCTGAGAGACAATACATGCAGCAGTTAACGGACCTTGAACTGCCAATGACCAACGTGCACACACTGGAGTTATTTGATATTACAAAAAACTGATGGGGAGCGCCCAAATCAAAACTACAATTAAGATGCTAACTTGCCGTTTTAACCCAGGCCTCTAGGTTAAAACAGAACATTGACATGACCCCTGAGAGCCAAACAGTAGCATGGCAAATACAAACCCGCATAAGGAAAAATACTGATTTGTTCAGCTTAGTTGAAGTAAGATTTTCTGTACAGATGCTTTAGACAGTGAGTGGATATCCCCTCCACCTCCACCATTTCCACAGAAGCTAGAGCTTTTGCAAATGTGCAGCGCGGTTTGCTGCAACAACCTTAGGGCTCAGGTTCTTAAAACTAAATCAGACTTACAAATGGAACGCACTATTACACCGACAACGGTCTGAAGGCACAGTAAGGCACACAGACTTACAGCAAGAAGTTCCACAACAGTTTCAGCAAAGCCCACCACATACATGGCTACAGCCACTGCATTGGCGAAAGCAAAGATCAGCCCGATGGAGCCTCCGAACTCTGGGCCCAGACTCCTCGAAATCAAGTAATACGCTCCACCTGGAAATAAGGGAATGGACTGGACGTTAGTACAAGTTACCTGTTGTGAAAACTACTCATTTTATTTGTAACCGTATCTTTAATTGACTATATGTGTACTGGATTGTTTATACATACATCTGAGAGTATGGCACTGGGGAATAATTGTCAGTCTGTCCCGGGTCAAGCAAACATATGGTCCAAACTGTCAGGCAATAGGACTGGGCGATAGGGAGAACATCAGATATCGCAATATTCTTGTCCTAATACCTCGAAGTCGATATTATAGGGTTGACAATTAGTACTTTAACAAAATATCTTCAGAATGAGATTCAAGATAAATAATCATCAGTAATGTAGATATAATGACTAAGTGGGTAAAGATAAAATAGAATAGAAGAGCTACACCAATCTGGTATGTTCAGAAAATGACATCACTTTACTGTACTGCAGCCTTTAAAACCAGTAAACAACGACACTTAAGCCATTTATGATATTCCGATTTCCATAATCTAAGACGATAGCTAGTCTCATATCACAATATCAATATAATATCCATATATTGCCAGCCCTAGGCTCTTTCCTTTGTGGATTCATGTGTGGATTATTTCCTGGATGAACTGATTAGTTTTCTGGTCTCTAAAATGTCAGAAAATGGTGAAAAATATGGATCAATGTTCCCCAAAGCCCAAGGTGACGTCCTCAAATATCTCGTTTTGTCCACAACTCAAAGATGAGAAGAGGAGAGAAGATACTAGAAAATATTCACATTTAACAAATAGTCACATTTCACATTTTCATGAAAAATGACTCATTATGGGTCTGACATTTTATAGACCAAACTATCGGATTAACTGAAACAATAATTGACAGATTATTAGACAATGACAGTAATGGTTTGTTGCAGCCCTGCTTGCCGTCTTGTAATCAGGAGTGTGGTCCCCCCGCTACGTGACAGGCGCGGTGCTATATCTGTAACGCCACGCCTGACGGTGTCACTTCAGCCGATTACGGTCCCTATCAACCTCCCAGCATCCTACAGTCCTGTCCCCTGAGGCAGAGAACACCCTCACTGAGTCCAAACTATCTCATCTGCCCTAGAAGAGATCCAATGATCCAATTTAAGGAAAACTAAAATATAATATCCACTTCAATAAGAGTCATCCTTCATCGAACTATGAAATATTGATCTAATAAGAAGCCTATTTTGCCTGATTCAGTGACTGAGGAATGTGTAATATCCTCACGGGACCACCCAGTCACAGCTACTGTTACTTTGGTTCACTTCAACATTAAACTGGTTGACTTTCTGAGAGATTCTTTCATCCGGCTGCAACTAAAGATGCCCACATAATGCCACCATAGTGATATCATACTGACATCCATATATGAGGCTAGATATCTTACATTTTGGATATTGTAATATCGTAAAAGTGTTGTCCTTTCCGCATTACAGTAGTCTTTTTTTTTAAACTTACCAGACTGTTCTTGTTGTTGTGTTATCTGCCTTTCCCTACTTAGTCGTCATATCCACATTACTGATGATTATTTATCTAAACTCTCATTGTGTTATTGCATGTTTAGTGAAAGCACCAATAGTCAACAATATTATATCCACATCTATGTATTTGGTCAGAAATATCATGAGGTTGGATTGTCTCCATATGGGCCAGCACTACATAATGCTACACGAGGTGTGTGATGTATGACTGATGGCGGCTAACGCTGCCTTCAAAGTCACACAGGTGGATTCCCACCTGGCTTCTCAGCAAACACTGCAGTGTGATAATTGTACAGAACAAAGTGATGAATACCTCCTCGCACAAATCCATTGGTGGCGATGGCAGAGGTAGAGAGGCCGGTGATGGTCGTCACTACGGTGGCCATGGCAACGATCAGACAGGAGAGACCTGCGGAAGAAAACAGGTTTGAACTGAAAAATGTGCAACGCAGTTAACAGATTTCTAGCAGGCGTTCCAGTAACTCTGCACCGCAGGGCCAAGCTACCGCCGTCCAGTCGGCCACATGTGCCACTTTGTGCCGATATTTCACATCAAAGTGCTGGGGGGTCGGGGGCAGTGGGGAGAAAGTGAGAAAATAACTGACAGAGTGTCGACCACCCAGCCTGCACCACAATGTCAATAAAGCCAGGCTGCGTGCCACGCTGCCGGGAACTTCTCTTCTCAGTGAGATTTGAATTAGTCAGTTATGTGCAGTCACATCAAAGTCAAAGACTGGCTAAGTATCAAACGGCTCTCTGAGTCTCTGCAGCCTGGGTTATCTAACATCAGTTAACGGGGACAACCACGCTCACGAGGAGCAAAAGGACAGAACAGACCCAATTAACAAAAAAAACTGTTCTCAGCTCACTTCTCTCCAGTGGTAGATTTCCATGCAGATAGTTTTGGTTCAATGTGTCCAGGTCTTATCTCTTTGGGTCCAGTTCATTTCCTTTGCGGTTTGTTTTCCATTTTCCATTTGATTTCATAATTTGTTGGTTTGAATCTGCTGCCCTGTGTGAAGCACATTGTAACCTGGGTGTTGAAAAGGGCTCCATGAAGAACATTAAGGTGCGATTTGGGAGGTTTTTCATCATGCACAACCAAACACGCAAGCATTAAATCCTTCTAACACCATGGATATGGAGCCACTCGGCCAGCCACGTCAAAATACTTATTTACCAACTTAAATATTGAATAGAAAATAATCTCAGAATGAAACACAGAGCGGAGTTCACTATGCATTCACTAACGTGGGTTTGTTCTTCGGGAGTGTTTTAATCCAAACCGCCATTGGTTTCCTGAACTTAACGGGTTGTTTTGGTGCCTAAACTGTCATGGCCGCATGGCACTCACTTCTTCTGTCTAAACTCCACTACTACTGCCCCCCCACGGCCATCTGGCGGTGCCTGTACCCGGCTCACAGTCACCTATTGGCGGCTAAACAACTGTCGCTGGTAGCCGACGTCCCAATTCAGCAGGACATGGATATGTAGACCAGAAAGGGGGAAATCTCACGCAACAAACCCCCCCCCCCGGCACACCATGGTACTTTTCCTCTAGATGAAGAAAATCCAGCTATATTCTCGTCATTGCATTTCAAATACTGCACTTCAATTTCATGTGTAAACACTAATGTTTTCCTTAGGAAGGGGCACGTTACAGGCTGCGGTTGGTTGATGACCTTAGTCTATAACGTGGCCATTATTATTTACAAATCACAAGGCTCTCCTATGCTCCAACCTGAATGGTGACATCATCAAAGTGTCTTGGAGGTCCCAGTGCACTGACCCCCCCTTTACAGATGGGAAACGTGGGGAGCCAGAAACGTTCTTCTGAGCAACAGACTGTGCAGAGCGGTTCATGTGACTCGAGGTGATGCTGTAGACACGGCAGATTGTTGTCCTCCAGTGACACGGCAGTGCAGAAAACACACTTTCTCAAAGAGGAACAACAAGTCTTACGCCATCTGCTTCTTCTGGTGAAGCAACAGTGTTCTCACGCCCTCAACACACAACTTCTCAAGTCCAAAACCCAATCTCACAATCAATACACAATCCAGTGTTTTCATTGTGTTTGTGGGAGAGTTAGTGTGTGTGTGTGTGTGTGTGTGTGTGTGTGTGTGTAATTGGCCGGGGGTGACGGGGTCCTTCCTCAACAAAATGTTACATCTTTCTATGTAAAAAAAAAGGAAATTTCCCAGTACGTTTAGTCTCTCTGTGGGTTTTTGCATCTATCTGTAGTCGTGTTGTGTCTCTTTTTGGTCATTCTTAGTTTTCTTTGGGGTTGGCAATGGCTAAACACTGCTCCAACAGCCACTAGTGGACCAGAATCTCCAAAAGAACTACTTCCTGTCCCTGTTCTACTTCCTGTCCCTGTTGTGCAGGTATTCCACAAGTGGCCCTGGTCTAGAAGAAGTCTCCCAGCTAATCCTGCCTTGAACTGACCAAAGCTGGAGAAATAGTTATCAGCTGATGGGATCTTACCGAGCTACTGAGCATGTGGGACTCCCAACAAAGATAGGATAGAAATGAGATGTCTCACTCTGGAGCTAAAACTAGTGAGTTGTCTCACTCTGGAGCTAAAACAGAGACCTAAACACACAGGGTGAAAACAGAAATATGGTGTTTTTTGAAAATGAAACCATGTAAACCTATTCTGGAACAACCTCAAAATACAGTTATGAACCTGAAAATGAGCAGAATATGGCCACTTTTAAAGACAAAACTTGCTTAAAGCACGCTACAATCTACACTGCAATTATTTAGATCTGAGAAAAGTCTTGTTACATTCATTCTAAGGTGCTGCACCTAAACCTTACAGTGGCAGGGAAAACCCAGCAATCAATGGAATATTATTTTAAACAGGTCAAACGTGTGTTAATAAGTCCCAGTTTTCATACGGTAGGTGATCTGTGCTTACCAATTCCAGCCTGACCCACGATCCATGACATGCGGATGAAGAGCATCACACCCCAGATGTTCAACATGCAGCGGACCTGCACAGAGAAAGGGACGGGTCAGTGCTCCATTTATGAACTGCTGCCTTTTACTAATGAATGTCTCCACCATTATTTAATATTAAGACTAGTTGGGTTAACTTGCAATGCTTCACATGGCAGGATTTTAATATGAGAACCAAAAGAAACCTGCATGGTTCTCACAGGGCTGGGAACCAAATGTAATACTTTTTAGACACTGACCAAATTGCCTCTTTATTATGGAGTATCAAAAAATGCCTCATCAGTGTCAGATCTAATAATGTCTGTGATTGGCTGTCTAACTTTACGCGTCGTAGAAACATGCAGGATAAACTTACACAGGTAGCCCGAGCTGACAGATACAAAGATTTGTGCTGTGATGTGTAATGTGACGGTATGGCTACCCAGTCCTAGTGGCTCATGCTGGGGTGAGGGAGCTGCAGAAAACCCCAGCAATGCATTCTGCTGCATGTCCTTGCACAAAGTTGTAGTTTGAAAAGAAATGAAACATAAAATCCACTTTGATAAAGTTAGAAAGTCCTCAGAAAAACTCCATAATATGAGAATCAAGTGAAAAAGTCACAATAGAAATCAGAATTAAGTTGAGAAAAGTTGCACTACAAAAACATTGAGAATCATCTTAACATAATATTGATATTCGACTTTCTCACATGAAGTTAAACTTCTTTTTCTCAACTTTTGATCTCAAAGAATTACCACTTCATTTTTAAGACCTTTATGTGGTCAAGTTGCCATGACAACTTCCTCTCCAAGTTCTTTTTTGATGAGCCAAACTCATCAAAAAACTAATGGAAACAAAGTCATTTCTGACTAATCCCCCAAAGAGCTTGTGTTCATGTCCTCAGCAGTGTTTCCTCCAGTGTAGTGCCAGCCTGGCAGCCCACCAGGCCCACCCCCGCCACCAGGCCTAAGACACAGAATTAGCCTATTAATGTATTTTCAAGAAGTTTTTATTTTTTTTTTTATATCTGTAGCACTGACTTAGTGTAGGGCCATATGGAATTGTCATATAGTTTTTTTTTTATTTTAAATTTTGCGATTCCGTCCATGATTCTGTTATCAAAGCATTAATGTAGAGACCAATAGTCTGGGACTGGCTCCAGACAAAAATAAAAACACTAAAGAACTTTTCTCGCGGAAACATTTGCCACCAAATAGACATAAGCTCACTGAAACTAAGTTCAGAACAACTTGATGAAAGCCTTTAGAAACCACGAGACATGAGGATTAGTGCGAGGTTAGAGACGACGTACAGACGGAGCAGGACACATGTACATCCTCTGAATATACTTCAACAGAAGGAAACGTGTCAACGAGAGTGCAACATGAACCACATCTCTCAGGCGTCGAGTCATTTCTCCCTCGGCGGTTTAACCACCCCCCCACCCTGATCTGAGCCACAAGCTTTTCACAGCAATATTCAAAAATCCTCAACACCGTGTCATCTACTCCCACGTACACTTCAAATTATACAGCGGCACTCTTATCACCTGTGAACCACTTCACTCTGTTGAACCGCCCACTTGGACGTATCAACACATTACGGCCATCGATTCATACACATGTCAACCATGTTGGTGCTAATTACAGTCAAATATAGGGCTGCCCCCTTTTAGTCTAATCGGCCTTATGGTCTTAGTCCATTAGTCATTCCTGTGTGTTTTTCCTCAGAAACATCCGAGCACATCTCAGGTAAACACAGGACTTAAAGTGGTGCTTTTGCACGAGTCTTTGTGGAGAAACAGTCTTACAGATGGTAAATGACTGCATTTACATTGCGCTTTCCTTTAGTCAAGGAGAGCCTAGTAAGATCCAAGACATGTGTGGAACCATTGGTGAAGTGAACAAACATGACGCCATTTCTCTCTCAGTAATAAGCAAGCTGCAAAACGTAGAGAAGCATTTAGTTTCAGTGCTAACTCTGGTTTATCTGACACTGGCTGCTGACTGGTTTCTTTCAAATGTAACCCAACAGTAAGACTCTGTTATAAAGTCTTGATACTTCTTTAAATCAAATGTTTAACGTGTTTAATGGTCACCTAAACTCACTCATTCAACAAATGTGTTATATATGAATATGTTTTTGCATGCATTATGTTTTTTTTTTACTCAAAGCTATAATATGAAGCGCTTTGGCCAAAGCCAGGTGTGTGCACCATAGCAGCCCTAAACCAGAGACCCAGATCCTGTCAGCCACTGGGATGGGGCACTGAGAACCGTATTACCATTCCAATGAAATCGTTGCTTTATTGGAATTGTTGCAAAATTTGGTTTAGAATCCAATCATCGGTTCCAAATTTTACCAAGCACAACTTTTGGTTTCCGTAGCGACCACTGTACTTCTAGACGCTTGTTGTGCTGCAGCCATGGCGCACAGTTAGCGGCGCTCTAAAGTGTGGCTAAAAAACCCCGGTCAATGTGTAAATCTCCATTAAATCAAAATTATTTTTCCTCTTACATGTGAAATAAGCAATCAAATAGGAACCGGAATCAAAAGGAAGAAACGCTATTGGAATCAGAATTGTTAAAATGAAAATGATGCCCAACCCTCTGCCACTTTGTATGTGTTGTGTGTCTGTATCAATCCTCTGCATGTCAATCTCTTATGTTCGTACTTTTGGTTTCTCAGCAAGCGTGCGTCTATCTTAATTCCTCACTTGACCTTTTCTGAAGTTATCTCAGGACATTTTACAGATAGAGTCGATCTAACCTCACTATCAGTTACACATACACAACTATTTGATTTCCATGTGATCCTGACAGTTCTTCTGGGTCACCTGACTTGAAGAATAAGAAATGTGATGAGAAACAAAAAGGTAACAAGAAGAGAAGCCTAAATGAGGAGAAAGGAGAGCAGGGTTCGGACAGGACTCACCAGCACCCCTTTGATCCAGCCAAACTTGACCACTCCTTTGGACTCCGCTGCTTCTTTAGCAGCGGCCTCCTCGGCCGGGGTCAGCTCGTCCCCGTTGGCGAAGCCATCCTCAAACGGCTCCTAGAGAGCACAGGGAATAAAATCAGGTTTATATGTGGAGAACCATTGGTGATGTCATCAACAGCTCACTGAACAGAGCTTTTAAAACCTGGATTTTAACGCAACCACTCATGGTAACCTTTAGCAGAGGGGAAAAAAATCCAAACACGCTTGTATCGTATTTTTTTGCAACAAATTTTAGAATCGATTCTGTTCCATTGAATCATTATTTTTTACCAATGATTGACCTAAATGATTTCGGTTTCTATGGTAGCGCTGCAGCGACTACATGTCTGTTTCCAGCTAAACAGATATGATATATTGTTGAAAAGAACATCCCAATACTCAACACTATCGAATCGCAATAAATGAAATTCACAATACCAGTCCAATCAGCACCCATGTATCAGAAAGAACTGAATCAGGACTAAAGCACCTGGTCCCAGCCCTAGTAAACACTTTGGCCAAAAAGGGGGGGGAATCCTGACTGTAGCTGTGCTGGGACAGGGAAGCCCCAGGCTGGAGTATGATTGGCTGAGACAAAATGTCAAATGACCAGTCCTTTTCATAATCAAGTAGAAGTCAGAAAAGCCATTAAAATGTACATTATAGAAACATGAAACCTCGAATTATTCCTTCTGACTGCTTTAGTCTACTGGCTTCACTGGACATGCTGAGGGGAAAACTGGGAGATTAATGCCACACATTTCAATATTTTAATGGTTCAAATCTGAGAGAATAACTGAGCTGTATTTCAACGTGATAGCCGGGCTACTTTTGATTAACACCACAATATGAATATCTGCACAATAATCATGTAATCTAAATGTGACCGGTCTCAATTTTCTTGACAACACTGGCTCTGGAGACAGACAGACACACATGGCTGTTACTACAGCAGTTAAAGACAGGAAGCCCCCCGTGCACAGACAATGCTGTGACGTCGGAGGCCTCCCTGCCAGGACTCGTTGGGTATACAGCGCACTGTCCTGTGTGCATTTATAGCACTTGTAAGGATCTCAAGAAGAACTCTGCAGACCAAACCTCGACACTTATTGGGAAGCTTTTCACAGCATTTCATCTCCCCCACCAGCAGCCAAGAAGATTGTTCTTTACTTTCACAACAGTTTAACAAGTCCACCACAACCTTCCTTCTCATGGCATATACACACACACACACACACACACACACACACACACACACACTTAGCTACAACAGAAATTGGCTTGCTGCTTAGAAATATACAAATGTTTAATATTGTTTTTTTTCATTCCAGGACCATGATTGTCAAGTTGCAAATGTCAAGACTAGGACTATGTGTACGTTGGGTTTTAGGCTGGTTTTAAGGAAAGCCCATTGGCTCCCCCTCAGGGACAATGAACCCCTAATGCTAACGGAGTTCCCATGTCAACTGACTCACGATCACGAAGGCCGAAAGAATGCAACTAAAAGCCGCTTCTCAGATCTAATGATTGGAGTTGGACTTCTATAGCAAGTTCTGTTTTTAAGCTTTTTGGAGTGTTATTTATTTATCATCTGCTCTAGCTTTCCGACGTTTTAGAAACAGATATGGAATCAATAATTGGTCCAAAAGTACGTGGAAAAGAGACAAAAAAGCAAAATACACATTTTTGTTTTAAGGAACCTAAGTCTTCCAACCCAGTCTCACGGCAGTCTGGGACTGCATCACCAAAAGAAATCTATTAGATTGTGATACCTTCACGACATTTTAAAGATTTTAGTGATGGTGTCACTTTTTTTTTTTTTTTTTTTTTTTTTTTTTAAGAGGTTATCATGGTATTCATGTCTTTATTTTAATGATATTATTTTGGTCTTATTACCGGTCAAATATGGCAGCATGCTGTAAGACAGAACACTATACAATCAGAGACTGGGACAGCGAGCAGCCAGGATCGCTTCCATGTAAACATATTTAATCAGAGCTTTTGTCACCAGCAACCACATGTTGCTCAGTTTTGTTCCAGTAACTTCTATCTATACTGCATTCTAGTTGTTTTGTCGTGTAGTAGTTGGTTGTGCCATGGGTCAGAGGGTATCAGAGGTCAAAAGATGAGCCAATCAATGGGCTCTGCTCCTGCAGGCCCCAACACCTGGCTGGAAGGGCCGCGTTCAAAGTGTGTGTTATCATTAAATCTTGATGTCAGGTGACGGTCTGCCCAGGCAAGCACAGCGAACATGGTCTGATCAGCTCGGCCCACATCGTAGTGTATTACAGCATACTGTAATATTTGACTGGTAATATTTTGACTGGTAATAATAATAAACTAAAAAAATGCATACCATGATAACGTCTAAATAAATATTGATAGATGTAGCATTATAGTTTTAAAAATATCGATAAACAAAGCAATCCAGCATCCCTGGCAATAAGACCAAATTATTATTATTATTATTATTATTAATAATAATAAAATAAATGCATATAACCCATGATAAGAGCTGGCGAGTAAATGCTGATTAAAACAGCAGTTATAGGGCTAAAAATACCAATAATATCAGCGCTGTGTAGAGCTTCTGTGCTGCAGAAAGAGTCGCGCTGTGATCACGACAGATGCTTCTAATGGGACACGTGAGCCCAACACGGTATCAGGATCTAACAGATTTCTTATCGTGATGCCATCCCAAACTGCCGTGAGACTGGGAAGAGGGAAAACACCGGTTAGGGAGTCTCTGACGATAGCGCCACCATTCTGGGGCCTCTGGAGTCCCAAAAGGTCTGGTTGGGCTTGCTTTTGATCTCGATGTTCTCTGGACAATATGGACTACAACTGACATTCCAGTGTTTACATATTGAGACAGTGGTCTTTGGATATGAATGACCTTGACTTTATGGATCCTGTAAAATGGAACAATTCCATCATTGGGAAGGCCGTGCTGCTGTAGTCCCGGCCTGCTGGGGGTCCATTGACCAGCAGTGACGTGTGTAGGCCCTCAGGGTCCATGTCCACTGATGAGGACAATATTGTTTTATTGATGCACATTATGAGGATACTGTCTACTGACACTAATTCTTGACAGTGAGTCAATTATTCAGGTATTAAGGGAAATAAATATATTAAAATGAATGGCTCAAATAGTGTCCGTGAACTGAAGAAGGAAACAAGCTTATACAAGAGAAAAACTTGTATTCTTAAATTCTTCCTGTTTTAATGAGCACATTTAATAATATAGATTCTAGATTTTGTTTTAATTAATAATAATAATAATAATTTCTACTGACTATGAAAGTTTGCACAGATTTTTCACATTAAAAGCATTCCAGTGTATTTTCTCCTTTTCTGGTTAGGCTTTTAATGTTTCTTACTGTTCTTATATAGCTAGAGAGTTTCTAGTCTTAAAGACTACATAGTACAGGAACCATTCACCATTCACACACACATACACACACTGTGGCCGAGGCTGCCGTACAAGCTGCCACCTGCAGCTGGGCAGGCGGCAGCAAATAAGGTCTATAGAGAATAAAAGAGCCCGTCTGATAACAAATGATAAAGTCATTCTTTGTCCATTCCCTGTATGGCACAGGGAATAAACGACCTTTGGGACAGTAAATCAATGCCAGATGGAAGCAGCTCAAACTCTGTGAGGTGAGCCATCTGCAGGTACATGGTTACAGGACTATCACATGGGCATCCCATCGCGGGAGGAAACATGAAACAAATGGGAGGCTCTCTCAGCACAGAGTTATATGGATGGTGTTAGAAATAACCCGAGGGTGGCGGGCCTCTGGGACTTACAGAGACAAGAGGTGGGAGGGAGGAGCATCACTTCACCTGGGCCATCTGCCGCCCTGCCCCCCATCCATGACTCAGCAACACTGCTGCGATCTGACACGGCAGCTCCAACAGGCAGCTTCAGCTCCAAAGGTTTCCTTCCTCGGCTTTCTTTTTAACAGCCTAATCACCACGTGTGCAGGCCGTGCACGTTCCAATTAGGGCTGAATATTGAAGACTGAAAATCTGCCTGTAGCACCACAGAGTACCATCCAGTTACAGGGCTGGGCCCCCAATATATTAATTTTTTTTTTTTTATGTTCCTAAAGCGCCCATATTCTGCTCATGTTCAGGTTCATGATTGTATTTTGAGGTTGTACCAGAATAGGTTTCCATGGTTTCATTTTCTAAAAACACCATATTTTTGTTGTACTGCACATTGCTGCAGATCTGTATATGGGGCGGACGCTCCACCAGATGAGCTACCCAGGAGCACTATTTAAAAGGTGTTTGTATTGTACACTACACCATTTAGGTATAGCAAAGCCCAGGTGTCATGTTGGTACTTACCAATTATCAGCTGCTCTGTGGTCTGTATGGATCAACACTTACAATTCGGAATGCAACTGAACCGCGGATTAATTACAAAGTTTAATCAAAATACTGTGAAATAAATATGTAATCTCGCTGTTACTTAAAGTAGGCTAAAAAAAATCTCTATGGAGGGTTGCAGTGAAAAGGCACAATTTTCTGTTCATGTGAACGGGGCACGTAAAAGCAGTTGATGGAGACGGCCATGGCTACTGGAGAGAAAGAACTCGAAAATAGGAGTGTTACGTGAGTATTATGTGGCAACGACGTTTGACCTAGGCATCAACACGACTAGTTAAGTTTAGAAAAAGATGGTGATTTGGATTACAACTCTCCTGAGTAACACATCTCCAGGGTGAAAGTCCTTGGTTTTCCCCAGCAAAGAGAACTCTGCTCCCCGGCTTGAAGGCGCAGGGTTTTAGGTTCAATAGATTAAATTGATCAGTGACCAAACAGTGATCCGATCCATTCCGTGACTTTTGTGACCCCTATTAGCCCCTATTAACAGACTTGAAGCTAAACTATGCAATGTGGGCTGCCAACCTTCTGTTCCTGGTCTGGGCAGAGTTCTGTAACTGCTGTACTGTGTGTCAGTATGAAGCCTGCCATCAGGCCTTCTCCTCCTCTCCCGCTATCTCTGCCATTTATTGGGCACCATCGCTGCATCCAGAGCTTAGCGCCGCCCAAGACGATTGTGACTGGTTCAAAGAAATACAAGCAACCCAGAGCAATTTCTCTCTTATCCCAGACTAAATGCAGCCAGACCATAGTCCAGCACTGACACAGAGCTGTAGAGGACTACCAGAACACTGATACTACCACTTTGATGAGGCCATGCTGCTGCAGAGCACAGCTCCACTCTCAAGTACAAAAGCATGCAAACTGAAAACAGATGTTCCCCTGGCAACGCATATTGAAACAGAAGGGTTTTGTCTTTATACACTTGGAAATGAAGAAACGTGGGTATCTGTTGTAATAATTGAGTGCATTTATGTGATTCTTTCAGAAGGAAGATGGTATATCTTACAGATTACATTAGTCATCTCATAACCCTACTGGGATGGTGACTAATGCAGACAGTAAGACTAGAGGAGGACGTAGTCCTAAAGTACACTCATAATCGGAATCGTTGGCCTCTGAATCAGAATCGAATCGTGAGGTGCCCGGAGATCCCCCCCCCACTCTACATGAGGCTCACCTTTGTCTTTTATCTTCAAGTATTTGCTGTTCAACCCATTGTTCTTGGTTAGAAACCCTGCACAAGTCCAAAGACTGAGGAGCCAAGTGAAGTCATGAAATCATTCCGTTCTGGGTAATAACGCAGAGTCTCTGTTAATGGGCTCCAGCTGTTGTAGAGGGAAGGTGCATGCCTTACGATTTACAGTAGACATCACGTTGGACTTATTTTATGCGATAGTTTCATTAGGTCTACACATGTTTCAATCATTTGAGCACTGACAGACTTCTGTCTGTGCTCAATATGTGGAAACTGTGGAGCTCTGAAGGTTGGTGCTAAATGAACTTCCATGTTAAGTTCATACGTGCTGAGAGTAACTCTTTAACTAACCTACCTTGATCCCTAATAGGATAACAGCCAGCTAATAAATCCCTTTATTAGGCAAACCGAATGGTGTGAGTGAGTGAGTCCCAGATGTACTAACGCTAGATAAAATAGAATTTTGGATGCCAGCTGTTGGTACTTGACTGAGTTTCCACACTGAGCCCTAAACAGGCTCAGGTTCACATGGCAGAAATCTCTCTGCGTTTACATTGAGAACGTGAGCCAGCTGCTAGCTAGCCCCAGCTAGCCGAGGTGGCAGGAGGTTAGCAAGGGCTGGCAGGAGACCGGCGAGCTGATTTCCCGATCCTGATGAGGAACTCAAAGTCAGATGCCAAAGAATAAATTAGATATGCCAAATTGTAATTATATAAGATTTTTGGTCAAACTATATATATAACTTATATATAATCATTTTTGGCACCTGACCCTATACACATTCATGGTAACAAAAATGACGGGGGTGTATAATAATAAAGAAGTTTACGTCATAGGCTGTGTATTTGTGTTATTAAATTATCTGTGACAGTGATTTATAACTAAAAGATGTATCCTGGAATTCACTCCAAACTATCATTTGGTTAATGCATAAACAATCATTTTTAAATTTGACTTAGACAAATAGTTAAATCTCAATTATTTGAGACAATTAAATTGAACAGCAACATTTGGAATTGTTCCAGCTCTATCCATCACTCCACTTTATCTTCCCACAGCAGATGTTAGTGTGCACTACAGCCGCTTTAAATCTGCTTCTGGCACTGATGGAAACAGCTGGGCAACGGGACAGTCTTCAGGTCAGGCTGCTGATGGCATTATGTAAGGGTAAAATCTAAAGGTCGGCTGTGCTTGTGTGGCACCAGGGACACCTCTGATGGACCCCAACGGTACTAGGAGTACTGTTCTGGATGGTTATCTGCTTGTCTTCTACCGACGATTCAAAGAAAGCATTAACACATGTCGGAGGCCTGTTGGCTTTAATTTCTCTTTGTGACACTAATGAAGTTGAAGCTCAGGAATGTGGAAACAATGGCTTCTCCGCATTATGTGCTTGTTCAGTAGACTGTCCACGAATCTGTCAAAAACAATAAAGAGTTTTGACAAACTGTCCATTGGGTTCATTTGCAACAGACACACTATGGGCAGAGCGGGAACGCTGCAAAGATTAAAAGCTGTCAACAGTGTTTCTTCTTAGTTAGGACACAGCCTGCAGCCAGACGTATCAAATCCCAAACGCTGGTTTCTCGGCTCTATCTCTGTTTCTGCAATCCACTGATGATAAGCCTTGTACAGTTTGGTCTACATAGTGGCGTCTGCAGCTGTTTTCAAATGGCACAAAGAACTGTTTGAGAGTTTGTAATTCAACAGACATCTACGCTTTAGGCTTAGGTAGCCATTATATTATTATATTACATTTACCTGAGAAAACTGGGCTCTGCTTTACATTTAAGGAGTTTTACTAATCAATGCTGAATCCTTCCAGACAGAATCCTCTAGTATAGGGTCCAGCAGCCTGTGGCTCCGGAGCCCTATGTAGCTCTTCAGCCCTTCTCCAGTGGCTCCCTGGCTTTGACTAGAACAACTAATATGGAAATAAATCACTTTTTTTTTTTTTTTTTATATATATTTTAGCACCAAATTCTCAGTGGCAAGTCTAGCTAGGCTAACAATGGATTTCATATTAGAGAGAAAAAAATAAATAATAATATAAAGACATATTTGAGATGGAAAAGGTTGTGAAGTCCTGATGTTGGAATTAATGGTGTTAACGGAGACAGCGGTTGTTTCTACTCTGAGCCTGGTCTGCTCCGGGCAGTTTGGACAGCATACACTGCTGCATGTAGCTACATGCTTTGGATCACATCCCTGCTGGAACACGCCGGGTTGGAGGAGATTTGGTTCACTAGCTTTTATCTGTGGTTTCTGACAGCAGGCTATATGCTATATATACACACTGGCTATATACTCTGTTACAGTCCGTCGCCGGACTGTACGGAGGCAACAACAGCACAGACTTGGAGACTAGGGAGATCCGGAAACAGTGACCAATCAGAACAGTAAAAGAGTATATGTCCTTTAAAAAAGGTCCCATGGCATGAAAATGTCACTTTGAGGTTTTTTTTATGGCCTATGGCCCCCAGTGGCTAGAAATGGTGATAGGTGTAAACCGAGCCCTGGGTGTCCTGCTCTGCTTTTGGGAAAATGAAAGCTCAGATGGGCCGATCTGGACTCTTCTCCTTATGAGGTCATAAGGGGCAAGGTTACCTCCCCTTTCTCTGCTTTGCCCGCCCAGAGAATTTGGCCCCCCCATGAGAGAGAGACATCATGGCTTTCAAACGAGCAAAGTGGCAGTTGGTCAAAGCCACACCCCCAGCCTCCACCTTGCCCCCCCTCTCCTCCTCAAAGGCTACAGTATTAGGGGACCACTGAGGTCTATATAAAAGAGACTTCAGATACAGTATTAGGGACCACTAAGGTCTATATAAAAGTATCCAAAGAGCACCATGACATGGGACCTTTAAAATAGAGGATGTTCCCTCCGGACTATTATAGAAAACACCTTCTTCTTAGGAAGCAGGTGGGGGCCACAGAATCACAGAGGAAGACTGGAACGCCAGTGAAAGCTAAAGGAGAAGGAGGATACTGTGTTAGGACAGTTGGTTGTTGAGGCCATTTGTTAGGAAGAGGTTGAAGTTGGTCCTAAAGTCTTCCACAGTGTGGCCTCCAGGTACAGACATGTCAGGCAGACATTCAGTAAGTGCATCTGGTGTGGCTGAGAGCGCTCACTGTTGAATGCACAGCACAGACACAGAACGAGTTAGTGAACATTATCTACATGGCTGAAGAAACACAAAGGCTGGCTTTGCACGACGACGACAAAGCATCGAGAGCTTTGCACGGCAGTGCAAACAGTAGCATGAATCGCCCGGCAGCACTATATAAAAAAGATAAATAAAAAAACTCACAATGCAATTAGATTTAACAAACTTTAACCTTGGACAAAGGCCGTCTCAAAGTCAAGCATGGTTTAAAAAAACCAACCACTTTTCAAGACCTTCTCCAAGTCTTACCAGGACTGACACAACACGCCTAATCAAAAAATAAATAAGTGACTGTTGTGTCAGCGAGCCTGGAACAGTTTCCCTCTGAACCACATCACAGAACCACTCAGACAGCAGTACAGGGCCTGAGTTTGTATCATGGCTTGTGGAAGACTGAGCACTGAATTCAAAGCCCCGTGCTGAAGGTAACTCCCCTGAGGGAATCATTCAAAGCCAGGAGTTAGGAGACTCCCTGACTAGGATTAGGACAACAACATTTATTGTCATTGTCCTTTAAGGTGTGGAATATGTTCGGAATGATTGGATTAGTTGTTTGGTCTCTAAAATGTTCCCCAAAATCGGTTCCTCAAAGCCCAAGATGACGTCCTCAAATGTCTCGTTTTATCCACAACTCAAAGACATTCAGTTTACTGTCCCAGTAGAGAGAAGTAACTAGAAGACATTCACATTCAACAAGCTGACAGAGAATTGTTACGTCTTAAAAATGTAGTCAAACCAACTAATCATCAAAATAGTTGACATCAATCAATTGCAGCTCTAAAAATGTTATGCATAAATATATCAGAATCAGAAATACTTTGATCCCTGAATGGACATTCTGTGTTACAGTTGCACAAAGCACATAAATATCAGAGTAGAGATATAAAAAGGATTGTGGATATGCACGGTATTTACATAGTTAAAGGAATTTATGATACAGTATTTATATAATTAAGGACTTGTAATGGTATGGGTATGTCATTGTTTTAGTAGCTTAGTATTGTATTCACCATAAAAAATGTATAAAGGCTCTAGGCCACCATACATGTTATTGTAGGTCCAGTTTATTAAGTAGGGGGTCCCCTGCATTGGAGCACATGGCGGGGGTAAGCTTCTCTGGAGCCAGGCTGATGCTGATGGACTCTCAGATCACCGTTTCATGGCCTCCCGGCGTGACTCCGTCCCAGGCACAGAGGAGCGATCAGATGTCCTCTGTCTGACACATATCCCCATTGTTTGGGGAAAACCTCCCACCACTCGCTTCATTATTCTTTTACTGCCCTGAAACTCTCCCAGAGTTGGATTCCCTGCTGCCCACTGAGGCCTGTTGATGGAACAGAAACGGCCTGGTCTGACGCTGCAAAGACTTCTGTTTTGGAATTGGGTCGAATTACTCTCCGACTCTGGCAGCAGTGTGAAAGAGGCGAGGAGTGAGGCGCCTGCAAACACTGAGCAGCTTTGTGGCCCAGCCAGGTGACGGCACCTGTGAATAGACTCGGATGGGGGGGGGCACTCCTAGGTCCTCAAAGTTACTGCAGGAGGGCCGCCAAAACTATTGCTTGATCTTTTTATTTTTATCATCAACTTCAAACAATATGTTGTCTTCATCCAGCTCCATTCAAATCATGGACATGTTATATGATATAGCAAATCATTTATGTTGCAATTCTAAAATGTGTCCATTACCATGAGTGATATTAAAAAACTATATGAAGTGATAAAGTGGGATAATACACAATAATCATGAATCCAACATATTAGCAAAGATAACTCAGCCTATACATAACGGCCCTAGCCACTGGGAACTGATAATATATTTTTAGGAGGGTTAAACTACAGTTCCAGTGGGGCGGCTTGGTGGGACACTAAGACTTTAGTCCTATTTTCTAATGCCCAGTCAGCTGTTAGCACAGACTCAACGTACAGCCCGATGGAATCTGGCTTAGAGCTTTTTAAATTCTCCATTTAGCGATTCTGTCATCACCGAGACTGTCGGACTCTACATTAACGCATTATTTGGAGCAGGCAGTCCCAAACAGGCAGAAATAATTGCCAACATTAAAACACTATTCTTATCTAAATCAATATGTTATTTAGGGTTGGCATCGTTTAGATTTTAACATTTGATTCCAATTCTTCCTTTTGATTCCAGTTCTTTGAGGTGTGGCATAGAAACGGGTCACATGCTTATTTCACAGATAAGAGGAACATGTGATTTGGATTCAATGGTGATTACTTCAGAGCGCCGCTTACTGTGCTGCATGGCTGCAACGCAACAAGCTCCTGGAAGTACAGTGGTCGCTACGGAAACCTAAAATTTGGAATCAATGATCAGATGACCAAATTTTCCAAACAATTCCAAAAAAATAAATTCAATTGGAATGATCATTTTTTGACAGGATTCCAAGTTGGAGCCGGTCCTAATGTTAATCACTTGTGACTTTCCATCACATGTGCTTTGTAGAAGTTTATAGAAGTGGGCCACCAACAACCACTTCATTTCCTAACTGAATGGAAATTGAGCGGATCGTGGACACATCCTGCCGTGCGACTCGTATGTGTACACACATATGGCAGGCAGCCTGTAAACATGTCTAAATTAAAGGATGTCAGCCAATTTTCCATGATGCTAAAGACTTACAGGAAGTTGACTTAAGCTTCCTTCCTGGCTTCAATAAGCAGAGGGAGAGGCGACCGCTGTTACATCAAACTGACCTCCAAACATCTTTGACTTGTTCCTAACACCACGCACATGGCCGCTCTGCAGACGGGAACGTTATGGGATGCATACAGCCAAGAGCTCATATTGTCCAAGTGTCCCCTGTCCAAGGTGACTCATTAAGACGCTCTTTTAGCAGGTGTATAAGGAGAACAAGAGGCAGCACTCATTTCCTGTTGAGGACAGGCTAACTTAAACAAAGAGGAAAGAACAGTCTATAAAAAAGAAAATACTGTTTTTAATATTCAGTGCCAGATATAGTGAGGGTATGATTTGAAATGTTTGTTAGTGCCAATATCTAACTATGAGGAAGACATTTTACAAAACCTGTTTCCATTGAACAAAACAATGTGTTCTAAATACAAGCAGGATACTTTGGCTGAATAAAATGGATCAAAAGTGGGGGGAAAAATTTAGGATTAAAATCAAAAACTTTGTGATCAAATAAGTGAAGACAGCGTGACTGCTTTATTATTATTGTACATACATGCATCTATTTGTCAGAAAAGTTAACTTCTAACACACACTTTAATGTCCAAAGTTCACCGTTTGTTCCAGAAAGTTGTTTGGAGCCCAGTCAATCCCGTTGGCTTTGACAGCTTTTTTTCCTATGCGTGTCTTTTGTTTTTCCTCCAGTATCACAGTCCTGCCCATTCATAGCAGCCATGGCCAGTTTGTTATGCCACTCTACAGGGGTGGTATCATGTGAGACAGTGATGTCAACATTCATCCCTCATACTGGGACTGAGCCCCAAGTAGAAGTGGTGCATGTGCTTTGTGAAGTGCTGAGCTTAGCAGTGCGCTGAGCGGACAGTCGATCTGTCGTGCGGTGCTGAGCACTGCAGGAAACAGGAAATGGGAATATGAAGGTCAGAAAGCCCAGGAGGGAATGTTGTTTGCATAGAAATAAATGGATTATGTGGTTATTTGATATGGTTGTGTGTGTTTGGACTGTTGGAATGGCAATCACATGCTTAGAGGGCCATTGGCATGCATAAGTCAAAGCAGTGGGGGAAACATTACTAATACACTAATTGTGAGAATTAAATTTGATTCAGTCTTTTCCTTAGCTTTGTGGAAGACTTTCATGAGTTTAGAGTTCATTCCTAAATAAAATAAATAAAATGCAATTGCACATCACATATTGGAGCATTATCATCACTAGGTCTGTGTCTAAAATGTTGGAAAAGCTAGAGCAGAGAATAAATAAATTACACTCAAAAAGATGAGACCAAACTTGCTAGAGGGGACAAACTACAGTCATTCGTTATTTTTCATGCTCACATTGATTTTACATTCTTTTGGCTTAGGTGGAGCCCAAATAGCTTGGAGGTTGCACCTAAGCATTATAAAAGATAAGGAACCCATGTGAATATTAAAAACAAATGAAAATCAAAAAGGTATCCCTGATTTCAATGTGCCTCTGCAGTTTGAGAGATTTCTAAAGAGGACATGGCTAATAAACGTAAGCTGACTGGCGGTGGGCCCACAGCGATGACTTACTGGCTGAACGTGACCAGTCGCTTCAAGCTGCAGCCATGACATGTTCACTGACAGTCAGGCCAACACAAATATGTTCACAGTATTTCTCAGCATGACCAAAAAAAAAAAAAAACTTGCATTCCACAAGTCAGCTAAGCCTCTTTCATCACTGAGGGTTGTCAGGTTCCACCGAAGGAGCAGCACGTTCTCTGGCCATTCTGAGCTACAGTGCCCTTGAGCAAGGCTCCTAACCCTATCACGTTACATGAACACATACACATAGTTACATAGCACATAGACTAAATGACTGTTTTCAGATCTAATGATTGCAGTTTGTCCACAGTGGACTTTTTATTAGCAAGTTTAGTCTTCAAGCTTTTTGAGTGATATTTATTTATTTATTTGGTCAAGCTTTTCCAACATTATAGTCACAGATGTGGTGATAACAGTCCAAAATTATGTGAAAAAGAGATGCACAACTACCCCAAAGAGAGACAACCCGACTACAAAGAGCCGCCAAACGACCACAGACACCAAAACAACCCCAAAAAAAACAGAAATGACCCAAAAGAGACAACACGAGGGCTGACCGATTTTGGAAAATAATCAAATAAGGATTTTTTTTTCCTCACCAGCATTGCGATTTAATGAGATTATTTTTAAGTTCTTTGTCTTATGTATTATTCAACAAAGACCAGCAATAAATCAATGTCTAGTATGAACAACATTTGATAGATTAAACAAACTGTTCTTTCCTGGAGGCCAGGCCTGTGTGTGCTGGTGAAATTAGATGAAGCATTCATTTATATGAACCTTTCCTTTACTTCAATCACTGTAGTAGAATGAGCACTGTGGAAACATTCATATGACAGTTAGAAAGAAATTACACAAAGGTTACAGAAATATAAAACCAAATATGCGGCTTATGTGTGCTGGAGTTATTTCCTCATTCTGTTTTAAAGTACGTTCATATGGAGTTCCAAACCTTTCGCTGAGTAATGCCTGTCGGATGGTGTTCTGCTCACTTGACAAACTGGTGTTGGGTATTTTAGCCATGCAACCGTTGTAGACGGCTCTTTGTAAGTTTTGACTCAGGTTTGTGGTGTTACCCCGTGAGGTAGCAATGTTAGCAAGACAGGTTTTACACAATGCCTGCAGCTGCTCATCATCTCACACAGTGACATACTGTTTGTGTTTGGGACTAAAGTTTCTGTCGAGCCTGAGACCATTGTATGACCAAGGTTCGCTGTAGCGTTAACTAAAGTTGATGCTTTCCCTAAAGAGTGCGGACTGCTTTGCTCTCGCCAGTCACGTGACCACATTGCAGCCTTTGCGATAAGGAATATTATAGGATATTATTGCAAATGCGATTAATCGTTCCCTACAACACAACGACAAACGGATGCAAAAATCCACACAATGACACAGCATGTGCGGGGAAAGTCTTCCACAAAGCTAGGGAAAACACCACGTAGTTTGAGCTCAGGCTCAATCACCATCTCCAAACTTTCCAGACAGAGAACTCAGTTGTAACCACATTTAAACTCTGGGAGCGTTAGGTAAACAAAGGATCATTCCTGGGTCGTTCATAATCCTTCCCATCAGTCATATTATGTATTCACTAGGTTAATAGCTGGGCTTTTGGAAAATGGCGACATCCCAAAGTGGTCAAGAAACATGAGCAGTCAGACGATCAGTCTGCGTGGAAATGAGCGCAACAAGAAACAACTGTCAGGACACAAATGCCAACCAATTTAGAGGCCGAGAGCCCTGACACCTCCTCTACCATGCTGCATACACAGTTGTCATAACCAATGCAGGAAGTTGCTCAGACCCAACCAATCAAATTGTTTCAGAGGACTTTTGAAGGTGCACATTTTGTTTGGATCTGTACCCTAATGCTCTGCCTGCTCTACACTGGATCTGTGGGGCTGGGCCTACACTTCAGCTTATTGGAGGGTTGGGGGAAAACAAACTCCCACTTTAATTACTGTTCCTGTACAAATGGTCTCGGGGGTTCTATTTCTGACTTTAGGCTCCATGTGACGCACTTGGATGTAGGGATAAGAAGAAAGCCAGGTTCTCGGCACATACTCTCACCCACACAGAGGTTTACAAGCCTGTGTGTGTGTGTGTGTGTGTGTGTGTGTGTTGCAACAGCTGTAAGGCCATGATGCTGAGACAAAAGGAAACCCTCTCCTGTCAAAGGCCACAGCAGAAGCCCAGGGCGTCCTTTGCTTCCTGTCTCTGTGTAAAATCTGTGCAGCAAACAAAGAGAAGGGGGGGCAGGACCAAAAAAAGGGTGAGGGAGTGATTTGTTCCAAAAAAAAAAAAAAAAATGGGCGACGCTTAAACAGCGGCTCCATTGTGCAAGCTCCCAACATCTCCCGTAAAAAGAGCAGCAGAGCCAACAGCTGTAGCTCGCTGGGTGTACTCTGAGCAGAGTGTACCTTGTTTGGCTCATTTTCCTCGTTTCCTTTTAACATCACAATTTCACTAGGTAGGACATGTTGTTCAGCTGTAAGCACGGAGAACTACAACGAAATACTCTAAGGCCTTGTATGTATTATATTCAATTCAATTTTATTTATAGTATCAAATCATAACAAGTTTTCTTGAGACACTTTACAGATAGAGTAATGTAATTGTAAATGGAACGTTTTTAATATAGAGCTTTTCTAGTCTCACTGACTACTCAAAGCTCTTTTCCATAGTACAGGAACCATTCACACACATTCATACACATTAATACACCGAGGCCGAGGCTGCCGTACAAGGTGCCCCCTGCTCACCAGATGCACACTCACCCTCCAATGGGGCAGCATCGGGGGCAACTCGGGGTTCAGTGTCTTGCCCAAGGACACTTTGACATGGGACTGAATAGGTTAAAATCAACAGGTTTTTGTCTATATTGTTGTGTACAACCTTTTTAGAGCTTTGTTGGTTGAGCATGTTGTAGACAGTTCTGCCACTGCAGTTGTAATGCAGCATGTTGGGAGGTCAAATTGTTGTTGTTTGTCCTATTTGCTACTTCTACGTCTTTTTGAAAATGGCCCACTCACTTTTACACTGGTCCACCCAAAATACTATTTCTGCCTACGTCACTGGTTAAAAGTAATGATGCATCTATAATGTCATGTTTTATTAAAAAAAAAAAAACTGGGGTGCCTGGGTAGACCACCTGGTAGAGAAAGCGGTTTTCTGCATGACACCAACATCTATTCTATTCTATATGTGTTGGATTTTGCAGCAATAAAACTGAAGTAAGATCAATAAAAGAGAAATTTGAAACTTTTTAGATAAAACAGATGTGACAAAGTTTCCTTCTGGGGACGCCGATCCCTGACGCCCATACGGTTTCGGTTCAATACGAATACATGACTCGTTGCACCCCTATTAGACACAGTGGAGCAGCTACACTGGAGCAACACTGAGCAGGCATCAATATTTAAGCAAGGCCTTTATGCTTGGCCGCTCCGGCCTGAATAAATCTGCCCTGTCACCGTTTCCCTTCTGACTCGTCGATATAGACCTACAGCACACTACTGCTGCCCGATCAAGAGCCCGATACACCAGGACAGTCAGGCTACATCTACATTGCTACGTTCTGGTTTTAAAGCCAAAAGTGATGTTTTTATCTCCAGTTGAAGAACTAATCTGTGTTTAAACTATCACGCCCAGACCTGACATCTCATCAACATCCTCAGTCTCTTAACGCCCCTGACGGGACAATGAATGACTCATTGATTGCTATGAAAAAGCCCATGGCTAACAGTCAATTGGTACAGTGGAATTTCCATTCCACATTTCGATCTGGGCGCGCAGACTTCAATGTTGGAGAGGAGAGACCACGGTCACCATGACCTTCAGACCCTATCCAAAGCCCCAGATTTCAGACGCCAAACAGTGCTGCCTCTATGAATGTGAGCCGACCACAGCTGCTAATTAAACTCTGCTGTCTATCAGTTGATGGTACAGATTCAGTGTGTAATTCAGTGGTGATGAAACTGTACGCCATGAAGAGCCAATAGGGAACACAACCTTGAGACAACATAAGACCAGCTTTTCATCACTTTCTACTCTGCGGCTGGATATGGGACCAGAGATTAAGGAGCAAGGAAGGGATATTGCTTTTCACCGTTTTTCATTTACTATAAGTGACCGGAGGCAGTGATTAGGAACAAAAGCACCCTGCTCACATTGAGGGACATACTGGACCAAGTTATTCAGTCCCCAGCCCCTACCTGCGTCCTCAAGACCTGACCCAACTCAACTCAACCCGACTCATGCTGCCAAATCAGAAACCCTTAACTCAACCAAACACCCCAAATGGACATTTCATGCCTTTTTCTCTCTGCCAATCACCTGCATCCATGTGTCACAAATACAGGAGTAGGGTTGGGTAAATTTGGTAACCGCTATTCAGATCCAAAACGATTCTAACTAAGAAACGATTCCATTGGAATCATAATTTTTAGAAATTGGAACTGGTTCTCGATGCCCAATCCTAGACAGTAGATATCAGATGAAATAAAGTTACGTTTGGCTGTTACATGTGCAACATGTTTGCAGTCTGGAGTGGGAGCCTATAAAAGGGGAAAGACCCGGTTTGGGTGTGAGTTTTCGATGCTCACTGACTATTGACCCATTAACCAACTGTGTTGGTTCTAACTTTTTGCAAACTGCTTCCTGCACTGATAGATTGGAGATTACATTTGAGTTTATTCTGAACATTAAGGTGCTTGCTCAACATCAGCACACAACTTTTGCAATATAGTGTGTCAACCTGCACCTAACTCTAGCAGGGTATAAACATGACAGAAGAACATGCAACAGTTCCAGAAGTTGCACAGAGACAGGCTTCCCTGCATTGTTGAAATGCTTTGCACACTTCACAACATGAAAGTTGGTTACTGGTGACAACTGGGGGCATTCTAAACCCACCTCCCCCATCTCCATCTGTACTGTATGTATAGGTCGTTCCATGTATTGTTTGCCTAGCTGTAAACCAAGTGCCCTCTGGGGACAAAAATTAAAGTTGATATTATTCCAAAGGATGACTCATCCTCTGTCTCTATTAGCCTAACACACAAACCAGGGCTGGGCATGGTTTCAATTGTTTTAGAAATACTAGTGGTTATACCTGGCCTCCGGTACCAAAACCTCACTTTCAGAAATAAAAAACATGTACCCACAAAACAGTTTTCATTGAACCAAACGAGGCAAAACTCTAAGTTGTTAAATGTCCAAACACAAGCTGCGGTACAAGAGCTCAACTAAATAAAACTGTGTAGAGTGCAACGTTTTGATAGAAAATCAGGTAAAGTAAGCAAGATTATGAGTCTGGCCAGACATTCTATATATTCAAAAATGCACTGACCCAGTCCTAGTTAAACATCTTAGCAGTTTAAAGATGCCTGTGATGGACCTAGGCTAGCTGTGTTGGTGCTAAAGCTAAGCAAAACAACTTGGGAAGAGAACTGGAAAGATGAAATATTAAAATAAACGCCAATTATTCTGATAATCAAATCGGTTGGAGTAATTTTCTTATGAAAAAAAGTCAAACTTGCGTGATGTAAGTTTTTAAATGTGAATATTTTCTATTTCCTTCTTTCCTCTGGGACAGGAAACTGAATATCTATAGTTGGGGACAAAACAAGACATTTAAGGACGTCAACCTGGGCTTTGACATTTCAGAGACCAAACAACTAATCCATTCATCCAGAAAAATAATCCAGATTAATAAACTTGAGAACCCGATATACACAATACTGATATGTCGTATCAGCTGATAAGTAACAAATGTCAGATGTGATTAAGGTCATTGAGAAACTGTGTGTAGGCTACAGATTCTACAATGTCAAATGTCTCCATTGCACTCTTTAATAACCAAATGTAAAAGGTTTCTTAACAGATGTTTGTTGGTAAGAGAAAATTGTTTTTTACCTAAATATAAATCAGTAGTGGTGTAAGATGTCTGTACGGATCAACACTAGGGATGGAACGATAACCGGTGTAACTTTAAAATATCCTTAATATCACGGTGGATTAGGAGGAGATGACAGCGCTCTAAGAGGACCAAGTCTGAAGCATGGCCATATTCTGGTTATTATAACAATGGTGAAGGACAGCTGATTCAAGATAGCTATCCTGTCAGCAGAACGTGCGGGAAAAAAAGTTGTTGCTAAAGGCATCGAATACCGCGATAATGCAGAAAACTGTGATCATTTTGGTCACTCGAACCGTGAGGTTACATTTTCACACTGTTACATCATGAACCGCGGATTAATTGCAAAGTTCAACCTCGATATTAGTGTAAAATAAATGTTTAATGTCGCCGTTACTTTAAGTATGGAGGCGTGAACGCAGCTTAGTGTTCACGTGAATGGGGCATGTTAAAAGCAGCTGATAGACTTTTATGGGCATGGGAACTCCGGCTAAAGAGCTCCGTCATTTCAGCGGCAGTTGGTAGTGGGTTACCGGAGAAGGGGGGCTTTGAGCCGGGTACAGGGCACCACGAGCCACCGGTCATTTTGGCTGACATTGCAGTTATGTGGCAGTGATAGTTAAGTTTAGGCAACAAGCCAGTAGTTAAGTTTAGAAAAACACTCATGAGGAACACATTTACAGGGTGAAAGTCCTTTTTTTGCCCCGGAAAGCAAACTCTGCTCAGTTATTTTTATGTGCTGATGTGAAAATTGATCCAATCCTTGACCTGATACGAGTACCTTGAATTTCGTGATCCATTGCCCAGCCCGAGTATCTGCCTCAAACTCTAAAATATCAATTGGGCTCTCTCAAAACTTCTGAAACAAAGATCACATTTAAGTACTCCACACAGTCAAGCAGCTCCATCTACACTGCCCCTCTGCATCATGCTGTTATCAGCTTTGTTATCAACTATGAAAATCATTGGCTTGAACTGCATCAAAGAACTGTTTTTCTGATTCAGAAAAGACACTTGGGTCCCCACAGCATAGCGGACGGACTGCATTTTATGAATGTCTTCTATTCATAGCCTAGATGTTTACAGTGCAGAGCTCTTTCTTTCAGAGTGAGTAATTTATCACGGTTGTGATGTATTAGCCAGGCTGCTGCTGCCAACAGCCACGCTGAACTTTATCAAAATGTAACCTTGACAAAAGCAAGCGACGTCAGACAAACACACTGCAGGTGAAATGACTCTTAATAATCACTTGCTAAAAGCACATGATGGAAACTCCCCTATGCCAAACTGAGTTAAAGTCACTGAACCACCTGACAGATGTTGAGATATTTTGCAATGTTGACCAACTTCCGGATGTTCTCTAAATTTATAGGGTTAGGTGCAGCACCCAAGTTGTTAAACCTGACTGGAATATCAATGAGAGCATCAAAGCTAACTTAATAACTTTTCTCAGATTTAATGATTGTAGTTGGTCCCCAGTGGACTTCTTTAGAAAGTTTTGTCTCAAAGCTTTTTCAGTGTTTTATTTTTTTTAATTAATTATCGGCTCTAGCTTTCCAAACTTTCCAAACGCATGGACCAAAACAAATGTTAAATTGCATATTTTCATACATATCAATGTCTTGTGTGAAGACCCCTAACCCCCACTAAAAGAAAAACTCTGGTAGTTGTTCGTTTGAGGCCCTTTGGTGGAAGAAGAGTCATAAGAAGCCACTTATGCTTTATGGCCTGGGTGTGTCAACAGCCAGGCCCATATTCTAGTCCACAGTCTGGGGACGACATAACCATGTCCATAAGTAATGGTTTGGTCTGCAGAGCCCTGAACTAAAGCCACCCAACACCTTTGAGATTACCCGGGAGCCTGAACAAGAGAATCACCTGACCAATTACAACCAGCTCAAACTGCTGTGTACCTTTCATAAGCTTATTGTTCATAAAGTAAACACAATGACAGCGCAGCATAAAAGCATCAGCTGTGCACATGTAACCAAGGGCCAGGGCCAGTCATTTTGATAACCTCCGACTCTGAGCCATAGCTTCTGTCTGGACACTGGAATCTGGAAATGCTACAGAGAAACAGAGCAGCGTGCAGGCTGGCTGGGACTCTGTGACCTAGAGGGAAAAGCACAGGATGTTTATACACACACACACACACACACACACACACACACACACACACTTACTTACTTTGTGGGGACCTGTCACTGACATAATGACCCCTTACCCTAACCATCACAACTAAATGCCTAACCTTAACCCTAACCTAATTCTAACACTAATACCAAACCAAAACCTTAAACAGGACCCCACAAGTATACTCTAGGCCTATTCCCAGTTTTTGGACCCCACGAATGCGCGCGCACAAACACACACACACACACACACGATGTGCCCGACATTTGAAGTCATGGCGCCGTGCAATAACTGTTATTACCAAGACTTATCAGCCGTTATTAAGACATTGACTATGAGCGGTAAAGACACCGCGGCGCCATGCCTGTCTCACAACCATGTGGGGGGGCTTACCTTGTCCAGCTCGTCGTGCAGCTCCGACAGGGTGGGTCTGATCAGTTTCTCCCCCAGCGGCGCTGATGTCTGCCGGTAAAAATCGATGTTGGGCACGGCATCGATGGTGTTGTGGCCAAAAGTCCTCAGGTAATAGGTGTTGGTGTGGGTGTCATAGTGATAGTGATGCTGGCCCCCTGTGGACGAATGCAAGCTGGTCTCGCTCATCACCGTGTCCCCGTTCTGCAGGCTCTCAGCCGGCGGCGCCTCCGGAGAGGCCGCGCTCCCCGCTGCGCTCGGATCCGCGAAATTCACCACCCTAAACCGGCCTTTGGCTTCCTCTCCGCCGACACCTGGATCAACACTGGGAGCCTCTGGAGGAGCGACGGGGCTGGTCTTATCGCTGGATGGGACAGTTGTGGAGGCGTCGGAGCTGGGGGACTTATCTTCATTGGCGCCCGCTGCCTCAGCCACAAGGTCCACCTGGAACCGGCTCTGGCTGGGCGTCGGACCGGGCGGCCTCAGCCCAGCATCCGCAGCTAGAAAATCATGTTCCGGAGCGGCGTTCTCTGTCGGAGCAGATGTTGTGGAGGGTGGCGCTGACATGGCACACAAAAAAACCAAATGTACGTGAAAGCAGTGTGGGTAAGAAACACGGTATGGCCCACAAACTAACTGGAGGAAGTGTGGAAGCCCGGGAGCCGCCCCGTGACAAACGGACAACTGGCTTCCTAATTTCGGGTAGAACCCGCTGCTCTGCCCGCAGCTTCGAGCCGTGCGGACAGCGACAACGTTAAACGTAGTAGTGGATAATAGCTCGTTAGCTGTCTCGGAACATGAGGCTACAGTCTACAAACTTTCGGACACTCTTTTTCTTCTCCTCCTCCTTCTTCTTCTTCTTCAACGGCAGTAAATCCAAAATACCCCGGTAACTTTCACTCGCTCGAGCGCTGGACTAAACCCCGTCCACCTCCGGTCTTTGTGTGGTTCGGGGCAGGATGCTGTTGTCGACCTTGCTGCACCTTCTCCTAGACTCCCGGGGCTGCCCTCGCTGCTATTATACACACACTGCAGTTGGCATCACTGAAGGGTGGGCTCGCGAGATGTCATCGATCGCGTCTCTTTTTTCAGTCGGAGGGAAATGTCGCGAGAAGATATCGTATTAGGATAAAGAGTAGGCGTGACGTTCTGCTCTCGTGGAGGGAAGAGATGGGGACTGCGTCAACTCCAACGTGCTGTGTGTCTGGAAGCTTCCTGGCTGTGGGGACTAAACGTTAATAACATGCTGTTTTTACGGAGAGAATTTAGTCTGTGGATGGATCAACACTTCCCTTGTAGTAGTGTATTGTGTCACCAAGATGGCCTTTTAGGGCCAACCCGAGTTTGAGGATTGGTGTACCAAACATATGCCTGAGGCTGAGCCCCAGAAGAGCACACTCTAACAAATGTCTGAGAAACTGCAGTGCACACATGGTCCTACAGCGTTCCGTGTAACCTAACCTCTGGAGACACTTCAGAGACCGCTGTTACCAGTACTGTTAAATGCTTTCAAATGCATTTAGGCTTTTCTCAGCTGTTTGCTCTAATGGTTTCTTAAAGCACACCTCATATTTTCACATACACAAGGCAAAATTACAAATCTGCTGCAAAATGAAACTCAAATCTCAAAATGGTATTTTCTGTTCACACCCATATACTCAATTTCAAACACTACTATGAATGAAAAACACATCAGTCATGGCGTGTTTGCATGTTCCGTGTTACCCTTAATTAATCCTCTCTTTCCATTTGTGTGCATCCATGTCCCAGAAATGCTTGTTCCTAACCGAGCTCTGGGGAGTCATTCCCCGGAGTCCTTATGTTCTTTCCCCCCAGCGTGTTTCCTTGGATCAGGGAGGCTCCAGAAATATTGTTTGCAGCAATCGCCGTGGTCCTGCTACACGTCCTGCGATGCCCTGCTACGTCCTGCTACGTCCAGCTGCGTCCTCCTGTTGGCCAAGACAGACCAGCTCACCTGTAGCCCTTTTTGTGCTAAAGCTCTGATGGCTAATTGAAGAATTGTGCAACATGTGTATTCACATGCAAGGAGACAAAGCTTGAGCTGATAGCACATTGACCTTTTGACCCTACTGACCTCATACTAATATAATAATACCATGTGAGACATCTTTGCTCCACTTTGTCTTCACAAATTGAATCACTGTAATCAGGTTTGGCTGTTTTGGTGGTAAATTCATTTAGACAAGGGATAGCTGTGGCCTAAAATGAATGAAACGATTCTGTAACAAAGAATGTTAATGTAATTTACAGCTTTTGTACAAACAACATAGCTGAACATATTCTTATGATATTTCAACATACCTCAATTAGTAAAGCTAGAGGGCGATAACTATAGGCTGAGAGCAGCTGTAGACTGTAAAAGCTTTTCAGGACCAAGGACCAACTTTAAACTCACAATTACAGATGGATTCCAAACTCAGAAAGTTGACTAAAGTTGAGAGTATTGATTTTGACAAAATGAAGCATATTACTAGCAGAATAACTGTTAAAGACATTATCAGTGTCATCAGTGATCTTTGCAACAGTGTCTGTTGCTCTGAAGGAGGTTTTGCAGCTGGTCGCGCCCAGTGAATATTTGTTGGGTCAACATATTAGTTATGGTGTCATTTAACAGACGATGTGTGTGTTATTAATTATTTCCCAATCAGAATGAATAAAATGTGTTCATACACACATCTGACAGGAGGATTAGTGTCCTAGTAATGACAAGTTATGAAATACAGAATAAAGCACGTGTTTTTCTGAGCTAATGGGAACAGGGTTGTGTCAAATGTACGTCTTTAGTTAAGTATGCATCTGTGCAGTTGTTTTTTTCTTAATATGCTCATATTGTAAAACCTTGTTCTCAGACTGAAACCTGTGGCTTATATGCCGAGAGGCACATTGGTAATTTGATTGCACAAGCAGAAATGAAATGTATGAAGAATATGCATGATCGGTCAAATTGAAGATAAATTAAAGTAAAAAAGAGTAAGTCAACAAATGTATAAAGTAACATAGTTACAGTAAGAAATAATAAAAAGTTTAAGTCAAGTGAGATTAGGTTCAACAGATTGTTTGAAATGGATTGAAGAAGTTCTATTGTAGTGCAGTGTCAACATAAATACAGTATATGAATAATAAGTAGCAGCAGCGATAAATGTTACTGTTAAATTATTGCACCAAGTAATTACATAATTGTCCAAGAATATTGAGACGTGCTCTTATAAAAAAAATAAAAATAAATGATAAACTAAAATGATTGTATAGAGCAGCATATCTACACCAGACTCCATATAAATAATCACTACTTTTAGTGTGTATAGAGCAGCATATCTACACCAGACTCCATGTAAATAATCACTACTTTTAGCGTGTATAGAGCAGCATATCTCCACCAGACTCCATGTTAATAATCACTACTTTTAGCGTGTGTAGAGCAGCATATCTCCACCAGACTCCATGTAAATAATCACTACTTTTAGTGTGTATAGAGCAGCATATCTCCACCAGACTGGATGTAAATAATCACTACTTTTAGCGTGTGTAGAGCAACATATCTCCACCAGACTCCATTTAAATAATCACTACTTTTAGTGTGTATGGAGCCAGCATATCTCCACCAGACTCCATGTAAATAATCACTACTTTTAGTGTGTATGGAGCCAGCATACCTCTACATGTAAATGGGTGAATTAAGAGTTTATTCCAACCAGACCAGAGTGGTGATTGTTGGAACAGTGGAAAGATGAACCAAGACGGCTTTTTATAGTTTTATTTAGTTTCTGTCCACTTTGAATGAAGTGTGTTTTTCTGTGGTCAACACTGGGATGAGATGGACCAACGAAGCAAATCAGTTGTACACACAGTCCTGTCCAACTATCTGTGGAAATGTTGCTACGCTGTTTGTATAAATAAATATTACCAGCAACAGCTGCTCAGATTTTATCATACCTCTATAGAGGTTCACACTACAGCGCTTTACTTAGTTTAAAATACTTCTATTTTAGGTCTATTGGTGAACTATCATTGACCACTTTGAGGGGGGGATACATTTTATCACATTTATCCTCACCGGGGATAAAAATAATTCATGGAGGTTCTCTTACTAGATCTGCCATGCTGTTGATTGGTTGCAACACAAGGCATAGGGACCTGTAGAGCTGTTTATTTATTGTCCTGGTTAATTAAGTCCAATAAACCAGTAGTGGATTGGTCAAATTGGCTCCATCAGGGTCATTAAGTGGAGCAGATGTGAAAGATCACATGGATAAAGTTCTCTGGATGCAAAGAGCACAGCCTGCGTCCAGAGAACTTTATCCACGTGATATGTGGTGTTACCATCGGAGGTCACTAAAACGCCGTCTAACTAAGCCCATCACACACATGGTCAGAAGGTTGTGGAAAACAAGGCACATTTTTACACATGAAAATTCTTTATAAATCCAGACTTTTGCAAGGAATGTAGCAACTGCTAATTTCACCCTGCTTCATGCAACTTTTTCTTGTGTAACAGATTTTAGAAATGAGGCCCCTGGTTTCAGTCGTGCAACAGAAAACTGTGATTGGACAGATAGTCTAGCTAGCTGTCTGGATTTACCCTGCAGAGATCTGAGGACCAGGTAACCATAGTCCTCAGATTGGACAGATAGTCCAGCTAGCTGTCTGGATTTACCCTGCAGAGATCTGAGGACCAGGTAACCATAGTCCTCAGAAATCCACCAGAGGTTAGAACACCAACACAGAGACAGAGTACGGGGACGGACATCTGGACAAAAATGAGGGTCATCGGCGGAACAATCGCGGAAATGAAATGTCATCGTTATAGACTACGTCATACAGATCTTTAACAGATTGGTAATGGGCAAAATTGTTCTTGTGGGGGTTTTCAATCACTTCATTCAGATCACTATAAATATTCAAATTCAAAGTCTAACTCACTGAACTGAACCACGTCTGAACGACTTATATGGATTATACACTATCTAAGGTCTGAAAACACAGTCCTGCTCGCTAGTGACCTGAGAACAGAGAGATAGTCATGTACTGTTTGCAAACTGAAAGCTGGCCTCCTACATGACATCCTGGGCCTGTCTGGCTGCAGCAGCAGGGGGTCGTGCTGATAATCACACTGCGACAGCCTTTGCTGTATCATTTCACAGCGGTGTGGAAGGTCAGACCCCCCCACACACTCTGGGGGCTCATCAGCCAGGAGGACTGCTAATCCAGTTAGCACTGTGACACACACTGCTCTCAGCGCCTCCACACTGCTGCAGATAATTACTCCCTGGACTTAGACCTAAATCTTTTAAACCTATTTTACAGTACAAGGTATCCAATGTGCAGTATAACGGACTCTGAATAAGAAACGGGTTTTCCTATTTCAACAAACAATTTAAAGTTATTTAATTGGTCTGTTGAGAATGTTGAGACTTTGAATTTGAATATTTATAGTGATCTGAATGAAGTGGTTGAATACCCTCACAAGAACAATTTTGCGCATTACCAATCTGTTAAAGATCTGTATGACGTAGTCTATAACGACAACATTTCATTTCCGGGATTGTTCCGCCTATGACCCTCATTTTTGTCCAGATATCCGTCCCCGTACTCTGTCCTTATGTTGGTGTTCTAACCTCTGATGGATTTCTGAGGACTATGGTTACCTGGTCCTCAGATCTCTGCAGGGTAAATCCAGACAGCTAGCTAGACTATCTGTCCAATCTGAGGACTATGGTTACCTGGTCCTCAGATCTCTGCAGGGTAAATCCAGACAGCTAGCTAGACTATCTGTCCAATCTGAGGACTATGGTTACCTGGTCCTCAGATCTCTGCAGGGTAAATCCAGACAGCTAGCTAGACTATCTGTCCAATCTGAGGACTATGGTTACCTGGTCCTCAGGTCTCTGCAGGGTAAATCCAGACAGCTAGCTAGACTATCTGTCCAATCTGAGGACTATGGTTACCTGGTCCTCAGGTCTCTGCAGGGTAAATCCAGACAGCTAGCTAGACTATCTGTCCAATCTGAGGACTATGGTTACCTGGTTCTCAGATCAGATCAGTACACATGTTCCACCAAAACAACTTCCTTCCTGAGACTTTGATTTAGCAGAGGCACCGTGGCTCTGTCCGGAGCTTAGCCCCGCCCAAAACGATTGTGATTGGTTTAAAGAACAGCCAATAAACCAGAGCATGTTTTTCTCCCATCCCAGAATGCTGTGTGGACTAGTCTTGGTATTGCAGTTATTGCTGCTATGTATAAATAGCCATTCTAAAGAAATAAGTTTTGAGTTCTTTATTAACACTGATGATCATCATCATCACCACCATCTTCTCACTGCTCACCCAACTTTCACCTTCATCATTGTCCAAGCCTATGAAGTTAACGTGACACGTTAACTTCATAGTCACTGTCATAACTATAAATAAATCAAAAAAATTATAACAAATGCAAAACTTGAAACTAACAAATAGTGATATAACGTTCTATCCGCGTGTTGAGAAATTCCAGAAGTTGTCCGTGAAGCACGCATTGAGGCTTGTATCGCTTTAGACAAATGATTGATGACATTGATGACATACTCTGCAGATTGTGTATGGGAGAATTCACAAGAGTAGAGCGTGACGTCATGTCCAAAGGGTCTATATTGATATCAATGGATTACGTAGAAATTGATTGATTTCGTAGACATTTCTAAGTCTTTACTGCTGCAAATTATAGTAAAAAGACCTCTCTGACACAGCGTATCACAGATCACATAAATCATCTGGAATTACACTCTTTAACCAACAGGTTATTGGGAGAAATTAACCCTTTTGAGAACCAGTTTGATGCTTCAATGCTCACTAAGTTGGTTGGGAACTATTTGCAGCGGCGGATTAATCCACATATGGTGCTCTGTGAGTATTTGTGGCAGCAGGAGGGTGTGTGTGGGGTTGAGTCAGAATAAAGCGCAGTGTGTTAATGGTGAAGAAGGAACATGCCAGCCAACAACAATGGAGCTTTAAGGCACAGGGAAAGAAGATATAGCAGGCTGTGATGCACACACACACACACACACACACACACACAAGGAGAGAGAGACACACACACGTATAATGTCTCAGAAGCATGTACTTGCCTGGAGAACTGTATATGAATAGGCAGCAGGAGAAGGGCCCAGACCCAGATGAACGGCTGGTGCAGTTAATACTTTGAATACTTGAAAATCAGGCACGTGTAGCAGATAGCAACTCATCAAAGAACACAAACTGACAAGTGAAACAGGGGAAACCAGAACAGCATGCACAGAACCTGTTTAACTAATGGAGCACAGGTGGGTTGCACAACAAAGACAGGAAGTTAAACATGACAGTACGACTTTACAAAATACAACAGGAAACAGCCTCAACAGCCCAGGACCATGACAGGAACAGCACAGTCACACCTGCTTGTTTGGAACCCCATTCCAGACCCGATTCGACCGTTTAATGCAACGCCTGTGATCTGACCACCCGGTCCCACGGCATTGGGTGAAATGGTGATGTTATTTAATCTATTGATTCGTGTACACAGACACATTCATGTCATTTTTTTCGTGTTGGTGAGCACCAATTTTAATCTAATGTATTTGAATGGGATGTTTTGTGATCACTGCACGACTACGGTAGCGAGTAGAATGAAAAGCTGAAAATCTTACACACCCGTTTGAGCCATTAGGCACGATAGGGCCAGGCTGCTGAACAAGACCATGTAACAAACACTTAACTTAACTTAACTTAACACTAGCAGGATAACATGACGTGTATTTGTATGTGATATCATCCATGAATTTTAATCAGGAGAGACTTTGTTGCAGACGTGCAAAGATTTATTGGACATGTGCATAATAAGAAATGTAGTCTTTGGGGATTAGACTCCATCGTTAAAGATATTTTAAAGGGGTAGAGAAGCCATACATATTACCCCCCAATGGATCCTAGACACTGGTGATGGTGGAGAAGGAACCTGGAAACCGAACGTAGGACCTGACTGCCGGAAAAGAACTCAGGTTGCTGTGGGTGATGGTGCCCGGAGGTGGCGGAGGAGGACGAGGAGGAGGAGGGTTGCACATTTGCCTGAAAAGACAGCTGGTAGTAATGAGAGAAGACATTTAAAGCAGGATGTCACGCTGTGATTGGATCATGAATTTTGTGGCCAATTCTGATCGGTTTACTGAAAAGTGAACGCCTCTTAACAGCTGAACAGCTTTAGTTTATTTAGAAGTCTTCCTGAAGGAGTTTGCGCTGGGCTTTATTTCTATGTACACAATCATATAAGATGCACAAGAAATAAAGGCTTCTGGGATTGTTGATAACTCAAACTTGCCGAGAACCAAGACACCTAACCCTCACTTAACATTTAACTTAACATATGTACCAAGATAGCATGACGTGTATTTGTACGTGATGTACTTCCCCATCACAAATGTGTAAATTGCCATGAAGACAATCATCTTTTTATAAAGACAATGACATGTGGACATGTGGTTTAATTACAGGAGAGCTTGGAGTGGAAGGTAGATACTAGCTTAATAAACACCTCATTGTTCTGTAAAGTTCTTGTAGAGACAATAAAATCTGCGAGTTGCTCCACTTCTGGGATGCTCCCGGTGTGGTATGGCGAGTGGCGGAGGACGCAGCTGGAATTACATTGAATTACACCCAGGGTGAGCTCCCCCCCCCCCTTAGACCGTATCATGCATAAAAGTGAAATGCTCAAGAAGGCTCACCCCCTTGACCAGACCATTCCAATGTGGGAGACCTTGCAACATAGGCGCGGATTTATGTTGTGCTTTATGTATTTTGACATGGCAATGTTTCATGTTTTTGTTGGTTTGTTTAAAAGCCCTTCTAGGGATGGGCACTGGTAATTTGCAATAGCTATAAATGCTGTGATGCTGTACATTGGACATTTGTTGCACAAATATCTATGTCGGAGCATGAATGGATGGATGAATTCAAAATGCCTCCTGGCTGTTCTAAGAGTGGAAATGACTGTCAGGAGGGGCACAGTCAGCCATGTTAAAGCTCCTTGAGGTTCCTAACGCTATTCCAAATGGAGCGAGGTCCTTACGCCACCATTTCCGTGAGGAAAGGAAGAGAGTAAATGTGCTGTATTTATATACCGCTTTTCTAGTCTTAACGACTACTCAAAGCTCTTCTACATCATACAGGAAGCATTCACCATCACACACATTCATACACTGTGGCCGAGGCTGCCGTACAAGGTGCCACTGCTCAGCAGATAAACACTCACACACATTCACACTCCGATGCGCAGCATCGGGGGCAACTCGGGGTTCAGTGTCTTGCCCAAGGACACTTCAACATGGGACTGCAGGGCCAGAGATTGAACCACCAACCTTCCAATTGGCAGGCAACCACTCTACCACTGAGCCACAGCCGAGCATCCTGTTAGCCCAGTGACACATCCAAATGTCACTGAGTGTGTGTACACAATGAGTGGTATGCACACACAGCCACAGTGGCTTGTGTTGTGTTGGCACAGGGACCAAATGTCGAGTAGAGCTGCTGCTACACACATCTACTACCACATACTACTGCAGCAAAAGTAGTACAGTACATTCTGATGGAGCCACGGCATTTGTTACGGGACCCATTACAATCATATTGCTGGAATTAACTGTAATATCACTGTTACATAATGTCACTGACTGTCACTGAATGTCTAACTACACAGTTTGACACATGGCCTGTGTTATACTGCACACAGAGATTTCATCAAACGGATCGCATTGATGATCAAAGGGACAAAAACAAGGCCCAGGAAGTCCAAGAAATATTCTTTCAAGGTCCTGCACGCAGCATTAGGCTACTGTAAGGTTTAAAGGGTTGGCCAAAATATCTTGAAATGAAAATAAAGGAGACAATGTATCAGCAGGCTCCCATGTCTCTAGTCTCCCTCATCCTGCTGGGTCCTCTCTCAGGGATCTGTAAGATGAGAAGTGGAACACAGGTTTTAACCCCCTAGGTTATTTCTGTTGTGACCATGTCTAAATAATAATACATACATACATGATACACAAGGACATCTTACATGTTTAAGAAGGCATAAATACAACCACTATAAGAAAATACAATAGAATACAAAACAAAAATAGACATCTGAAAAATGCTTAGAAACGTCAGAAAAGCAGTCAAAAAAGTGTTTCGGGAGGGTTTCTATGGCGATGCAGTAGTAGGAAGAGTTAAAGATTAAAAGCGTTCTTAAAACATTTAACATTTTAAATGCAGTGACTGTGTCTGCCTGTCCAATGTGGGAGGGGAGGTCATTCCAGAGTCTTGGTGCAGAGCAGCTGAAGGGCCTGGCCCCCATGGTGGAGAGGCGGAAAGTGGGGGTGACACGGAGGCCCGTCGAGGAAGAGTGGAGGGAGCGAGAAGGGACATAGCCAGGTAGAAATGTAGCTGGGTGCGAGATTATGGAGTGCTTTGCAGGTGATGAGGAGGGTCTCAAATTCAATCACAGGGAGCCGGTGTGGAATGATAAGGATAGGTGTGATGTGTTCAGATAATCTGGTACCACTGGGAATTCTAGAGAGGGGGTTGGAGTCTGTTTGTAAGCTTAGTGGGGATCCCAGTGAGAAGGGAGTTGCAGTAGTCCAGACGTGACGTGACAAGGACATGAATCAGGGTTTCAGTGCTGGATTGTGACAGTCTGAGCCTGGAGATGTTGCGGAGGTGAAAGAATGAAGTCTGGATAATTGCTTTAATCTGGGATTCAGGACTTCTGTCTTATTACAATTAAGTTTGTGTTCATCCAGTTTTGAATGTCTTGCAGACAGTTGCTGAGTAAGGTAGGAGGAAGGTGAGATGACGGTTTAGTGGAGAGGTAGAGCTGGGTGTCGTCAGCATAGCAGTGGAAGTGTATTTTGTGGTGTATCATGACAGGGGAAGGAGGTACATGATGAAGAGGAGAGGACCAAGCACTGACCCCTGGGGGACACCCTGTGGAACAGTCGCACAAGCTGATTTATAGTGTTGTACAAACCAGGAGAGTGCCCCCTTGTGATACAAATGTTGACATTCAACGAGGAGGGGATGTGAGATGAGGTCAAAGGCAGCACTCAGGTTGAGTAGGACGCTGATGGACAGTAGGCCCAAGTCAGCTGCACAGAGTAGGTCATTAGTGATTTTCACCAATGCTGTTTCAGTGCTGTGTTTAGTGTGGAAACCAGACTGGAACGGTTCATACAGGTTATTGTAGTTGGGATGTGGATGTAGTTGATTTGCCACGACCTGCTCTGCCCTGAAGTTGTTCCTATCATCAGGATCACCATTGGGCTTTAGCAAAATAAAACTGCTTGGTTATTTCATCTAGCTTTCATTTCTAAAACACTGCCGAGATGGAAGAAGTAATCACATCCCGCAGTCTACAGTACAAGTCCTGCATTAAAAAAGATACTTAAGTAAAAGTATGTAAACATCATCAGTAAAATGTACTTAAAGCTACACAGCTAAACCATACGTGACCGTGCACCCCCTCTCCTCCACACAGTTACTAGTAGCCAAGGAGGACACGGAGGATTAAACCAACATGATGGACTCTTCAGAAGAGGTCCTTATCTTCACTCTCTGGTTCTGTGAGGGAAAGTCGCCGACGCCCCGATCGTCTGAACGTAGTCCCACTGAGAGATCCACAGAGAGTTGTGTGGATCTGAGAGTCGTGATTAGCTTTGGAGCAACTCATCTGGCAAAAGCTTGAATGTAACAGACGTTCATTAATATCAAAAAGTTGTGAACTAAAGCTTTAAAGTATTAAACGTAAAGAAGAATCCTCCCATGTTAGGAAGAGTAAAGGATCCAAGCAGCTGTGTGTTTCATGGTCTCTTCATCTCAGCTGGACCTGGAGCCCTTATATTGTTGCTAGGTTACTTTATAATAAGACATCAGATTATAGAAACTACATGTGGTTAGTGTGGAGGAATCTTAATGTGGAAAGGAACTAGGAACTAAAGGAACTAGGAACTAAAGGAACTAGGAACTAAAGGAACTAGGAACTAAGGCTGTGAGATGAATGGAGTGGAGTAACTTAAGTAACTAGTAACTACAGTAACTAGTAACTAAAGTAGAATATTTCTCTCTGAAATGTAGCAGAGTAGAAGTAGAAAGTGGCATTCAAGTAAAGTACAAGTACCTCACCATGTGGACTGAGTACAGTACTGGAGTAGATGTACTTTGTTACATTCCAACACTGATAGAATCAAACTGTAGGAATACAACACAGATGGGGGAGGGTTGGTATGTCTTGTTTTGTGGAGAAATGTTCACCTCACATTTCACATTCCTGCATTCACACACATTACTGTCATGAGGAGAACAGAAGGACTCAAACACACGGCTCACCAAAAATAAAAGGATTTCTTTAAATAGCTGGGGAAGTCTCGGGGAGTGAGGATACTCGGGGAAGCGTGGAGCCAAGGAAGAGACATGGGAACTGGGAGTGGAGACGTAGACAGGTAGAGCGGGGCACCGTGGGAGGGGGACTGAGAGGAGAAGCCAGCCGACCGGAGGAGGAAACAGAAGTGGAGGTGACACTGGCGGGGGGGGACAAAAGGAGGTAAGTACACAAAAACACAGAGAGATGAAATGCTCAAGGAAGGTTTGCTTGTAGCAAGTTTCACCAGCGTGACTGGAGCCAGGATCAAGAATCAAGCCAGGATGGTTTGAAGAGCCGGGGTAGAAATACGGAGCAGAAATCGGATGAAATCGGGATGGTTTTTCGGGTCATGGGACTGGAGACGGGACAGGGCGTCTGGCTTGGTGGTCCATGGCGATGGGACAGGGTGAAATTGAACCGGGTGAAGAACAGGGCCCACCTAGCCTGGCTGGAATTGAGTCTCTGAGCGGTGTGGATGTATGTGAGGTTCTTGTGATCAGTCCAGACTAAGAAGAGCTGTTGGGAGCCCCTCCAACCAGTGCCTCCACTCCTTAAGAGCTAGGTGGGGGTAAGGCGTCAGGAGAAGAAGGCACAAGGGTGGCGTTTCTGATCTGAAGGAAAACGTTGAGACAGGGTCGCCCCAACGCCCTTATCCGAGGTGTCCACCTCCACCACAAACTGAAGGGATGGGTCAGGGTTGGTGAGAATGGGGGTCGAGGTGAACTGGGATTTGAGAAGGGAGAAGGCTGCAGCAGCTTCTGGAGACCAGACGAAGGGAACCGGATGGGAGGTGAGACGGGTGAGAGGGGCGGCCAAAGAGCTGTAATTGTGGATGAACCGGCGGTAAAAGTTAGCAAAGCCCAAAACACGTTGTAATTGCTTAACTGAGGTGGGAACGAGCCAGTCAACAACAGCTCCAATCTTAGCCGGGTCCGCACGGGGCCGCCTACTCTCAACGACAAAACCCAGAAATGACAGAATGCTGAACTCACACTTCTCGGCCTTGTTCTCCAGAATATCTACTCTAATAACGCCCCCAAAGGAAGCGCCACTGTTTGTGGTTGTTTTGTGTCTCGTAGTTATTTAGGGTCTCTTTGTGGTTGTTTTTGCAATAAACTTTAATATAGCGAATTATTGACCTTTAATGAGAAGTCCCTGTCCTACTGCTACTGGTACACAGTATACGCTCTGAGAAATACATCCGTAAAATAGTAGATTATGTTCTGGCAGCTTAGCAAGTGGAAATTCTGTGTAGTTTACTGTAAATTAAAATACTGAAATACTTGAAAAAATACTTTAAAAAAAAAGCAACAAAAACATCGGAAAATGTGTCACAAAGTTCGAAAAAGCAACTGAAATGAAGTGACAAAATGTCAAAAAAAAGCAACAGCGTGGACTTTAACCTCCCAATCCCTGCGCAGCCAACAAAATGTGTCAGAACACAGACTAATAATTCAAAATGTAAAAAAAAAACAATCTACAACTATGGACCACTTCTATGGACAATTTCTGTTAAAATATACAGTCATACAACTGTTAATACACAGATATTTCTTAGAGTGTCTGTGATGAAATACTGAGCTGGAAACTTCAGGGGAACACTTTTCCTCCATCAAAAGGCATTACGTTTTAAACTGAAAGTATTAATTTGAGCTCTGCAGTCAGGTGAATGACATATTTTATCATAAGTTCCCAGCAGAGTGCTATGTTGCATGGTGGTGTGGTGGAGTTTATGTATCATCAGTGTTAAGTCAGTTTTGACCATATCTGTGGCCTTTTACTCAACAGGGCACTGTGACTTTCACGCAGCCTCCCAACATCTGACACAGCCTCAAGGCAGCCCCCCATCCATCCATTGGGCTAGAGTGCTGTCAATCTGACAACTGTGATTTCCATTGTCACAAAATTATGTGTTATATATTTCATGGACTTTCTATGGAGACAAATACGTCTAACAATTATAATAGAGGTTGCATTTATTCACATTTTTGATATTAACTTTAAGTTTGATCATTATTTAAAGTCCAGCATGTCAGAGTGGAGTTGTATTTTTGGGATGAGGTGGAAGCTTCAGCCTCGCGTGTCACTATGACCTCTAAGAACAGGGTAAGACTATTAGCACATAGTTAGCAGTGCTCCCATTCCCAGAAGTTCAGAGAGTTCATTCAGCTCTGCTCTGGGACAAATATTAGCCGCGGTCTTCTATGGACCCCTGTTTGTGGCAGTTAGGTTAAAGATAGCCTGTGAAAGGTGAAACTAAAGCGTGATTTATTAAATCTACGCCGTGGCTACATACAAAGGCACAGAGAGATAGCGACCCTACGCCGTAGCCTGACGTACACCTCGACACACATCGATCGCCCGTGGCTTGGTAGCGTTTCCCCCAACTCATTTCATGGTTCCGATACATGACTGGTCTGGACTTTACCTTAAGAACTGACCACAAGCCCCTCATAACGCCACTCAAAGCTAGAGCGTCGGATGACCTCCCGCCGAGGGTAATCAGGTTCAGACTCAGGCTAAGGGCCATTAGGCTACTGTTAGATTTGAAGGGTTGGCAAAAATATCTTGAAATGAAAATAAAGGAGACAATGTATCAGCAGGCTCCATGTCTCTAGTCTCCCTCATCCTGCTGGGTCCTCTCTCAGGGATCTGTAAGATGAGAAGTGGGACACAGGTTTTGACCCCCTAGGTTATTTCTGCTGTGACCATGTCTAAAGCAGCAGGTCTGCAGATGGACCCCTGCAGGGAGTGTACAGTACTGAGGTTTATGACCTCCCCTGTCAGTCTGCACAAACATATTTCAAACCAGCTTTAACCAAATAGAACAGCTTGGTTATTTCAGAGATGGAAGAAGTAATCACATCCTGCAGTAAAAGTACTAATGCATCCATCTATCCATCCATCCATCCATCCATCTTCATCCTCTTATCCGGTATCGGGTCGCGGGGGCAGCAGCTCCAGTAGGCGACCCCAAACTTCCCTTTCCCGAGCCACATCAACCAGCTCCGACTGGGGGATCCCGAGGCGTTCCCAGGCCAGGTTGGAGATATAATCTCTCCACCTAGTCCTGGGTCTTCCCCGAGGCCTCCTCCCAGCTGGACGTGCCAGGACCACCTCCCTAGGGAGCCCCCCAAGAAGCATCCTTACCAGATGCCCAAAACACCTCAACTGGCTCCTTTCGACATGAAGGAGCAGCGGCTCTACTCCGGGCTCCTTCACTTGGGGTAAGGACTCTTCCCTCCCTGGAGTAGGCACTCCCTCGGCCCCCCGGCTACTGGTTATTGTCCCCCCTGCTGTAAGGGGACTGTGGAGCTGTGGTGAGACAGTGCCACAAGTTAGAACTAACTGTGGGGGAGATCCCAAAATCACTATACAAAACGATGTGTCAAACTGTCTAACAATTATAATAGAGGTTGCATTTATTCACATTTTTGATATTAACTTTAAGTTTGATCATTATTTAAAGTCCAGCATGTCAGAGTGGAGTTGTATTTTTGGGATGAGGTGGAAGCTTCAGCCTCGCGTGTCACTATGACCTCTAAGAACAGGGTAAGACTATTAGCACATAGTTAGCAGTGCTCCCATTCCCAGAAGCCCTGCAATGCTAGTCTATGAGACGTGGAATAAAAAAAACATAACTGACACAGTTCAAAGAGATTCATTCAGCATGGCTCTGGGACAAACATTAGCCGTGGTCTTCTGTCGACCCCGTTTGTGGCAGTTAGGCTAAAGATAGCGACCCTACGCCGTAGCATGACGTACACCTCGACACACATCGATCGGCTCCGGCTTGTTGCATGAAATCAAGGAGAGGGTCAACTTTTTCTGCTACAAATTTCCCATCATGGTCAGAAAGAACAGGGGAGACATACACACACACGCCCTGCAAGAGATTGACGCACAAGTATAAAGTTCAGGCCACTTACGCAGGCTACAGAGAAAGATCTGTGTGGATCCGGGATCCTGGTGCCACCACAATCCGAGGATATCTGAGAGGTGGGAACGCACAAGGACTTGGGGGAAGAAGCTCGTTAGTGACCAGTGATCAGTGCATAAAAATAATATGCACTGATGACTTGAAGGGTATACTTGTGTGTTGTGTGTATCTGCCAGCGTGTCGACAGTTTTGTTAAAGTTTTTATCTGCAGAATATTTGCATTTAATTCTCCAGCCACAGATTCTGTGTGGCCCTGCGTATAACACTGGTGTATTCAACTAATTGATTTCACCCTGACCCAGGAACGTAGACTTTGTATCATGGTGCTGCATTGATATCTATTGGGATTTGGACATTCACATATCTTTGTCAATCACGTTGTGATGATTACAATTCTTTGCCTTAGTGATTTGGCATGGTTTGGATCAGGGTTAGTTATTCTTAGCTGGAATAAATGATATTTCCCATCATTTACAGCAGCGTGCCTTTGTAACTCAACGTCACTAAGGAAAATTGAAAATGAAAATCACATCAAGGGCCAGACATGTAGAGTTTACAGCTTACATGCTTCTATTTAATCAAAAAAGTTACATATTTTGGACTGTATTATTGCATGTTTCATCTAGTCTTCTCTTACAGTTTGGTTGACTTAAAGCCCTAAAAAAGTCAGCCAGAAAGTTCCAAAGCCATCCCAGACTGTTGCATATCAATGTGATGTGTAATGTGTAATTATGTCATAATATGATCGCAGTCACACAGCACAATGGGTACTTTTACCTCTAATACTTTCAGTACATCTGTAGTTAACAGTACTTGCTGTTTACTTACATGTTGGCGCCATCTGCTGGTTCAAATCAACATGACAACTGTCATCCGGTGGGAGTTATGGTGTTATATTATACATGTATATTATTATACATGATATATTATACATGTATAATACGTTATGATTACTATTGTTGGGGTGGGGGGTACATTAGCTTTAGTACTGCACACTAAAAAGTAAATTACAATCTCTCTAGCACCGCCCCAGTACATCTGATGTGCTGCTACATTGTGACCCCCCCCCCAGAGCTCTCAGCTGGTCTGGCTCAGCTCTGCTTTCTGTCCCCAGAGTCAGAACTTAACATGGAGAAGCAGCGGTCACTGTCTACGCTCCATAGATCTGGAACTAACTCTCAGAAAAGTGCAGGTCCGCTGCAGCAAACAGTTCTTGGAAATCAAGGCTGAAGACTTTTCTTTTTGACGCACGAGGTTATCTCAGAATCAGAATCAGAAGACTTTATTGATCCCTGAGGGAACTGATTTAGTTGAAGTTGCTCACAGTCAAATTCAAGGTAAAATAAGAAGAAAGAAGAAGTCAATAAGTATATAAAGTAAATTAAGTAACATAGTTACAATAACAAATAAATAAAGCTTAAAGTAGAAGTAAAGTGAGATTCGGTTAAAAATTGTATTGCAGTGTCAACATAAATACAGTATGTAAGTAAAGCGGGAATATAAGGAGCAGCAGTGAATTAATAACACCTTCACACATGTAGCTTGACATTGTCTTTGACCCAGTAACAATGTCTAATAATGTTTGATATGAAAGGGGAGGGAGAGGGGGGGAATGACATGCAGCAAAGGGCCGCAGGTCGGAGTCGATGTGTTCAAATAACATGTTAATAACATCAAAATCAGCAAACTTCCTCTGACATTATTGCACACAATGGCACTGGTTGGAGACTGAATGGATAATGATGACATCAGAAAGACATGCATGAAATAAAACCAGTGCATCAAACTTATACAGTCGCCTCCAAACGTATTGGAATTGCAAGGAAAATTCCTTTGTTTTTGTTGTTCACTAAGGACATTTGGGATTAAGATCAAAGATGAATATATGAGCGTGGCCGGGTTGGATCAGTGGGTAGAGCAGGTGCACGTATACATCGAGGTCGATGCAGAGGTTCAGGGTTCGAATCCTGCATGTCTTCCCTTTCTCTCTCCACTTTCTCACCTAGCTGCCATATCAAATAAAGGCAGAAAAGCCTTCAAAAATGAAATGAATATGAGACAAGCACAACACATTGGAATGTCCTGAGAGAGAAAGAAACTACTGGTGACACAGACGTCGAACAGGTCGGCCAAGGAAAACAGTCGCTGATGACAGAAATAGTGTGAGAGCTGTGAAGAAACCCCCCCCCAAAACATCAGTAAGGGACATCAGCAACGACCTCCACAGTGCAGGGGTGAAGGGATCACAATCCACTGTTGGAAGACGCCTCCGACAGCAGAAATATACACGCCAGGCCAGATTGGAATTTGGAAAGAAGTTCAGAGATGAGCCCCAAAGGTTCTGGAAGCCAATCTGATGGACTGATGAGACCAAGGTGAATCTCTAGCAAAGTGATGGGAAGGCCAACGTGTGGAGAAAAAACAGGAACTGCTTGTGATCCATCTGTGTGTCATGGCTTAGGCATGCATGGCCGCTTCTGGAACAGGCTCATTAATATTTATTGATGATGTCACTAATGAATTCAGACTAATCGGGAGAGCTAACTAATCAGGCAGCAGGACAATGACCTGGACTTCATCAGGGGGGGGAAAGGCCAATTCAATCACCTGACCCTAACCCAATAGAGCATGCATTTCACCCCCCCAAAACAAACAAGAACTGAAAGAAGCTGTGGTAAAAGCCAGGAGTAGCATCACAAAAGAAGAATGCAGTTTGGTGATGTCGATGGGTTGCAGGCTTGAGGCAGTTATTGCAAGCAAGGGTTATGCCACCAAGTATGAAATGTTATGTACTTTAAGATTATTTATTCCATTACTTTTGCTTACTTAAAATTGCTGTGGTATAATACAAAGGGCAACATGTCCTTTAACACATCCAGATGTAAATACCAGGAAATAAAAGCTCTTGTCTCATATTCATCTTTTGATCTTAAACCCAAATGTCCTTAGTGAACAACAAAAACAGTTGCAGTTCCAATACTTTTGTTGGAGACTGTATACCTATACTACGAAGTGAAACACTGTATGTGGTTACCAGAGGAAATATCGATAACCCTAGAAATGGAGACTAGATGGATAACTCAGATAACCCCACTTCAAAACATCTGTACTATCCCTTTAAGTATTCATGTGCAATTTTCTGCAGCGGTCCCAGTAATATCTGTTCCAAAAGTGTACTCAAGTAGCGGAACAGATTACATGGTTTAGCTTCCTTTGAGTCAAATATTTGAGGACTGCTCTGATTTCATAAATTCAACAATATAATAACAACAAGGAACATGCCCACAGCCTTAAATGTCCAGGTTGAAGGTTTTACGGAAACATACAGATAGTGTTCCTGCTTCAGCTTTCAGACCGTGGTGGTATTTATGGGGCATTAATGCTCCCTTCAGGGCTAACCTCGGGGGTCTGGATTTCCAGGCTAGTACTTCCACCTCCAGTCCTCTATTCCAGCTCCACCCCTCCTCCACCTCCAGTCCTCTATTCCAGGGGGTCGGATGGATCTCTACCCTTATATAGATATACGAAATATTCGTTTAGCAATGGAGTCTAGTCTCCAAAGACTTTCAACATTTTATTGAGCTGTACAATAAACTTTATTGTGCAAACATGTCTCTGCTGATTGAAATACTGAAATCATCTTCAGGTATAAGGCATGTAAATACAGGAATAGAACATTGGTGGAAAAAACAAGCTTATTGTTGTTGGTAGCAGCTCTCCATGAACCGTTCATATTAATGTAGTTATTATTATTATTAACAGTCAACACACTGCCTTAACCTTGGAAGGTTCCCAAGCATGAACGTCTGTAGATACATGTACAGTAGCAGCAAAAACAGACCAGAAGGAAACAGACTCAATTAAATTCACTCGTGGAATGAGAACTTTAACAGAATTTAAAAAAGGTGATAGAGCTAAAGATCTGTTCATATTCAAATTTTGCACAGTCAAGACAATATGTGACTATTTTGTTTCATAATTAATATGAATTAAACACATTGGCTGTGTGCCGTGATTGGTCAACGTATTGTGAGAATAAACTATGGCGTCACATTTACGTCATACGTCGCGAGCGAGATGAAACATACTAAAAACATAAATGATACTATTTCACACAAAAGCACGTCTGCCATACGCGCTCTGACAGGTAAAGGTTGGTTTGTACCAGAGTTATGAAATTAAAGGATTTGTTTCATCATAATTCAGATAATGTTCAGGGCTAATTTAATATAACTCCCATACTGTATATAAGGTTTTTTAAAGTAAATATGATTTGAGAGGTATTTTCAAGTTTACTTTTCAAAAAGCAGTCAAAGAAATTAAAAGGTGTATTTCTAATGTTGGGGTAAAATTATGGAAGATACATTTTTATGTAATGCTACTTTTGAGGGTTACAAATGTGGTTAAGTTTAATTTACATCTTGTTTTTTTAGTTTTTTATTCCCTTTTCCTACGAGGTGGGTAGATGTAATCGATGTGAACGTGGAATAGGCATATGAGCCTTTACTTCAGCCTATTATAGATAAACATATACACCGATTGGTGAATTGGTGCTCGGGTTTTATCGTATCTGTGTTGACAAATCTGACGCCATATGAAACTGTGAAAAGAATATCTCGAGATAAACTCGTTGATCTTGTTGGAAAAATAAGACAGACATGTTCAGCAGTTTGACAGGTGTCAGCAAAGCAGCAAAAACATATCTGTTTATTTTGTTTGTAAGTTACAAATGTATGACTCTTCATTTTCATACACTACTTCATCAATTAATCCTTTAGTACGGATGACAATAAGGCACTTTAATTTAATTGTATATTAATTTACTATTAATGGATAATTTACCCCCAGCCTAATTTGCAGAAAGACATTAAAGATACTGTATATAGAACAGTTCATTCATTTATTATGTATCTATTAATTTATCCCAAATCCATGTAATAACATTACAATCTGCTGAATTGATATATTATTAAGAGCTTTTATATAAGGTGTTTCTTAGCATGTGTGGGCGGAGAAATAAGGCTGGCTTCATAGTGATACGTTCAGGTTCACATTACTAATGTGATGTTTTGTTTAACATAGAAATCTCAGAGACATTACTGTTCACAGTATCTGATCAACTCATCATGGCTTCTCTTCACGGACCAGGCGATGGCTTTTCATTCCGACTTCAGTAAATCATTGAACGGGACTGTAGGCCCGCTGGTTTCCTCTGAATGTAACGCGCCGCAGCATGCAGAGCTCAGTTCTATCCATCTGTGTGCGACTGATTCCAGCTGAGTCATCCCTTCCTTACTTGGGGAGCTCTATAGCTTGCGTTCTCCGGCAATGATGCTCTGGTAGATACTGTCTGTTAGAGGAATGTAGCTCTCCTGCGAGTAGTCCAACACATAGAGAAGATCAGAGATGGTGGCGGGGTTGAAGCCGCTCTGAACCAGATGGAACTTCTGCTGCTTGAAGGTGCTCGTCATTTCCATCACCTCCTAAAAGGAAAGAAACACCAGGATTCAATATGAAATAAATACACTTTGAACATGAACTGTCAAATGTTTTGTTGAACATTCCAGTTGGGACCTACAGTGATCTATCTACAGTAGCTACTTTAGCTGATTTCTTATTGCTCATAGCTGTGCATGCCATTAGAGAATGCTGGCTCTAAGTCTGTGCACACATTAGCTGTGTTAGAACCGTTCCCTATCACAGAAATAGTTCCCTATGTGGTGTGTTCTCCATTTTGTAGCGGTCTTCCAATTCTTCACGGTAAAAGTTGTGTTGTTGCTGCTGACAGACTCATATTATTATTCTAAGTGTCTGACAACATTATGGGATGGATTCCTACAGAGATAGACCTTTTAGTGAAAGAGTAAGATCCTTTTAGTTTAACATCAAACAGCTCCAAAATCACCATCACCAAACCCACCAGACTCCATGTAAATAATCACTACTTTTAGTGTGTATAGAGCAGCATATCTCCACCAGACTCCATGTAAATAATCACTACTTTTAGTGTGTATAGAGCAGCATATCTCCACCAGACTCCATGTAAATAATCACTACTTTTAGTGTGTACAGAGCAGCATATCTCCACCAGACTCCATGTAAATAATCACTACTTTTAGCGTTTATAGAGCAGCATATCTCCACCAGACTCCATGTAAATAATCACTACTTTTAGCGTTTATAGAGCAGCATATCTCCACCAGACTCCATGTAAATAATCACTACTTTTAGTGTGTATAGAGCAGCATATCTCCACCAGACTCCATGTAAATAATCACTACTTATAGCGTGTATAGAGCAGCATATCTCCCACCAGACTCCATGTAAATAATCACTACTTTTAGCGTTTATAGAGCAGCATATCTCCACCAGACTCCATGTAAATAATCACTACTTTTAGCGTTTATAGAGCAGCATATCTCCACCAGACTCCATGTAAATAATCACTACTTTTAGCGTGTATAGAGCAGCATATCTCCACCAGACTTCATGTAGATAATCACTACTTTTGGCGTGTATAGAGCCAGCATATCTCCACCATACTCCATGTAAATAATTACTACTTTCTAGCTTTCAGTCAACTTTGATAGAAGTGTGTTTTACAGTGATGAAAGTGTTTAACTGTTTATTTTCTCCCAGGATGTATCTGTGGTGTAGCCAGACCTATCTCCACAGCGCTCTGGCAGACAGAACCTAACCTTTATTCTGGACTATGCATCTGCTCATTGCACATACTATATTTTCTTTACATTCTGCACTCAATCCATTCAGCCACCTTTTTCTGATGCTAAACAGCTATTATGTATTCATTTGTTTCTGGTTTTTATTTATTGGTTGTTCTTATTAATGTTGAATATTTCTGTTTGTTTATGTATGCAACATTCACTAAGGCAAATTCCATGTAAGTGTAACTCACTGTGGTGCAGTTACACATTCCACCAGCTGAGGTCAGTGGTGTCACCCTAAGCCTGTTCTGTCCCAGATGGATGGAAACTTCACTATAGTCCTCTAGTGAAGAACATTCATCAACAAAATCAAGATGCAGAAACAGCGAGTCACCATTAGGGATAGTTTTCTATACCGGTACCAATACCAAGACTGTGACTTTGATACCAGGTACTAAACAATACTTTTTTCTGACTGTCCCTGGTCTGTTATGGCGTACTGTTTTGTTAGTCTTCCTGTTTTTACTGCTTGTTTCAAGGACTCTTTGTTTTTGTGCATTTCTGGATTCATTAAATCATCAAAACTACAGTACCTTCAGTTTCCGCCTCGGCATTTCGGCTCTGCCATTCACCAACCTTCATCACAGAATGATCTGACCACTTGGACCCAGCAGAGAGACTTTTCCGCCTCTAATTTTTGGGTCCACCATTCGGCAACCTTCATAACATGGTCCCCCTGAGACTCTACACCTGACTCTCCCTGTTCCTCAGTTCTTTCTGTCTTCTTTGCCTGTGGCATAGTGACGTCAGTATTTCCATAAACACACATTCTTATACAGATGTCACCAAATTGTCTTGAAATGAGGACTTGTTGTACTTTTTTGGCATTCTTCTAACCCCCCGACACCTATGGATCAGTGCCTAACAAGTATTGAGTTCAGTCGCCAGCCCCGGTCAGCATGTGTCTGCTCTGTTACCTGAAGCCTGATGAAGAGTGGACGAGCGTACGCTGGGATTTCCCTCACTACGTGCTCAAACAGCTTCTTCCCATCGAACGTGTGTCCCGGTCGTACAATCATGGCAGCCATGCCCGCTCTGCCCTCGTGCCCTGTGGACACAACATGGTTTAGACTCATCGTTCTCCAGCTCAGGGTTATTCATAATCAGGAATGGTAACAGCAATTAGCGGGAAACAACTGCAATAATAAAGTTATTATATGTGGTACAGTATTAGGGGATGAGTATTCTGAAAACACCTATACTGGAGGCTTCCAAAGGCTTGTTGGCTGGCTGATGGAGATGAGCAGTATACAAACCTTGTATTTCTACTCCGTATACATTGACTTCTTGGATAAAGTCCACCAGCCCGAGAGTCTCTGTTACCTCCGTCGTTGCTACATTTTCACCCTTCCACCTGAGGTCAGGGAAACAAGATGATGGTTAACAGTGCAAGTGTTGTCCTAAATATAAAACTGAAAATTAAATTAAAAAACCAGTGCTGCAGTGTTGCAGCCAGAAACACAGGGCGGATGCTGGAGCGTGGCTCCACTTCCACTTCATGTGTTCCCTCTCTGAAGTCCACCTGCAGCTGAGAACGTCTTGCTAATATTTGTTGAGGTCTTCCAGGTCCATGTTCTGTACTGTAGTGTATATTTTTATTTATTTATTGTATTCCTACCACAGGCAATACAACTTTTTAACACTTCATCACTGAGTGTTAAAGATAATGTATAATGTAATGTCTGTATCTTATACAGGTTAGTCTTATTTACATCACAATACTACACTTGTGCAACTTGCACAAACATAGGTTTTACTATATCTTTATAAATACTAAGTGGTACGTGTATACATGTTTGTACATTCTTTTTCTTCTTTTGAATAGTTGTTCTTGTATTCTATTTATCATTTCTTGTATATTGTGTATGTGTGCTCTGTGTCTGATATTCTGCTGCAGTAGCACTATAATTTCCCAGTTTGGGATCAATGAAAGTCTATCTAATCTAATCTATTGTCATGAGCATGGTGAGCAGGATAACTTTCCCTTTGGGGAATATAAAGACTATACACTCCCCTCTAGGATTATGAGGACCACCATACTAGTACTGTGTTGGACCCCTTTCTTAATTCTACGTGGCATTGATCCAACAAGGTGCTGAAAGCATTCTTTAGAAATGTGGGCCCATATTGAGAGGATAGCATCTTCAGTTGATGGAGATTTGTGGGATCCACATCCAGGGCACCAAGCTCCCGGTCCACCACATCCCAAAGATGCTCTATTGGGTTGAGATCTGGTGACTGGGGGGGCCATTTTAGTCCAGTGGACTCATCGTCATGTTCAAGAAACCAATTAAAATGATGTGAGCTTTGTGACATGGTGCATTATCCTGCTGGAAGTAGCCATCAGAGGAGGGTACATGGGGGCCATAAAGGGGGACATGGTCAGAAACAATGCTCAGGTAGGCTGTGGCATTTAAACCAGGCCCAATGGCACTAAGGGGCCTAAAGTGGGCCAAGAAAACATCCCCCCCACCATTAGGGGTGGCAGTAGCTCAGTCCATAGGGAGTTGGGTTGGGAACCGGAGGGTCGCTGATTCAAGTCCCCATATGGACCAAAAAATACGGAGTGTGGATTGGTGGCTGGAGAGATCCCACTTCACCTCCTGGGCACTGCCAGGTGCTCTTGAGCAAGGCACCGTACCCCCACCCGCTCAGGGCGCTGGTTCAGCTGGCAGCCCCCCCACTCTGACATCTCTCCATTAGTGCATGTATAGGACCTGAGCATGTGTGTGTATTTCAGACCTGTGTGTGATTTACTAACAAAGTGTGTACGCAGAGTGTAAATTGTAATTTCCCCCACTGGGGACTAATAAACAAATTAAATAAATTTAATTAAATTACACCACCACCACCACCAGCCTGCACAGTGGTAACAAGGCCCGATGGATCCATGTTCTCATTCTGTTCTGACTCCACCATCTAGAGGTCTCAACAGAAACCAGACTCATCAGACCAGCAACATTTTTACAGTCTTCAACTGTCCAATTTTGGTGAGCTCTTGCAGATTGTAGCCTCTTTTTCCTATTAGTAGTGGAGCCCATCCGCCTCAAGGTTGTGCGTGTTGTGAGTTCAGAATATTGTCTGGACCAGGACCACACCCCTAAATGCACTGAAGCAACTGCCATGTGATTGGTTGATTAGATAAATGCATTAATGAGAAATTGAACAGGTGTTCCTAATAATCCTTTAGGTGAGTGTATATCTGTGTTCCAGAAGCATTACTTTTAGTGTGTACTGCAGCTGCCCTTACAAAGTGTGTACTGTTGCATGGCAGAATGCATACAGTTGGGACATACTACTTAACCCTACATTGCGCCGTAAACTCTCTTGCACATATATTCGCTGAGACCTGGTAAATGGCCACATCATGCCAGAGTTTCTGTTATAAATGTGTTGTCTTTAGGCTGATGATGTCATCGGGCTGAACAGCACCATAGAGATGGACTCCTTAACCCTTGGCTTGTCTTTGGGTCAACTCTGATCCGTTTTCAAAGTTTTTAATGTCAGAAATATGGATTTCTTTCTTTCCCTAGGGAGGTGGTCCAGGCACATCCAGCTGGGAGGGGGCCTCGGGGAAGACCTAGGACTAGGTGGAGGCACGTCCAGCTGGGAGGAGACCTCGGGGAAGACCTAGCACTAGGTGGAGGGACGTCCAGCTGGGAGGAGGCCTTGTGGACGACCCAGGACTAGGTGGAGGGACGTCCAGCTGGGAGGAGGCCTCGGGGAAGATCCAGGACTAGGTAGAGAGATTATATCTCCAACCTGGCCTGGGAACGCCTCGGGAAAGGGAAGTTTGGGGTCCCCTGATGGAGCTGCTGCCCCCGCAACCCGATACCGGATAAGAGGACGAAGATGGGTTTCTTTCAAGTAAAATTGCCCAACAATAACATTGATGTACATTGTATGGAACCCAAACAACATTTAAAAAAGTAAATTAATATTTCCATAAAACTCTGTGTTTTTTAACTCGGAAATTTTATATAATGTCATATAAATTAGGTTTATTGACAATTAATTTAAAAAAGCATTATAAAAAGTGACAAAAACGTTTTAAAAACCATTGAGAAAAAAGGACAAAAACATCAGAAAACCCGGAAGGACAACAAGCTCATGGTGGACGGGGAAGACAAGCCGAGGGTTCGAGGTGGCGGTGTACCTGAAGGTGTCTCCCACCCGGTCCCTGAAACAGATGAAGCCCTCCAGATCTTCAGCCATGAGGTCGCCCGTGTTGAAGTAGGCGTCTCCCTTCACAAACACGTTCCTCATCAGCTTCTTCTCCGTCAGCTGCTTGCTCCCAGCGTAGCCGAAGAACGGGCTGGTGGCGCTCACCTTGGACAGCAAGAGCCCCGTCTCGCCTGAGAAGACACGTGGGACGGAAAGTCTCAAATCAATACCCTATCGCTGTCAGGTGGAGTCAGCTTTCAAAGAATAACAAGAAAGACAATCCTGTTGTGGAAATGTTGTTTGACTCTTACCCATTTCCACTCGCTGACAGAAACCATTGTGATCTGTGACTGGTTCATCTTTCACCATGTCATACTTTATCAGATCATACTTGAACAGGAGCTACACCAAAAACAAGAGAAACAATCATGTCACTGGGCAGTGGCCTTACAACCTAATCTAACTAAAGGAACAATCCCCCACTAATCACCTTCAGGTTACCAGATATTTTCCACAGCACACATTCAGGATGCTGCAGAGCGGCGCGTTGCAACAAGTTGCAATTTCCAACTCGTCTCAAATCTTTGGTCTGATCTGGACTTTACGCCTCTGCGAAGATTTCTTTCTCTTTCAATCCAAGCATGGACTATTCGAATATGCCCTAATTAAATCACCTAAGTCCAGCAACCAGCGTGTGTGACATTTACTACTTTGATTTCATCCCCTCGTCACTTCTTGCAGTACTCACCCTGTAGAAGAAGTTGGAGCGGCCCACAGTTCCGATCTTGCCGACGTGGTTCATGAAACACAGGTTTCCCTCGGTGGAGCCGTACACCTCGCACATCTGAATGTTCCCAAAGCGACTGTGGAACTCCCGCCAGACGTCCTGCCGCAGACCGTTCCCGACTCCCATCCGCACCTTGTGAACCTTATCCTCGTCTGTCTGATGCGGGGAGAAGGATGGGATGACATCAGCTCAATAGATCCGACCATTTCTCAACAAACAAATAATAATTTCAGGTTAATACACATTCTGATTAAGTCAGTGAATCATCACCGCAAAATACAACCTGCTATGAGCTGGAAATCAGTTGCAAGAATGAAACCAGCTGCTTATAGATAGTCCGATGTTATCAATATACCTTTCAGAGCAAAGAGAATGTTTTTTATGCAAATGAGGCTTTGTCAATTTATAGATTTCCACTTGACTGTTCCGGTTGAATTAGGATTTCTGGGTCACAAGCCGGACCCTTTTTTACATTAAAGCATGTTAACATGTTCTAGTAGAAAATCAAAGTACAAATGAAAATGAACATAATATGGGAAATTTCAATCTAAAAAACTAGTGTGAGTCCTACAATGACTACATTGGCATGTAAAGTCTAAATAAGTATACTATGAACAGTTCATTCTTGGTCTCTGCACTCTGGTCAAGCAAAGCTCCAGAAGATGCTGGGTGTGTTTGTGTCCTCTGTGAAGAGTTCTGTGGTATTTGCACGTTGGGCATAATGAGCGCATACAGGCAGTAATTGGTCCTCACGCTTGTGTGCACACATTGATCTTGTGAAAAAGGGCTTATCAGCTTATCTGCTGTTCGTGTCCACATCTTTAATTTGCAAATCAGTGTTGGGGACAGTCATGGCCAGCCTTCCACCCACACAGTCAAATAACAGAGGGACAGGGGACAAAGAGGACTTTGAGTCCAGCCTCAAGACGGGATGTCCTGGGCCCTCACACTGTGTGTGCGTGCACGTCAACGTGTCCACCATGGGAGTACACAAACATGAAAACAAAGACCCTGCTTGTCCTTCTGCCACAGTAGTGCACAACTTTACCCCAGTGATTCACAAGTAGCAGTGACTGTAAAGAAGCCTCTCTACAGAGAAAACAAGTCTGCCTACAGTGAACTCTAACTCACTTACTCTGTCATTCATTAAGTGGCATGGCACACTATGCTGATTATCTGCTTAGTAGCCTGGTGTGTGGATAACAAATTACATGTGAATAACAGGACAGCAAGTCATGTTGAGAAATTAACAGCAAGCAATGGAACAGAATGAAAGTGGAGAGAGGGAACCTTTAAGGTATTTTGGAGCTCAATGGTTTGGGTGTCAGCACTTTCCTTCAAATTCACATTCAACAGTCACACAGAAAGCAATCACTGGGACAAATAACCAGACATGTTGCCAGAATCTGGGCACACTAGCGTCACTATATCTGTTTTTATTATACAGATTTTATTTTGTTATATGTATGTATGTTGAAAATGTTATTCTACATTTGTATTGAATGTAATTTACATTCTTTTCATTCCTTTAGGATTCTTTCAGTAGTTCTGGCATTTTTATCTTTGTTATCTTATTTTAATCCTCATAATCTTATTTATTATTTCTAGTATATTGATTGCATTTTCTGTGTGTGTGAGTGAGTATGTGTGTATGTGCTTGTAAGTTGCGGCTTGTAACAAAGTCATTTTCCAATTTTGGGATTTATAAAGTCCATCTATCTATCCATCTATCCGTCTATATATCTAAAGTATCTTATCAAAAGACATCTCCTCACTATGTGCTAGCTGCCTGCCTACTGTCACCCAACATGGCTTAGAGCACCTTTAATAGCAATTTTAAACCATAATTAACCAGAAAGGAAGCGTCTTGCTGCTGTCAGCATGTCTATGCAGAAACAGGCAGGATGTAGTCACTCCCAGCTGAAGGGCAACAGATTACCTTGGGCTGGTTGCAGAGGTACCTGCAGAGTTCACCAATATACTGGAAAACCGTGACGTCATGTTTCCTACAGTCCTTCCAGAACTGGGAGGCCGAGAACTTCTTCTTCAAGACGCAGGTGGCACCTGTCATACAACAGAACACAACGTTGTTACATTCACTATTAAAGGATACAATTCACATTTTCAACCCTAAGTATATCTACTCCATAAATGGTACAAATCTTTTTCTAAAGCCAATCACAGACATTCCTAGATCTTGGTGGATGCATTCTGCATGCTAATTGGCTCATTGACGCTAATGAGATTTACTCTTTGAGGCATTGAAATTTGCTATTGAATGAAGGAATATTTCAATACTTGATACAATTGAGGCATTTAGGTTATGGACGTCTGTACCCAGACACTGTGTTCAACGAGTGTTGCTGTAGAGCTTTGTGTTGCTGAGCAGCTCCATGGAGTGTTCAAATCTCATGATCTTTGGAGAAGATCTCTGCACTCACACTGCTTACTTAACGTATGCATGCTGCAGGTCAGTCACTAATTTGATTACACAATATTTCCCAGTAACTGTAACAGATTACAGTTCAGGGTTTCACCCAATATAGTGTCAGCCTTGTGTCATACCAGGAATAAGCCACTGTTGAAACAATTTGAATGTATTTTTAAGATGATTTTTAATCTATAGTTCCAATGGGCGGCCTGGTTGGAAACTTAGACAAAGTTCTCTCCTGTATCTCCTGAATTGGCTGTTAGGCCGACACATGGCGACGGTGCAGGACACACTTGGTGAATCAGGGCCTTATGCCATGACTTCTTGTTTCCTGTGGTGTTTACACTTCGCTTCACTTTTTTCAAATAATCTCTTTTGTCAGCTTCAACTCTGAAATGTTTCCATCTCAGTGACGTAGTTTTAGTTTTCTTTCATCTCGTCGCGCCAAAAGACATGAAATTTCTAATAAACAAGCATTACATGCGTCTTCCCCTCCCACCGCTACACAAATGTGATCTCGTTCGTGGTCGCTTGGCTCACAAGTAACACTGCTGCCAGACAATAGCGGCTCTGTTAGTTCCTTTGTTCGGTTATTACAAACATGACATGATAATCATGTTGCAATATTGCTTATTACCAGTGTTAGACAGGCTATGGGAAAATGTATTGGGCTATAAGTTAGCAGTTCAAAAATACACAAACTAGCACTATGGTCACTGCTGTTGTCTGTCCTTAGTGGTCCCCCAATACTGTATCTGAAGTCTCTATATATATATAGACCTTAGTGGTCCCCTAATACTGTATCTGAAGTCTCTTTATATAGACCTTAGTGGTCCCCTAATACTGTATCTGAAGTCTCTTTATATAGACCTTAGTGGTCCCCTAATACTGTATCTGAAGTCTCTTTTATATAGACCTTAGTGGTCCCCTAATACTGTATCTGAAGTCTCTTTATATAGACCTTAGTGGTCCCCTAATACTGTATCTGAAGTCTCTTTTATATAGACCTTAGTGGTCCCCTAATACTGTATCTGAAGTCTCTTTATATAGACCTTAGTGGTCCCCTAATACTGTATCTGAAGTCTCTTCAGATACAGAAGGGGGGGTGAGGCTGTGCTGCTAGGAACATGTGCCTGTTAGTGCCACTATCAGTTGAATGTGTACGTTTCTTTAAGTTTTGATTGTTTAATTATCCGTGTACTGCAGACCATGGAAATAAAATAATCACCTGTGGAAACATCCACTGTTTGAGTCTGCCTACCTACCACCGTCCTAGCCACACGGGCCTGGTGCCTCACATTTGGTGGCAGTGGTGGGATATAGAGACAGATAAGAAGCACCTTCACTAAGAGTTCAGTGACCAAATGTACTCAAACACCTTGCATAATGCCTTACATTTAGTGCCACCATTAACTGTAAAACATCATTTGATTCACATGCTGTATTTAGGATAATATCATTTATCAAATGTTAAGCTGTAGAACATGGCTGACCTGTAGGTCATCAACAGCCTTAAAATATTGACACATTTAATACAATAAATAAAAATAACCAAGACAAGTGAAACAGTCTCAGACTGGATAACATATTTGGAGACTTCTAACAAGAAGTGTTAATAGCATTTTGCTTCTTGACTCCCATTTTCATTAGGTTTACGCTGCCCTGGTTCTGACCAGCTGTAGTGTAATTATGGAAACAACCAAGTCATCTTCAAGCTATTCCTAAAGTCGCCAACAGAGTCTACTTCACTATTCTTGCTCCAGATTCATTTCAAAGAATTAAAAAACTAATTGCACAGGGTTGCAACTGTAAGTTTGGATGTATGCAGTACCATCATGAAGGGGCTGGCAGCAAGATGCACATCTAGAAGATGTCAAGTTTCAGGTTGTTTGTCCTTTGTGAGCATCCTTCCAAACGGTTTCTTAAACTGGCGTGCGTGAAGGGGGAAGTTTGGCTGAAAAAGAGCCAGAGAGTACTGCGTGGATGCGGAAGTGTAGCCTCGACTCCATGTGGTAGTCTTTGTAGTTCATCGAGACATTTTCAATGACTGTGATGGCTGTGCTGATGTCACCTTTCTGCTTGTGCAACAAGCCCAGCTCATACATGGTGAATGGCGCCAGGTAGTAGTATCAACACTGACTCAAAACCGTGATCCGAACCGTGAGTTTTGTGATCCATTGCACCCATTTTTGAGAAGAATGGAAAATGATATTGCAAGCAATTCTCTCATTATTTCATTATTAAAATGTGTGGTATACTTACATAAGAAATGATTTAGTCCAAATAAAGGCAGTTTAAAACGTGACAACCTTATTATCAATTTTGGCAACCAAAAGCAGATGCCTGCACTTTAAAAAGTTAGTGTACTCACAGTGCCAGGATTGTCAGATCTGCTGCTCTGGACTCCACTTTAATTTATGCCAGCTACTGTCTTTCAAATCTACAGGAGCTAGCATTTCCCCTGCCTGTAGGTGGCCACATGTCTATATGTGCAGGTCTTTCTTACCAACAGCTGGTGAAGGTTGACAGGTGTACACAGGTTGGACAACAACAGAACAGCTAGCCCCGCGTGTCTAAAACTATCAGGACACTGGCCTCCCCAAGGTCTGTTAGCACAAGCTGTCAGGACGTTGATCTCTAGCAGTAAGGGGCGTTGAACTGTCAGCTTTGGTTGCAGTTGGAACAAATACAGAAGTCAAGGCCTCATCAGTAGGACAGCTGATTAAACTGTGTTCCCAAACCATTAGAAAACTGTAACAGTACCTTAAAGCTCATTCTAAATCAGCTGCTGAGATAAGCAGTTTCTACTGTCATGCTGTTGTGTAGTTTGAACCCAGACATGAGGCTCATGCAGTGGGCCACTCTATGTAGAGGGGGACACCACAACAATGACCTAAAACAATTATATTCTCCATAATAGTCTCCAGTGTCCACTTCCTGCTCTAAAGCCTCTAATTAAGCCGCGGGCCCTCAAAGGGGACACATTGTTTGGCAGTTATACTGTGGTCAGTGGACACTGTGTGCTCAATGGACACTGATAGCAGTGGACACTGTGTGCTCAGTGGACACTGCGCTCAGTGGACACTGTGTGCTCAATGGACACTGATAGCAGTGGACACTGTGTGCTCAGTGGACACTGTGCTTGGTGGACACTGATAGCAGTGGATACTGTGTGATCAGTGGACATTGATAGCAGTGGACACTGATAGCAGTGGACACTGTGTGCTCAGTGGACACTGCTCAGTGGACACTGTGTGCTCAGTGGACACTGCTCAGTGGACACTGTGTGCTCAGTGGACAATGATAGCAGTGGACACTGTGTTCTCAGTGGACACTGCGCTCAGTGGACACTGTGCTCAGTGGACACTGTGTGCTCAGTGGACACTGCGCTCAGAGGACATTGAGTGCTCAGTGGACACTGTGTGCTCAGAGGACACTGTGTGCTCAGTGGACACTGCGCTCAGAGGACATTGAGTGCTCAGTGGACACTGTGCTCAGTGGACACTGTGTGCTCAGTGGACACTGCGCTCAGAGGACATTGAGTGCTCAGTGGACACTGCGTGCTTAGTGGACACTGTGTGCTCAGAGGACACTGCGCTCAGAGGACATTGAGTGCTCAGTGGACACTGCGCTCAGAGGACATTGAGTGCTCAGTGGACACTGTGTGCTCAATCATCCGACGGCTGTGTGCGTGTGGCTGAGCTCCATTCATGTTACAAGTTTAATAAAGTTCATTTGAAGTCCAAAAGAGAATTAATATGTATTTCTGTTCTAATACTTCCTTCAGATGTAACCGCTGGTAGCGCTTTCACCCTTTTCTATTTCAAGCATCCCAAATGAGCCTTTGAAAATATTCTCCAACTAAGACCATCAAAATGTCGTTACGTCATTTCTTTTTTATATTTGGTATTTGTACATTGGTCCAGGAGGAGACTACCTTTCTTGCTCTGGACTTTATTATTGTCACTGTTTGTATCCGTCAGTGACACGAAGCCTACAGGCAGTCACTCAATGTGTTTCTGTCAAGGTGGTGGTTTTTCCTATTTAGTGTTATTAGTCCAACCTGCTTGCATGCTTCGTGGTTGTGTGTCGCCCGTGTTCTGTCGGTCTTCTGTTTTGTTTCCTAGTTCCGTCCTTGTGTGTGTTGTCATGCTTCAGTTTCCTGTCTTACTGTGTAGTGTCTGGCTGCGGTCATAAAGTTAAAGCTGCCTCCTATGTCCTTTATTAACAACTTTTCATTAACCCCAAACGTCATGATGTCAAGGAAAGGTGTGGAGGAGAATTTAAAAGAAATTAGGAAAAGTGAACCGCGGTGAGGAGGATCTGACTGTCCTAACTAAAGGTCATCTGCCATCCCTCCCCACTCTGGGGGCAACCAGCTGTTTCCAGAGGGAATTGGCAGACAGCTGTGTTTTATATGAAAATGATATTCTTCAACTTCATCACTAAGTCACTGATCAGCATTCATGAGCTACTTTCCATTGACTACTTGTGGTTAAAAATGTCCAGGGGGGGATAAGAGACTGATTCACGTACACACACTTGTGGGTAATCTGTGATTTATGAAGGGAACATTGCTTACAGATGTGCATGCGCACGGTTTTATGAATTTGAATTTTTGTTGGTGTACGCCATTTATTGGCTTTTATAAATGAGACCCCTGATCCGCGGAGTAGCCCATAATAATGTAGTCATATCTGTAGGGACTTTTAACAAAAGAAATATTGAAATAAGACTTCCGCCTTGTGTTTTCCCGCCTCTGTGATTGTCTGCCACGCCCTGATGTGTTGTACCTGTTCATCAGCCCCCCCGTCACCTGTCCCTCGTTACCTCGTGTGTTTAGTCTCTGTGCGTTCTTTGTCTGTTGTCTAATGGTTGTCATTACATTCCATGCGACTCCCCCTGAGTAGTTTTGTTCCTTGTGTTTCTGGATATTCATTTTGCCAGATTCCTACTTGCTTGCTTCAGGACACGTTCAAATGTGAACCTGAGCGGTTATTCTGCGATATATTGGAATTGATTACCTTTTCGCCGACTTCAAAGTACGTCCCCAAAAGAAAACTTTGCAACCATCTATTTTATCTAAAAAGACAGATTTCTTTCAACCGAACCATCCACTGGACTGTATCGACTTTTTTGTGTTGACTTTACTCCCACAGAACAGAAAGGCACCTTTTGTTCGTTTGTCGGCTTCTGTGAAAGCTCATCACGTTACCAGCTGCATTAAGCTACGCTATCTAAGAACCCAGAGGTGTCTACTGCAGTTCTGGCAAAGCAGGCTATAGGATCTAACCATGGATGTAAAATAAAAGCCAGCTTTTTCCTATGGGAGTTGCTCAAAGGTGCATGAAGCTGTCATAGAGCCAAAGACCAAGACACAGGCTCAAGTTGTTCTGGTTTTGTCTGAGGGGGGCCAGTGTCAGATGGAAGATACTGTAAAAGAAATGCTTACAACACACAGTGAATACAAAAGACCTAGCCATGCAGACATAATGGGAGCCCTACCCAGCTTTATGGTTCCTCCTATACCGATCAAGGAGGCGGCGCTGTGGTACAGCGGCAGACAGATGTACATCACATCCTCTCGAGTTGCTCCAAACGCCCAGAAGCCTGCTGCTGCCTTCAGACTCTGCAGGTGAGTGATCACCGCTGCCTTGGGGAGCCCTGGGAACAGAAAAGACATCATAATGCATTACTCACATACATACTCATACTTTCTGTCCATTTCAAATGCATAGCTGCCAATGCTAGCATAGGGAGGGAGTACATAGCCATTTGTAGCATGACAATACAACAAAGTGTCATGCAATGGGAAATTCAATTGTAATTTGACTGATATAATATATATATATATTATAATAACCATCACCTTATCGTGGTGGAGAGGTTTGTGTGTCCCTATGAACCTGAGGGCTGTGTTGTCTGGAGCTTTGTGCTCCTGGTAGGGTCTCCCATGGCAAAGTGGTCTCAGGGGAGGGGCCAGACAAAGAATGGTTCAAAAATCCTATGATAAATCGAGGAAGAGATCGAGGGACCCTGCCCGGAGGAAGCCCGGGGCCCCCGTCTGGAGCCAGGCCCAGACGGCGGGCTCGTCAGCGAGCGCCTGGTGGCCGGGTTTGCCACGGAGCCCGGTCGGGCACAGCCCGAAAAAGCTACGTGGCTCCTCTCTCTCCATCCCATGGGCCCACCACCTGTGGGAGGAACCGCTGGGGTCGGGTGCGCTGCCATATGGGTGGCGGCGAAGGTCAGGGGCCTCGACGGACCAGACCTGGGCGGCAGAGGCTGGCTCTGGGGACGTGGAACGTCACCTCTCTGTGGGGGAAGGAGCCGGAATTTGTGCGGGAAGTGGAGCACTACCAGTTAGATCTGGTGGGGCTTACCTCTACGCACAGTCTCGGTTCTGGAACCGTACTCCTGGATAGGGGTTGGACTCTGTCCTACTCCGGAGTTGCCCAGGGTGTGAGGCGCCGGGCGGGTGTGGGGATACTCACAAGTCCCCGGCTGAGCGCCGCTGCGTTGGAGTTTACCCCGGTGGACGAGAGGTCGCCTCCCTACGCCTGCGGGTGATGGGGGGGAAAACTCTGACTGTTGTTTGTGCATATGCACCAAACAAGAGTTCGGAGTATTCGGCCTTCTTGGAGACCTTGAATGGAGTCCTGTATGGGGCTCCAGTAGGGGACTCCATAGTTCTGCTGGGGGACTTCAACGCACACGTGGGTGATGATGGAGATACTTGGAGAGGCGTGATTGGGAGGAACGGCCTCCTGATCTAAACCAGAGTGGTTGTCTGTTGTTGGACTTCTGTGCTAGTCATGGATTGTCCATCACAAACACCATGTTCGAACATAGGGATGCTCTTAAGTGTACGTGGTACCAGAGCACCCTAGGCCAAAGGTCAATGATCGATTTTATAATCGTTTCATCTGATCTGAGGCCGTATGTTTTGGACACTCGGGTGAAGAGAGGGGCAGAGCTGTCAACTGATCACCATCTGGTGGTGAGTTGGGTCAGGGGTGGGGAAGACTCTGGACAGACCTGGTAAACCCAAACGGGTAGTGCGGGTGAATTGGGAACGTCTGGAGGAGGCCCCTGTCCGACGGACTTTCAACTCGCACCTCCGGCGGAGCTTTTCGGGCATCCCTGTGGAGGCTGGGGGCATTGAACCTGAGTGGACAATGTTCAAAGTTTCCATTGCTGAAGCTGCGGTGGAGAGTTGTGGTCATAGGGTCTTAGGTGCCTCAAGGGGCGGTAACCCACGAACACCCTGGTGGACACCGGTGGTCAGGGAAGCCGTCCGACTGAAGAAGGAGTCTTTCCGGGATATGTTATCCCGGAGGACTCCGGAGGCAGTTGCAGGGTACCGACGGGCCCGAAGGGCTGCAGCCTCTGCCGTGACAGAGGCAAAGCAGCGGGTGTGGGAGAAGTTCGGAGAAGACATGGAGAAGGACTTTCGGTCGGCACCAAGGTGCTTCTGGAAAACCGTTCGCCACCTTAGGAGGGAAGCGAGGAATCATCCAAGCTGTATACAGTAAGGATGGGACGTTGTTGACCTCAACTGGGGAGGTAATAGAGCGGTGGAAGGAGCACTTTGAGGAACTCCTAAATCCAGCCGACACGCCCTCTGTGGTAGAGGCAGAGCTGGAGGATGATGGGGGATTGTCGTCAATTTCCCTGGTGGAAGTCGCTGAGGTAGTCAAACAACTCCACAGCAAAGCCCCAGGGATTGATGAGATCCGTCCAGAAATGCTGAAAGCTCTGGGTGTGGAGGATGTCTTGGTTGACACGCCTCTTCAACATTGCGTGGAAGTCTGGGACGGTGCCTAAGGAGTGGCAGACCGGGGTGGTGGTTCCCCTATTCAAAAGGGGGACCAGAGGGTGTGTGCCAATTACAGGGGTATCACACTTCTCAGCCTCCTGGTAAAGTCTACTCCAAGGTGCTGGAAAGGAGGGTTCGGCCGATAGTCGAACCTCGGATTGAAGAGGAACAATGTGGATTCCGTCCTGGCCGTGGAACAACGGATCAGATCTTCACTCTCGCAAGGATCTTGGAGGGCCTGGGAGTATGCCCAACCAGTCTACATGTGTTTTGTGGATCTGGAGAAGGCGTATGACCGGGTCCCCGGGAGAAATTGTGGGAGGTGCTGCGAGAGTATGGGGTGAGGGTCCCTTCTCAGGGCCATCCAATCTCTGTATGACCAAAGCGAGAGCTGTGTCCGGGTTCTCGGCAGTAAGTCGGACTCGTTCCAGGTGAGGGTTGGCCTCCGCCAGGGCTGCGCTTTGTCACCAATCCTGTTTGTAATATTTATGGACAGGATATCGAGGCATAGTCGGGGCTGGGAGGGGTTGCAGTTCGGTGGGCTCGGGATCTCATCGCTGCTTTTTGCAGATGATGTGGTCTTGATGGCGTCATCGGCCTGTGACCTCCAGCACTCACTGGATCGGTTCGCAGCCGAGTGTGAAGCGGCTGGGATGAGGATCAGCACCTCTAAATCTAAGGCCATGGTTCTCAGCAGGAAACCGATGGAGTGCTTTCTTCGGGTAGGGAGTGAGTCCTTACCCCAAGTGAAGGAGTTTAAGTACCTTGGGGTCTTGTTCGCGAGTGAGGGGACTATGGAGCGTGAGATTGGTCGGAGAATCTGAGCAGCTGGTGCGGCATTACATTCAGTTTATCTCACCGTTGTGACGAAAAGAGAGCTGAGCCAGAAGGCAAAGCTTTCGATCTACCGGGCAATTTTCGTTCCTACCCTCACCTATGGTCATGAAGGCTGGGTCATGACCGAAAGAACGAGGTCCAGGGTACAAGCGGCCGAAATGGGTTTCCTCAGGAGGGTGGCTGGCGTCTCCCTTAGAGATAGGGTGAGAAGCTCAGTCATCCGAGAGGAGCTCGGAGTAGAGCCGCTGCTCCTTCGCGTCGAAAGGAGCCAGTTGCGGTGGTTCGGGCATCTGGTAAGGATGCCTCCAGGGCGCCTCCCTAGGGAGGTGTTCCAGGCACGTCCAGCTGGGAGGAGGCCTCGGGGAAGACCCAGGACTAGGTGGAGAGATTATATCTCCAACCTGGCCTGGGAACGCCTCAGGATCCCCCAGTCGGAGCTGGTTGATGTGGCTCGGGAAAGGGAAGTTTGGGGTCCCCTACTGGAGCTGCTGCCCCCGCGACCCGATACCGGATAAGCGGTCGAAGATGGATGGATGGATGGATGGATATAATAATAATAATAACACGTTTGAACGTCCAGACAGGAAAAAGACTGACTGGGACTGAGTTTTATGACCCCCTTACACCAAACGATGGAGACTAGCAAGACTCGCAGGACTTTATTACCATATAAGAAAACAGTTTGTGTAGCGTCTGCAAAAGACGACAAAGGATAAGAAACCAAATCCAGAGTAAGGAGGCAGGTTTTGGGAAGGATGGCTCAAACACAGACAGGCCTTTGACTCAGGAGACCGGGTTCATGTCCTGGGTGAGACCAAAAGTCATTTTAAAATTGACCAGGTTTCAGTTTACAGACCTTAGTCTGTGACATAACGTTACGTCCTCGTTGAAGTAGTTGTACGTGACTCAATGTAAGCCAATCACTGCTTTACTAAACCTAACTATTGTTTTAAAAGGGTTTCAAACCGCTCTCGTTACGTTAATTAGATCAGACCCATGGTTACCTGCATCGGAAAGCAACCTAAAACGTCCTTATGAATCAGGATGTGTTTCTGAATGCACTCGTCTGTCCCAAAGTCTATCCCAGCATGCATTGGGCAAAAGGCAGTGTCCAGACCTGAACCTAGCCTGCATGGTTTTGTACAGTGCAGTTATTTGATTCTTTCACGATGCATGGCCGCCGATTGGATTTGTAATGGGATTTTTTCATTTTAATTTTTGGTGTAATTATTTAGCATTGACTAACCCTTAACCTTTTGCAATTTTCAACAAAAGTTGAATCAAACACTTCTAGAGACAAAATATCATGAGACATTTCTAAAAATTGATTTCTAAAAAGAATGACGTCACAAGTCTGATATTTATTTCCATTTTAAAGAAGAACATAACGTGGATATTCTGCATTTTCTGCTTTCGCTCTGTTCAGATGGGAACAGACATCATGTAGTCGCAGTCAGTGGTACCGCATACACAGGAAATATTTAGCTCAATCATTGGTAAAAATAAATGTATTAAAAATCTCCATTCTAGGGAAAATAATCGAGTTTTACCCCTTTTTTTAACCCCAACCCCTACTAAAAAATAATCATCACTTCCTTTACGGGCAGAATGACAGCTGAGTTCATGCTCCTGGCATTAGGCCAAACACAATGGAGGAGCACAGAGCCTGAAGCCATGGGAGGATGACACATGGGAGAAGCTGCTTAGTGTCCACTGTTACCACGACAACCATGACACACACAGGTGGCTGTAAAACCGTTTTTGCTCAGGAACATCCTAAAGTGACATGACTTTCCTATTTTATTTTGGAAATTCAAATTTAATTTCATGAAATCTACATAAAGTGATTGTTGGGCCATTTAGGAGCCGAGGAACACGCTGTAAACACCATCTTAATTGTACTGTATGAACGGTGCTGCCTGAAATGAGATCGTCACTGAGAAGAAGCGCAGACTCACCAGTTGTCCCAGAGGTGAAGATGTAGAGGGTGGGGGATTTGAGGGAGGTGGTGGCGCGTAACACCGCCGGTACCGGCTGGTCCGAGGCGCCAGCGATCTTATCCAACAGAGTGTGCACCTGTGGGTGCTCAGTGTGGCTCGTCATGGCCCACACCTGGATGTTGTCCTCCAGCAGGCTGGGCAGGATGCCGTCCAGACTGTCCACTAAATCTGGGAGACGGCCACAGAAAGGATACTTTGAGTTATGTTTACCAGCAGCTACAGTGTGTGTGTGTGTGTGTGTGTGTTTTATCATCATAGGTAAGTGTGGCCCTGGAGACACCTACTGCAGTAGCAACTACCACAGAGGCAGTTTTGAGTACTTTGCCAGATGTTAATATGTGTTAATATAATACATCTGTTAAAAATATCTAGGGGAGGACCTCCAGACCCCGTTACATTTTCCCGCCCACATTTTTAATGTTTCTGCACCTATGGCTTTTATAATAAAAGCCAGGCAGAAAGACATCCCAATATGTTTTACCAAATACATCAATGCCAATATTTTAGGGTTAATTATTGGTGATTTCACAAAGTATTTACACAATGATATTTTAGATAAATAATCAGCAATGATGTAGACATAATGATTAAGTGGGTAAAGGCAAATAATAAAAAGTAATTAAATAAAAGTACTGGGAATCAAGGATTCGGCTCGTTCCAAACAGACACACATTCCAAATGGACACTGCTTTAGTATAGTATAATAGCACTGACTGCACAGACTCACTGTGTACTTAAGAGTGGAGCTGTAATGAGTATGTGCAAATCTCTCTCTGTATCACTGAAATGATACACCGTGCAAGGCCGAAGTATTTCCCAATACAGCCCCACTCCTGACTGCGACTTTGTTCAAAATATAGGCCACATGTGTTAGTGCAACATGGTGTGCTTGTTGACTCAAAGGAGACATGGAGAAGTCACTGATGCAACACACAGTCATAAAACCCAGCCATAAAAAGAAAGATGAGGCGGGCAGCAGTGGAACACTGATTGGTCATTACTGTGGTGGTGTTAGCAGTGCTAGGCTAACCCTCTCAGGGATAATTAGAACCATTACCCAGGCGATCTCTGGAACCTACTGCATCTCCAAGTACAGGAAATAGAAGAAAAGCTCCCAGAGGAATGGTCGCTATTCAAGTTCTGAAGTCAGGCTGCATGATTGGAAGAAAATATGCGACAAAGTTGTTGAATATAGCGATAACGATATTGCTTGCAATCGATAAACAGATTTTAAAATGTACTTAGTTCTAGGGGTCGACCAATTATCGGCCCTGGCTGATTATCCTGGCCAATATTTGGCAGTTTTCAGGTTATCTGTATCAGTGATTGATTTACCTGATAACCAATAAAGTTAATTATTAAAAAGTGTGATACTTGGACTCCACTCCAGCTCTGTAAGCAGTCTGCAACACATGCAAACAAACTGTTAGCACGTTAAAACTTCAGGAAGTTGTAAATATCGGGTTCATTAAAAGGTGCAATGTGTAGGAAGTTCTCCCATCTAGCGTTGAGATCATATACCTCCATCAACTCTCTGGCACCACGCAGTTCAAAGTACGTTGCAGCTACGGTGGCCTTCACGCTTCAAAATGCCAGACTCTTGCTCTTTTCAATATCTTTTTTCTTTTTCTGGGCGAAGAAGAAGACTCCTGTACATGAAATTTGGATTTTGAATACGTGCGGTCCTCCATGTTTCCTTCTTCTAACCTGCCGGGGCCAGGAAGCGATGATACCCGTTAGCAGCATTAGCAGCATTAGCAGCATTAGCAGCATTAGCAGCATCAGCAGCTGTGAGTTTATCATGTGACAGCGAAAACGTGAAAGACGGAGCAGTACATCCTGTATGTCCCTCACCAGCTAACGTACTCAAGATGGAGCATGAATATGGAGTGTCTACCAGTACATGCAAATGGGAATGTAAAATTCCAAGCCATTAGGAATACTTGGAATTGATGGTAGTGATAAATATTCATGAAAAAGGACACATTTGTGAACGGGCAACACAGATTTTGATAATGAACTACAAACGTTACACACTGGACCTTTGACTACTATCGGTATTGTCCCTGTAAAGCGATATCGGCCCACCCCACTTCGTTCTCTAAGTTCTGTTGCTTTTTAAATAAAAATACTGAAAGGAAATTATTTCTTGCATCGTTTCATTGAATGTGGAGCTGAACACACAAGACATCATTAAAAATGATAGTGAATTTTCTAATTTTCTACTGATATTCTGGTTTCAACAGAGTGTCGGTTGCGATGGGTTGCCGTCGACAACCAGCAAAAGGCATTTCCTCTTCAACAACTTCCCTGAAGTATTTCAGTTGTTTTCCACCTCCGCTGTGAACTGTGGGAGCTCCAGTCAGGGAGCTGAATGTTTGATCCCCTCAGAAAGGGCCGGGAGCCCCTTGCTGTAACATGATTTCATCTGTAATATTTGCCGTGTGTTGGGATGACACAACAACACGTTATCTGGTTGAATCCTGCTCCTACAGCTAATAGGACTCACCATGCGCCTGCCATGTGACAGGACTACTGATCATTGCTCAACCAGACAAGCGTGATATTGATCAGGGACACTGTCCTCGCTCCGACCACAGAGACACAGCACCGGGACTCTTGGAAGAGCTCAGTCCCCCTGTGAGAGGAGTTCCTGTGGTGCCATACAGAAGCCCTGCTCCCATAAACTCAAAATAATGAACAGAACAAAAGGGGGAAGGACGCTATGATGTCCATGGTGTACGTTACACCCTCATTTTAGTAGTTTTATGTGACTCATTAACTAAGTATTTATTTCTCTATTTGACAATGCTTACTAACCGGGGGTGATTCCAGGATTTTTTAGATGTGGTGAGACCATTAATCATTTGGCGGTGGGGGGGGGGTAGGATAGCAACAACATAACATAATGTTGTTCTGCTAAATAAAACATCACATTCATTATTAGTTTCACTTGTTTTCATTTTGAACAAGCTATATATTCTATACAGTATTATCATATATTTTCCATGGGCTCAGTCTGCCACTTTTTCCCCAGTGCTGGTTTCCGTGGTATCAGAAAGTTGGATAGTTGTCATGGAAACATTAATTGGTCATGTGACGAGGGTTGGGCAGATTGGCAGAGCAGTCAGCCAAGTGACAGAATGACAGCACTCTAGCCCTATGGGTTGGGGTGGGGGCTATCATATTTCAGAGGGGGGCCGCTGCAACCCCGTGCCCCCCTTCTAGCCCCGCACCTGCTTACTTGGTGTTAAAAACTGCTCTCGTTACGTTAAATACTGTATACAAGTATGGTTGGGACTTGTTCGTTGCTGTATTAACGCATCGGTTGTAGAAGTAAAGACATCCAGTATGGCGTCTGATCGTTAGACCAACATCAGTCACCTGACATTTGAGCGTGATGGCACCTGTCTGGTCACTGTACCAACCAGGACAACACACTGCCTTGGTCAGCCTTTTCTGTCTTTATCTTCTGCATTCCCGGTGTGTGTGTGAGCATTTTTGAAGTACAGCCTTAAGTATTTAATAGACTGATTAACAAGACAGTGGAACTGAGTTCTACTAAATACTTTGGCATTGTATTTCCTGAGTTCACGTGATCATCATATATCGTTTTGGGTATCTTTATTTCACTTAACTTATTTTAATGGAAAAAGGGGAGAGTATTCTGCTGTTTTCATCTCAGGTATTACATCAAAGTTACATTTTCTGTTGTTTTATAATTTACTTTTCTTACAAGCTCTCAACATAAAGTTGTGGGTAGAGAGCTAGTTTTACTTTCTGATGAAAATAGACGTGGATTAACCCCAACCGGTCGTCAGACACCGCCTACCAAGAGCCTGGGTCTGGGTCTGGGTCTGGGTCTGTCCGAGGTTTCTGCCTAAAAGGAAGTTTTTCCTCGCCACTGTCGCACTGTTGCTTGCTCTGGAGGAAACTACTAGAACTGTTGGGTCCTTGTAAATTCTGGAGTGTGGTCTAGACCTGCTCTATCTGGTCTAGACCTACTCTATCTGGTCTAGACTTACTCTATCTGTAAAGTGTCTCGAGATAACTCTTGTTATGAATTCATACTATAAATAAAATTGAATTGAAATTGAATTCAATCCGTCACAACCCCTGGTTGAATGCAATTAGCTAATCATGAAGACCGCGATTAATCCAATATCAAATATTTAGTAGAATGTTTGGTGCATCATTGGATATTATTTATATTGTATTACTCTTTTAATTATTATAGTTACTGTTTTTTTTCCATAAGATAAATGCTGGAATAATATTACATATCACTGATTGTTAATGTCCTATTTTCAATGGGTTTTTCATTTATTTTGTATAACTTTATTTACCATGTAGAAGGTGCCACGTCAGACATTACAGTTTACAGGAAAGTAATGATATTTTTATTGGAATTGTTTATTATTATAACTTTATCTTTTGTGATAATTGTGAAAACTGTGTTGGACTGTTCAATGTCCCATGCTTATTAAAAGAAAAACACGTATTGCTGAAATTCCTATCTATATTCTCATCCTTGCATAAGAATAGAGAGCAGTTTTGATGGTGTCTCACGTTCTAATGCTCCATGACATGTTACACAGGGAGTATTAAATATTAGCTAAACTTCAAAAAATTAAATTGCAAATCACATCATAACAGCAACATCTGGCAGAAAAATAGAAATTAGCAAAAAAACAGAACCAAACATATGATGACCAACCACTGCTAAACTAGGCTGCAGTTATTGAACACTTTGTTTACTTTTTATTATTTGCGTTGTCTATGAGATGTCGAATACAGTCTCCCAGTCCAAGGTGACATCTTAAACCCGAAGATTATTTATGTTATGATATGAAACGCTACAGAAGAATATGGACATTTTTCATAAAGATTGTTATAAATGCACCAGCTACTAAAATGCTGCATGCAAATAAATGTATTAATATTATCAAGAAAGGGGCCATTCCCCTGTAAAAGGGACAGAAGAAAGCAACAATCATATGAGAGAAAATAAAGAATGAAGAAAAAGAGAAAAAGAAAACTAATCCAAAAAAAAGAGAAGAGACCGATACAGTACAGAGTTTTCACAGATTTTTTGAACAACAGAATACTTGTAGGTGCAATATGTAATAGTTAAAATAGTTACTGCAGTGCAAATTTAAAATACTGGAGAGAGTTGTCTCCCCCGCCCCTCCCCCTCCTCCCCAGACACGTTGGTTGCCAGGCTGAGACCTAATAAATGCAAAGCTGTCTAATTCCCTTTAAACATCCGATGAAGTGATTCTTTTCTCTAATACAGATGATGATGATGATGATGATGATGATGATGGTGATGATAAACTGAGAACTGAGCCTCCTAGCAAGCTAGCCAGACAGCCGGCCACTAGCTTAGTCCAGTTTAAAGGTCCCATGGCATGAAAATGTCATTTTATGAGGTTTTATAACATTAATATGAGTCCCCCCAGCCTGCCTATGGCCCCCCAGTGGCTAGAAATGGTATTGGGTGTAAAGCGAGCCCTGGGTATCCTGCTCTGTCTTTGAGAAAATGAAAGCTCAGATGGGCCGATCTGGAATCTTGCCACTATGAGGTCATAAGGGGCAAGGTTACCTCCCCATTCTCTGCTTTTGCTTTGCAAAGTGGCAGTTGGTCAAGGCCACACCCCCCCACAAATCATCAGATGTTTCACGTGAATAAAACAGCCTTCCAGCCTAATACTGACGCAGTTTAATCTTTCCCACGAGTCCCACCAAAACGGACTTCTGCGTAGCGTTGCATAAGGGAGAAAACCAAGCAGTGGACCAAACCACTGTGGGGCAAGAGAGAGGGGACTCAAAGCATTTAGTTGCCTTTTTTGCCCTGTTTGCATCAGGCAAAAACAGCCCGATGTTACTATGCGGAAAAGGAACTGTACTCAAAATATTGAAAATACCAGTGGGCGGGGGATTGTGTCCACATGGTTCTCACAGTCTATCCCTAAAAACGGGACATGAACTTTGGCACAGGAACCGTTCCAGCCTCGCCGTCGTCCATTAATTCCTCATAACGGACACTTGGCCAAGCATTAACCCTTCCATAAACTGGGTGCTGTGCTGTGGGCTCCCGTCTGCTGGTTAACTGAAACGTCAGAAAATATATATTCATCCGGTTATTGACATTATCAGCTAACGGATGCTCGTTTTTTTTTACTTGACTATAAAGACGTGTTCAGTGCAAATGATGTCAATATGTAATTTATATATATTCATGAATTTATATTGAATGGATGCTGGCACATGATCTGTGCATTAGATGGCCGAGTGCTGCTAAACGCAGGTTAGAATTAAGTGAACTGGGCCGACTTTCATGTAACACATAATGCCAGGACACTTTTTACGGAAGAGGATTAGAGCCACATGTGATCTTAAGTCCTAATTCTAAACTCACATGCATATGGCCTTAATACTTTGTCCATACTTTTTAAGTTTAGCTCGGACCCGAGTGGAACGTCCATTGGAAATGTTGCGACCCTTTGAACCCTGAAAAGATGGAGGACCTCGAGGACGCCAGCGGACATCTGCCGTGTAGACAGTTTTTGTAGTTGTAATAACTACAACTAGTTTTTGTTGTTGTAATAAACAAGTGTCTTTTACTTTGCTGGCTGTTAGCCAATCAGAGTCCAGCAGCTTAGCTGTTTGAATATTAATGAGAACTGGCCCAAATGGAGCTGAGTCTTCCTGCAGGCTTTCTGTACCACGCTGGAATGGCTGGAAACAAGGTAACCACGGTAACATGGTAGGACTTCAGACATTACCACAGAGTGATGAAGTACTTTAAAAGCACCACTTCTGTATGTGTGTGTGTGTATGTGTGTGTGTGTGTGTGTGTAACAATGTCACATCTAATGTGTCAACAACCTACACCACTACATGATGTAGGACTCCTATGGAGCTAGATATGGTTCTTTATTACATGTTAGAAAATAAACGATCTTTTAAGAAAAAGTTATCACACTGATAGCAAAAAGCATTTTATAAGAGACAGTTTTCATACCAATAGAAAAAAATAATAATATTTGAGACTAAATTAATCAAATTTCTTAAGATTTCTGAGGAAATAAATCTCTCTCAAAATACTTTTTTAAACTCTCAAATATATATTTTTTTTGCTATCAGTGTGAAAAAAAATCTTTCTCAAAAACAAGTGTTACAGGTTCTTGCTCTCGTCTCAGGATTTTTCTCTCGGTGTGAAAATAATATCATAAGCGGGGGGCCACGCTCCAAAAACGTTTTGAGAGAAACAATTTTTTGAGACAATTGTTTTTGATAGCCAAAAATATTTATTTGAGAGTTGAAAAAAGTATTGAGTTTTTTTCTCAGAAATAATTTTTTTTAAATTTCAAATTCATATTTAAACGTTTTTTAGTCTCAAATATTTGTATTTTTTGCAATTGGTATGAAAACTTTTTCTCACAAATATTTTTTTTCCTCTCATAAAATGCTTTTTGCTATCAGTGTGATAACATTTCTTTTCTCACATGTAATAAAGAACCATATCGAGCTCCATAGACCCACAGCTAAATGTTTGAGGTGGTGCATATCTTAATTAGCAATTTGACAACATTTGTCTACTCCCCGCCCCCTTCCACTCGGCTCGCTACGGGCATGTGAAGGAGATGACCAGAGATGATTAGAGACGACCAGAGATGATTAAAGATGATTAGAGATGATTAGAGATGATTACCTGGACCCACCACCAGAGTTTTGGCTCCGCAGCAGTTGAAGCAGTGCAGCAGAGACTTGGACCTGATGTTCGTGTTGAGGAAAGCCACCGAGCAGCCGACCTTCGCCAGCCCGAACCACACGCACAGGAAGTCGGGCTCGTTGCTCATGAGCAGGGCGATGCAGTCTCCCTTCCTCAGCCCGGCTCTCTGGAGGAACACATTGGCGAGCCTGTTGCTGCGTAGATCGATGTCCCGGTACGTGTGCACGCCTCCCTCGAAGATGACAAACGGCTTGTCGGGGATGCGCTGCGCCTGCTGGATGAACCGATCCAGCACCGTGCACACGCTGGAGGTGAGCGCGGAGAGCTCCAGCCCCACGCCGTACCTGACCACCTTCAGCAGAAACCACAGGTCCCTCCAAAAGTACGGGAAGCAGAGTTTCTGCAAAACATGCCCGGAGAAAAGCCCCGCGGCTAGAGCCGAGAGCCAGCCCAGAGACAGAGCCATGTGCGCGGCTGAGAAACACTGAGAGGACCCGGCGGAGACAGCTCGAGACACCGCTCCCTGCACACACTGCTACCAGTTGTTCCAGTTGGTAAACAAACACGACTCGTGTGTGTGTGTGTGTGTGTGTGTGTGTGTGTGTGTGTGTGTGTGTGTGTGTGTGTGTGTGTGTGTGTGCGTGTGTGTGATGTAAGCCAACGAGTCTGGAACGTAAAGCCACACAACATATGACCGGAACATGAGAAATGCTGCCTTCAAAATAAAAGCGGCTCGTTTCAGCACGTGTAGAACTTAATATCAGGGTCTATTTTTTATAAGACAAGGACCCCCAAACTGACAGAGAGAGAGACGGAGCAGGCCCCCCCTACTACTATATTGTATTAAGTTGCATGTTAAACTGGGCCTATGATAATGTGTAAGGCGGCCTTTAAATATATATATACCAGTTTAGTGCAAATAATGCTAACCTATTAAAATAATAATTGTTGGCATGATTTATTTTTTTTTTTTTTTAATAAAATGTGTTTTAATGTTAAACATACATGTGTTACAGTGAATACTTATCTGTGGATGGCTACTTTAGAGACTACCTTACCTATAAGCCAGGTGTGTGTGTGTGTGTGTGTGTGTGTGTGTGTGTGTGTTTTAAACAAAAAGATGATTTATATTTACTAATAATATGTTGGAATCATGTTTAGAAACTTTACTTTTGAAACAAATAATGATTTGGTGCCCCCACAATCAAAACTGGCCAGTGCAACCCACCCAAAAAAAGGTATTATAATTGAATTATTAATTAATTTTTTTTTTAAATATATAAAGACATTTGCGACATTCATTGTTGCAGTAAAGAGGTGTTTGACGCCCAAGATTTCATTATTTTAAAAATAATTTAAAAAACCAATAAAAGTAATAACCTATTAAAAAAGAAGCAATACAAGAGAAAAGTACAATAAAACAACAGTAAAATAATTCAAATAATGGATAGAGAATGCCATTTTATGAAAGAAATGGATTTGAACAGATGTAAGTCCCTTCAGGCCATGACCCTGTTGATGTGCACTTATAAAAGATGCTTCTATAAGAGGGATTTAAAGGCAGATAAGGAGCTTGGCAGTCTGGCCCGTATTTATCAAGCCTCTGAGAATTACTCCCAATAACACTGCTAAGAATGGACTCAAAGCTCCTTACCCTTACCCCTACCCCTTGGCCCTCAAGGGGTAGGGGCTAGGTGAAAACATCCCCTATGAAACGGGACACCACTTGGTTCCATCACCATACAGTGTTGATCACAAACTCCCAAGATGCATCTCTGTCTGTTTTGACAACAGTGTCATATGCATTTATATATTTATATATTTTATAGTTATTTTATGTTCCCTTTGGTGGTGCAGAGGCAGATGTTCTTATCTGTGTAATACTTAGGTCTGTTTGCAATACATATGTGTACATACACACACACACACGGTGTGTTGTATATCTGTTTCAGTTATCACCGTTTTGAATGTCATTGATGTTCAGAAAAACATTTTAACAAAATTCTGTCTTTATTGCCTGATAAATTAAACATAACAGGCAAAAGCATTACATTAAATATATTATATTACAGAGCCATTATCAACTATTAGAACCATAACTTACATGTCACACACATAAAAAGGCATTCAAATGTGTAAAACAAAGAAAAGACACAAGACCACAAACAAACAAATTAACTACAGCTGTTCTGATATTCAGACCCCCCCCCCATATCATCAGTGTTCCTATCATAACCAACAACAATATACAAGTGCATGGACAGTAATTAATTACAAATGATTACAATAATACAGTACCAATGCAATAATGAACGGGGACAACATGAACACATGATTTAAGAAAGGGGACCAGCTGCTGGGTCCTCCTGGTCCCTGTGTGATACAGGACGGTATATATAGTATAAAGTGGACCAGCTGCTGGGTCCTCCTGGTCCCTGTGTGATACAGGACGGTATATATAGTATAAAGTGGACCAGCTGCTGGGTCCTCCTGGTCCCTGTGTGATACAGGTCAGTATATATAGTATAAAGTGGACCAGCTGCTGGGTCCTCCTGGTCCCTGTGTGATACAGGACGGTGTATAAAGTGGACCAGCTGCTGGGTCCTCCTGGTCCCTGTGTGATACAGGACGGTATATATAGTATAAAGTGGACCAGCTGCTGGGTCCTCCTGGTCCCTGTGTGATACAGGACGGTATATATAGTATAAAGTGGACCAGCTGCTGGGTCCTCCTGGTCCCTGTGTGATACAGGACGGTATATATAGTATAAAGTGGACCAGCTGCTGGGTCCTCCTGGTCCCTGTGTGATACAGGACAGTATATATAGTATAAAGTGGACCAGCTGCTGGGTCCTCCTGGTCCCTGTGTGATACAGGACGGTATATATAGTATAAAGTGGACCAGCTGCTGGGTCCTCCTGGTCCCTGTGTGATACAGGACAGTATATATAGTATAAAGTGGACCAGCTGCTGGGTCCTCCTGGTCCCTGTGTGATACAGGACGGGGTGCAAATGTTCCTCCAGAACAAGTTCCTTAAGCGCCCGGATAGACGCAGCAGGCCCGGGTTCGACTCAGACCTGCAGCCCTTTGCTGCATGTCATCCCCCCCCCCCCCCTCTCCCCCTCTTCTCATTTCTTCTGCTGTCCTGTCAATAAAGGCCAAAAATTGCCCCAAAAAATAATCCTGCAAAACAAGTTCCTTCCCGAGACTATTTTTAGTGCATGTATCAGTTCCTGTTTGTGCTCGTGTGGAATGTACCAACATGACAGTCAAATGTAGCCAGGGTTTAGAAATGAGTACGCTCCGAATCTTTTCTTTTAATGGAGCGTATTTACTGCATTTCTGGACAAGCAAACTTCATATCAAAATAATAGCGCACACACACACACACACACACACACACACACACACACACACTAAACATACACTCATGAGCTGTTAATCAATGCATACAGAGGGAAAGAGTTGGCAAAATATTTTTTAAGCTGCACAATATGTCACACTGTGGTGGAAAGGAACTAGGTCTACACTCTACTGCACTTATATACAGTTTTGAGGTGCTTTTCTTGATTTTTTTTTAATGTTTTGCTACTTTTACTTCTACCTTACTACAGGTCAGAAGAAACTCTTACTATTTACTACACTACATTTATTTGAAACTTTGGGGCTAAAGCTTATTTACATATTAAAACGGCAGTCACCTATTATACTAGTAACTTACCTGTGTATCCTACCCAGTGGTACACACCTTATCTAACATGTAACCTCTAACATGTACAGGAGCCCAATTCCAGTGCAGTTAGGACGTTAAACATAAATAAAAACAGAATACACTGATTTGCAAATCCTTTCCAACCTATCTTCTTTTAAATACACTATGAAGAAAAGATATTTAACGTTAAAACTGATCAAGTTCATGGTTTCTTTTACAAATATTCACTCATTTTGAATTTGATGCCTGCAACACGTTCCAACATAGCTGGGACAGGGGCAACAAGAGATTGGGAAACTTGAAGAATGCTCAAAGAACACCTGTTTGGGATATTCCACAGGTGGACAGGTTAACTGGTCATGATTGGCTATAAAAGGAGCTGGGTTGTTCACAAGCATTTGTTCATTACTTTGGTAACGACTCCGTGAGCAAAACAGTTTAAGAACAACATTTCTCAATGTAAAATTGCAAGGAATTTAGGGATTTCATCATCTACAGTCCACAATATCATCAAAAGATTCAGAGAATCTGGAGAAATTCGCACGTAAGCGACAAGTCCGAAAACCAACATTGGATGTCCGTGACCTTCGATCCCTCAGGCAGCACTGCATTTAAAGCTGACATCATTATGTAGAAGATATTACCACGTGGGCTCAGGAACACTTCACTTCATTGTGACGAAAAGAGAGCTGAGCCAGAAGGCAAAGCTCTTGATCTACCGGTCGGTTTTGGTTCCTACCCTCAACTATGGTCATGAAGGCTGGGTCATGACCCAAAGAACCAGATCCAGGGTACAAGCCCTGGACGCCAGGGCACAAGCCCCTGGACGCCAGCCCCCCTCCTCAGGCGTTTCCCTTAGAGATAGGGTGAGAAGCTCAGTCATCCGTGAAGAACTCCCTAGGCAGGTGTTCCAGGCACATCCAGCTGGGACAAATGAAACACTCTGAGGAGCCGTTCTGCACAGCCTACTTATACATGTGATACTTTGCTCAATTAGTATTTTTGCTTCAGTAACATTCTGAATTGTTTTTACATCAATGTATTTGCAGGTTTCTTTTACTTCGATCATTTTCAGCCCTGAAATCACCATTGCCAAACCCACCAGACTCCATTTAAATAAACGTGCGTAGGAGCCAGAACATTTTTTACATTACATGTCATTTAGCTGGCGCTTTTAGCCAATCAAGTGCTTTCAACCATGAAGTAGCACAAGATTCTGGGCCCTGAAGAAAGGCCCCTCGGCACATCCACAGCTATTCATTCTAGCAGATGTTTGGGCCCTCATGTGGGTACTAGACTCCGAGATGTGTTGAATTACAGTAGTTCATGGACTGTCATTAGTTGTAGACGCATTGCACATTACACAGTTGTGCTCGGTAACCAGGTTAGTTATTCCTTTTAGCAATATCCCTGAGTACCTCAAGATTTGCTATGTATTGTATGTATATGTTACTAGGCACAACACAGTTATTAACTTGAAATTAAGGATTCCCTCTATTGCAGTAGCCTGTTTACACTGATAACATACTAGACAACTACTTAAAGCTGATACTGAATGATAATAGATAAATGATTCAGAATAACATATTACATGCTTTAAATAACATATATATAGCTCTGCAGTGTTCTGAGCAGCCTGGATTGAACGCAGCAACAACCAGTGACTTGAGACTTGACTCAGACTCGATCTCAGAGACCTGAGACTTGACTTGGACTCAAACTCAGAGACATGTACACATCTCTGCCCAGGTCCAAGCGGGGGGACCTCCTTGCTGGCACCAGCTGTGAACATGACTACAGGGTACGTTAAAAACACCAAATACACCTTAAACTTTAATATGCTGTACATGATTGAACATATGTTATGAAAGTGGAAAGTAGATGGCTCCTTAATTATCAAGTCAACTGTATTAATGTAGCATGAAAACACAAGATTGTGTCATACTGTTTGGCAAAGCTTTGAAAGAAACATGATTTATTTTGAAGGGCCCACTCACTACACTTCCTGTATGTTGTTAGTGTTCTGTGACTCTGGGAGTCCTATCACGTGACAGTGGCTGCAGCGATGAGTGGGCGGGCCCCAGAGGTGGGTCATCCTGTCGTTTTAAAAGAGTGATAACAGAGGGAGTGGAGTGGCAGTTACAGGGAGGAGGGGGGGGGGGGAAACTACTCAGATCTTGTACTTAATCAAAAGTACTAAAACCACACTGTAAAAACTCTGTTACAGTAAAAGTCCTGCAATATGAGAGAACTAAAGTAACTAAAGTAACTAGTAACTAAAGGTGTCAGATGAATGTAGTGGAGTAACTAAAGTAACTAGTAACTAAAGTAACTAGTAACTAAAGCTGTCCATGCTGTTGCATGGTTTTCATCTCCACATTAGTAAAGGAATGTTGCTGATTTCCTGTCATCCATTCAGATGAATGAAACCACTCCCCAGAGGTCCGTGCCCCCCCCAACCCGGCTAATCTCCGATGGAAGCATCGCTTCAGTGTAAATCTCCCTCTTTAGCGTTTAGCTTAGCGCAGCGCCATTGAAACCAACACGACCCTGGCTTAGCCATGTCATCCCCCCCAGCTCTGTCCTTTGGTCCAATAGTAATCACTTCTGGCTCCAAAATACCAAGATGGCACCGGGCAGAATGCAAACAGCTGGCTTCAAATGACAATCCACAAACCAGTGGGTGATGTTACCAATGCTACGTCAAGTATTCCTCCACTCTAGAAGATTATGAACACACAACGTTTGAGTTCACTCACACACCCACAAACCAGCGCTGTAAATATGTTGTTAATAACAGGTTTGCAGTGAGGATTCCAATCATTCCAAGCATGCCACCACAGGTCCACGTCCCTGTCACAAAGCCCAAGTTTGTATGTACCAAAAGACCAAAGTCTGCTTCCTACTCAGGTTTGAAATCTGTAGAAACATTAAGGGAATGTCAGGCCCTCTGGGAAACCACTTCACATTCATTTTTCTTCAAGTCTTCATGCAATTCATCTCAGCAAAAGGCTCAGTTTTTGCAGTTACTGTTGCTCTGGATTCAGAATGATCGGAAGTCTCTTTATATAGACCTTCGTGGTCCCCTAATACTGTATCTGAAGTCTCTTTTATATAGACCTTAGTGGTCCCCTAATACTGTATCTGAAGTCTCTTTTATATAGACCTTAGTGGTCCCCTAATACTGTATCTGAAGTCTCTTTATATAGACCTTAGTGGTCCCTAATACTGTATCTGAAGTCTCTTTTATATAGACCTTAGTGGTCCCTAATACTGTATCTGAAGTCTCTTTATATAGACCTTAGTGGTCCCTAATACTGTATCTGAAGTCTCTTTTATATAGACCTTAGTGGTCCCTAATACTGTATCTGAAGTCTCTTTTATATAGACCTTAGTGGTCCCCTAATACTGTATCTGAAGTCTCTTTTATATAGACCTTAGTGTCCCCTAATACTGTATCTGAAGTCTCTTTATATAGACCTTAGTGGTCCCCTAATACTGTATCTGAAGTCTCTTTATATAGACCTTAGTGGTCCCCTAATACTGTATCTGAAGTCTCTTTATATAGACCTTAGTGGTCCCTAATACTGTATCTGAAGTCTCTTTATATAGACCTTAGTGGTCCCCTAATACTGTATCTGAAGTCTTTTTAATATAGACCTTAGTGGTCCCCTAATACTGTATCTGAAGTCTCTTTATATAGACCTTAGTGGTCCCCTAATACTGTATCTGAAGTCTCTTTTATATAGACCTTAGTGGTCCCCTAATACTGTATCTGAAGTCTCTTTTATATAGACCTTAGTGGTCCCTAATACTGTATCTGAAGTCTCTTTTATATAGACCTTAGTGGTCCCTAATACTGTATCTGAGGTCTCTTTTATATAGACCTTAGTGGTCCCCTAATACTGTATCTGAAGTCTCTTTATATAGACCTTAGTGGTCCCCTAATACTGTATCTGAAGTCTCTTTATATAGACCTTAGTGGTCCCTAATACTGTATCTGAAGTCTCTTTATATAGACCTTAGTGGTCCCTAATACTGTATCTGAAGTCTCTTTTATATAGACCTTAGTGGTCCCCTAATACTGTATCTGAAGACCTTAGTGGTCTATATATTGATTAAATCACCTCTGTCACAGCCATATAGACAGCGCCATGGCAACCCCTGGTGGCGGGAGGTTTAACAACAACAAATAAACATAAAAAAAAACAAATGGCTCTCCCACACACACACACACACACACACACACACACACACACCCTGTTATTCTATTAAAGAGATTGATGCACATCCCAACACCAAGTCTAACCTTCAGACTAGCGTAGCTACAGAGAAAGCTCTGCATGGAGCCTCCACTGTTAATCCTACATCTAGCAGATGAAGTAGGATACCTCACACACACAGACAACTGGAATTCAACTTGTATGGAACACAAGTATCTTTACCATAAACTACACTCTGGCAGCTCATTACCAGGACTTTTTGCAGCTGTGATAAAAAAAAACAAAAAAAAACGGAAATGATGTGAGTAACCTACGGTTAGACATACAGAACATTTTCAAAATGCTCTTGTCTGCTGAAGAGATTTGCTGAAAAAAGCCGCAAACACCGGAAAAAGATCTGCAAAACATCGGAAAAGGCGGCAAAGAGGTAACATTAATAAAAAGACTGGGAATAAAGTTCTAGTTCTTTCATTTCTGTTGAAATATACAGACACACAACTGTTAATACACAGATATTGCTTATTAACTGTTATTAATATATTAACTGTTAAAAGAGATATTTCTAAGAGTGTAGCACAACAAACCATAGAAGAAAACAAGACTTTCTTCTGAATAAAATCAATAAAAAGTGCAAGCAGAGCTTTGAGCAGCTGCTTTTTCTCTTTGATTATTTCATAAGGCCTACTTCCTGTCCAGAGACAGCCGGGACTGTTGGAGCCATGCTCATGCACGTGTGGAGGCGCGCATTGTGTGTATTCGGTGGTGTTGTGTGTATTCGGTGGTGTTGTGTGTATTCGGTGGTGTTGTGTGTATTTGGTGGTGTTGTGTGTATTTGGTGGTGTTGTGTGTATTTGGTGGTGTTGTGTGTATTTGGTGGTGTTGTGTGTATTTGGTGGTGTTGCGTGTATTTGGTGGTGTTGCGTGTATTTGGTGGTGTTGCGTGTATTTGGTGGTGTTGCGTGTATTTGGTGGTGTTGCGTTTATTTGGTGGTGTTGTGTGTATTTGGTGGTGTTGTGTGTATTTGGTGGTGTTGTGTGTATTTGGTGGTGTTGTGTGTATTCGGTGGTGTTGTGTGTATTCGGTGGTGTTGTGTGTATTCGGTGGTGTTGTGTGTATTCGGTGGTGTTGTGTGTATTCGGTGGTGTTGTGTGTATTCGGTGGTGTTGTGTGTATTCGGTGGTGTTGTGTGTATTTGGTGGTGTTGTGTTTATTTGGTGGTGTTGTGTGTATTTGGTGGTGTTGTGTGTATTTGGTGGTGTTGTGTGTATTTGGTGGTGTTGTGTGTATTTGGTGGTGTTGTGTGTATTTGGTGGTGTTGCGTGTATTTGGTGGTGTTGCGTGTATTTGGTGGTGTTGCGTGTATTTGGTGGTGTTGCGTGTATTTGGTGGTGTTGCGTGTATTTGGTGGTGTTGCGTGTATTTGGTGGTGTTGCGTGTATTTGGTGGTGTTGCGTGTATTTGGTGGTGTTGCGTGTATTTGGTGGTGTTGCGTGTATTTGGTGGTGTTGCGTGTATTTGGTGGTGTTGTGTGTATTTGGTGGTGTTGTGTGTATTTGGTGGTGTTGCGTGTATTTGGTGGTGTTGCGTGTATTTGGTTGTGTTGTGTGTATTTGGTGGTGTTGTGTGTATTTGGTGGTGTTGTGTGTATTTGGTGGTGTTGCGTGTATTTGGTTGTGTTGTGTGTATTTGGTTGTGTTGTGTGTATTTGGTGGTGTTGTGTGTATTTGGTGGTGTTGTGTGTATTTGGTGGTGTTGCGTGTATTTGGTGGTGTTGCGTGTATTTGGTGGTGTTGCGTGTATTTGGTGGTGTTGCGTGTATTTGGTGGTGTTGCGTGTATTTGGTGGTGTTGCGTGTATTTGGTGGTGTTGTGTGTATTTGGTGGTGTTGTGTGAATTTGGTGGTGTTGCGTGTATTTGGTGGTGTTGCGTGTATTTGGTTGTGTTGTGTGTATTTGGTGGTGTTGTGTGTATTTGGTTGTGTTGTGTGTATTTGGTTGTGTTGTGTGTATTTGGTTGTGTTGTGTGTATTTGGTGGTGTTGTGTGTATTTGGTGGTGTTGTGTGTATTTGGTTGTGTTGCGTGTATTTGGTTGTGTTGCGTGTATTTGGTTGTGTTGCGTGTATTTGGTGGTGTTGCGTGTATTTGGTTGTGTTGCGTGTATTTGGTGGTGTTGCGTGTATTTGGTGGTGTTGTGTGTATTTGGTTGTGTTGTGTGTATTTGGTTGTGTTGCGTGTATTTGGTTGTGTTGCGTGTATTTGGTGGTGTTGCGTGTATTTGGTGGTGTTGCGTGTATTTGGTGGTGTTGTGTGTATTTGGTTGTGTTGTGTGTATTTGGTGGTGTTGTGTGTATTTGGTGGTGTTGTGTGTATTTGGTGGTGTTGTGTGTATTTGGTTGTGTTGTGTGTATTTGGTGGTGTTGTGTGTATTTGGTGGTGCAAAGACAATGTCGGACTCAGTAGTTTTCTCTGGACCCCTGCCAAACCTGATCAGGGATGACATGTCATCCTTCCACCGCTGGTTGTCAGGGTGGTGCCCAGCTAATGATGTGGTCTACGTAGACAGCTGGAGGGCGTTCTGGGGAAAGCCTTGTCTGATTAGGAGAGACGGCGTTCATCCCACTTTGGACGGAGACGCTCTCATATCAAAAAATCTGACCGAGTCTATCATCGGCCATAAACCATGACGACCCAAGTCTGATATTAGTAATCAGTAGTAATAACTCCTCTGTGCCTCCACTGGGTCGGTCGCCCACTCATAGTCTAATAACCCAACTTAGATCGGTTAAATCAAAGGGAAACAGAAGAGGGGCTATACTTAACGTAATTGGAATTAAAACTACCACTGCAATAATAAAACTGCGTGTCAATCACTGCTCATGCACACGCATTCATTCTCCTTTGTGGGGGGGAGGGGCTTAGGAGACCATTTGGGTTTTAGCAGAAGGGGGGAACTGAGAAGTTGTCGTTGTTCAAATTCTCAAATAGGTAGTTACTGAGTGCACATGGTTATTGGAGTAAGAGAAAATGACGTCCCAACTGGCGCATACTTGTGTGTACCGCTCTTGTGCAAAGACATCCATCTGTTTCCCTTCCATATTTCATAAAGTGTTCTTTCTTTACCATATTTTAGAAATCATCAGAAATCATTACATTCATATTGTATATTCAATCATAAACAAACTGGTGTACCATAGCAACAATAGAATAACTTTGACTTGACTTGACTTGACTTGACTTGACTATGAATACTGGAACCTGACACAAATTCACTCAGACAGCAGTTTGTGTGAGAGACAGTTTGACTGTGACAATCCAAAGGTGCACATTGCAACAGGAGAAGGAACACTGGAAAACATGGAATTCACCTCCGGAGAGACTGAACCGCGAATGAATTTCTACCTCAGTCACCTTGAAGAACAAGTACGGTGTGAGCTGAAGGACGGCGAGGCGACGCTCACCCAATGTGAATCTGAGGGAAGAGTTCACCTGATCATCAGAGAGGACCTGCTGGCCGATCTCCTGGATCAGCTCCAGCAACAGAGAGGGGGCAGCAGTTGGGGCCATGAGAAAGAGCTGATGCAGAGGGAGGTGTGTGACTTGAAAGTTCAGCTGGCTCAACGTGTCCCCTCCCCACCCAGGGGAGCCATCTTTGATTCAAGCTTGTTAATTAATCCTAAACCTAAACTAAATTAGAACTCGTTTGAAAGCCTTGTTTTTAATCTTCAACATCCATCATGGAAAACATTACAGCCAATTATATTTGTTATTTACCGAGCTCCAGGACCAGATTCTGAAGTTTTTATCAGGTGTAGTCCTTAAATCAGACAAAGTACTTATTGTAGGTGATTTTAATATCCATGTGGCCGTTGCCAACGATAGCCTTAGTACTGCTTTTATCTCACTACTAGAGTCAGCTGGTTTCAGTCAGAGTGGATAAGGCCACTCACTGTTTTAACCACACCCCCAACCTTGTGCTGACATATGACATCAACATTGAAGATTTAATAGAATTAGTTTACTGGAGGACTTTCAGTCAGGATTTAGAAAGCATCACAGCACACTAGATCTTAGTTTGTGTGTGTGTGTGTGTGTGTGTGTGTGTGTGTGTGTGTGTACTTGTTTTACTAGATCTTAGTGTGTGTGTGTGTGTGTGTGTGTACTGTTTTTACTAGATCTTAGTGTGTGTGTGTGTATGTGCGCGCTTGTTTTAGATCTTAGTGCTGCATTTGACACCATTGACCATACCAGTTACATCAGTTACAGAGTTGGCATTAAAGGAATCGCACTACGTTGGTTTAAGTCATATTTATCCGATCGATCTAAATTTGTTAATGTTAACAATAAATCCTCCAAGTACGCTTTAGTTAGCCATGGCGTTCCACAAGGCTCAGTGCTTGGACCAATTCTATTCTCCTTATATACAGTGGGGTTAAAAAGTTTGGGCACCCCAGGTAAAAAATGTTATTAATGTGCATAAAGAAGCCAAGAAAAGATGGAAAAATCTCCAAAAGGCATCAAATGACAGATTAGACATTCGTATAATATGTCACAAAAAGTTACATTTTATTTCCATCATTTACACTTTCAAAATAACAGAAAACAAAACAATGCCGTCTGCAAAAGTTTGGGCCCCCTGCAGAGTTTCTAGCATGCACCCCCCCCCTTTGGAAAGCTGAGACCTGACAGTGTCATGGATTGTTCTCAATCATGGTCTGGAAAGACCAGGTGATGTCAATCTTAAGGTTTTAAATGCCCAGACTCATCTGAACATATAGACAAGCCTGATGCATTGTGGGAACAAGTTCTGTGGACCGATGAGGTTAAAGGACAACTTTTTGGCCGCAATGACCAAAGGTACGTTTGGAGAAGAAAGGGCACAGAATTTAATGAAAAAAACCTCTGTCCAACTGTTAAGTTGGACCATCATGCTTTGGGGTTGTATTGCAACCAGTAGCACAGGGAACGTTTCACGAGTAGAAGGAAAAATGGATTCAATAAAATGTCAGCAAATTTTGGACGCCAACTTGATGCCATCTGTGAAAAAGCTGAAGTTAAAGAGAGGACGGCTTCTACAAATGGATAATTAATAGACCTCAAAATCCACGGTGGATTACATCAAGGGGCGTAAACTGAAGGTTTTGCCATGGCCTTTTACAATCTCCTGACCTCAACATAATGTAAAATCTATGATAGACCTGAGCAGATAGAGCATGATAGAAAAGAGCAGTGTGTGACAGACAGCCCAGAAATCTCAAAGAACTGGAAGACTTTTGGAAGGAAGAATGGGCGAAGATACCTCAAACAATTAGGCTATGTGGCTAACAGAGTGTCCATTATTCAGGATCTGACAAACAAATCCCAATGGCACCACATACAGACTGGACTTAACCTGGCAGACAGTGCTTCGAGAGGCATGAAAGCTGAGACCTTCCTACAAGAAGATACTGGCTGAGAGGGCAACATTTCCTGATGCAACCTGAAACAGACTGGCCAGTGATCCAAGTACCACCCACACTGTCCGACGGTGATCCGGAGGTCAAGAAGGTGGCTGTGGCTTTCAGTAGAAGTTTGTTGCAGAATCAAAGTCCTCTGACTCGTTTTACCAAGCACACAACATGCAAACTCTGCAGCGAGAAGTATAACACAAGATTGTGTACTCTGCAGGAGATTGCATGGCACAGCAATGAGCCAAAAATGTTTAACTTACCTCTACACAAGATTTGCCACCCTATACTCATACTGGACTGGACTACTTTGGTCCTATGACTTCCTGTGACTTAGATGCTCAAGTCGGTGGCGGTGGGAATGTCCGGTAAACACTCGGTGGCTCTGACCGGCAGAGCGGAATGGGAAATGCCCCCCCACTAGGAGATAACAGGACGTCTGACTGTCAATGTCGATCCCCCCGGGCTGCAACTCGCCTAGGTGGTTAAAGAGGAGTCTTAACTACCCTCACGGGGGAACCTCTGCCCTTGGAAAGCCGAGGAGTGAGAGAGAGAAATTAAATGACTAAAATCAAGGAATACAAGTCTTTTGGTCCCCTAGCTCACAACAAGCTCAGGTGGTTTTATTCTTTAGTGAATAATCAAAAACAAGTACAAAATACAGAAATAATCTTTTCCCTTTCTGCCCTTAAAGCAAAGAATATCAAAACCAGAGAATAGGAAAAACCCGGTAAGTGGGGTAGGCTGCGCTGAAGAGAGAGGCCACATCAACTCATATTTATAGCCAAAGTCAAGGCTAAAAACCCTCTCCCTTCTGGAAATCAGGGTATTTCCACCACTACGTAATCATACAGGCGGCCACAGCAGAAGACATGTCCTGACCAGATCCACTGTACAGTAAGTGACCCTTAGCACACTTAAAAGGGTGCCCAAGGTCACACCTAACGCCTATTATACAGTTTTAGCTGTTTCTAATATTTAGTTCATACATTCATCCAAACAATATACATCATGGGTTACATAGCACACTTTTAAACAGTATATATATTTTAGCTGTGAGTTACATAGCACACTTCAAACAGTAAATATATTTTTAGCTTTGTGTTTCTTGGGTCTTCAACTGAACCTTTGTTCAACAAGATATTTTAACTGTTGGTTTTGGTTCCTTTGTGTGTATTACTTACGTACAGTAAGTTACATAATGAACAAGTGCTCTGATTTGAACCTAAAACAAGTATTTCTGTTGCCTAAACATGAAAGTGATGTCAAGGGTTTCATAAAAGCCTGTACGTGATGAGTTGGCATGTTATTCATATGTTTTTTCCTTGAGATCACATTGAGGGAATCTTACTTTGCTTATATGGGTGTAGGTTCATTGTTGGAGTCTGGAGGATACTTTTTGGAATCCCTGTCCTCAGAGGGAGACCCTGGGGACAGTTTAATAAGGACTGGGTATTTTCAACCATCATCTAATAAACGCAGGAGTCACAGAGACTTTAAAGTAAGACACATAAACATGGTGCCATCAGAAAAAATTAATGAATGACGAATTAATGTCAGATTGTTATTTTGACATAATGCAATTAATAATGTCTTATACTGTGTTTTAAAATCTGTCTCAACATTAAGCCTGACCCGAGAGGAACTCGTCTCCAAAGTTGATGAAGTTTCTCAGGGCGCTCAGGATTAGAGTGTCAGCGTCATCGTTGGAGTTGTTATCATCATGGTAGTTCTTCACAGGGAAGATGCAGTCAATGGGAATGCCCACATCTGCACTGAACTTCTCCATCTATGTTTAAAACAACCACATCTCAGAACAAAGGAGAGCTTTCTGCTAGAATACTGAAAATATTTTGACAATATATAATTATATTTCTTCTCTGTGCAAACTCAATAAATGACAAATAATATAATACCTTTTTCTTTAGTATCTTGCTCTTGTAGACATTCCTTAAATCCTTTTTAATCTCCGGACAGATCAAGTCAATTTTGGTCAGAATGGCCACTTGAGGAATATCTGCAAGGAACACAGAAAGCTTTAACATCAACCCATTAGCTTCACTCTCATTTCTTCCCTGTACTAAAGGGGGAAATAATAATCACCCAGGTCAGAGGCCTCGTCTCTGATGTCCTGCAGTATTTCTATAGCTTTGTCACTCATCTGGGACACCGTGTTGGCATCAACGACACACACCAGAATGTGTGCTTTGTCGTTGGCAGTTGGGGCCGGGTTGTAGCGTTGGTCATCCTTTAATATCTTACATTCAGGATTGAACTGGAAATCAAAGTAAAATCAAGGATGACAATTACCGAGATTAATTTAATGTTAAACAGATAACAGTAGTTATTTTAACCTAAATAATGTTTGTTGAATAAATGCAGTTTAAAAGGCACCGTGTAACCGTCCATCAAATGTCCCTTCATTGCCCGTTTCATATCTTTCACATAGACTTTTCTGCGTCTGTTGGTGCTGCATTGCAGCCCCAGGGTGTCACTGAGAACTACAGGGTAAAAGGTGTTCTGTCCATCCTTCTGGATCCTGTAGGTTGTGTACTGTGAACCACATATAGAGAAAAGTGCAGTTATTAATTATGTGTACACCATACCCCATAAATCTCATGACCCGGTTAAATGATTGATTTTTACTGTATATTTCGCCTGTAAAGACTTAAAGGGTCCATATTATACTCAACGTATATTCTAGTATATATATAGTACTTATATATATCGTCAAAATATAATAATAGTAGCAGGGGCAACATTAGTAGGCTATTCTAAAACTGGTGTGTGGCAGTGGCACAGGCAGCGAGGCTTCAGATGTTATCAGTGAGGTCATTTGCCTAAAACAAGACAAGCTGGTATTGTTATTATTGTTATTGCTAGATGACTCACTCCAGAAGGGTTAAAAATCGGCAACTTTCCCTTTTTAGCGTTTAGCTTAGAGCAGCGCCATGACACCACCATGGGCCGCACCATCCTCCCCAGCTCCACCCTCTTAAAACTTTCTAAGATTCCATGTACCGTACTTTGGCTCTCTATGCCATGTGTAGTTGTTCATGACTTCTTACTTCTGAATGTAACGTTGGTGGGCATCGTTTGTGTTTCGTCATTTCAGAATCAAAAGGTATCGTTCTTATGACACCTCCACTAGAGACACATCAATACTTAAACTTTCTACTTCCTTTTTACCTTTTTGGTATAAGAGCTGCCAGAGATGTTAGCCGTCCCAGCCCTTTTGGACATTTTGCCGTTTATGACACTTATGACAGAGTTGATGAAACTGGACTTTCCAGCTCCAACTGATCCATAAAGAAGAATCCTGAGCTGCCGGCCGTCAGTCTGAGGTTCGTAGTCCTTCACGTACCGCAGATCACTCCGTTTGTCTCTGCTCAGGAAAGGAAACACACATTACAGTATGTTAGACAAACAAATGGAAACTAGAAAATGCATTTCCTGCAGAAAATGCGTGGGAATGCTGAATAGCTGAATTGCTAAAGCTAACCTGGTTGAATAGCTTAAATCAGTAAAAGTTGTAAGAATAGTTGAAAAAGTAGGAATGGTTGTAATTAAGTTGAATAACACCACTAATGTAAAAAAAGATGTGGAAACATTTTTAAAATTTGAAATGCTAAAGCTAACCCAGATAAATAGTTTAAATCAGTAAGAAGACGTTGAAGTAGTGAGAATAGTTGAATAATGCTGAATAGCTGAATTGCTAAAGCTAAACTGGATACATAGCTTAAATCAGTAAAAGAAGTAAGAATAGTTGAAAAAGTAGGAATGGTTGTAATTAAGTTGAATTACACCACTAATGTAAAAAAATGATGTGGAAAATTGCAAATGCTAAAGCTAAACTGGATAAATCAGTAAGAAGAAGCTTAAGTAGTAAGAATAGTTAAAAAAGTAGGAAAGTTTTTACTTAAGTTGAATAAGCAGAGGTTTCACTGTGGGAATCGAACCCCGGTCTCCCACATGAAGGGTATGTGTCATAACCACTATGCCACAACCATAACATGTGTTGAGTGTGCTATACATTGTAATATATAACTAGAAAATTCCGCAGAAATTTTATCAGTGTGCCTGCTATTGGGGCACATCCGACTAGCAATAAAACCTAATAATGGCCGCCCCGCCACGCCCACACCGTTCGACGAAAAAAATTTCTTTTAATAACTTTTCATCGTTAACATCTTAAGATGACACACACCAAGTTGGAAGTTGATCGGATGAAAGCTCTAGGAGGAGTTCGTTAAAGTATGACACGTGGAAATGGCCAAAATCGCACTAATTTCGAACATTCAATACAAAATGGCGGACTTCCTGTTGGGTTTAGGGGGGGGCTACAATGGAGTTTTATGTCCGTCCTGCCATGCTACATATGTGGACCAAGTTTCGTGAGTCTACGTTAAACGTAGTGCAGGGGCTCAATTTTCTTAATATTGTTTTGGTGGCGAATCGCACAAAATGGCCGCCCCGCCACGGCCACACCGTTCGACGAAAAAATTTCTTTCAATAACTTTTCATCGTTAACATCTTAAGATGACACACACCAAGTTGGAAGTTGATTGGATGAAAGCTCTAGGAGGAGTTCGTTAAAGTACGACACGTGGAAATGGCCAAAATCGCACTAATTTCGAACATTTGAAAGGGCCCCCCCCTCTGTCCTCTCAGTGTCAGGGCCTGTTGCTATGGTGATTTCCTCAGAGAAGAGGCCAGAGTGGGTTTTTTTTCTGTTACAAGTCAGCAGTTGGTGAGCCTAGCGCGAAAACTTTACGTCCGACAGACTCCATAGTTACACGTCTGCGATCAGAACAAGATTTTCTACATTTTGACCAACTATGATGTCTGAAGACGTAAAACTGGAGGACAGAGAGACATTTGTTTGGGGAAAATGTCATTAAATCGTCCTCCATCTGCCAGTTTTTTCATAGTTTCGTCGACAGTTGGTAGATCACAGCCCACAATTTAAGTCCGATAGACTCCATAGTTACACGTCTGCGACGGAACAAGATTTCCTACATTTTGACCAATAATGAAGTCTGAAGAGTTAAAACTGGAGGAGAGAGAGACATTAGTTTGAGAAACTTCCAGATATCCGTCCTCCAGCCCCCCACTCTGTCCTCCACTCTAGCTCTGAACATTCCACCACATACACACACATTGGAAAATCTGAGCCGGTCTGAAAACGGGACGATACGTAAACTGTGATTTGGGAGAAACCGTGCTTGATATCTGAACGCCCATTCAGCCCAATAAACGCCAAAGTCTTGTCTTCGGTTTAACCTTTTAATCATGTTTCTACGTTAAAGTATGGCGACACAGCACGGTCCCAAAGAGGGGGCGTTTGGAGCGATGTTGGGCCATCTCCCGAACATTTCCCATTCATGTCTATGGGTCATTTTTTGCCGTATTTTTGCAGATTTCAGGAAAACCGCGCGGCAAATCTGGTTGAAACTTCCGAGCACACCATTCCCGATCATTACGCACGTTTCGGTGTATTGGGTTTGCGCATGTTGGCAACGCTTCCGGACTTATCGTTGGACAAAAAACGGACGGAATAATAATAAGTATGAGCAATAATAGTCATTGCGCCGAGTGCTGCTATTGCAGCACCTCGGCACACTGAATGACACAGACAGACATACAGAGTCTTGCAGTGTCTGGGAAATGGTTGTCATGGCTACATATGATCAGTGGCCGTGTTTGTAAACACAGCTAGGAAGCCTTTGATCTCTGTGATGTCATCTCTTTGATCAGTTAACGATGCAGCTGCTGTGTCAACTGTGGGAAACCGCAGCTCCTGAGACACTAAACCAGCTCTCAAACAAATGGTCAGACGGGCAAAATGAAAAGTTATTTCAGTCAAATAACCTCCTCGTGGGCACCAGAAGGCCTTTGTGAACATATTGATATAAAATTAATGTGGATAAACTTAAAAATGTGGGCGTATCAGCGATCTAAAAAAGTGCTTCGCTCTGCATTTTGCTCAGAAATGTGGACGATGTTTAACATGGCAGTGAATGGAGAAAGATCCTGAACTCTTGTAATTTTAAAGCTTGCTGAGCGAAAAGTATAATTTATATCGCAAAAATAAACTAGACAAGAATACCTATGTTTTGATGTATAAATTGTCCATGAAAAATTAGAATTGTTGTCGTGGGAGCGAGTTATAGCGAACCAAGTAAGATAATTTTTTCGAAGCGCTTCACTCTAGTGACATCACTCCTCACTCTACTACACGCAATACACACTCATTATAAATGCAGAAAAATCCTAAAATGTTCACTATACTTAAACTGCTTTTTCACAAAAAATGTATCAATCTGAAAAGCCAAGTTCTGATAGCTGAATATTTTGTAAACGTTTTAAAGTTTGAACCACGTCTGTAGGTGAAAGTATGAAGGCGCTGAAAATTTTGGGAGCAGAAGAAGATTTGAAGCTTGTTCTCATTGACTTTAATGTTAAAATAAAATGTTTAAAAGCTTAATATTTGAAAAAGTATAAATAGTAGAAAAATAGTAGAAGAAGTCCCATCATCTGCTGAAAGAGCTGAAGATTGTAAAAGTTGAACGGTTTAAATAGCAGAAAGTATGCAGAAGATAGAGAGAGCCAAAAAACGTACGGAATAATAAGAATAAAGAAAGAATCGAATAACAATAGTGACTCAGTAGGTTACTGCAATGCTGCATTTACACCCGTAACACTTTACAACAACCATCGCTATTAAATTGATAGTTAATTAAACTTAAGTTAATAGTTATTTTACTGTTGACTAATGGGTAAAACAACACAGGACTTTCACCCAGGAGACCAGGGTCGTGTCCCGCGTGTCACGCTTCCTAACCTCAACGGTGCCGTTATTGTCCCGCGTCCCGTTATTGTGTTCCTAAATCCACGCGGGTAGATCAAAATGCGTACAGATAAGAAAGTGGCGTGTACGTTTTCGTAAAGTCATGATGTCACGTTGCTCAACGGTCTCACGGTAAACCATGCTTTCCCTTTTTTATGGAGCAGTTTACACTCCAGCAGAGCAGGGTTATTTAAAACTGGATAGAACTGGCTGTAGGCAGAGACGGCAAAAGTACTCACTGCCCGTACTCAAGTAGAGGTACAGATAATTGTGTTAAAAATACTCTGGTAAAAGTACTGATTTAACTTCTTTACTCAAGTAAAAGTAACAAAGTAGAGCCTTGGAAATGTACTTAAAGTATAAAAGTAAAAGTAGCCTTGAGAATGAGAAAGCTCCCTGGACCAGACCGATGTTACTAGAGAGACGCTGAGAGACTACAGTGGACATGGAGGACATGGAGGACAGGCTCTTTATATGCCATTGGTTACATGTTAAATGGCTGTCTGCCAATAGGCCTAAAACATATATAAAACATATCAAACATATATAAAACATATAGCTTATATATATGGACAGAGACTGGGACTCCAGGTTAATAAGATTCTGACTGAGTAGCAAGATATGATTTCAAGTGGGATTCTGTGAGAGGTCTGTGTATTACCATCCAATTAGATTCAATTTGGTATTGATGACCCAAAAAAAACACTCCAGTCAAATGATTTGAAACTTAGTGAGGACTAGATAAGGACTGGGTTTAAAGCTGATTCTGGTTTCCAACCTGGCCCCAGGTGTGTCTGTTAAAGCACGGACGGAGACAACTTCTCTCTGTTGATGCTTTATTACAATCAAGCATCAGTATAAACATGTTTGTGTGTGTGTGTGTGTGATTGTGTGTGTGTGTCCGTAATAAAAGAAATAAACCCACTATTAATTACATTATCTTAATGAGCAAAGACGTTCAACAATCGCCATTATATCAAATCAACAGCCAGGTGTAACCTAGGTAACAGGTGAAGAACACAAGGCTTGAATGAACTGACAACATCAGTTATATGACTTACAGTTCTCAAAGGCGCGCGCACACACACACACACACACACACACACACACACACACACACACACACACACACACACACACACACACACACACACACACACACACACACACACACACACACACACACACACACACACACACACACACACACACACACACACACACACACTCTCAGCTGGTTACCCTCCAGACAGCTAGTCTCTTTTTGTTTTCTTGTCTTTCACTTTCTTTTTCTTTTCTTTCACTTTCTTCTCCATGTATGAAAGGAGTAAAAGTAAAAAGTTGCCAAAAAAAAATCTACTTGAGTACAGTAACGAAGTATTTGTACTTCGTTACTTCCCATCTCTGTCAGTAGGTTTGCTGGTGGTCAACAGGACAATGGAAATGATTTAATTCAGGAACATGAATTGCTTAATTAAGAGCACAAATAAGTAATTGCCCAAAACTGAGAAATTCTAGTGCATTAATAAGTATTAAGCAAGGATGCATTAGTAATTCATACAAAGTTGTCTTTTAGTTGCATACTTACGTCCAGGTTATGGTCCTCCAAGGTTCACTGAGAACTTCAAAAAAAAAAAAAAGAGTACAATACATGTTAAAACTAAATCTCCCAACTGTTGTTTAACTGTGTATGAATGAGAACTCATATTCATAAATGATCTTACGAGGAGAGGGTGGAGGGGCAGGAGAGCTGGATGATCCTCCCATGGCTGTGGAGTAAAAGAAATAAATGAGCTCAAATTTGAACAAATTGTTGGGGTGACTAAACATCTTGGTGGAAAAGTCAAAGTACATGTCATAAAGTACATGTCATAAAGTATATGTCATAAAGTACATGTCATAAAGTACATGTCATAAAGTAGATGTCAGTAAGTAGATGTCAGAAAGTATGTCATAAAGTATATGTCATAAAGTACGTCATAAAGTACATGTCAGAAAGTAGATGTCATAAAGTACATGTCAGAAAGTATATGTCATAAAGTACATGTCAGAAAGTAAACGTCATAAAGTACATGTCATGTATGTCATAAAGTACGTCATAAAGTACATGTCAGAAAGTATATGTCATAAAGTATATGTCATAAAGTACGTCATAAAGTACATGTCATAAAGTACATGTCAGAAAGTAGATGTCATAAAGTACATGTCAGAAAGTACATGTCATAAAGTACATGTCAGAAAGTAAACGTCATAAAGTACATGTCATAAAGTATATGTCATAAAGTACGTCATAAAGTACATGTTATAAAGTACATGTCAGAAAGTATATGTCATAAAGTATATGTCATAAAGTACGTCATAAAGTACATGTCATAAAGTACATGTCAGAAAGTAGATGTCATAAAGTACATGTCAGAAAGTATATGTCATAAAGTACATGTCAGAAAGTAAACGTCATAAAGTACATGTCATAAAGTATATGTCATAAAGTACGTCATAAAGTACATGTTATAAAGTATATGTCTTAAAGTACATGTCATAAAGTAGATGTCATAAAGTACATGTCATAAAGTACGTCATAAAGTACGTCATAAAGTATATGTCAGAAAGTATATGTCATAAAGTACATGTCATAAAGTACGTCATAAAGTATATGTCAGAAAGTATATGTCATAAAGTACATGTCATAAAGTACATGTCATAAAGTACATGTCATAAAGTATATGTCATAAAGTACGTGTCATAAAGTACATGTCATAAAGTATATGTCAGAAAGTAGATGTCATAAAGTACATGTCAGAAAGTATATGTCATAAAGTATATGTCATAAAGTACATGTCATAAAGTACATGTCATAAAGTATATGTCATAAAGTACGTCATAAAGTACATGTTATAAAGTATATGTCTTAAAGTACATGTCATAAAGTAGATGTCATAAAGTACATGTCATAAAGTACATGTCATAAAGTACATGTCATAAAGTAGATGTCATAAAGTACATGTCAGAAAGTACATGTCATAAAGTACATGTCAGAAAGTAAACGTCATAAAGTACATGTCATAAAGTATATGTCATAAAGTACGTCATAAAGTACATGTTATAAAGTACATGTCTTAAAGTACATGTCATAAAGTAGATGTCATAAAGTACATGTCATAAAGTACATGTCATAAAGTACATGTCATAAAGTAGATGTCATAAAGTACATGTCAGAAAGTACATGTCAGAAAGTACATGTCATAAAGTACATGTCAGAAAGTAAACGTCATAAAGTACATGTCATAAAGTATATGTCATAAAGTACGTCATAAAGTACATGTTATAAAGTATATGTCTTAAAGTACATGTCATAAAGTAGATGTCATAAAGTACATGTCATAAAGTACATGTCATAAAGTACATGTCATAAAGTACATGTCAGAAAGTACATGTCATAAAGTACATGTCAGAAAGTAAACGTCATAAAGTACATGTCATAAAGTATATGTCATAAAGTACGTCATAAAGTACATGTTATAAAGTACATGTTATAAAGTACATGTCATAAAGTACATGTCATAAAGTACATGTCATAAAGTACATGTCATAAAGTACATGTCATAAAGTACATGTCATAAAGTACATGTCATAAAGTACATGTCATAAAGTACATGTCATAAAGTACATGTCATAAAGTACATGTCATAAAGTACATGTCATAAAGTACATGTCATAAAGTACATGTCATAAAGTACATGTCATAAAGTACATGTCATAAAGTACATGTCATAAAGTACATGTCATAAAGTACATGTCATAAAGTACATGTCATAAAGTATATGTCAAAAAGTATATGTCATAAAGTACATGTCATAAAGTACATGTCATAAAGTACATGTCATAAAGTACATGTCAGAAAGTACATGTCATAAAGTACATGTCATAAAGTACATGTCATAAAGTAAGTCATAAAGTATATGTCATAAAGTATATGTCATAAAGTACATGTCATAAAGTATATGTCATAAAGTACATGTCATAAAGTACATGTCATAAAGTATATGTCAGAAAGTACATATCATAAAGTATATGTCAGAAAGTACATGTCATAAAGTACATGTCATAAAGTACATGTCATAAAGTATGTCAGAAAGTATGTCAGAAAGTATATGTCATAAAGTACATGTCAAAGTACATGTCATAAAGTACATGTCATAAAGTACATGTCATAAAGTACATGTCATAAAGTAAATGTCATAAAGTAAATGCCATAAAGTACATGTCATAAAGTACATGTCAAAAAGTATATGTCATAAAGTACATGTCATAAAGTACATATCATAAAGTATATGTCAGAAAGTATATGTCATAAAGTACATGTCATAAAGTACATGTCATAAAGTACATGTCATAAAGTACATGTCATAAAGTACATGTCATAAAGTACATGTCAGAAAGTATATGTCATAAAGTACATGTCATAAAGTAAATGTCATAAAGTACATGTCATAAAGTAAATGTCATAAAGTACGTCATAAAGTACATGTCATGAAGTATATGTCAGAAAGTACGTCATAAAGTACATGTCATAAAGTACATGTCATAAAGTACATGTCATAAAGTAAATGTCATAAAGTACGTCATAAAGTACATGTCATAAAGTATATGTCAGAAAGTACATGTCATAAAGTACATGTCATAAAGTACATGTCATAAAGTACATGTCATAAAGTATATGTCATAAAGTATATGTCATAAAGTATATGTCATAACGTACATGTCATAAAGTACATGTCATAAAGTACATGTCATAAAGTAAATGTCATAAAGTACATGTCATAAAGTACATGTCATAAAGTAAGTCATAAAGTATATGTCATAAAGTACATGTCATAAAGTACATGTCATAAAGTATATGTCATAAAGTACATGTCATAAAGTACATGTCATAAAGTATATGTCAGAAAGTACATATCATAAAGTATATGTCAGAAAGTACATGTCATAAAGTACATGTCATAAAGTACGTCATAAAGTATGTCAGAAAGTATGTCAGAAAGTATGTCAGAAAGTATATGTCATAAAGTACATGTCAAAGTACATGTCATAAAGTACATGTCATAAAGTACATGTCATAAAGTACATGTCATAAAGTACATGTCATAAAGTTCATGTCATAAAGTTCATGTCATAAAGTACATGTCATAAAGTACATGTCATAAAGTACATGTCATAAAGTACATGTCATAAAGTACATGTCATAAAGTACATGTCATAAAGTATATGTCATAAAGTATATGTCATAAAGTACATGTCATAAAGTACATGTCATAAATTACATGTCATAAAGTACATGTCATAAAGTACATGTCATAAAGTACATGTCATAAAGTACATGTCATAAAGTACGTCATAAAGTACATGTCAGAAAGTACATGTCAGAAAGTACATGTCAGAAAGTACATGTCATAAAGTACATGTCATAAAGTACATGTCATAAAGTACATGTCATAAAGTACGTCATAAAGTACATGTCATAAAGTATATGTCAGAAAGTACATGTCATAAAGTATATGTCATAAAGTACATGTCATAAAGTACATGTCATAAAGTATATGTCAGAAAGTACATGTCATAAAGTATATGTCATAAAGTACATGTCATAAAGTATATGTTAGAAAGTACATGTCATAAAGTATATGTTAGAAAGTACATGTCATAAAGTATATGTTAGAAAGTACATGTCATAAAGTATATGTCATAAAGTACATGAATATGTCGATGGTAAATCACAATACAGCGTCACATTCATTATTTTACTTTCACTTCTGTTTTCAATTGTTTTTTTGGAAAGATTCCTTGTAAATGTGTTGAAGTTGATTGGACGGAGCAGATTTAAAGATAACCCAAATAATTAAAACATTTGACAACTTTTTAAAAACTATTAGCACAAATTAAAACATTTTCCACCTTTTAGTTTTGTCATTTCATTTTGTTATTCATCTTTTTGTTAAATCTTCATCGGACCAAGCCTCTCCTTTCTCAGTCCTACAAACACACCACTACCATGTGGGAACATAGCCGAGAGGCTTCTATGATCTGGAAACCATTTCATCCAAACACAATATAATCAACTAGAAAATAGAAAACTATAATAAAAACAGATTTTACCTGAAATGAAACCAAACAACTAGAAATGTAACTCATACCTTATATTTCCCCGATACTATTCTGTAAACAACGTTACAGTCATCAATACAGAAAACCCAATTTACCATTTAAACAGAAGAGAACTAAAGGTCATACGTACCGTTGTACTGGAACAAAGTCAAACAAGAGCTTATCAAGAGCGATGTATACACACAACTGCCACTTTCACTTTCACCTGCAAGAAACCCCCAACCGGTCTCCGTGTGACTAGAGGACGGAGCTGGGAGGCCATCGGCACACCCCCAGCTGTCAAAGCTCAGTTAGCTGAAGAAGGTTGTCTTAGATAAATTAGCTAATTACCCAGACAGATGAACCCACGTCTGTTAGCATAACACTAACATTAGCTAGTTATGTTAGCCACCAATCACATCCAAAAGTTAGAAAACTTTACATTTAATGGAATGCACCTGAACACACCTCCCTGTAAGACCAGCGTGCCCAGACCAGCACGCCCTGATTGGCTGAGATCTACCACCACCTGTTGGTGTTGACGTCAAGGATGGTTTTTTAGACATGCAGTGAAGGTGTAAAGGTGTTCCGTGTCTACGGATCAGGTGCACGCCAACATCAGGACTGACGAAGAGGAAATGAGCGGCTCCTTCTCTCCCAGTGTTTCCTCGACACAAAATCAACAAAATCTGTAAGGTGAGTGAAGTTAAACAGGTGAGACTATCTGAGAATGTGTTTGTGAGAGAGAGAGAGAGAGAGAGAGAGAGAGAGAGAGAGAGAGAGAGAGACTGCGTGTCTCAAACTGAGCTTGTAAGCATGTGTGTGTCAGATTGTGTGTGTGAGACTGTGTGTGCATATGTGTGCATGCATGCGCGTGCAGTGTTGTGTGTGTGTCTCACACCGTCGTCAGCTTCTTTAGACTCTTTCATTCTGTCCTGTTTAATTGGACAGTAGAACACTCACATCCTGCTGATTGACTGATTTAAAATATCTATTTAAAATATTTAGAATTTTAGAGTTAAAGAAGGATGATTTGAGAGACATTTAAGTTCAGTTAAAACATGCAGCAGTGCCTCAACTGGGGCCTGTTACACGAAAGTAGAATAGAGATATCCAGGATGAGTGAAAATATATACATATATATATATATATATATATATATATACATATATATATATATATATATATACACATATATATATATATATACACATATATATATACACACACACATACATACATATATATATATATACATACATACATACATACATACACATACATACACCCTTTATGCATAATATGCAAAAAGTGTTCATACAGTCAGAAAGAGACAAAAACTAGAAAAAGAAGTGACTTCAATACACGCTGTGAGCATATCTGTAAAACAATATTCATGTTTTTTATTCTTCTGACAAGTGACAGCACCAAAATAAAAAGATGAAGCAGCATTCTGGTGTTCCCGGTGTGATGAATGATAACTCCACTATATCCGTTTATAGGCCACGTTATTGGTCCAGGGATGGGAGACTTATTGAGAAGGTTATGAAACCAAAGTAAGCTATAATAAAAGGGAAGCGGCCCCACACCAGGCAGCCCACCAGGAAAAGTCCCGACTCTCCCGATTGCCACTCCGCATCTGGGTGCCAGTGCAACCATTTCTAACCATCTGAACAACTGCTATAGTAGGGTTTAAATCAGACTCTGGACAATAGTGACAAATAATGCATGTTAATAAAAATAAAGCAGAACACATGCAGAGCGGCATCTTATTTAACACGAGACTCCAGGATTAATCTTAACCTGGCTGTTAGCCTGCTCTGGACCAGGCTCGCTGCAAAGAATAAATCTCCATGGTTACTTGGCTGGGTTTAATTCAACCTGGTTTCGTGCAACCGAGTCAAAGCTAAATTCATCCAGGATAACTTGAATATCCCGGGTTAATCCCTTATCCTGGTTTTGTGCAACAGGCCCCAGGTCTGACAGCATAGCTACCGTTGGACTCAGGTAAACGGTTATTTATATGATTATAGGTTGTTTTATTTGTATTTGTTTTTTCAGATAGTTTCTTTTCTATTAATTTGCACTTTTGGGGAGGGCGGGATAATTATACATTTAATAATTTATACTGTATTGATCCCAAGTGGGGAAGTTTTGTTAGAAATCACCACACACACACACACACACACACACACACACACAGTGTGTTTGTTTCCTTTAGTCCCTCCCAAATTGATCCATTTGTAGATGGAGCTACGACCTGCCTACACACTTTACCAGTGTCATTCCCTGGAGAAAGAAAAGAAACAGGGGGACCGTGCTCTCAGCTGGGGCCTGATGCAGGAAACTGCTCCTCACTTAAATACCCTCAGTGAGAACTTGTTGTGTGATGTACCGTTTCCTGTACAAGACTCTCAGACTGCCTTAGACCAGAATGACGAGTCTGAGAGCCAATTTCATGATTGGTAGTCTCGCATGGCCAGACCTTCCTCCACAGCACTGTAAAGGGAGGTCTGCTAGTCCACTCAGCGTTTATAAACTCAAAGTTTATTGGCATTTTTTTGTAAACCAATCACAATCATCTTGGGCGGGGCTAAGCTCCGGACAGAGCCACGGTGCCTCTGGTAAATAGTCTCAGGAAGGAAGTTGTTTTGGTGGAACATGTGTACGTTCAGAAGTAGTTTTAGTCGTCAACGCAAAACTCAGATTGGACAGATAGTCTAGCTAGCTGTCTGGATTTACCCTGCAGAGATCTGAGGACCAGGTAACCATAGTCCTCAGATTGGACAGATAGTCTAGCTAGCTGTCTGGATTTACCCTGCAGAGATCTGAGGACCAGGTAACCATAGTCCTCAGATTGGACAGATAGTCTAGCTAGCTGTCTGGATTTACCCTGCAGAGATCTGAGGACCAGGTAACCATAGTCCTCAGATTGGACAGATAGTCTAGCTAGCTGTCTGGATTTACCCTGCAGAGATCTGAGGACCAGGTAACCATAGTCCTCAGATTGGACAGATAGTCTAGCTAGCTGTCTGGATTTACCCTGCAGAGATCTGAGGACCAGGTAACCATAGTCCTCAGATTGGACAGATAGTCTAGCTAGCTGTCTGGATTTACCCTGCAGAGATCTGAGGACCAGGTAACCATAGTCCTCAGATTGGACAGATAGTCTAGCTAGCTGTCTGGATTTACCCTGCAGAGATCTGAGGACCAGGTAACCATAGTCCTCAGATTGGACAGATAGTCTAGCTAGCTGTCTGGATTTACCCTGCAGAGATCTGAGGACCAGGTAACCATAGTCCTCAGATTGGACAGATAGTCTAGCTAGCTGTCTGGATTTACCCTGCAGAGATCTGAGGACCAGGTAACCATAGTCCTCAGATTGGACAGATAGTCTAGCTAGCTGTCTGGATTTACCCTGCAGAGATCTGAGGACCAGGTAACCATAGTCCTCAGATTGGACAGATAGTCTAGCTAGCTGTCTGGATTTACCCTGCAGAGATCTGAGGACCAGGTAACCATAGTCCTCAGATTGGACAGATAGTCTAGCTAGCTGTCTGGATTTACCCTGCAGAGATCTGAGGACCAGGTAACCATAGTCCTCAGATTGGACAGATAGTCTAGCTAGCTGTCTGGATTTACCTGCAGAGATCTGAGGACCAGGTAACCATAGTCCTCAGATTGGACAGATAGTCTAGCTAGCTGTCTGGATTTACCCTGCAGAGATCTGAGGACCAGGTAACCATAGTCCTCAGATTGGACAGATAGTCTAGCTAGCTGTCTGGATTTACCCTGCAGAGATCTGAGGACCAGGTAACCATAGTCCTCAGATTGGACAGATAGTCTAGCTAGCTGTCTGGATTTACCCTGCAGAGATCTGAGGACCAGGTAACCATAGTCCTCAGATTGGACAGATAGTCTAGCTAGCTGTCTGGATTTACCCTGCAGAGATCTGAGGACCAGGTAACCATAGTCCTCAGATTGGACAGATAGTCTAGCTAGCTGTCTGGATTTACCCTGCAGAGATCTGAGGACCAGGTAACCATAGTCCTCAGATTGGACAGATAGTCTAGCTAGCTGTCTGGATTTACCCTGCAGAGATCTGAGGACCAGGTAACCATAGTCCTCAGATTGGACAGATAGTCTAGCTAGCTGTCTGGATTTACCCTGCAGAGATCTGAGGACCAGGTAACCATAGTCCTCAGATTGGACAGATAGTCTAGCTAGCTGTCTGGATTTACCCTGCAGAGATCTGAGGACCAGGTAACCATAGTCCTCAGATTGGACAGATAGTCTAGCTAGCTGTCTGGATTTACCCTGCAGAGATCTGAGGACCAGGTAACCATAGTCCTCAGATTGGACAGATAGTCTAGCTAGCTGTCTGGATTTACCCTGCAGAGATCTGAGGACCAGGTAACCATAGTCCTCAGATTGGACAGATAGTCTAGCTAGCTGTCTGGATTTACCCTGCAGAGATCTGAGGACCAGGTAACCATAGTCCTCAGATTGGACAGATAGTCTAGCTAGCTGTCTGGATTTACCCTGCAGAGATCTGAGGACCAGGTAACCATAGTCCTCAGATTGGACAGATAGTCTAGCTAGCTGTCTGGATTTACCCTGCAGAGATCTGAGGACCAGGTAACCATAGTCCTCAGATTGGACAGATAGTCTAGCTAGCTGTCTGGATTTACCCTGCAGAGATCTGAGGACCAGGTAACCATAGTCCTCAGATTGGACAGATAGTCTAGCTAGCTGTCTGGATTTACCCTGCAGAGATCTGAGGACCAGGTAACCATAGTCCTCAGATTGGACAGATAGTCTAGCTAGCTGTCTGGATTTACCCTGCAGAGATCTGAGGACCAGGTAACCATAGTCCTCAGATTGGACAGATAGTCTAGCTAGCTGTCTGGATTTACCCTGCAGAGATCTGAGGACCAGGTAACCATAGTCCTCAGATTGGACAGATAGTCTAGCTAGCTGTCTGGATTTACCCTGCAGAGATCTGAGGACCAGGTAACCATAGTCCTCAGATTGGACAGATAGTCTAGCTAGCTGTCTGGATTTACCCTGCAGAGATCTGAGGACCAGGTAACCATAGTCCTCAGATTGGACAGATAGTCTAGCTAGCTGTCTGGATTTACCCTGCAGAGATCTGAGGACCAGGTAACCATAGTCCTCAGATTGGACAGATAGTCTAGCTAGCTGTCTGGATTTACCCTGCAGAGATCTGAGGACCAGGTAACCATAGTCCTCAGATTGGACAGATAGTCTAGCTAGCTGTCTGGATTTACCCTGCAGAGATCTGAGGACCAGGTAACCATAGTCCTCAGATTGGACAGATAGTCTAGCTAGCTGTCTGGATTTACCCTGCAGAGATCTGAGGACCAGGTAACCATAGTCCTCAGATTGGACAGATAGTCTAGCTAGCTGTCTGGATTTACCCTGCAGAGATCTGAGGACCAGGTAACCATAGTCCTCAGATTGGACAGATAGTCTAGCTAGCTGTCTGGATTTACCCTGCAGAGATCTGAGGACCAGGTAACCATAGTCCTCAGATTGGACAGATAGTCTAGCTAGCTGTCTGGATTTACCCTGCAGAGATCTGAGGACCAGGTAACCATAGTCCTCAGATTGGACAGATAGTCTAGCTAGCTGTCTGGATTTACCCTGCAGAGATCTGAGGACCAGGTAACCATAGTCCTCAGATTGGACAGATAGTCTAGCTAGCTGTCTGGATTTACCCTGCAGAGATCTGAGGACCAGGTAACCATAGTCCTCAGATTGGACAGATAGTCTAGCTAGCTGTCTGGATTTACCCTGCAGAGATCTGAGGACCAGGTAACCATAGTCCTCAGATTGGACAGATAGTCTAGCTAGCTGTCTGGATTTACCCTGCAGAGATCTGAGGACCAGGTAACCATAGTCCTCAGATTGGACAGATAGTCTAGCTAGCTGTCTGGATTTACCCTGCAGAGATCTGAGGACCAGGTAACCATAGTCCTCAGATTGGACAGATAGTCTAGCTAGCTGTCTGGATTTACCCTGCAGAGATCTGAGGACCAGGTAACCATAGTCCTCAGATTGGACAGATAGTCTAGCTAGCTGTCTGGATTTACCCTGCAGAGATCTGAGGACCAGGTAACCATAGTCCTCAGATTGGACAGATAGTCTAGCTAGCTGTCTGGATTTACCCTGCAGAGATCTGAGGACCAGGTAACCATAGTCCTCAGATTGGACAGATAGTCTAGCTAGCTGTCTGGATTTACCCTGCAGAGATCTGAGGACCAGGTAACCATAGTCCTCAGATTGGACAGATAGTCTAGCTAGCTGTCTGGATTTACCCTGCAGAGATCTGAGGACCAGGTAACCATAGTCCTCAGATTGGACAGATAGTCTAGCTAGCTGTCTGGATTTACCCTGCAGAGATCTGAGGACCAGGTAACCATAGTCCTCAGATTGGACAGATAGTCTAGCTAGCTGTCTGGATTTACCCTGCAGAGATCTGAGGACCAGGTAACCATAGTCCTCAGATTGGACAGATAGTCTAGCTAGCTGTCTGGATTTACCCTGCAGAGATCTGAGGACCAGGTAACCATAGTCCTCAGATTGGACAGATAGTCTAGCTAGCTGTCTGGATTTACCCTGCAGAGATCTGAGGACCAGGTAACCATAGTCCTCAGATTGGACAGATAGTCTAGCTAGCTGTCTGGATTTACCCTGCAGAGATCTGAGGACCAGGTAACCATAGTCCTCAGATTGGACAGATAGTCTAGCTAGCTGTCTGGATTTACCCTGCAGAGATCTGAGGACCAGGTAACCATAGTCCTCAGATTGGACAGATAGTCTAGCTAGCTGTCTGGATTTACCCTGCAGAGATCTGAGGACCAGGTAACCATAGTCCTCAGATTGGACAGATAGTCTAGCTAGCTGTCTGGATTTACCCTGCAGAGATCTGAGGACCAGGTAACCATAGTCCTCAGATTGGACAGATAGTCTAGCTAGCTGTCTGGATTTACCCTGCAGAGATCTGAGGACCAGGTAACCATAGTCCTCAGATTGGACAGATAGTCTAGCTAGCTGTCTGGATTTACCCTGCAGAGATCTGAGGACCAGGTAACCATAGTCCTCAGATTGGACAGATAGTCTAGCTAGCTGTCTGGATTTACCCTGCAGAGATCTGAGGACCAGGTAACCATAGTCCTCAGATTGGACAGATAGTCTAGCTAGCTGTCTGGATTTACCCTGCAGAGATCTGAGGACCAGGTAACCATAGTCCTCAGATTGGACAGATAGTCTAGCTAGCTGTCTGGATTTACCCTGCAGAGATCTGAGGACCAGGTAACCATAGTCCTCAGATTGGACAGATAGTCTAGCTAGCTGTCTGGATTTACCCTGCAGAGATCTGAGGACCAGGTAACCATAGTCCTCAGATTGGACAGATAGTCTAGCTAGCTGTCTGGATTTACCCTGCAGAGATCTGAGGACCAGGTAACCATAGTCCTCAGATTGGACAGATAGTCTAGCTAGCTGTCTGGATTTACCCTGCAGAGATCTGAGGACCAGGTAACCATAGTCCTCAGATTGGACAGATAGTCTAGCTAGCTGTCTGGATTTACCCTGCAGAGATCTGAGGACCAGGTAACCATAGTCCTCAGATTGGACAGATAGTCTAGCTAGCTGTCTGGATTTACCCTGCAGAGATCTGAGGACCAGGTAACCATAGTCCTCAGATTGGACAGATAGTCTAGCTAGCTGTCTGGATTTACCCTGCAGAGATCTGAGGACCAGGTAACCATAGTCCTCAGATTGGACAGATAGTCTAGCTAGCTGTCTGGATTTACCCTGCAGAGATCTGAGGACCAGGTAACAATAGTCCCCAGATTGGACAGATAGTCTAGCTAGCTGTCTGGATTTACCCCGCAGAAATCAGCCGCAGGTTAGAGCGCCAACACAGAGACAAAGGATGGGGATGGACATCCGGCACCTGAACAATCCTGGAAGTAAACATCGTTTGTATAGACTACATGATTGGCCATCAGGGGGACGTCGGGTTGCATTTCTCTAAAGCTTGAATCCTTTTTCTAAAGTGAAGACGCTGATCCCCGTTAGGAGTTTGCTGTCGTTATTGTTTTGAACGCTGTAATAAATGAGTGTAACGTCTAATGATCCGGATACAGGGCTATCATATTTACTTCTCTGATCTAACATAAGCATTGAGATTGCTGGGTTTTCTCTGCCATGCTTGTTTGTGTTTTAATCTTTTCTAATATATCCACTTCTTCTAATCCTCTTTTCTACATAGAACCATTAGAATGATGATGTGTGAAAAACAGGGACGACAATAAAGTACAAGAAAACATATTTAATCATTTAACTATGATTCAGCCACAGCATGCATAGTAACAGACTAACACAAAAAGTACTTCAACACTTCAAATATCAAAAGTTAAGAATACAATCAACACTTCTCAATTAGTGGTGCAACGCTTATTTAAAGTCAGCGGAGAGAAACGTCCAGATTTGTGAAGACTGGTGCCGGCTACTGCTTTCAGTCCATTTTCTGTCCCCGGGTTTTTCATTCATTGTACCACGAGGAGTCGCTAAGCCACCGTTTCAAAGCTTACACACGGGGGGGGGGGGCTTTAAGGGGAGCCAACAGCTGCTAACACACTGCAGATGTCCTCTGACGTCTTTATGAATACAATCAAACAATCACAGTAGTTCTTTTTTCTAAAGAATGCTATTAAACAGAGGTTCCATATTGTCCAGGTCCAGACTCCTTCACAACTCCTCGTACTGCCGAGTGTATTTAGTGTACTTGTCCTTTCAGTGCGTATTTCCTTATTTTCTTAAATAATACAGTAGATTTTGAGCAAAACTGATCTAAACCAGCCCGACCTAATGCTGCAGCTTCTCTTGTAGCTTAAAATAGAGCATCAATAAAATTACAAGATAAAATATAAAAGAAACTAAAATTATCATTTTAAAAATGACATAGCACATCACTCAATTTCTTAAAAGACACAGTCGGCCTGGAGTTTAGCTACTTGTTGCATGTTTTAATAAAATAAAAAGGTTTCTGATCTACAAAATAAAAACTGTTTCAGCACCACGTGGTTTTGCTTCAGATAAATATATCTACTCAGCTTCGCATTTTTATGAGAAAGTAAACCCTTCTTTGTATGGAAATACACTACAAAAGATAGAAAAATAGTTGTATTACAGTTGGCAGCGGAGCGGCTGGTTGGTGCAGAGGGATCACATGATGGAGCAGCCTCTCTTCGCCGTGCGAGGGTCCTCCTGCACACAAACATTCATAGTTCCATCAAAACACACAACCCAAAGTCTAGATCAACATGTAAATTATGTCTAAGCCATTTCCATGGCTAATGAAGGGGAGTAATCCGATAGACTTCCTGTTTACCAGCGGTGGAGGACATGTTGGAGCGTGTGAACTCTTTCATTCCTTCACCCTGCTTCTAGAAAAGGTCGCCTCATATCTAGAACCTGTTACTGATACCCACGTCTTTGATCAGGTGTAACAGTTAATGTGTTTCTCCGGCTTTTCTTTCAGCCGTGCATCTCTACCGCAGCCCTGCAAACTGTTGGTTGTTTGGTTTGTATACAGTAACCATAGCAACGCACAGAGCTGACTGTGAGCTGTAAACAGGCGAGAGGCTGTAAACTGTCGCAAACTGCAGTAAAAACCCTGGTTCAGATGCAGATTCTACATGCGCTGTATACATGTTCAAAGAATGCATCTTAAACCAGAATAATACCTGAATACGTCACGTCTTAATATGAAAATTGGAATATGCGACCGGAATAGGCTGATTACATAAAGTGTAATATTGGTTTGCATGTAAACATACTCAGTGAGGTTTAACTTCCTCTGTTGGTTACAGATCCATTACTGTGGGGCTTCTCTGAACACCACACCCCCCCACCTGCCTCCTCTCTGAACCCAACACGACACACACAGTTTACACACTTCTGAGCCGTTGTGTTAGTCTCACCTGCAGGTGGAAGTGGGCTTCCTCACTGGCCTCCACTCCGTTATCATCTTCCTCATCCTGCTCTTCCAGTGCCGTGTTGTATGCGGTCCTTCTCTTTGCCACCTCCTGACACACACACACACACACACACACACACGATTACAATCCAAGGGTACTTTGCCTTTTATCCCTGACACACAATTGGCTGCTCTTCATGTTTTTTACTAGTAAGAAAAATCTGACGATGGGCAAAAAAAAAAAAAAAAAAAAATACTATTAGACTGTTACACCAGCCCAGACAGATCGCAGATCAGAGCAACCGGTGTCTCAAGACTCAACAGGGGAGGGAGGGGAGGAGGAGAAAAAAAAAAAAGAGCGAGAGATATGAATAGCCAATAGGCTATTTATAACTTTACAAGTCTGACAGGCTCATGATCAGACAGTGGTCAACGGAGCGGTAGACGGGCTTTGCAAAAACAAACAAAAGATTTGAGTGTGTGTTCTCACCTCTCCCTGAGGGTTGATCAGCACCACATTCACGTCCAGCCCTGACCCCCAGGACGACTGGTTCTTCCACAGCAGGTCTGTGGGAGGTCTGGAGCCCACACCAGCATCAGACGCCCAAACCTGCAACACAAGCTCCACTCTCAGGACCAGGTCCAACAACTCAGCGGCTCTGCTGCTACACAGGAACTCAGGCTAAAGCACTGTTCACAGACATAAGATACAAAGTGCTTCACTGGGAATAACAAGGTTACCATGACAGCACATGCTTAAAAAGTACCAGTGAAGAGGCTTTACTACAGGGGTAATGGTTGACCGTCTTTCGGGGACACTGAGGACAGTCTTTCTCGGTCATGACAATAGCTTTTGATTGCCAGATAGCATGTATGAATAAAGAACGCATGCTCAGATCTTCTTTTTAAACAGCCAAAACTGATTCAGGTACAGAGCTAGCTGGTTTAGATGCCAACTGCTTTGATAACATTGTGTTTCTGTACTCCTGCTGACTCAGCTGTAATTAAAAGGTTCCTTTATCGTCATTTCTCAGCACTGCCATACATTTGTCCTCTTCCTTAGACCTCCCGCACACTGCAGCACCCCCGGGACCGGCTCCAGGTCTCTGTTCAGGAGCACTAACCTAACATACATGTTGTATCCAAAGACTCTTCTCTTCCTCCTTACAACACTTAATAATGACATGTTTCTAGACAGCAGGTTCAACAGAAAATGAATAGAATCCAACTAAAGACAAACTCCTACCGTGACTTTCTGGCCAGCCTTCAGGACATATTTGGGTGTGAACTTGTAGGTAGCTGCAGCATTTCCGATTGTCTTAACCATCTCATAACCGACCATCGCCTGGTCCTGGGACAACCAATCATGACACAGTACAGAAATCAATCAGATAAAACGTTCATACCAGATCTCCACATGAACGTGAAGAACTAAGAGCACCCAACATGTAAGAAGCCAGGAGCTCACCTCCTCTCCGGTGTTGTGGAGACAGATGAACTTGCCATCCGTGTCGATCTCGTCGATGCAGATCGGTCCCGTAGCCGAGGCCGAGTGAGCGATCGACACCGAGCTGCTGGCTTCCTGTTCCTCCACATCCACGCGCTTCCTCTTTCCCTGAGTGGTGTGCACGCTGCGGCTGCTGGAGGAGGCTCGAGACACCGTCACACGGGCAGAAGGACTGGGAGACAGCTTCAGTCTGGGGGGGGGAGGCAGCACAGTGAGGTCATGCTCAGCGGCTGGCAGTGTTGAAGTCCAGACCATCTAAACCGTGACCAAGTCACTACAGAGTTTCCTTTCCTGGGAGTGCGTGATGGGGGGTTAACAGTAAGGTTAACAGGTTGAGAATTGCAAATAAACAAGTTGCATTTGAAGCAGGAAGTCTTGCATCCAATCACAGTAATGATGTCAACACATAAATTAGACAATGCACAGGCTTACTGATGGGTCTGCAGTTGAGGTCTTGACCGGTCTGGAAATAAAATCCGAAGTCCTCATCCAAGACCGAGTAAATACGGCCGACTACAAGACGGGACTGTGACCTTTAAAAAGTGGGTTTAAGACCAAGACCGGTCTCAAGTAGGGTGCTAACACGGCACTGGTGCCTAGCGACCAGTATCTAGTATTTGTTGTTTATTCATCATTCTCATTTCCTATTTCAGAACTGTTCATATTGTAATATATTAACATACTATATATATATATATACATATATATATATATAGATATATATATATATATATATATATATATACATATATACATATATATATATCTATATATATATCTATATATCTATCTATATATATCTATATATATATATATCTATATATATATCTATATATCTATATATCTATATATCTATATATCTATATATCTATATATATATATATATATATATATATATATATATATATATAATAAAAATATAAAGGAAAATTCCTTGTATGTGTCTTCATACCTGGCCAATAAAGCTGATTCTGATCTACCGGGCCCAATAACAATATGGATTTCAGTGTCTCATTTCGGTGTCTGCACTGCTCTCTGGTACTCCAAAAAAGACAGAGGCAACCGAAGCAACGCTGCACGGGACCCTAGTTAACAAGTCACTCGGCAGCAGGTAATGTTAGCTTACCAGCTAAACAGTGTAAAGGTGTGACTGGATTTCACTGGAGAGGGACGTCCTACAGTCTGCTGCTGCTGACCACACCATACCCAACCCCAATGTCGAGTACGACAAGACTGGCGGCTGGGTTGGAAACGCAGTGGAAACTATGAGCATCAGCACTCGTAAACCTTCTGTGTCCTCACCTCTCTTCCTCTCCCTCCAGGAGCTTGCGGTAGGCGTTGATCTCCATGTCCAGCGCCAGTTTGACATCCAGCAGCTGTTCATAGTCGTTCAGCTGTTGCTGCATCCTGGCCTGGACCTCGCGGACCTCGCGCTCTTTGTCTGCCAGCAGCTTGCGGCTCCGGTCTTTCTCCTGAGCCAAGGCGTCCTCCAGCTCCACAATACGGTCGCGCCAACCGCGAGTCTGCATACAGACGGGGAGGAGGGAGTTGGAGGTGGCCATGATGCAAAAAAAAAATTTCTCATACGTCATCTAAAAAGCTTCAGTAAGAGACAAATATATAGTATACATCAATACTCAGATAAAAATCAAACCAGTGCACGGTTTGACCAACTATTTGACTCTTTACTGCAGCAGAGAGATCTTTTTTTTTTTTTCCCCACATTGCTTGAAACCTGAGGCCTGCTTAATAATGTGAACATCCTCTTCAGTACTTCTCTTGTAATTGGGCTCACCTGGCAAACTGATCTCAGACACCTGTGATAATTAAAGAGCCCAGAGACACAATACCATCCATTAGTTTGATTCAAAAACTGAATATTTTATGTTTATGATTTATGTTTATTTATAATTTATGTATTATTTATGCATTATATTCCAATTTGCATAAAAATTTGGAAAACAGTGTAGGGGCGTGATGAAAAAGTATCAAATAATGCAATTTTCTTTAATAAATGGAATATGAGCTGACATTTATAAGAAATGAATTATTTAAATAGAAAAAGTATACTGGGTATTTAATTTCTGCTTCAAATTGTATTTATTTGATCATTTTGTAATTAGTTATGCTTTAAAGTCTATCTGGTTCAAGGTTCATTGGTTGTCATTGTACAACATAGCCGTTAGTCCATTAGATTCTTTGTAATGCAGACTAACGCAGCACAAGAATATTAAGGTATTTTAGAAGACATTTTAATGTCCCACTGAATCCAATACAAAACATTATGAACTGGAAGAAATACATTGTCTATTGATCAACAATATTGTCAATGATGTTGAATAGCCTACACAGCAGTAATCGCCCCTACTGTACGCATGTGATCCATGGACTAACTGCACAGTATAACCGTTATAGTTCACTCCATTACGGGGGGGGGCACAGCAGGCAGAGAGCAAGACGACCAGCTTCTGGAGCTTGTTTAGTTAAAGCTACAGTGCCGATTTTCTGTCCCCGCGTCCACATGATACAAGCCTTCCGTGACCGTGCACCCCCTTAGTTACACACTAAAGTTTTATCGGGGATAACAATGCTGATAAAGCGGTAGCAACTGTATACACTTTTCAAAAGCCCACGCAGACAAAGCTTGCGGCAGCTGCAGGCTTGCTGCTATAAAATAATGATGAGGTGAAAGCCGCTGCAGTTTGGTTACACTTCCTCTGAGACACACTATATCTGTCGAACTCAAGGCCCGCGGGCCAAATCCGGCCCTTGGCAAATTTTGACCCGGCCTGCATATCAACTTTGGTCACAACTAATTTTGGCCTGACTAGCTGTGCACCAAACCCTTAAGACGGGGAAGTGATTTTCACCCAGTAATTCCGCGACACCCAAAGCTGACTATGGCAGATTGGTCTACTCTGTCCCCCAGAAGCAGAGTTTTCATATTCAGGCTGTGAGTCGGCTGTGTGGTCGCGGTTTTAAAAATGTATTCATTGTTTTTCAAACAAAATTTTATGATGGCTAAGGAACTTTTTCCATTACATTCTCAGGGCTTTATGAGACATGCATAAATACTGTCCCCTTTTTCTATTAAATAACAGCATGTCTATAAACTCTACATGTCTGGCCCCTTGATTTGATTCTCATTTTCTAGTGTGGCCCTTAGAGAAGTTGAGTTTGACACTCCTCCGCTATATCATGTGCTCTAGTAACAATGACAGAATAACAACTAATTAAAACTAAAATTTAGAGAAGATCATGGCGGCTACTGACGCTTGCTGGCCACAGCACACCGCAGGACGGATAGACATGTTGCCGACACTACGAGTCCCTGATCTTTGTTGAAAGATTGGTACTTGTAACTGGCTCTAAAAAGGGATGTATTAAGAAGGTAACCACTTCAGTGCTGTATTTAATTAGTTCCCCCCTTGTTTGGTTTTAATATTGTGAGTCCTGTATTTTGGCGCCTCCTAGCGGAGCTGTATTCTTGTATACAAAAGGGGGACTAGTTTGTGAGATGCACGCACGGAAGTAATGAGGGAAAACATGTCGCTACGGCTCTGAAGGAAAATAATTAAGCACCTAGCTGGAACGGGAACAAGCTCTTACGGTGTTTTGCGGAAAAGGTGTACGGAAGGATAAAGTAACTTTGTGTTCAAACTAAGGCTGACGGCTGAACATAAATAAAGGCTTCTGGAAACATCAGTACGCTTTACCATTATCTGGCTGGGGGTTTGCTACAGTAAGAGCTTGACCCGCATCGATACCGAAGACTGGTTGTCTATGACGGGCCATTGGGGGTCTTCACGGCGCCGGCTACAGCTACGGCTACGGCTAAGTCGCCACAAAGTGTCAGCGCCGACTCGTCAAGCTGCAACATCGCGCTCGCGCCTGACCCAACTTTGACAGCGGTCACACGGACTCGGTGCAATGGTCAAGTACAATCACACTCGCGGACATTAATGCAGGACTGTGAGTATTATCTTATTATTTTACAGTCCATAGCACAGACATAAGAAGAACAAGGGACGAATGGCTTCTCGGACTGAATATTTAAATACTCCCTCGCTCAATTAGGAAGAATAATAATAACAAACTGTTGTGTTGCAGTCACACGGACTCCTAATCATAAGGACACTTGGACTTTGCATTTGTCCACCTTGTTAATTGTGTTTATTGAGGTATTTACATTGACAGTTATTTGAATGTCCACGTGTAAATGCATTTGTGCCATCTATTTTAAACTGATGCTCTGATATTTTATGTTTATGCTGTTCATCACAAGGGTTTGATCATATCTGATATTATATACTCTTCTGACTTTAGAGTTAAAAAATAAAAAAAATAAAAATAAAAAAATAAATAAAAACAAATTAACAAAAAATAAATTAAAATAAATTTTGTTTTATGATGTCAGAGCCAAGTAATGACAGGAAGGTGGAGGAGCAGATTGCTAGTTCTCAGTATGAAGTCCAAGACTTACAGAGCGAGGCCCACATGGTGGTAGACTTATCAGAGAGACAATGTCTGAAGGAAACAAATGAAGCTAAACAACAAAGTCTAACTGATCTCCAAGGCAAGCTTAATAAGGAAGATAATGCTCTTGAATGTCCTAGACGCTCTGAAAGCACGTGCAAGCCTACGGAGAAAAAGCGTGCACTTCAACATGAAGAGGCCAAGAAAAGAGAGAGAAGGCTGCTTGCCATGTACGAGCAGTGGAAGCTCCACACACGCAAGGCAAGAGATCAACTAAAAACTTATATGCCAGAGAGTCAGCTTTGGCCTCTAATTGAAGAACTTAAGAATGATAAAGAAGACATAATGAACATCTATTATGAAATTCGAAATCTTATCACGCCCTCTACTGACATAAGAAGGAGAGTTGATACTTGTGAATCAGTGACCACAGAAATCATCAACATTGCCTACAATAGAGCTATAGATGATGAAGGAGAGTTTAATGAGCAAAAGGAAAGATACCGCCTTCATGAACTGCTCCGCCATGATCATGCAAAGTCTGTTTATGGATCCTCTGCTTCTCTGATAAGCCATAGCCAGTCCGACTGCTACTCCACAACTTCGTCCATGTCAGTAAAACGTGCAGACGCAGCAGCTGAGCTAGCAGTAAAAGAAGCAAATTATCAGATGCTGTTAGAGGAAGAAAAGCAAAAGGAATTCATAAGAGAGTTAGAGGAAAAACAACGTAAGGCCTTGGATGCACAAAGACGTGAGTTGGAGCTGTTGCAGGCAGAGAAAGAGATACGGGCAGCTCAAGCTAAGTTGAAAATTTATGATAAAGAGACAAAAGGCAAAAGAGATCATTATGTTAAAATGGAAAGGAACATGGAAGCAAAGAATGTGCCTGTAACCGCAGTGCCCATTTCTCAGGTTGCATCTTCCTGTCATACAGACATTTCCACACTTGCTCAGATCTTTCAAGACAACATGGCCTTAAACAGGCTTCCTGTACCCGAGCCATTTGTCTTTAATGGCGATCCCATACAATTCATTGAATGGAAGGCAGTGTTTACCTCACTCATTGACCAAAGGGTAATCACACCAGGTGAAAAATTATATTACCTGAAGAAATATGTTGGTGGCTCAGCACGGCAGGTTTTAGATGGCACCTTCTACCGAAATGACAATGAAGCCTACCAAGATGCCTGGAATAAGCTAAATCGTCGTTTTGGCCAGCCATTTGCCATACAGAGAGCCTTCAGAGAGAAGCTCATCAACTGGCCAAGAATTTCATCTAAGGATGCTGAAGGACTCAGACGCTTCTCAGATTTTCTGAATGCCTGTCAAGATGCCATGCCTCATGTTAAGGGTCTTGACATATTAAATGACTGCGAAGAGAATCAGAAGCTTGTTCACAAATTACCTGACTGGGCAGCTTTACGCTGGAACCGACAAGTCACACGAAGCCTAAATGAAAATCAAGAGTTTCCAAGCTTCAAGGACTTTGCTAGATTCACGTCAACAGAAGCCGAGATTGCCTGCAATCCAATTACATCCTTTCATGCTCTTCGTTTATTAGACACAAGCACTGAGAAGAGAAATCTCAGAGACTTAAATAAAAACAAGGCCAGTGTTCTTACCACTCAAACAGCCACTGAAAATGGCTACCACAAGTCAGAACCGAGGAAGGTTAAGACTCCATGTATCTTTTGTCAAGATGATAGACATCAGTTTCACGCATGCTCCAAGTTCACTGAGATGCTGTTAGTTGAGCGACGTAACTACATAAAGGAGAAGAAACTCTGCTATGGATGCCTGAAACCTGGTCACAGCGTGAGAGACAGCCGTCATCGTCACTTCTGTGATCACTGTAAGGGAAAGCATCCTACAGCCCTCCACGATGAAAACTATAAAAGGGAAAGGTCTACATCAGAGCCAGAGATAAAGCAAGGTGCTGCTGCAATGGCGCTCAGTGTAACAGGAGAAGGCTCATCCAACACATCCATGGTGATACCAGTCTGGGTTTCATCTAAAAGGGATCCAACAGCTGAGAAGCTTGTCTATGCGCTTCCCGACACCCAAAGCGATACTACATTCATTGACAAAGAAGTGAGTGACGGTCTTAATGCTGATAAGTATCCTGTGAAACTGAAGTTGACTACTATGAGTGGTAAGGATTCAATTCTCACAAGCGAGAGTGTTTCTGGCCTTCGTGTTAGAGGATATAGTTCTGCAATTCAAGTTGATCTTCCGGTCGCCTACACAAAAGACTGTATACCTGTTAACCGCTCTCACATTCCTACCTGTGAGACGGCTAAACAATGGAGTCATCTAGCAGAAATAGTGCACGAAGTCCAACCACTGAGGGACTGTGTAGTAGGCCTTTTGGTTGGTTACAACTGCTCAAGAGCCATGGCACCAAGACAAGTCCTTCTAGGAGGAGATGAGGAACCCTATGCCGTAAGGACAGATCTAGGATGGAGTATTGTAGGGCGTTCGTCACAAACCCACAATGCGTTGAGCACACGTCATCTGTGTCACAGAATCACAGTTAAAGAGCTACCTCCAGTAACTCCTACAGATGTCATCCGACTCTTAGAGTCTGACTTCAAGGATGGCAGTGACGACAGCAAAACAGCGTCACAAGATGACATCACATTCCTCAACATTCTGGATGAGGGCATAAGGAAAAATATACAAGGCCATTATGAAATGCCTCTGCCCTTCAAAACCAGACCCAGTTTGCCTGACCATAGAGACTCAGCCATGACACGCCTCCATCACCTTAAAAGGAAACTGCAACGGGATGAAGGATATAAAGAGCGTTATGTTGAATTCATGAAGGAGGTCATCGGAAAGGGAGATGCCGAGCAGGTCAAGGACGGTGGGAGTGAAGGGGAGAGATGGTACATTCCCCATCACGGCGTGCATCATGCAAAGAAGCCGGATAAACTTCGGGTAGTGTTTGATTGCTCAGCCAGATACAAAGGAACCTGCTTAAATGATCACCTTCTCTCCGGGCCTAACATGTTGAACAACTTAAGCGGAGTGCTCATCCGTTTCCGACGGCACCCAGTTGCATTAATGTGTGACATTCAAAAAATGTTCCATCAGTTTCGGATGGACGAAGCTGATCGCAACTACCTACGCTTTCTTTGGTGGAAGCAAGGAGATTTGAACCTACCTCCCAGCAAGTTTCGAATGAAAGTGCATCTGTTCGGCGCAGCTTCCTCTCCGGGATGTGCTAACTATGGGCTGAAACATCAAGACACACTCTTTCAGTTAAAGCTCACTTCCAAGCAGCTTGAGAGACTGGTCAAGAAGGCAGAGAAGGAGTCGGAAAAGGAGCAGGCCAAGGTTAAGAAGGCGTTGCAACAGAAGAATGTGGATTGTGCCAGAGTGTATGCAGAAATTGCGATCCGAAAGAAAAAAAAAAAGAAAAAAAAGGGGGAAAAACCCGAAGGTCTCAATTGGCTGCGCATGGCGTCTCGAGTCGACGCGGTGGCCTCCAAAGTCCAGACTGCTGTCACCATGAAGGGAGTGACCCAAAACATGGGTCAGCTGACCAAAGCTCTGGACAGAGCTCTAAACTCCATGGATCTCCAAAAGGTCTCTACCGTCATGGATAAGTTTGAAACCCAAGTCCAGAAGCTTGTCCTGTTGCTGGAGACTAGTTCAATCTGCTTTCTCTCTCCATAATGTATGCTATTACATAGTTATAAAGGTTTCTGACTTTGGTATAAGTTGTTTGGTATTCTTATACAGGTTTTTTCAGTTAAAATCATTCGTGCCCAATGTAGACTGTGTATCATTCTATTTGCTCACTCATGATTGGTGGGAGTGTAACTGGCTCTAAAAAGGGATGTATTAAGAAGGTAACCACTTCAGTGCTGTATTTAATTAGTTCCCCCCTTGTTTGGTTTTAATATTGTGAGTCCTGTATTTTGGCGCCTCCTAGCGGAGCTGTATTCTTGTATACAAAAGGGGGACTAGTTTGTGAGATGCACGCACGGAAGTAATGAGGGAAAACATGTCGCTACGGCTCTGAAGGAAAATAATTAAGCACCTAGCTGGAACGGGAACAAGCTCTTACGGTGTTTTGCGGAAAAGGTGTACGGAAGGATAAAGTAACTTTGTGTTCAAACTAAGGCTGACGGCTGAACATAAATAAAGGCTTCTGGAAACATCAGTACGCTTTACCATTATCTGGCTGGGGGTTTGCTACAGTACTCAATATATTTTGAATATACTACCTATAACACACACACACACGGCAGTATTCACAGAGACTGTTTAGATTCTTAGTTCGCTCTAAAAATGTATTTATATATTTATGTATAGGAAGGCCAGTTTAACCTGCGCGAGTCTCTGTGATGTCATGACGAGACTGCGATAAACAGAGTGAAAAATCAGCTGCACTTGAAACAAACTTGGTTAAGCTGCATAAATGTGATTTTCAGCCTGCTTTAAACAGAATGTAATGTTTTACTGGAGAAAAAGAAAAGCTAAAAGTGTCTGGAAACTCTCCCAACACGACTAATCTGATAAGGTATTTCTTATCTTTACAAGTGTAAAAAGTAGAATATTAGATTCAGCACCAAGATAAGTGGCTGGCTTCAGATTGTATCAAATATTTTAGGAAACCAATTCCAATTCTATCAAGAAAAAAGGTAAATGTAAACCCAAATGCCAACCTCCTTCTGCATGGCTGCCAGCTGGGCGGTGAGGCTCTCGATCCTCAGGCTGGACTCTCTGAGCTCCTCTCGGCTCATGTTGGCCGATGCCCCGTTCATCTCAGCCAGCCGACGCAGGTCGTCCAGCTGGAGACAAACACACAGCAACATCAACACCTTTTTCTCTTCATCACACAAAGAGGAACTGAGCAGTAACAGTCACTTCCTGACATGCAGGAAGTTTTAGTAATGTCTTGTTTGGTATGTAACTTACAGGTTCACTTGATTGTAAACACAAACTAGATTGTTGCTTAGTTGCATATTGTGTAGGATGATTTGAACGGCTCCGTCAACATCCTGCAGAAGGCATCAATGTATTCTGGCATCCACCTTTTATAATTTCTCATAGTGTCAGTTAGGGGTGTGAATCTCTAGGCACCTATTGGATTCTGATTCAGAGAAGGATACAATGATAAGTACAAGTAGTGATCTTAATGCATCAAAATATTAAAAGGTGCTTAGTTAAAATCTGCAATTGTGTTAAATGTTGTGCAAACAATGTAAAGACAGCTGTTGGAAAAGATTAAAAAGTTTCATCTCTGCATTTGCATCCTAGAAGCCAGTTGGCAGAAGTCTGAATCTGTACTCATGAATAGTATTTTGAGTTGATACCTATGACAACATACAATTGTGTATCTTAATGCTCCAGCATATAATAATTCAGACAACTATTGTTCGTCTAACTTTGTTGCAACAGTTTGTTTGGCCCTTTCCTGTTTCCACATGGCAGTGACCCCACCCACAAAGCCAGCTCCATAACAAAATTGTGTTTCCCGTCTGCTGTGGAAGAACATGTGTAAGTGACCGCAAACTTTTGGCCGGTTGTGTGTGTGTGTGTGTGTGTGTGTGTGTGTATAATCTCTGGCTTGTTTACGGCAAAAGCCATAGGGTCAAAATAAAAAAAATTATTAAAACTTTAATAATTCGAAACAATAACTTGTTTCACCAGTAAATTGCTGTTAACGACTATAACAACCCCCAGATGGGAAAAGGGCATTTTACAATAACTTTGAATGCACCACGAGGCTGGCGAGGTAAACACACCACTGTCCCATCTGTGTTGCAGCAGCTGCAGACTGTAGGACGTCCCGCTGTTGGAATCCTCTCCAGTGAAATCCAGTCACACTGTTATGTGTTACGTGTTATGTTAACTAGCATCCCGTGCAGCAATGCTTTTGTTGCCTTTAACATCCATTTCGGAGCATCAGAGAGCAAGGCAGGCATTAAAGTGGCACAACACGGAAATCCGCGTAGCTATTCTGTCCGATAGATACCGGTTGTTAGCAACAGGGTCTCGGTACCGTCATGTTCCAAAATGTAACTAAAAAGGTCCTCCCAAAACCTCGAGGCTGCAGCACAACAATGCCCATGGTGTCAGAATCACATGTTAACTACCATAGGCAGCACGGCGGCCCAGTGGTTGGCACTGTGGCCTTACAGCAACACGTTGCCGGGTTAGACCCTTGGTCATCCTGTGTCTGCATGGGGTTTTCTCCGGGTGCCCCGGTTTTCCCCACCACTAAAAGCATGTTTCCATCCCTGTCAATTAATTGGAAGTCGCTCTGGATAAAAGCACCAGCTAAATGACATGTAATGTACCACAAATGGCTGTATTGTTTGACCATATACATACTTGGTGCATATTATGTAGCTTTGCACTCTTACAGTTACACATATCATGGCCACAGAAATGACTCATCTGATTAGTTGGCTGTTGTCTGATAAAATCTATTGTGACACTTCATGCATGTTTGTCTCAAGGCTAGTGAGAGGTTCTGAGTGAGAGAGAGACATAATCCTCGCAATTACAGCAGGTACAGACAGAAGATGTTAATTTCAGTCAGCTCGTTCTCACTGAATGGATTATGATTATTATTATGTGAATGGAGAATACCAAGACTGTATGTGCCGACATACTTTGGCCACGTAAGTGCTCTCCATGTTGTCCTTGTACATCTTGATCTGCTCTTCATTCTGAGCTCTCATGTCAGTCAGGGCCTGGGTCAGTTTATATTCGTACTCCTCCTTCCGCCCAGAGTCCACCTCCACCAGCCGGGCCTCGTACCGCTGCCGCGCCTCCTTTACTTCCTGTAGCACAGCACACAGGCAGCATTCACACACTTTGATCCTGTCCTGATTAACTCAAGTCAACACTGGTTAGGTTCCACAGATACCAACTCATAACGGAAAGAAAGGGATTCACACATTTAATACAAAACATTAAGACAATTATTATGCAGCCCTACTGAAACTTGAGCTTATTGTGCTTTGCTGATTGGTTTTAGACAAGTCTGAAAGAAGCCAAATCACTTAAAACTACATTTCTCTTACTGTCAGTAAATCTGCCTGATACGTCTGCCTTCCTTCCCTGCTCAGCTTCATTGTTGTTAAAACCCAACACACACACACACACACACACACACACACACACACACACACACGCGCGCGCACACACACGCGCACACACGCGCAGCTTTGTGGAAATTACTGAGCTTTAAAAAGGAAATTAAACTATACACTGGCAGGCATTTCAACTTTTTTTTTTTAACCTTTGTTTTTTGATTCGCCATTCTGTCAGACTCTTTATTCTGCTCATTTTGTGTTCTGTTGGCTTTATTTGATAGAAATCTGATAAAATAGAAAGATTCTGACCTCCTCTTGCATGCTCTTGCGGAAGGCCATGTCCTCTGTCATACTCTGGCAGCGGTTTTCCAAGTCAACGCGCAGCAGGATCTCGTCTCCAAGTTGCTTCTTGGCCTGAGCGAGACCTATATCCATCTGAAAACGCACAAGAACAGGTAGTGCTAAGAAAAAAAAGCCTTGATAAATGGAAAAGGGTTATCAAGTTAAGACAGTATAGAACAGCTCTCAAAAGAAAAACCAGCCACACCACAAAGAACATGAGAGATCAGAAATCACATTTTAAGAAGTACAAGATTCAGAAATGAAAGCACATTATATTTACAAATCAGATCTCTCTGCATCACTCCATTCAATGGTCAAAGGAAGGGGACATGTTTGAGGCTGATCATACAGATGTTGCAGCAGTGCAGTACCTCCTGCAGCTGTTCTCGCAGGTCGGCCAGCGTGGCCCCCAGGCCTTCGTTCTCAGACAGCGCTGTAGCCAGCAGGGCCTCTTTAGAGTTCAGCTGAGCCTCTACATCCTTCAGCCTGGCCTGGGCGCCGGCGGCCTCAGAGTCCTTCTTGTTGTAGCTGGAAGGAGAATGCCAAGGCATGGTGAGTGCATGTGGATGGGCGTGAATGTCATCTAACAGACTACTATGTGTAGTGGTTGAGCTCCAGTCAGCAGGTGGTTAAAGCTGTTTTATTCACTTTAAAACATCACATGAAGTGATTCTTTCCAGATGATGAACCGAGCCTTCTAGAAGTGTAACAAGTTAATGTGTCAGTTACACACTCTTGTCACAGCGTAGGAAAGCACAATGCTGTCGACAGATGAGAATTAGCAAGCTATCATTAGCAACTAACTGTCCAACAAGCTACCAAACAAGTGGAGTAACTTTATACCTGACAATATAGCGGACTTGTGGAAAAATACATCTTTTTTTTGTCCCATCTAATTTAAAATTCTCTTTAAATATTTCTAAACAACCTTTTTTTTTTTAACTACTTGAAGTATTAAGGGGGGGAAACAACCCTCAGATGGGGTGGGTCCTCCTGAAACATTTAAATTTATTTTGAATTAACAGCCATATAGCCTGACAGGCTATACATTCATGTGACATCGATGCAGCATATATATCCTGATAGCCCAGCTTGTCCTGAAACAATAAGCCTATAACTGTACTACTATGTCTAGAACTTGATTATGAATTACAGGATTAAGGTTCTACAAGCATTATTACACAAGGAGACCAGGCAACACAAATATCGGGAAAAATGTCTTGGACCTTAGAGGGTTAAAGTGGAGTTGTTACTAATATTTTGCTCAATCAATGAAGACTGACAACCCCCCAGGCAGAAACGTCTTCTGGTGCCCACAACAGATCAGAACTAACAGAAAACAAGTTTATGTCATGTTTGCACTGCAAATATATTTTTGATGTGCTTTGGCATTATTCGTCAGATGTTTCCGGTTTAGATTAGGCTTTAAAATAAGTGCTTTGATTTATAAATAAAAGTTTCAGTAGATCAACAGCCTATATGGGTTTCAGCTAATTATTTTAGCTATGTCTTATTAGATCATTAATTAATTTATATATATATAAAAAATTGGTTTCCTTTTGGCCATTTTTGTGTAGTTTGTTTTCTGTATTCTTGCCTAAATTTGTTGTCCATTATCCGTCCTCTTTCAGTCACTCTGTTTTCTGGTTTGTACATGTCTGGAGACAGCAACTTCTAAATCAATTTTTTTTTAATAAATCATTAACTTATCGAAATCGAGCATTGGAACGTTCTAGAGAGAATCTCGATGCATCGAAGAATCGATTATTTTTCTCACCCCTATTCAACAGTGAAAGTGTTCCAATGGGTTTCTAAGTAAAGTGGTATGTTGGAGGAGCTCTGCCGGGACACAGGCCAGCTTTTTCCTCATGCATGGTTACAATGAGCGGGTGGGACTGCTGAAGCAGACAAACTATGAGTGGAATGTACAGGTAAAAGCCAGTAAATTAGAATATTTTGAAAAACTTGATTTATTTCAGTAATTGCATTCAAAAGGTGTAACTTGTACATTATATTTATTCATTGCACACAGACTGATGCATTCAAATGTTTATTTCATTTAATTTTGATGATTTGAAGTGGCAACAAATGAAAATCCAAAATTCCGTGTGTCACAAAATTAGAATATTACTTAAGGCTAATACAAAAAAGGGAGTTTTTAGAAATGTTGGCCAACTGAAAAGTATGAAAATGAAAAATATGAGCATGTACAATACTCAATACTTGGTTGGAGCTCCTTTTGCCTCAATTACTGCATTAATGCGGCGTGGCATGGAGTCGATGAGTTTCTGGCACTGCTCAGGTGTTATGAGAGCCCAGGTTGCTCTGATAGTGGCCTTCAACTCTTCTGCGTTTTGGGTCTGGCATTCTGCATCTTCCTTTTCACAATACCCCACAGATTTTCTATGGGGCTAAGGTCAGGAGTTGGCTGGCCAATTTAGAACAGAAATACCATGGTCCGTAAACCAGGCACGGGTAGATTTTGCGCTGTGTGCAGGCGCCAAGTCCTGTTGGAACCTGAAATCTCCATCTCCATAGAGCAGGTCAGCAGCAGGAAGCATGAAGTGCTCTAAAACTTGCTGGTAGACGGCTGCGTTGACCCTGGATCTCAGGAAACAGAGTGGACCGACACCAGCAGATGACATGGCACCCCAAACCATCACTGATGGTGGAAACTTTACACTAGACTTCAGGCAACGTGGATCCTGTGCCTCTCCTGTCTTCCTCCAGACTCTGGGACCTCGATTTCCAAAGGAAATGCAAAATTTGCTTTCGTCAGAAAACATGACTTTGGACCACTCAGCAGCAGTCCAGCTCTTTTTTCCTTAGCCCAGGTGAGACGCTTTCGCGCTGTTTCTTGGTCAACAGTGGCTTGACACGAGGTATGCGGCAGTTGAAACCCATGCCTTTCAAGCGTCTCTTGGTGGTGGATCTTGAAGCACTGACTCCAGCAGCTGTCCACTCCTTGTGAATCTTTTTTCACAATCTTGACTAGGCGCGGTGATCCCTATCGCTTGTACACTTTTTCTGACCACAGTTTTTCCTTCCCTTTGCCTCTCTATTAATGTGTTTGGACACAGAGCTCTGAGAACAGCCAGCCTCTTCAGCAATAACCTTTTGTGTCTTTCCCTCCTTGTGCAATGTGTCGATGGTCGCCTTTTGGACAGCTGTCAAATCTGAAGTCTTCCCCATGTTTGTGTAGGCTTCAGAACTGGACTGAGAGACCATTTAAAGCCCTTTGCAGGTGTTTTGAGTTAATCAGCTGATTACTTTGTGGCACCAGGTGTCTTCAAAATTTAACCCTTACACAATATTCTAATTTTGTGACACACGGAATTTTGGATTTTCATTTGTTGCCACTTCAAATCATCAAAATTAAATGAAATAAACATTTGAATGCATCAGTCTGTGTGCAATGAATAAATATAATGTACAAGTTACACCTTTTGAATGCAATTACTGAAATAAATCAAGTTTTTCAAAATATTCTAATTTACTGGCTTTTACCTGTATATCACATAGGTCACATTTAACCCATCCATTTACAGCAGGGGACCAGCTCCAGATCTGAGCCAGTGGGTCACTAAAGCCACATGTTTCTCCTGTAAGTTTATATTATTCACTGCATGGTTACTGGAGGTGGTGGATGTGTTCACTGGGATTTGGGTGGAAGTGATAACAGTATATCCGTTTGCTCCACCTGCAAATCTGGTTTTGGGCTTTGGCAGAGAGGGGGTGAGCCTGGGAGCGAACACTTTCTGTTGACCGCACTCAAAGCACTTATTTGAATCACATGGTCATTTTACATTTGGTAACTGCAGTTCCAATTTTTTTTTTTTGGTGTGGAGGAATAAATGATTGAAATTGGATATACAGTGCAGTGTTTTCCCTAGGTTTGTGGAAGACTAAGCTGCGCATATGTGGCGGGGTTTGGGTCTGATATTTTCAATAAAAATTCAAATGCAATTTGACATAATTTTGGACTATTTTTACCACCTCTGTGTCTTGTCATTGGAAAAGCTAGAACAGATAGATAAGAACACTCCAAAAACTAAATGACAAAACTTGCTAAACAAGTCCAACTACAGTCATGAGATGTGAGAAAAGTCTGTTAGTTTGATGCTTTTCCCCTGCTGTTTTGGGTGCCTTTTCCGCTGTTTTTAGCACGTTTTTTGCTGCATTTCACATTCATTTAACTAAGGTGCTGCCAACAATGGTTCGGGAGTTGCACTTAAGACTTCTAACGCCAGAGAAAACCCTGCAGTGATTTTCATCTCTCAGTATTTATTCCCTCGCGGCTGCAGTGGTCTGAGGAGGTCAGTGATAGGCTCAGAGACTGTTTTGAAATTACAGACTGGGAAGCACTCTGCAGCCCCCATGGCACTGACATTGACAGCATGACCCAATAAATCACAGACTACATTAACTTCTGTGTGGAGAACACTGTGCCCTCCAAGTTGGTCCAGTGTTTTCCCAACATCAAACCCTGGGTGACCTCTGAGATTAAGGTCCTGCTGAATGAGAAGAAGAGGGTCTTTGCATGAGGGGACAGAGAGGTGCCGCGCAGGGTCCAGAAGGAGCTCATGATCAGGAGGGGTAAGGTCATCTACAGGAGGAAATTAGAGAGTCTGGAAAAGAACAACGCCAGGGACGTCTAGAGAGGGCTGCAGAACATCTCAGGCCAAGGCAAAGGTGTGGGGAGATACCAAGCCAGCAGAGACAAGGACTGGGCAGATGAGCTGAATCTGTTTAACAAATTTGACTCTTCCTCCTCGCCTTGTTCACACCCCCCAGCACCCTCTTTCACATCTCCCCTGGCCTCCTCAGACTTCACCCTCAACACCACCCACTGCCACATCCAGAAGTTCTCCGATGACACAGCCGTTGCTGGTTGTGTTTCTGAGGGGAACGATCTGGAATACAGGTCGGTTATCAAAGACTTTGTCAGCTGGTGTGAGCTCAACCAGCTTCAGCTTTACACCAGCAAGACAAAGGAGATGATCGTCGACTTTAATAGGAAAACATCCCCCTTTTCACCGGTGAGCATCCAGGGATCGGACATTGAGGTGTTCACCTAAACAATAAACTGAACTGGACTGACAACACCCATGACCATCTGCCAAGGAGACTCAGACTTTGGAGTGTGCAGGACTCTCCTCAGGACCTTTTATGGCTCTGTTGTGGCCTCTGCCATCCTTTATGCTGTGGTCTGCTGGAGGGGGGGCAGCTCGGACAGGGACAAGAGCAGACTCAATAGACTGACCAGAAGAGTGAGCTGTCCTGGACTGTCCTCTGGACCCCACAGAGAAGGGGGGGGGGAAGAGAAGGATGTTAGCTAAGCGGACATCCATAATGGACATAACACCCCCCCCCGTTGTAAGAAGGAGAGGTAACACCCGCCCCCTACATGATAATGTTGTAGTTTCTGTTTTATTTTATTTACTCCTCACACTCTGTATATCTTTATTATCTGTATTTATATTTTTCCATTACAAGTACTTACTTTTTAAATATTATTTATGGTCACTGTTCAATATCATTTATATTATGGTTACCTACTTTTGCTATATTATTTAATTACATATTCAATTTAACGTCACTTACACTGCAATATTGTTTTTTGTACTAAGGCAACCGCACTTTACAATATCTTTATTTGATGCCACATTACGTTCAGTCTAGAAAATAAATGATGCACAATCCAGACACAAGACACGTGTTAACGAATAAAGATTAAATGAACTGATGGGTAATGTCAACTGGCCATTAGACTCAAACAGGCTGTCCCTGACAGTTGTGTTCAGCTGTCAGAGTGTGTAACCCCCCACACACACTACTTCCTCTGTTAAAGGACACACAACAGCTGCACACCTGACTCCACAGACTCCATGTGCAGCTGGGATGCAGTATACTCTTTTGACAGAGTGCTAATGCTCCATTTGTTTGGTAACAGCAGACTGTGGAACTTCACACGCTGGTGAAACCAAAGTTGTTGTCAGCTCAATCGGTTTCACACAGAACCAAGGGGACATGAAAAGACACACTGCTGTGAGTGAGATTTCTAATGCGTGGTGTTTATTAGGCGGGACTGTTGACTTTATTTCTGAAAATGCAGTTGAATCAGTACTGGGGACACCCTCACCATTGTCATGCCCTTTTGGTCAACAGCTGTGAGTAACAGCTGTCAAACCCTGCCGGATGAAGGCGAATACACAACACACGTATGTTTCCTGTCTATCAATACAAGGATGCTGTGTAGCCAATACAAATAACAAAAAAAAAATACAATCGAGGTATTAAAATGATGTCATACATGTCTGATGCACATTTCCTCAACACAGTCTGTGTACCATTTCTATCAGAGCAAAACAGAAATACTCATACTCAATATAACATTTTGGCGTTTTCCCTCACAATAAGAACACTTACTGGTCTCTGTCCAATTAAAGCACAACTGGGCCTACAACAGGTCTCGGCCTTCTCAATTGATTTCTATAAAGTACTTTATATTTGTATTATTCTTTACAATCTCTTTTCTAAAATGTAGAATTAAGCGTGGTAAAAATGGCATTTTTTTTAAAGCCGGTTTGACTTTCATCTCTTTCAGTAACACAGACAATGGTGGGCGGGTAACGGTAAAGCCCCCTGTCAATCATTCCAAAATACTGGTCATTAGTTCTACCATTTCAACTAAAATACAGTAACTAGCCTTATATCACATCTAAGAATGGCGACTAACGAGTTAAGAGCCAGTTAAATCCTCTTTCTTCTCTAAGCCGGGTTTGAGTGCCGCGCGCCCAGACCACACGAGCGTCCGAACGTCGCGTGCGTAATGTTGCAAAAGTGGCTCGAAAATCAAAGTCGGCATATAGCATTTAGCATTTAGCTCCCGGGCCGGCGTCCCTGTCCCTATTGGACCGTCTAACATGATTCAAGAGTGTGAGGCACTTACTTCTGTAGAAGCTGCTCATGCTCGGACGTGATCTTGCCCAGCTCAATCTGCAGCCAGGCCCGCTCCTTGGACGACTCGTCCAGACACTTTCTGGCGTCGGCTAGCTCGGTCTCGTACAGGGCTTTCAGTCCGCTGACCTCCCGGCTCCGGATGTCTTCCCTCTCGTTAATTTGAAGGTGGAGGACGTTGTTTTCAGCCTCCAAACTACGGACTGTGTCAATGTAAACGGCCAGGCGGTCGTTGAGGTCCCTGAGCTGCTGCTTCTCCTGCAGTCTGCTTATCCTGGTCGGGCTCAGCGGAGTGCCGCCGCCGCCGCACGTGCTTCTCTGCCCGGTCGGAGTCGGAGTCGCAGCCGCTGTAGCCATTGTAGAAGACTAAATGACCCTAACCAGACCAAAACAAGATACGAGTTGTGCCGGTTTAACGATTTATAGTTAAACTCTCAACAACACAAACAACCAGCACTCCCGAAAACTACCCTCTAAGTGTCTTTTCTCACCCGAATGAAAGAGGGGTTGGCTTCTAACATGGCGGCTCATTGAATATGTTACGTTGTTTATCACTAGCCAATGGCGTAGCTGGACGCAGGGCGTTCTTTGAACGTGGGTTCACTCGTAACTGTGACCGACGCATGCCGTGTCTGTACCGCGCAGGCGGAGTCGATTTTGCAACGTGCATTCTATGGTAGACAACGTTACCTTGGGCTGACCCCGAGCGTCCCGGTGTTAATAACAAGCGCTACCTGAATTTTCTTATAACCGCCGAGCCTGAAATCATTTCATTGTGTCATTTTTCTCCCTGTAGCACTTCATTTTATTGTATAATTTCTCCCTGTACTTCATTTCATTGTAGCATTTCTCCCCGTAACCTACTTCATTTCATTGTATCATTTCTCCCTGCACAGAGAAAAAGGATAGATCTTTTTCTTTGTTCTGAAGGAAACAGAATGGACAAGAGCTTTTTACATTTGGTCTATTAATGAGGGAAAATCATTCATAAGATGAAATCGGGTCACTGCAAACCAAATTTGGGGCACTTTTTCAAAAACGTTTTGAACATGACACCCCAAATAGTGTACCAGCATTATGTTTAACTAAATAAAGTGTATGCACAAAGTGTATTATTTTAATGTACTTTAGTTTCCTTCATGTATGAGTTGATTCAATCTATGTATCTGTAATACTCTCTGGCCTTATCCCTGCTATGATCATATATTTTGGTCACAAACGTTTTTTTTTACTTAAAATGTTAAAAGAAAATGGCCATCATCATGTATGTGCTATAGTGATTTAATGGGGAGCTTCGCCCATTTTCAAAATAAAAACATTCCTATGGTCTCTAGGGTAGTCCACAAATATGAATTAACATGATCAACTCTCCCGAAACCAAAACCAGACAGATCAAACTCAGATTTATGATGTTGAATGATGATGAAGACCCACTGTACTACACTTTATACTCCAGCACAGTTCACAGGCAAATGTTGTACTTATTCACTATTTTGCAGACCCAGATTAATGATCAGAATATATATTCCCAAGCTACCCTTAAAACCTTTACCAGCTGCACGTTAAAGTGATGAACACATTAATGCATCAATATTTATAATACAATATACTGTGTATTAGTCTAGAGAATAAGTTCTTTTGGTACATTAAGTATATTTTGATGATATTTTTGTACTTCAGGAAAACATTTGGTAACACTTTATTTGAAAGTATCGACATAATCGTGACATGACACTGTCATCAACGTGTCATAAATGTGTCATAAACAAGTCATAAATATTGATGACTTCTGTCATTAAGTGTCATTCGGTTTTTGTCATGACAAGTTGACATTGTTTGGGATGTCCTTATTAAGACAATTTAACATTAAACAGGATGACATTACAGTGGCTTGAGAAAGTTTACACACCCATGCTAAAGTTGATTAAAAAGAGGGATAAAAAAAACATCTGTGTGTGTGTGTGTGTGTGTGGGGGGGGGTGTTATTTTAATATTATTTTAATTCCAAAGGCCAAGGTAACTTTATCAGGATGCATAGTATCCTGATCTATGTAATAACTGGCCTTTAAAAATAAAAATGTGCCTCTATGGGAATTTAACATGGGGGGTGTATACTTATGCCCCCTGTATTTTAACATAGGGGGGTGTATACTTATACCCCTGTATTTTAACATAGGGGGGTGTATACTTATGCCCCCTGTATTTTAACATAGGGGGGTGTATACTTATGCCCCCTGTATTTTAACATAGGGGGGTGTGTACTTATGCCCCTGTATTTTAACATAGGGGGTGTGTACTTATGCCCCCTGTATTTTAACATAGGGGGTGTATACTTATGCCCCTGTATTTTAACATAGGGGGGTGTATACTTATGCCCCTGTATTTTAACATAGGGGGGTGTATACTTATACCCCTGTATTTTAACATAGGGGGTGTATACTTATGCCCCTGTATTTTAACATAGGGGGTGTGTACTTATGCCCCTGTATTTTAACATAGGGGTGTGTACTTATGCCCCTGTATTTTAACATAGGGGTGTATACTTATGCCCCTGTATTTTAACATAGGGGTGTATACTTATGCCCCTGTATTTTAACATAGGGGTGTATACTTATGCCCCTGTATTTTAACATAGGGGTGTATACTTATGCCCCTGTATTTTAACATAGGGGGTGTATACTTATGCCCCTGTATTTTAACATAGGGGTGTATACTTATGCCCCTGTATTTTAACATAGGGGGTGTATACTTATGCCCCTGTATTTTAACATAGGGGGTGTATACTTATGCCCCTGTATTTTAACATAGGGGTGTATACTTATGCCCCTGTATTTTAACATAGGGGGTGTATACTTATGCCCCTGTATTTTAACATAGGGGGTGTATACTTATGCCCCTGTATTTTAACATAGGGGGTGTATACTTATGCCCCTGTATTTTAACATAGGGGGTGTATACTTATGCCCCTGTATTTTAACATAGGGGTGTATACTTATGCCCCTGTATTTTAACATAGGGGGGTGTATACTTATGCCCCTGTATTTTAACATAGGGGGGTGTATACTTATGCCCCTGTATTTTAACATAGGGGGGTGTATACTTATGCCCCTGTATTTTAACATAGGGGGTGTATACTTATGCCCCCTGTATTTTAACATAGGGGGGTGTATACTTATGCCCCTGTATTTTAACATAGGGGGGTGTATACTTATGCTCCTGTATTTTGTATGTTTAGATTATTCACATGGTTTTATTTCATTGAAAAAGTCAAATATCTTTGAACGTATTATTGCATGTCTCATATAGCTTTCCCACTCCCGGTGCCTCTAGAGCAGGCGTCCATGTACACTGACACACCCAACCCAATGGACCGCCGGGTGTGTTACACGCTTTGATGTGATACTGGGTGGTAAATAGAGTTTTACTCTTCGACGCAGCGGCCGTAGGTTCGACTCCGACCTGCGGCCCTTTGCTGCTTGTTCCCCCTCTCTCTCCCCTTTCATGTCTGTTTTCAGGCTATAAACTCGCCTACGTGTGTGTTCACGTGTCGATCACAACCCTGCAAGATGACAGTTTGTCTCATATGAGCCAAACTTATTTTTATCCTGGGGGCTTTTGACAATATGTAATTATTGTTCCAAACAAGCCTTTTTTATGCCAAGCAGAACATTCATTAACCTACAAATGAACACATTATTTATAGGACAGACATGCGATACAAAACATGTCACAACGGTGAGGGTGAGGCAGCAGGGTGACTCCAGTGGTGAAATGGTCCCACTTTACATTAATGTGACGTAATATGTGTATGATTACTGTTAGTAGCATTTGTAACTTACTCCATCCGGTCTGGACAGCAGCACGTCTGTCCATCCGTCTACCTGCCTGCCTGCCTTGTCTATGCCTCCATCCCTGTCTATTGGGGGGGGGAGGAGGAGGGGGAGGGTCATCTTGCTTATGAGACGAACAACAAATAACTTAAATGTCAAGTTAATGTAGGAAAAACATGTAGCATTGATACAGACCTGCATGAAAAAAGGATTTATTTATTAAAGAGTTAAAGGCACATTTAGGGGACACGTGACGGTACACAGTATGATCTTTCCACTAAAACTTCAGTGTTTAGCGTACTGTGAGAGTAACTTCCGTTTCCGACAGTGTCCCGACTGCCTGAAGAAGCAGAAAATAAATTAAGTTTCTTCTTATCCCATCGCAGGTTACCGTTAGCATCCTGCTGCAATTACTCGTGGGTTTAAATACAAAGAGCACAACAATATGCAAAGATGTTGCAGTAGAACAAGCAAGAATCAAGGAATTTCATATTGTGATTTTCCAAACTAATACAGATCTAAAACATGACACCACTTGGCCCATCAGACATCATAGCTGTGTCCCAGCTGCACACTACATACAGGCTCTAAGAGGATTTAGTGCATCGCCACCTTTAATGTGGATTACCAATCAGTGCTGATGGTAAATGTCGGCGATTGAAGCAATAACTGGAGGATTGAAATCTTGAGAAATTGGAGTTTTGAGTGTATCAAATGTATTTCCTGTATTCTGGTGAAGTTTTCTGCAACAATTTAAGTGCAAATGTCTTTAATATGTAAATAATTTATTATTAGATATTTGGTGGGCAGTTTTGATAATTGCCTATGCAATGACTAATAACTAATAAACCATTATCACACATTTGCTTCATAGGGGCCCCTCTAAGGCCCCACGCTCACTGCAATTTATGGTCATTCAAAACCCCGGTCATTTTATATCAAACTAAGGGAATATGTCGCACTAAAGCAGAATATCAGCCGACACTATAAAGGCTTTCAGGTGTTACCTGATCTTAAGGCCCTGTGTCAAAAGCTAGTTCTAATAACTTTATTTCATAATATACATTATACAGAACAAATTCATTTGTTTAATCTATTACCACACAGCAAATTATTAATGTAAATTTCCCATAAGCAATACATTTATTTATCTCTAGAGAGCAATTCAATTAGAGATAAATAAAGTAGTTTGAATTAAATTGAGTTGAGGAATAGCGTTAATAGCGAGGGTGAGGAAAGGAAAGCTCATACAGCCACGTTTGAGGAACAGTTTTTTAAACAAAGAAAGGAGTTATTTACAGCTCAAAGAAATTGTAAAACAAAGAAAAGGAAAAAGAGAAAAGTGGACGGAGGATCGATGGCTTGAGCAGCTCAGAAAACTCAAATATTCACTGAAATGAAGACGCTTCGATAAAACATTTACCAGCTGCGGACTTCACAGGTCCACTCAGTCACTAGTACCCCAGACCTAACCCAGCTCCACATTAGACATTATTTAGTCCAGGGGGGTCAAACGCATTATAGTTAATGGGCCACATCTCCCATCTCCAGGGGGCCAGACCAGTAAAACCTCTCCAGACGGATCAGAAACTTCATCGGTCAAAGAGTTTATAATCAGCTTCTAAGGCCATTATATGGGGGGAAAATCATGTTGTGGACCCGGGAGGGAGGGGGAATATTCTGAGAAAACACTCAGATATTTGGAATGAATTACTTCTCTGCAATTTTCAAGAGATAAGTCATTCAATGGGCCCGATTGGACCCTTTGGAGGGCCGGTTCTGGCCCCCGGGCCGCATGTTTGACACCCCTTACTTAGTGTAGCTGGGTCAGAGCGTAGGCATCTCTCTGTTCTGCTCCGTCAGGCTCTACCACATTTTGGACTGGCTCTCTTTTTAAAATCAGTAAGGTTTGAGGAACCTTTGGTGACCTGTACTAACAGAATGCAACTGGGACACAGGCCATGAAACAGTCTGCACAATAACCACACGCTTTCATAGAAAAACAAAAAACAAGCAAACTCAATAAGGTTGTTGATAATAATATACATCATGTGTAATAATCTTTTATGGAGGATGAGATGATTCCATAGTAGTTAAGGGGAGAACATGTTTTTTAAATTTTGAGTCTTTTGGGCCATTTTGCTTCCATAACAGGTCTTCTTTATCACATGTGGAAAGAAAACATTTATTTGACAATATGTTGCCTATTTGTGTCTGTAGACCTCTCCTAAATTAACCAAAAGTTAGCATTAGATAATGGCTAATTTGCATATTTAAATATGGGAAAAATATTGAGAAAAAAAAATTGGGATTGGGGAGGATTTGTGTCTCTGGTGCTTCCACACACATACACACTTGGAAAAAAACATCCATGGTGTTTTGAGATACAGTGATACTCTGGAGCTGAAACTAGTGAGATGTCTCACTCTGGAGCTGAAACAGAGACGTAAACACACAGGGTGAAAACAGATCTGCAGCAATCTGCAGAACAACAAAAATATGGTGTTTTTTGAAAATGAAACCATGGAAACCTATTCTGGTACAACCTCAAAGTACAGTTATGAACCTGAACATGAGCAGAATATGGGCACTTTAAACGTTTCAGAAAACTTGTAATACAAAGATTATGTCAGTGATCAGTTGGGGAAGTTTAATGCTTGCTGATATCTGTTAAATGTCGACCTGTAGTGTCTTCATAATGTCTAAATAATATATTCGTATAATCCGTATCAGACTCTTCAGTAGCAACTCCATCCACTGTCCCTCCTATCTATGTTCAGTAGACCTTTTACACAGGGCGTAGTTTAGTATCATTCACAGCCTCATTCACACAATTTATTCAGAAAGAGATTTGTTTTTAAGGCTGCTGACAGAATTTTCAGATTAATGGAGTGATAAAAAAAAAATGAAATCCAAAATTAAACCTAATTCCCTCTGTAGAAAACTAACTCAAATGTCGACAAAATGAAACTAGAACTTTGAACCAGGCTTCATATTATTAATGTTCACATTTTTGTTCTGGAAATACATTTTAATAAAATAATTCCTCATTTGCATTATTTTAAATTAAAATTTAAAAATATCAGAAAACCTAACACAAAAAAAATTGTTTTAATGTAAGTAATCCACTGGGGACGTTGTATGCTGATATCAAATATGTTCCCCATCCCCTGATATAGATTAGGTATGGGGGGCCTGCTGATATGTTGGGGTGTCAGTAAACATCTGCTTTAAGGAAATGTACATTTGGCTTTGCCCCGTGAGGACAGACGGCTGGCGGGTGGACGGGGAGCTACGTGGGAAGCTTGCTGTCCCATCAGCCACTTTTTCCTCTGACGTGTCTCCGCCTCCTCCCAGCATGTGACAGGAAGTGGAAGCACTAGGCCTCACACAGTCCTGGGGGGGAGCTGCTGTTTGTAGATACCAGCCAGGGCTTTGGCGGCGCTCTGGATCATCTGGCGCCGGGCCATGCCCGTCATGGCCTGGTGCCAGTCTGTCCGGCTGACGTTTGGCAGGCTGCGCTCCAGCACCTCGCCCACTGAGACGATCAGCCCGGACCAGCGCAGGCTGTAGTCCGGGGGGGTCAGCGACTGAGCCTGCACAGGGGGAGGTTATACACACAGCTTGATGAGTGGCTGGAGCTTTCTGTCTGACGTGATGATGATGAAAGTTTCTAAGGCTGAAGCTGATATTTGTCCCTGTCTATGACAAACTACTGTGGTTGAAAAGTGAAGTGGCTACAGACGTAGTACCAAAGGCGGAGTACCGAAGGCGTAGTACCGAAGGCGTAGTACCGCTAACACCTATTTTCCACCGGGTGCGTCTGCGCAGCGTTCCGGGCAGTCTCTGCTCTGCTGAAGATGCCCGGGCGGGAAGAGAAACAGTCAGTTTACGTATCGTATACTGTACATGTCCTCCACAACACCACGGACAACAAGAGATTCATCTTGGAGGTGGAAACACATGACAGACATCACAGAGAAGACTAAGGTTTAATTACAGGAGAGCTGGGAGTGGAAGGTAGATACCAGCTGAATAGACACCTGATTGTTCTGTTAAGTTCTTGTACAGAACATCAAATTTGCGAGTCAGGCAGCAGGACTCTCCCGGTGTGGTATGGCGCGTGGTGGAGGACGGAACAAAACCAAAACGCAGCTCAGACGCACCAGGTGGGAAATCTGGGTAATGGAGTCCGGGTATACACTGATTACATTACTGGCCGTCGTTGCCCCCATAGATATAAACCCATTTTGTTCATTTTGCATGCAGGCGCCCACATACATCAAATTAAAAAAAATCTAAAAGATTAAAGTCACCCCTCTAGACGAATGTGGCCCCCAGGTCCTGTAACCTTCAAAGTGTACGCAGTGGAAAGCTCCATCGGAGAGGCTAGAGATGAAATGACGCGCTCTACAGATATTGGGCGTCATCAACGATGATCTTTTCTTGTAAAGTGTACGGTGTAATCTGTGACACCGGTGTCACAGGTTTATTGTCACCATGGCTTCCCTAGTACAGATGGAGCTCCAGCCTAGCTTCCTTTCCTGTTTTCATAATCAACATGGTTCACATAGTCAATGATAAAATGTACATGTCGGTCAGAATTAAACAGTTACGTCATATATCAACTATTGATAAAGTAACTTTAAAGCCACTAATAGGGTGGGAAAAATAGAGTAAAGTCAAAGTATTTTGAGAAACAATTCTGAAAGCTGTTACAAAGAACTTAAAATCCTATTATTTTAAGAACATGTTTATTTTACTAGAATATATTGTAGTATTTGATAAATAAGTATAATAATTTGAGCAGTAGCATTTTTGTGAAATAAACTGAAAAAATACTTTTCTGACGGATGTCCTTCCCAGTCTTCTGTCCTCTGTGTTGCTGTTCTAACCTCTGGTGGATTTCTGAGGACTATGGTTACCTGGTCCTCAGATCTCTGCAGGGTAAATCCAGACAGCTAGCTAGACTATCTGTCCAATCTGAGGACTATGGTTACCTGGTCCTCAGATCTCAGCAGGGTAAATCCAGACAGCTAGCTAGACTATCTGTCCAATCTGAGGACTATGGTTACCTGGTCCTGAGATCTCTGCAGGGTAAATCCAGACAGCTAGCTAGACTATCTGTCCAATCTGAGGACTATGGTTACCTGGTCCTCAGATCTCTGCAGGGTAAATCCAGACAGCTAGCTAGACTATCTGTCCAATCTGAGGACTATGGTTACCTGGTCCTCAGATCTCTGCAGGGTAAATCCAGACAGCTAGCTAGACTATCTGTCCAATCTGAGGACTATGGTTACCTGGTCCTCAGATCTCTGCAGGGTAAATCCAGACAGCTAGCTAGACTATCTGTCCAATCTGAGGACTATGGTTACCTGGTCCTCAGATCTCTGCAGGGTAAATCCAGACAGCTAGCTAGACTATCTGTCCAATCTGAGGACTATGGTTACCTGGTCCTCAGATCTCTGCAGGGTAAATCCAGACAGCTAGCTAGACTATCTGTCCAATCTGAGGACTATGGTTACCTGGTCCTCAGATCTCTGCAGGGTAAATCCAGACAGCTAGCTAGACTATCTGTCCAATCTGAGGACTATGGTTACCTGGTCCTCAGATCTCTGCAGGGTAAATCCAGACAGCTAGTAGACTATCTGTCCAATCTGAGGACTATGGTTACCTGGTCCTCAGATCTCTGCAGGGTAAATCCAGACAGCTAGCTAGACTATCTGTCCAATCTGAGGACTATGGTTACCTGGTCCTCAGATCTCTGCAGGGTAAATCCAGACAGCTAGCTAGACTATCTGTCCAATCTGAGGACTATGGTTACCTGGTCCTCAGATCTCTGCAGGGTAAATCCAGACAGCTAGCTAGACTATCTGTCCAATCTGAGGACTATGGTTACCTGGTCCTCAGATCTCTGCAGGGTAAATCCAGACAGCTAGCTAGACTATCTGTCCAATCTGAGGACTATGGTTACCTGGTCCTCAGATCTCTGCAGGGTAAATCCAGACAGCTAGCTAGACTATCTGTCCAATCTGAGGACTATGGTTACCTGGTCCTCAGATCTCTGCAGGGTAAATCCAGACAGCTAGCTAGACTATCTGTCCAATCTGAGGACTATGGTTACCTGGTCCTCAGATCTCTGCAGGGTAAATCCAGACAGCTAGCTAGACTATCTGTCCAATCTGAGTTTTCTGTTGACGACTAAAACTACTTCTGAACGTACACATGTTCCACCAAAACAACTTCCTTCCTGAGACTATTTACTAGAAAAGATGAGCTTAGAAGCTATTTGACAACCCAACAGGCAAAAAATATCTTGACATTTTGTCTGGAAATTTCAGTTTTTCCATCAACCATATTATCTTTCGGGTATAATAATATTGTAATAAACCGGCATTCAGTTGACAGTTGCTGATGCGTACCTGTTGGACGTGTTCTAGGGCCACAGGGGTTGCCTGCGTGAAGACCTCGATGTGGATGCTGTGACCGGGGTCCTCCAAGATCAGACAGCCGATGTCAAACCACCTGGAGACAACACAGGGATTCTGACATGGACCTCCCACTCCTCACACCTGGCTAAAAAGGCCCAACGACGACGCTTCTTCCTACATTTCTGCAGAGGCTCCACAATGACCCTTCTCCGTAGCTATGTAAGCAGCCTGACGTTTATACTGGGCCATGGTGTGTACGTCAATCTCTGGAACAGAATAGCAGGGTCGGCGTGTGTGTGTGTGTGTGGAGTGTGTGAGAGAGTTTAGCGGCGGAGAGAGTAGCGACTCTAGAGGCGTAGTGAGAGAAACAAAGTGACTCCCCCGAGACAGACTGGCACAACAGCGTTCCATTTAAGAGCGTGTTCAATAAAACAATGAGAGGTAGAAAATAAAACAGGCTAAACAGAATAAGATACAAATAGAAGAATAAAAAGGTACGGGGCATTGTTAGGGTTAGAAATGTATGTAGTTAAGAAATGACTAATTATTGGATTTAACAGGGGGTGGGGGCAGGTTTGGGATGGGGAGAGGGAGGTAGGGAGGGGTTTATTTCATGTAGTGTTTAAATTCCTAAATAAATGTTGGGCCCTAATTTAATGATCTAAGCTCACAAGGTGAAGCGCCTGGAACAGGTGAGTTTAGTGAGTATACAAATCCACTTTTGCTAGTTTGACGGGGGTCCGTGCGCTGGGTGCATGGTCCTAAAGGGTTGTTCTTAGTGTCTTCATTAATCAGAGGTGTGTTCTGGGCAGAACACACAATCATCCAATCAGAGGTCCTCTCCCTAGTAGGATTCAGTCCAGTTCACTTCAAACTAGCACAAACTAGAGCTTCCAAAATCCACAGAGGTGGGGTCTACTGCGCGCTACTGAACTGGGTTCCATTTTCTTCCCATCACTGAGTGTGTAAGATGTAAAGGTGTGTGTGTGTGTGTGTAAAACAAAAGGCCTGCAAATAGTTTAAATAAATAAAAACAGTTTGCGTGTGTCAGAGGTCTTCTCCTTACTTGTCGGGGAAGAGCTCAGCGATGAAGTTTTCCAGAGAGACCACTGGCTGCTTCTCGTGGATCACACCGGCTCGACGTAGGCTGTCAATGCGTTCCTGAGCCCCCTACACACACACACACACACACACACACACACACACACACACACACACACACACACGCACAAATGAGTTGGAGCGAGATTAAAAGTGACTCACAACAGTCTAAAGAAATGTCTTATCATTATAAAAAGGTATCCGCGGATACCCACATTCTAGGACAGCTTGGTAATTCAGTCTTGAAGAACAGCAGGGAGAGAATGAAACAGGGTTTGTCTAGGTCTAAACAATAAAAACTTGGATTTCTGATTTGTCTATAATTTAGAACAGAACACTGGAATGTTCAGCCAGTTAAAGGTCTGTATCTGAAACTATCAGTTGACTAGTTTATCAAAAGAAAATCCATCAGCAACTTCTGTACCGTACTGACCCGGGTAGAAGATGACCCTGATAATATTGTTATTTGGCGGCACCCGTTATTGTGGATGTATATTGGTGTTTAAAAGTCTAGACCCCGAATATAGCACAAGCTCACTATTTCAGATATATTCAAAAGGGGGAAACCTCATCATTCAGCTCAATACTGTATTTTGAAAGTCAATTATTTGTTTCTTTGTCAAATGTCAAGATTTGAAGCTGTTCAGAATTCAGAGCACCGCAGGGACTCTTCCTTCCTCTTTTGCATCTTTTGTTGGGGAAGTAACCTCCTTAAATGTGCATAAGACAATTATACACCTCAATGATCATTAATTCATTTTAATGTATTAATAAACCCCTGGACAGTAATATTTCAGATGTGTTTGAGCAAGATTTCTGCTCATGTTCAAAACTTTGTGCACATTCAAAATATATCTGTGTTCTCTGAGGTTTGGAGGAGTCGTTATATTTTGTGAAAAATAAAGTTAGAATTGGCTATTACAAGAATAAAGTCACTATATTTCAGAAAATAATCCACCTGCACCATAGTCTGCTGTGCATTACATGATTGCTCTGCTGGTCCGAAAGATCTCAGACCTCCTTACAGACTCAGAGCCCTGTGTGGGTCTCTGGTCTCTGGATGAGACCAAGTACGCTGCTCTATGTCGAAGGTGGAAAACTGAAACTACGTCAGAAATACACGGAGCACCAACGCGACACATCTGCCGCAGCATGTCCACAGCAGAGGACGTCCATTATAAAGCTGAAGCTGCACAGACCACGGAAGCTGCACTAACACTCTTTTCTTTTTTTTTTTTTACACAGAAAGTGGACTACAATCAACACACAGTTTTGCTTCAGAGCTCTGTGTGTTTGAGTCTGAACACTGTAAACATCATAGGAACTTCAAACTACTTTAGTATTGCCCTCCTAAACCTTGTGTTGATGGCATCAATGTATTAGATTTGGCTTCATTTCTCCCATGGCAGAATGCTGTGTGGACTAGCCAGACCCTAGTCTGCCGTGCTGTGGAGGAAGGTCTGGCTATGCAAGACTACTTTGACTCAGAACCGTTTGGAGAAACAGCAGTGGACTGACCTTGACTCCGGCTGCGTAGCCCACCGGCTGCGGGGCGATGTTGGACTGACCGGGCTCTCCAGTGACCATGGCCATCCCAAAAACTTCCTGGAAGGCGTCTCTGACAGCCTCCACGTTCATCTCATCTGAAGTCACCACGATGTCAATGTCCCCACCAGACTCTGGAGAGCAGGAGTACATTTATGGAGGACAGCTGCTATCATGATGGGCTGATGTAGTGACACGCAGCGAGCGGGGCCACTTACTGATGTATGGAGCCATGCCAGGATCCAGAGTGGTGATCATGGACTCCACAGAGTGCTTGGTTCTGTCCAGGACTGTCTTTACTACAGTGTTACCTGCTACTCCCTGAGGACACACACACACACACACAAAACATACGACATGGAGGTCAGAGCACTGGCCAGGGCTCAACTGCTAAAGCACGATCAGGAAAGGGCGTTAAAATGTTGTCAAGCCTTATTTGATTAGAACGGTGTTACCTTAAAAAAGCCCCAGATGCCTCCACCAGCGTTGGTGTGTCCAGGTCCTCTGGGATCGTCCTGCTCCTCTGGGAAAGTGATGGGAGATCCAGCATCTAATCCTCCTGTCATGGCTGGCTGCTGAACCATGGGGTTTGGTCCCACCCCTGGAAAGTATCATTGACCGTTTTAATAGCCATGTGACTAGGCTTGGTGCGACAGTCAATAAATCATTTAATTGCATATGAAGAAAAATGAGGTTGATCGTATATATGCATTGAAAATGCAATGGAAGGTCTGAGCTCTAACTTGGCAATAACTGCAGCCTGCTATGTATTGATACATCTACCTGATCTTTTGTGGCCGGGTGTGATATGGGAGGGGTTAGGATTGTGATCGCACAACTTTGTTAAGAAAAGGAGTTGGGAGACTGGTTATAGGATGTGGGAACGATTAAGACCATGATTGTTTTATTGATGCAACTTTGCACGTACAGTACTTATATTACTGTAAATTATGTGTGACTGTGTTTGTATGACTATATATTTTGATATTTTGTACTACACTTGCATTGAATAACATGGCAACATATTAGACAATAAAGCTTTTTGAATCTATTATTTATTGTTGTACCTCGCTTCCTAGGGACTACGGGCAGAACAAAGCCATTGTGCTACAACCCGGTGCAATGCATCTCTCCTTGCTCTTATACAAGGTTAATGTTAAAGCTATAGTATGCAGTTTCTGTCTCCCCCATGAGGAATTCTAATTAATGACACCAACACTGTCGGCACGTTCACATGATGCAAGCCTTTGGTGATCACGCACCACCCCCTCCTCCACACAGTTACTAGTAGCCAAGGAGGATTAAAAAAACATGACAGACTCTTCAGAAGAGTGTGTAGAAAGTCTGCGGTTGACACAGTCTTCTGAACATAGCCATACTGAGAAATACATACACCTGGGAATCTGTGGGTTACAGGACAAGACCAGCGTGGCTCTTACCTGGCATGGCGGCAGGACTGGAGAACGTCGGCATCAGCGGTGTCTGCGGAGTACGACCGGCATGACCCCGTGTGATGTCATATCCTGCACTCATGGAGAAGCTGGATACGGGCGGGCCCGTGGGAGGGGCCGACATGCCGGGAGCCGAAAGGGGAGGTGGCCCGATGGAGGAGGCCAGAGGGGGCAAAGAGGCAGAGGTGGGAGGCGGAAACGGAGAGCCGCTGGCAAATGGGGAGGCAGAGGTGGGAGGCGGAAACGGAGAGCCGCTGGCGAATGGGGAGGCAGAAGTGGGAGGCGGAAACGGAGAGCCGCTGGCGAATGGGGAGGCAGAGGTGGGAGGCGGAAACGGAGAGCCGCTGGCGAATGGGGAGGCGAGTGTGGAGGGAGGGGGAAACTGGGAGGACAGGGAGGGGTGTGTGGCCAGAGGGCTGCTGAAAGCAGGGAGGGAGGGAACAGGGGAGAAAGCGGTGGAGACTGCGGGGGAACCGACGGAGCTGGTGCCAGGTAGGGACAGAGGGCTGGACAGACCTGAAACACAAGAATATTACATCTTACACTTTGGCTTCATTGAGCGCGTAACTTATGCGGACCGTTAGCTTCAACCAGCTGCACACACACAGCGTAGGACTGTGTGAGTCACAGGCGAGACGGTGAGCTTCACCCCTGGGGTTGCTGTTGTTTCTTCAGTTTTCGGAGCTGGCACAGCGCTGTGAAACATCCATCAGCTGTTACAAGAGGACGCAGTGGAGGGGAACAAAAACACTCACTGACAGTCATAATATACATTATTACATTTTCAGAAATAAGAGGAAAATTCTAATTTTCTTTTTGTCAAATAATGTAACAGACTCTTTGTCTTATGGGTAATGCTTGCTGCCAAAACCTATTATGTTGTTCTTCATTGGTTGTGCTACATTCAGTAAGATTTGATAATAAACTTGACCAATGCAACTCACCAAAGTGACACTAACTAATTTCCTCTCTTTACAATCTGAAGCCCTGTTCAGACAGAATTAATATTAAAAGGGGGAGCTCAGTAATCTAGGTAATCCTATGACCCTATTACCTATGGTGATCGGCGGGCTATGATAGATCATGTCTTACCTATCGGCGGTCTATGACAGATCACGTCTTATCTATGGTGATTGGCGGTCTATGACAGATCATGTCTTACCTATGGTGATTGGCGGTCTATGACAGATCATGTCTTACAGATCACGTCTTACCTATCGGCGGGCTATGACAGATCATGTCTTACCTATGGTGATTGGCGGTCTATGACAGATCATGTCTTACCTATGGTGATTGGCGGTCTATGACAGATCATGTCTTACCTATGGTGATTGGCGGTCTATGACAGATCATGTCTTACCTATGGTGATTGGCGGTCTATGACAGATCATGTCTTACTTATCGGCGGTCTATGACAGATCATGTCTTACAGATCATGTCTTACCTATGTTGATCGGCGGGCTATGACAGATCATGTCTTACAGATCATGTCTTACATATGTTGATCGGCGGGCTATGACAGATCATGTCTTACTTATCGGCGGTCTATGACAGATCATGTCTTACAGATCATGTCTTACCTATCGGCGGGCTATGACAGATCATGTCTTCCTTATCGGCGGGCTATGACAGATCATGTCTTACAGATCATGTCTTACCTATGGTGACCGGCGGTCTATGACAGATCATGTCTTACAGATCATGTCTTACCTATCGGCGGGCTATGACAGATCATGTCTTCCTTATCGGCGGGCTATGACAGATCATGTCTTACAGATCATGTCTTACCTATCGGCGGGCTATGACAGATCATGTCTTACAGATCATGTCTTACCTATCGGCGGGCTATGACAGATCATGTCTTCCTTATCGGCGGGCTATGACAGATCATGTCTTACAGATCATGTCTTACCTATTGGGCAGGCTATGACAGATCATGTCTTCCTTATCGGCGGGCTATGACAGATCATGTCTTACAGATCATGTCTTACCTATGGGCAGGCTATGACAGATCATGTCTTCCTTATCGGCGGGCTATGACAGATCATGTCTTACAGATCATGTCTTACCTATTGGGCAGGCTATGACAGATCATGTCTTCCTTATCGGCGGGCTATGACAGATCATGTCTTACAGATCATGTCTTACCTATCGGCGGGCTATGACAGATCATGTCTTACAGATCATGTCTTACCTATGGTGACCGGCGGTCTATGACAGATCATGTCTTACAGATCATGTCTTACCTATCGGCGGGCTATGACAGATCATGTCTTCCTTATCGGCGGGCTATGACAGATCATGTCTTACAGATCATGTCTTACCTATCGGCGGGCTATGACAGATCATGTCTTCCTTATCGGCGGGCTATGACAGATCATGTCTTACAGATCATGTCTTACCTATTGGGCGGGCTATGACAGATCATGTCTTACAGATCATGTCTTACCTATGGTGACCGGCGGTCTATGACAGATCATGTCTTACAGATCATGTCTTACCTATCGGCGGGCTATGACAGATCATGTCTTACCTATGGTGATTGGCGGTGCACTGACTGTGGCAGCCACAGTCAGAGGAGGTGTAGGGCTGGCAGGAGGCGTAGTCTCGATTCCACTCTCTTCCATCATCTTCTTGACCTTATACCTTCACTTCAGCCCAGAATATAGCTGCAGGAAGATTTTGTGATTGATCAGCATGTGTTCATCCTGTTGTTAAGCCAATCAATCCTAATATATATATATATATATATATAAATTTATATTATATTCCTTGTCCAGGAGCTCACAAATGAACACACATTACCAAACGAGAGAGAGAGAGAGAGAGAGAGAGAGAGAGAGAGAGAGAGAGAGAGAGAGCGCACGCACGTCGTTTTGGTCTCAGTCAACTAAAATTCCTTTAGTCCAGAAGTCATTATTGTATGCTTCTTCATGCTGAATGACTTATTTCCAAGAAAAGAAACGTCTGAGCACATCTGTGGTAAACAAGGTTTAACCGTCCAGTTGTCTTCGGGACTTTGGAAAAATGTTTACATCTGAAATATGAGTTTCTTTTAAACAAATTACCAGAAAAATGGATTGGATTATTTAAAACAATCTTAGCAAATACAATTGATCATTCTATTCCTCTGATCTTAACTATTAGTCAAAATAATTCATAATTTCTGCTTTTTTAACTCAAATATTAGGTATAATTCTATATAAATGAGGGTTATTGACCATGGATTTCAAAAAGTAGTGTACAACTAGTGGTGGTGTTAGTGAAAAATAAAACAAAGTCTGAAAAAGGGACAAAAATGTCAAATTTTTGTCCGTTTTTGACCCGGGAGGACAACACAAGGGTTAAAGTGGTGCGTTTGCTGGACTCTATATAGAATAGAAACTCAAATGTTCAGATCTGTCAATTGATGGTCGACTTAGACTTTCTTTATTCGAGCACAGCCCAAGTGAGAAGGAAGTACTGTCCTTCCATCATCTTCCATGTCACTTCTATATGGCCCACTCATAGACTGTGTGTATATATATATATATATATATATATATATATATATATATATATATATATATATAGATTCATGAATTAATATTAACAGTCTATGGGCCCACCACCGCCACTGGTTACAATGGAACGGACTTTTTCAGACTCCCAAGCTCCAGCCCGGTTTGCCCGGTGAAGGCTCCGTTTGCACCGGGTAAACGGTCCTCCGTGTAAAGGGGGGGGGGGCTGTCTAATGGAGAGATGAGACGCGTCGCCGAGTAACTTATTTAACGTTAGTTTCTATAAGAGAAAGACGTTTGAACCTCTTTATTATTCAGTGTGTGGTCTGAAGTAACTCAGCGTTAGCTGCCCGTAACTCAGCTGTACCGTTAACCGTGTAGGCTACAAACCCGCTCGGCTCGAGCGAACAACATATTCCAGAAAGTGACATGTCCGTGTTCTAATTCTCCAGCTACAAGCGTCAGTAAATGTCATGAGTGAAGGTCCAGGACAAGCGGCTTGCCTACTCACCTCACCTGCTAGCTGGACTAGCGTACTGCTCCCATCAACAACCAGCGACCTTCTTTGATGGCGTCACGTGTTGCCACGTCTGCTCGAGCGTGACTCCTCCCACTACCGGGAGCGCCCGGACACCGTGGCGGACACGCGCATGAAGGCCACGTGCTGTGGGGTGATTAAAAATGCTCGGCTTCATACAGTCTGAAAATCCTGATCACTTTTCCTCTTTGTTTTGTTTTTTTGTATGTGATCTTTTGTTGTTGTTGTATATGTATATATGTTGTATGATGATTTTATGTAGCCCCCCCCCCATCTCTCCATTAATGCATATAAGGTCCTGTTTGTGCATGTGTGTGTATCTCTCTGTGTGTAATGGGTAATACCAACAGAGTGCAGACTTAGTAAACCAGTCTGCTCTGATTGAACTGTATTTCTGGGTCTCCAGCATCTGAACTTCCAGAGTCTCTGCACCGTCATTGCAGCCGGGGAATGACTGTAACGGCACTGTAGCGTCACTGTCTACCTATGTATAGTACAGTTATGACATCACAACCGTACAGGAAGTCTTGGCCTCATTTAAGGACTATGTTTCTCAATAAGGGATGTGTGCGTTTCTCTGTGGGTTCAGCATTTGGATACTTTCAGTGTTTATGCAGCACCCCCACCTGCTTTGTAGTAAAAAAAAAGACATGGAAATCTCACTTTTCACAATATTAGACATTTAAAAAGTATAAACGCATCCATCACATTCTTCTAAGAAAACCCAATTTTGCCCAGAAATAGAAAAGGTAAAAGCATACATATTCAAATAAATGTCTGCATACAAATAAAAAAAGTAATTCAAATGGCCAAAATGAATGTTTACTGTAAAGTTCCATCATACAACCCCCCCGCGTTGAACATGTTACTGCAGTAAAACTAAGTATCATCAGCAGAATGTAGAAGTATTAGTAGACGTTAGAAAGAGTAAAGGATCCAAGCAGCTGTGTGTTTCATGGTCTCTTCATCTCAGCTGGACCTGGAGCCCTTATATTGTTGCTAGGTTACTTTATAAGAAGACATCAGATTATAGAAACTACATGTGGTTAGTGTGGAGGAATCTTAATGTGGAAAGGAACTAGGAACTAAAGGAACTAGGAACTAAAGGAACTAGGAACTAAAGGAACTAGTAACTAGGAACTAAAGTAACTAGTAACTAAAGCTGTCAGATGAATGTAGTGGAGTAACTAAAGTAACTAGTAACTAAAGTAACTAAAGCTGTCAGATGAATGTAGAGGAGTAACTAAAGTAACTAGTAACTAAAGTAACTAGTAACTAAAGCTGTCAGATGAATGTAGAGGAGTAACTAAAGTAACTAGTAACTAAAGCTGTCAGATGAATGTAGAGGAGTAACTAAAGTAACTAGTAACTAAAGTAACTAGTAACTAAAGCTGTCAGATGAATGTAGAGGAGTAACTAAAGTAACTAGTAACTAAAGCTGTCAGATGAATGTAGAGGAGTAACTAAAGTAACTAGTAACTAAAGCTGTCAGATGAATGTAGAGGAGTAACTAAAGTAACTAGTAACTAAAGTAACTAGTAACTAAAGCTGTCAGATGAATGTAGAGGAGTAACTAAAGTAACTAGTAACTAAAGCTGTCAGATGAATGTAGAGGAGTAACTAAAGTAACTAGTAACTAAAGCTGTCAGATGAATGTAGAGGAGTAACTAAAGTAACTAGTAACTAAAGTAACTAGTAACTAAAGCTGTCAGATGAATGTAGAGGAGTAACTAAAGTAACTAGTAACTAAAGTAACTAGTAACTAAAGCTGTCAGATGAATGTAGAGGAGTAACTAAAGTAACTAGTTACTAAAGCTGTCAGATGAATGTAGAGGAGTAAAAAGGAGAATATTTCTCTCTGAAATGTAGCTGAGTAGAAGTAGAAAGTGGCATGAAAAGAAAGAAAAGACTCAAGTGAAGTACAAGTACTTCAACATCTGGACTGAGTACAGTACTGGAGTAGATGTACTTTCCACCACTGTATAACTGCACACATGAACCAGTCAGATATGTGTGTGTGTGTGTGTGTGTGTGTGTGACGTAGCCGTTGCTGCTGCCTGCCTCCATGTTAGGTCTTGTATCTTGTATCTTGTATGTGGCCTCTGGGACTTTGGATTGTCTCTACTGCATGAACTGCTTTGATGCCTTTGCCTTCATCTGTGCTTGCTTGTTTGAGCTTGCTCCAACTGTGTGCCATATGTGTGTATGTCTTACTCCCCATTGCTTAGGGCTGCTGGTATTATTATTATTATTTTTTTTTTACCTTTTTTTTTGCCTACAACTGGCCTGGGCCTACAGCTAGAAATTAGCCGTAGAGGCTAAAGACGCTGCTGTTTCTGTGCAGTTAATTAAAGGGGACAGTTCAGACATTACAACAAAGTTTCTGCAGGTGTCACCAAGTCAAATTTAAGACTTTTTAAGACCTTTTTAAGTCCATTATGAATGACATTTAAGACCCTTCACGACATCATAGTCACATTGCTGAAACAATTCCCTCATTGGCATTATAGACCTGGTGTCTGGATCGGCTGCAGCATGCTGGTCTCAGTTGTAGTCACAATGCAGCAAATGATATTTGGACTAGTGGGAGAAAGAACTACAACACCACAGAGTTAAACAGAAACACTAGAAAGCCCTGAAGGAATATTTCAAAGTGCTTTAGAGGCAGCGTTACATTGACGTAGGAAGATTAATACCTGTTGAAAGTTATCTAGGACTAGAACACAATACTTTAAGACTTTTTAGGGCCTACATTTTTTTTATTAATTAATTTTAGACTTTTTAAGACCCCGCAGAAACCCTAGTATAAACTTTTACACTTAAAAAGCAGCCACTTGTTTTCACCAATTCTGAAGAGTTGATGCTTAAAGCCATGGCTGAATCATTAGTAAAAAAATAAAAACTGTTGACGTATTCAAACCAGGTGTCCAGGAAGGGAACTCAGCCTGGCAGCCAAATTCTTTCCAGTGGCCACTGAATCAAAAAATCCTCCTGCGGCCAGAAAGGATCTCTACACCTAGAGTATACTGTAGCTCTCCATCGCTAACATGACACCTTTTAATCCATAGACTTTTTATATCTGATAACCTTCCCTCGAGCTGAGAAAAAACCTGGGACATCAGCACAATGTAAAGTTGGCGGGTCACTGCGCGGATTCAGTGGGTCGCATATCACAAAATTAAACCTGGACGCTTAGAAACGTTTGGGGGGTATGCGTCAAGACAGCAACTCCGTTGGACTCAACAGGCTCAATTTCAGTAATATTATACATCCATGATGCAAACTGTGAAAATAGTTGATACATCTTGGTTTAAAGGGGTTAGGAGGCAGGGTTTTAGGTCTAGTCACGTGGAAATGTGGCTTATCTTTCACTGGACTCCTGCATGAACTTGTCCCAACATGTTTATAATTTGATCTTTCCAGACACAACGTCATGATACAGACGTGCAGTCAGGAGAACATAGTCCTTCTGGGAGACGTCTAGGAAATACAGAGGATCCTGGGTGACGTCCGGGTTGAAACCCTCCTGGACCAGCTTCCCCTTCTGCTGCTTGAAGGTCTCCGTCACATCCAGAGAGGTCTGGAAACACAAGCAGGGATCCCAATGAACAGGAGGACTTTACACTTACAAATCCATATGTACGGCAGGTAATCAACACCTGCATGGATTACCTGGATTCTGAGAAACCGCGGCCAGGCGTATGGAGGAAGTGTTTCTACTAAATGGTTGTAGAGTTTTGTTCCATTTAATTTGTGATCCTGTTTTAAGACGATAGCAGCCATGCCAGTGCGACCTTCATATCCTGCATACACATATTGAAAAAAGTCACTAAGAAAAAGTCATAAAGAGCAAACTCAGACATGCAAAGCAGGTAGGGCTGGGCAATATATAACTATTATATCGGTATGATATGAGACTAGATATCGTCTTAGATTGTTTGTTGTCTTTCCTGGTTTTAAAGGCTGCATTACAGTAAAGTGATGTTATTTTGTGAACTTACCAGACTGTTGTAGCTGTTCTATTATTTGCCTTTACCCACTTGATCATTAAATCCACATTACTGATCATTATATATCAAAAATCTAACTGTAAAAATATTTTGTGAAAGCACCAAATGTCAACCTTACAATATGGAAATGGACGTATTGGGTCATTGACACCATGAATAAAATTGAATTGATTACATACTTGGCCATTCAAGCCAATTGTGATTCTGTAGATTCTGCAGTATTAGAAATCCCCGTGTAACACATAGATTTCACAGACCTGGTATGGTGACTCCGTAGATGTTGGCCTCCTGGATGAAATCAAGAAGACCGAAGGCCTCCGACACCTCTGTGGTGGACACATTCTCTCCTTTCCACCTGTAGGACACAGACTTAGATAGAACTGATTCTTGTGACCACTTGGGGACACGTCGTGATCCATGTCTGACATAACATTACTAGGGCTGGGCACTCAACTCAATACTTTTACAATACAATACAAATTGCCTCTAAAGTATTGAGAATCAAAAAAATGCCTCATCATTTAATACCCAATTTAAATACCTAAGGAGTAAATCTCATCAGAGACAGTGAGCCACTCAGCGTGTTCTGTAGTCCTGGATCATGTGGACACGCCGACAGTGTTGCTCTCATTACTTTTCTTCATGGAGGAGACAGAAACTACGTACTTTAGCTTTCTCTGGGAAGTATCAGATGCTAAAGCCAGTTCAGCCTCTCTCTCTCTCTTTCTTTCTCTCTCTCTCTGTGGGAGGTATGCTAAAGCGTGGCAGGCCCACTGACCTCCAAAAGGAGTCCTGAGATCATGCAGCTGCTACGTCCCCCGTCTTCCATGGAGACACAGAGGTGAGGTGTTGGACACTGACCTGAATGAGACCTGGGTACCACTGTCTCAACTTACACAGCATGAGTTCACAAGCAGGAAATCCCACCACTACCACACTACGGACTGAATCTACAGAGTGAACTATTCCATTTCCTGAAAATATTTAGGCTATTGTTCTACTGATTGCTAAATATTCTATATAGGATCCAATAGGACACCTACTAAACATCTGAAGTGTGTATCCGCCTTCTCAACACACTCTCCAAATGAAAACAAGGTCGCATTAGCACAGTATGAACGACACAGGCAGTAACTGTACCTGAAGGTGTCTCCGATGCGGTCATGGAAGTGAAGGAAGTCCCTGTGATCGTGGACCAGGAGGTCTCCCGTGTTGAAATAGACATCCCCAGCTTTAAAGACGTCTCGGAGCAACTTCTTCTCAGACTGGACCTGGTTCCCAGCGTAGCCCAGGAACTGGTTCATAGCTGTCAGAGGGGCGACCAGGAGCCCTGCCTCTCCTGTGCATGAAACAGGAAGTACATTAAGTGGACACATGAGCTCTTCCTCTGTACATACAGCAATGCACTACGGCAGGGGTCTGAAAGAGACTGAGACCCCCCCGCAGTAACTCCGAGGACCCCCTGATGAAGATCTCTGCACTAAAGACTTCCATGTTACCGATTTGTGCTCGTATGCATCTTCCAGAGTCTGTTCGGACTGGCTCGAATGTTTGTGGATCGTATCTCAGCAGCTCAAAGGGCATAGAAAGCTGAAAGAGAAGAAGACAAGAGTTAGCCAATCACAGCCTCTCTTATCAATAACCTACGGGTAGAAACCAAAACATACTAGGGGTGGGGGGGGAATAGATAATGCATGGTATTGCGATATTTTCTGTGGCAATACTGTATGGCTCTTTTATTATATATGTGGCCCATGCCATAAGGGATTACAAGACACCTGTAGCCTATGTAACAGACATCTTCTGGTCTCGCATATTCAAATCATGTGGAGAAATACATGAATAACAGAAAACAAAATAATATTACATACATTTTACCATGAAGCAAGCAATCCTCCCTGCCTGGAGAATGCCCACTTCTTTAAAACTCAGATAACCAACTAATTCAGAGATATTCAACAGGGGGTCCGGGACCCCTACGGAGTCCTCAAGGTTGCTGCAGGGGGGCCTCCAAATATTTTTTTCATAGTTACAAAATATAAATATATAATATGAATCCAACATAATTTGTACTGATAAATCCTTTTTTTAATTTTTCAAAACAGTGATGATAGGCTTACTGGCCTATAGGTAAGGAAGACGTCCACAGATACAGGTAAAATAAGGATTAACTGTTTTTACAAAACATTATATATATATATATATATATATAAATAACGGGAATAATGGGAATATAACTTGCCCATAAGTTTACAGTAGATCTTGAAAAAAAAAAAAGTGGTACAGATGTTGCCAATATGACAAAGCAGTAATCTAACTGGTGTTATATCGACACAAGCTATGATGGAATCCAGTGTGGCGGGGTCCAGGTCCAGAGGAACCATTTCTAACCCTTTAATTCCTGACCTTGTTGAAATAGCTGGCCCTCCCGATTGGTCCGACCTCATCGGTGTAGTTGAGGAAGCCGACGCTGGCCTCGGTCAGGCCGTAACCCTCTCTGATCTGGATCTTTCCAAATCGTTTGACAAACTCCTTCCAAACATCTGACCTGAGGCCGCTTCCTGCTGCCAGCCGGACACGGTGAGCTCTCTCCTCCGGAACCTGGATTAAGAAAACACTAGTCTCGAACTGCCGGACCTTCCTCCACAGCGCTGTGGAGGAAGGTCTGGCTAGTCCTCATAGCATTCCTGGATGGGAGAAAAACCTACTCTGGTTTATTGGCATTTCTTTAAACCAATCACAATCATCTTGGGCTAAGTGGGAAAGGAAGTTGTTTTGGTGGAACATGTGTTGGTTCAGAAGTAGTTTTAATCGTCAACAGGAAACTCAGATTGGACAGATAGTCTAGCTAGCTGTCTGGATTTACCCTGCAGAGATCTGAGGACCAGGTAACCATAGTCCTCAGATTGGACAGATAGTCTAGCTAGCTGTCTGGATTTACCCTGCAGAGATCTGAGGACCAGGTAACCATAGTCTCAGATTGGACAGATAGTCTAGCTAGCTGTCTGGATTTACCCTGCAGAGATCTGAGGACCAGGTAACCATAGTCCTCAGATTGGACAGATAGTCTAGCTAGCTGTCTGGATTTACCCTGCAGAGATCTGAGGACCAGGTAACCATAGTCCTCAGATTGGACAGATAGTCTAGCTAGCTGTCTGGATTTACCCTGCAGAGATCTGAGGACCAGGTAACCATAGTCTCAGATTGGACAGATAGTCTAGCTAGCTGTCTGGATTTACCCTGCAGAGATCTGAGGACCAGGTAACTATAGTCCTCAGATTGGACAGATAGTCTAGCTAGCTGTCTGGATTTACCCTGCAGAGATCTGAGGACCAGGTAACCATAGTCCTCAGATTGGACAGATAGTCTAGCTAGCTGTCTGGATTTACCCTGCAGAGATCTGAGGACCAGGGAACCATAGTCCTCAGATTGGACAGATAGTCTAGCTAGCTGTCTGGATTTACCCTGCAGAGATCTGAGGACCAGGTAACCATAGTCCTCAGATTGGACAGATAGTCTAGCTAGCTGTCTGGATTTACCCTGCAGAGATCTGAGGACCAGGTAACCATAGTCCTCAGATTGGACAGATAGTCTAGCTAGCTGTCTGGATTTACCCTGCAGAGATCTGAGGACCAGGTAACCATAGTCCTCAGATTGGACAGATAGTCTAGCTAGCTGTCTGGATTTACCCTGCAGAGATCTGAGGACCAGGTAACCATAGTCCTCAGATTGGACAGATAGTCTAGCTAGCTGTCTGGATTTGCCCTGCAGAGATCTGAAACCTATGGTGAGCCGAAATTGACATGTGGGCCGGATCTAAATTTGCAAGGGGCTGGATTTGGCCCGTGGGCCTTAAGTTGGACACATGCTCTAGGGGCAGCTCCTGTTGTTGACAGTCTTACCGGGGGATGGTTGCACAGGTATCGGCAGAGCTCTCCTATGTACTGCACCACCGTCACATTGTGTTTCACACAGTCCGACCAAAACTGACTGGCAGAAAACTTCTTTTTTAACACACACGTCGCGCCTGTGATCCAAAGGAGAAGATACAGAGAAGACGGCAAGGCAAACAGTGTCAGACAATATCGTGCTAAAAACATTCTACAAGTCAACAATACAAACTATTTCTGAGCAGTAGTGAGACATTTCCTCTACTTTGTTTCAGCGTTTCCCCCTTGTATGTGAGGAAGTGAGAATTCCTTCTAGGCCAATAAAAACCACATCCGCCGTCATGTGTGTGCCGACCAGCGTTTGTCCTGGACCTCTTTACGAACTGAATATAAAAAAACAACAACATATGTTTGTCATGAAGAAGAGCTGTTCTTACCAAGGTGTATGCATCCCCCGATCCCTAACAGGGAAGCAGACATGTGGTAGAGAGGAAGAGTGATGTAGATGATGTCATCAGATGTGGCTCCACACATCTGAAAGAAGGTCATACTGACGATGGCTTTTAGATGACCCACCCGAGCTGCTTTGGAGAGACCTGGAAGAGAACGGCACCACTTACTGAAGAAACGCTCCACATGCATTGCATTACATTACATGTCCTTTAGCTGACGCTTTTATCCAAAACAACTTACAATTGCTATATTTATGTCATATATATGTATGTATGAGCAACTAGGGGTTGAGTGTCTTGCTCAGGGACACCTTGGTTGATGTATTAAAGTGGGAATCGAACCCAGACCCCTCCCACGCCAAAAGCATGTGTCATATCCACTGCGCCATCGCCACCCACATGCAGCGTAAGAAGTTCCAGACGTCTGTTTGTTCGTGTACGCCACTAGGACTGGGTATCGAGAAGCAGTTACAACTTGGGGATGTCTCAATAATTACCATTCCAATGGAATCACTTTTTTTATTGGAACCGTTTGGGATCGTTCATGGGTTCCAAATTCAAAATGTTGTAATTTTTGAGGAATACTATAAAGTATTAATTGAATTAAATAAAAATGTTGGTTTTCGTAGCGGCCACCGTACTTCCAGGAGTTTGTTGTGTTGCAGCCATGGAGCTCTAAAGTAATCACCATTGAATCCAAATCTATCTGTGAAATAAGCATGTGACCTGTGTCAATCAAAAGGAACAACTGGGATTGTTCAGATCAAAATGATGCCCAACCCTACCAACCACTAAGGCAAATTCCACGTTAGAGTAACTTATTACTGATTCATCTTACAGTGCTCACGAGCCCTGACGCAATTCCACATTTTGTTAATTCATGTCTCAAAAATAATTGCGACTAACCATTTAATTGTCTCTTTCAGTCAAATACATCTTTTTATTACTTTTTAAATTAAGGTTTTATATGAATCCCAGGATACATCTTTTCGTTACATAATTGTAATAACACAATTACACAGCCTATGAAGTAAACGACGCCTCTTTATTATCGTATCATAATTGGCGTTATGAACGTGTATAGGGTTAGGTGCCAAAAATTAACAATTGAAATAATAATACAAATATATAGTCTGACCAATAATCACTTATATAATTACAATTTGTCATATCTAAACCAAATCAAACGCCTTAAGACCTTAGCTCATGTTAGCAATTCACTGCTATTAAACGAAGAAATAATTATGTAATTATTGTTACAGGCCTGCACTTAAGAAGTCTTATCTGAACATTTAGAACTCCACGAACGTGCATGAGATTGTCTACTTTTCCTATAACGACAATAATATCTCTACTGGAGCGGTTTCCATGGGCCTTATGGCTGTGTTATGACTAAAGGATCCAAGCTCGTGCAGTACCTGTGGTGCCTGAAGTAAAAATGAAGAGAAAGTTGGACATGATGTCAACTTTAGGAAGGTCCCCTAAGGTTTCTCCGGACATGTGTTCCACCTTATCCAGCAGAGTGGTGAAATGGTGTGACGGTGCCGTGTGATCCACCAGCCACAGCGCCATGTTGTCCTGCTTCAGATCCGGTAGCACATCCTCCACCAAACCCACCAAATCTGGACAAACACACACAAAGATATGCCACTTTATAATATAATCAACATGCACACGCTCCCTGCTCATGTTAGAGTAGGGCTGCTCCATTATGGATAAAACCAAAATCCAGATTATTTAGGTCAATATTAAAATCACGATTAATTAACACAACTAATCATTGACTTTTGAAAAGATGCTGAAATTATTGAAGCTAAAAAAAACAGTGAAACAACTTCACTGAAATATCACAAAATTGAAGATGATATTTAGCCTCATATATCGATGGCGATATAATATCCATAGCTTGCCCAGCCATATCTTGTCAAATTTCCTTCATACTTTTCTCGTTTGAACTTTTTTCTTCATTCACAAGACAACATAAGAGTTAAAATGTAATGTTTGATCGTAGGGAGCCGAAATCGTAATCACGATTAAAAATGTCATTAATTGTACAGAATCTGTATTTTTGTCCACCCACACACACACACACACCTGATTGGGTGTGTGAGGTTGTGGTCAACATAACATCTTCCATGATCATAAAGTCAATATAATTCTCTTGAGATGAAGCGAAAAGCTTGTTGGTTGGTGTTCATCTGGAAATCATTTTTGGTAAATTACCCATTACAATCCCATCTTGTTAAAGGAGTTTTTGAGTTAGTTTTTTTTTCGAAATCAAGTTTTTTTTTCTTTCTATTTATGGCGCTTTTGTCACTTTTCTCTTATGTTGGGACCCCCCCCCCCCCCCCATATGGAACACTAAATTACGCCCTTGCCTTGACTGCCTTCTCCTGATGATGGCCAATCCTTACAGACTTGTAAGTAACATTTTCAAAACAGGGCTTCAACTTGTAACAGAGTATTTCCACAGGGTGGTGTTAGTACTTTTACTGAAGTAAAGCAATACTGAATATATTGCATAAGAGAGTTCTCAGACTGGCTGCAGCGGCCCGGGCGGTAACGTTACCTGCGCCCACGACCAGCGCCGCGGCCCCGCAGCTGTGGACGGAGTGCAGCAGGGACCTGGCTTTGACGTTCACGTTGAGAAAGGCCACTTCACAGCCCAGCTTACACAGTCCCAACCACACACAGATAAAGTCCGGCTCGTTGGACATCAACAGCGCAACAACGTCGCCCTGTTTCATAGAGCCCTCCGTCCTGAAGGCGCTCGCGAACCGACTGCTTCTCCGGTCCACATCTCGGTACGTCAGAGTCTGCTCTCCGAAGATGATGAAGGCTTTGTTCGGCGTCTTCCTCGCCTGGTACAGAAAGCAGTCGAGATATGTGAGGATACCTCGCTGCATGCGAGCCGCCAACTTCTTCCCGTACCTCCGAAGTTTCCAGTAGTACATGAGATCCAGCCAGAGGAAGGGGAACGCCAGCCTCTGGTAGACGGCGAGCGCCAGCAGTCCCGCCAACACGCCGCTTAACGCCACCGCTAGCATGGTGACACCTCGCTGGAAGAGCCGGGCGGACTTCAGCCGCTGCTGGCTTCAGGAAGCCTGCAGTCAAGCGGATGGGACGGTCATTATGCAATCTCTGAGCAGCCAGCCTCACTGGCGACCCAGGGGCGGGGCTAGGAGGCCACAAGGGTGGCACCAGCCCCCCACCCCAAAAACAAACAAAAGAAACATTGGGCTAGAGCAGGGGTGAGTTAATGGGCCACATCTCTAGTGGGCCAGACCAGTAAACTCCTCCAGACACATCAGGGACTTTATCTGCCTTTTTAGGCTCATTCTGGTGTTTACAAGTCAGAGAGACGTATATACATATATACATATCATCTCCAGTCTGTTATTATTAACATCAGGAACAGATCATCTCCAGTCTGTTATTATTAACATCAGGAACAGATCATCTCCAGTCTGTTATTATTAACATCAGGAACAGATCATCTCCAGTCTGTTATTATTAACATCAGGAACAGATCATCTCCAGTCTGTTATTATTAACATCAGGAACAGATCATCTCCAGTCTGTTATTATTAACATCAGGAACAGATCATCTCCAGTCTGTTATTATTAACATCAGGAACAGATCATCTCCAGTCTGTTATTATTAACATCAGGAACAGATCATCTCCAGTCTGTTATTATTAACATCAGGAACAGATCATCTCCAGTCTGTTATTATTAACATCAGGAACAGATCATCTCCAGTCTGTTATTATTAACATCAGGAACAGATCATCTCCAGTCTGTTGTTATTAACATCAGGAACAGATCATCTCCAGTCTGTTATTATTAACATCAGGAACAGATCATCTCCAGTCTGTTATTATTAACATCAGGAACAGATCATCTCCAGTCTGTTATTATTAACATCAGGAACAGATCATCTCCAGTCTGTTATTATTAACATCAGGAACAGATCATCTCCAGTCTGTTATTATTAACATCAGGAACAGATCATCTCCAGTCTGTTATTATTAACATCAGGAACAGATCATCTCCAGTCTGTTATTATTAACATCAGGAACAGATCATCTCCAGTCTGTTATTATTAACATCAGGAACAGATCATCTCCAGTCTGTTATTATTAACATCAGGAACAGATCATCTCCAGTCTGTTATTATTAACATCAGGAACAGATCATCTCCAAGAGATTGCATATATTGCATTTTAACAGCTAATCTGTCTTAATAAAAACGTAACAGGATGTGAGTGTTTCTGTTACTTCTGTAACTCTGCATATCTGCTGTGAAAAGAGTTTCTTGCAAACTTGTTTAAAGTGCACATAAATATCACAAGACGGCAAACATTTTCATCATATTATGTCATTTTATTCCAAAGCATTTGCACAAACAGCACTATAATAAAAAACAAAACAGCATAATAGAACCCCGTTGTGGTGGTGGCTAAATCATTGTCACCTTAGGTGTGCAGTGACAGCTGGAGTGTAAATGATTCCTCTTCTGGAACTGGAGGATTAAAGAGACAATTAAGAGTCAAGAATTTGAATGTATTTGTTAATCTCGGGGAAATCCCAAGCATTAGTGGTCATTCAAATACGCCGTCCTCTGGCAGACTAGAAAGAGAAAAGATACAAAAGAAATGCAGTATATGTAGGAAAAGTTTCCCAGTCTTCATAATCATTGTATCAGTGCTAAACCAAATGCCACGTTTGTTCCAGTTTTTTTATATTACATTTTGGACATAAGACGCTGGGTGATGTACATATTTTTAACAGAACTGACATAACTATATACATTATTTTACAAACATTTCAAAGGAGCTCAGAATAGCTGTTTGCTATTTTAGCCAATTCTGAATAAAGAAGAGACAAAAAAGAAAAGAGAATAATTCCCTCCTAGACTCGCCACCAACGTGTTGGAGGGGTTTGCATGTCCCGGTGACCCCCGCAGGGACATGCAAACATGCATGTAGGACTAACCCTACATGAATCCGACTGATCGCCAGGGCCTCCTCCGGGAGCGAGAGCTGGGAGGAGAGTGAGATGTGGGGAGGGAAGCGAGACGCACAGGGTTGAGCCGGGCACAGCCCGAAAAACCAAGTGTGTGTTGTTGTATTTTGTTGTATGACATGCATTCTGGATGCAGCATTTATAGAAGTACTTGTGTGGGCCAGGGAACGGTTCAGTTGGACTCGGGCATGGTACGCATCAGTGTGATCGCTAAATGTGCCCGTGTCTGCTTGCAGGGTGAGTGCAGGCCAGCGGGGGAGTTTGGAGGTGGGTGGGGGGCAATCGGGCGCTGGCATGGTTCGACGAAACTGGGACATGTGTGACTACACCCTAAGAAAGCATGAGAGACCGACTAGACTCTAGTTCTACTATGGAGAAACCCAGAGGGGGGACTGATCTGATCCAGTGGTGCTTTGGTATTGGACTCCTGTGCTAGTCATGGATCGGGTAAAACAAACACCACGTTCGAGCGTAAGGTGGTTCATAAGTGTACTCGGTACCAGAACACCCAATGCCAACATGTGCCGAACCTGATCAGTATATGAGGAGAGGAGGAGGGAGCTAGGGGTGCAGAGAAACGTTACCTTAACCCTTTTCCGCTGCAGAAACCATACATCATTTTAAGATTGTTGCTTGGGGAACGGAATTTGGACACTATTCAGGACACTCACTGCAAAGATCAGGAACTTTCTGGGGTTATCAGCAACGCTGTTGAGGTCAAGAACTAGTGTGGTAACCACCACAGTACTATATCATGGAGCTGGACAAGCCAAAGGAAGAATAACCAACCATGCCCAGGCCCTCATTAATATGTAGTGAAAGCATGAGTTTTAGAAGGAGCTTATCAGTTAGAAACCAGACTCACACAGCTCAGCAGTGCAGGGCAACCTTTAAATAATAAAACTAAGATAACATGAGCACAGAGCAGCAAAAACAATCAAGCTATAAAGTACTTCAATGTGCTATCTGGGCTCACCTCTCCTAGCACTGCCATTGACTCCTTATCAAAGTAAACATCTTTACACAAGTAAGACAGAAAGTCAATTACAATTTCAGTGTCCCTAAATTCACTTACTTCTGTGCTTTTAAGTGTACATATGAAATGTCCCAACAGCTGATATTCATGAAGAGCCTAGTCCTTAGGTACCTTACAAGGTTCTTAGAAGTTTAGAATAGAAGAAGCTTGCAGTGGAAGATGGCCTCTTGTTGTCTGTCGCCCATTATTAAAGGTCCCATGGCATGAAAATGTCACTTTATGAGGTTTTTTAACAATCATATGTGTTCCCCCAGCCTGGTGATAGGTGTAAACCGAGCCCTGGGTATTCTGTTCTGCCTTTAGGAAAATGAAAGCTGATGAGATACAGTATTAGGGACCACTAAGGTCTATATAAAAGAGACTTCAGATACAGTATTAGGGGACCACTAAGGTCTATATAAAAGAGACTTCAGATACAGTATTAGGGGACCACTAAGGTCTATATAAAAGAGACTTCAGATACAGTATTATGGACCACTAAGGTCTATATAAAAGAGACTTCAGATACAGTATTAGGGACCACTAAGGCCTATATAAAGAGACTTCAGATACAGTATTAGGGGACCACTAAGGTCTATATAAAAGAGACTTCAGATACAGTATTAGGGGACCACTAAGGTCTATATAAAGAGACTTCAGATACAGTATTGGGGGACCACTAAGGCTTACATAAAAGAGACTTCAGATACAGTATTAGGGGACCACTAAGGTCTATATAAAAGCATCCAAAAGCACCATGACATGGGACCTTTAATGAAGCAGGCCTCACTTTTGCATTTTTTATGCTACACATCTGAAACATCTCGTATAATAAATGCAGTGGAAAGACAATATATAACGTGAACCAAAAACTTGCAAGGTTCTTAAAAGTTCAATATAAAGCATTGGTTCTCAAAGTGGGGTCCTGCAGGGTGTCCCCACTGGGCTCCCAGCAAAAAGGGAAATCCTTTTTTCAGTAACGTTTTGACTATGATAATAAATAATAAGTACCACAATGACAGGATGTCTATTATGAATGACTGTTGGGTTTCACACACTTTCTGAAATAAAACAAAAAAATATATAAAATCCTCCCACATGGGGGACCTTGGGATGAAATCTTATCAAAAAGGGGTCTGCCCGTGGTTTAATTTGTGTCTGTTTAGGGGTCCTTCACGTGAATAGGGTTGGAAACTACTGGTGTATAGCCCACGGTTATGGGTGGCTGCAATAGAAAAGGGTTTTAACTGTTCTCTCAACACAACTGGGCTCATCCACTCATTGGTTGATTCCTACGTTTGCCGCCACCTAGTGGTAGAGATGTCCACCACGCTGCATGCTCCGTCTTCTTTTACATAGAACTTTAAATAATGTTTTCAATACCATTCCATTCATGCATACAGCAAAGTTAGTCAGTACAGCAACACAATGAGCAAAACAATGCATTCAACTTATTTTCAGTACGATGTCATTAGCAAACACTCTGGATAAAGGGAAACTGATGAGCATTTTAAACATTGTAAATCATTCAGGGCCTGTAGCCTCAGTTCAGTCATTGACCCATTTTACCAATCCCAATTTGAAGCTTAAAAATAAAGTGTGTTCAGTGTAGTTACTGAGTAACATCCCAGTGCTTCTTGTGTTATCTTGATTTGATTTGGATTCTGCCCACATTGGGACTGGATGTTGATATGTAAATCAAAATGAGGTGCAGCGATGAGGAATACCCTACGCAGGACCGCTATGTACAACGCAAGGGTCACATGACAGAGGGAGACAGATGAAAGCGTCTGCAGACTTGCAAACTAGGCTAACGTTAGGCTAATGTAGGGTTTTTTAAGCGATGTCACACAGATGACATTACACCTGGCTGAGATCTGATCACAGTGCATTCAAACAACTTGCAGATCTTTGAACTATGCTGATAAAAAAGTATTTTAATGGAACTTGTACCTTTGGTTAACTTAAATACCAACCCAGCACTGATGGTCAACAGCTTGTTTCTAATACTCTTCCTAACAAAACTTTAACAAACAGCTAGAATTTGATACAATTGCTAATATTCAATCCAATTAGCCATTTTTCAAATACAGTTGCTACAAAAATAGAGATTCGATGGTATTGAATGTTTTACACAAACATCATAAAGGCTTTAGTATGCTAAAACTGTATGTGAGATTTAAGTACGTCCAAAATCTTAATATGAAACCAATAGTATGTGAACTGCATACTATTTCCAGTGAAATATTACAGTATGCAAACACTGGACACTACGCCAGCATCAGTATCCCACAATGCAATGCGGTAGTAACAACAACGTTCATAACAGACAAAAGGGCAGCAGCCAATGAGCTTCATTTGTTTTTTACATTTGATTGTGATTTTGTCCCCCGTGACTCTTGCTCTAGTTGAAGTAATTTAAGCGTTATCTATCGATGCCGCTAGAGCGGAGGTCGGCAGGGGTTACCATGGTTACGCGTCTTCAGCGACAAGGAGGCCCTCAGGAAGTGACCTTGAAAATGACAACTTTGGTGCGTCCATTGAGTACGTAGTGCTTAGTATGCGACTTCAGACGCAACCGGTGACTTTCCAAAAAATCCAACAATCACGTCCACTTTTGCGGTGCGAAGTGTGCGGTGGTGTGGAAAGGTCACTTTTCATACATATATACAACCAAGTGCAAAGCTACAAATGCTTTGCACTTGCTTCACCGTTAGTAGCACTTGTCGATTGGAGGCTGCGAGTTGTTGGAGAGAGATCAGAGCGCCAGTCGGCCAGAGGCTGTGACAGCAGGCGCTTTCTAACCCACCGCCGAGTGTGGCCATTTGGAAGAGTTGCAGTGGTCAGACAACGCATCATTCAGTCTGCTTTGCTCAAAGCATACTCAGACCGTAGCTCCCAGACAAATTAACCTCCAAACTCTTGTATACCCACTTTGTTCAGAAAGAAGTCATGGTACATAATTACGGTCGTATAACAGCGAGAAAACAAGTGAAAGCATGTTGTGGGTGTATAGTGTGCCTGTTGCTGCCGGAGCTGCAGACTGGAGGTGAGAGCTGATCTCTTTGCTGAGTCTCTGTGCCATCATTCACTGTCCAGCTCCTTGTCCTGTGGGGAGGGGCTCTCTCTCGCTGGCAGGAGGTCGTAGTGACAGGGGATGTGGCTGTTCTTCGGTAGATCGTACGGATCTTGACCAAACCGGCCGTTGCTGTCTCCAGTCAGCTGGATGGCATTCACAGTCGGCTCTGAAATCAAAGACAGGCATCGTTGGCAGTTGCAGGAGGGACACAAGTGCAAAGCCGTAAACTTAAAGCAGCAGTCCAACATTTTGAAAATGTGAGTGGCACTAGCATAGCCTCATCGGCAGAAGCTGTGGACCTTGTTACAGTTCGGTGGCGTGGGAGGGTTGTAAGAGCATTGAGCGGTTTTGTGTACTGGCAATCTGTTCCCACTCCCAACTTGTTAAATACTAAAGATTGGTCAGTGTCTCTCAGTGTCACCATAGTCCTCAGAAATCAGCCGGATTGTTCAGCCCCTGAAATACAACGTATACGTATAATACAGCACCTGGAAATAAAACGTTCTTGATATAGACTAGCTCCTTACCAACTTCGTACACATTCCGCTTGTTGGTCGGGCTGCTGTTGCTGATCTCGGCGTAAGGTGAATCCCGTCTGGCCGGTGACTTCATTTCCACGTAGCCACACTCTATGTTTTTGGCTGTCAGCAGGGGAGGGTCCTTTATCGTGGCGTATGGGTTTTCAGAGCTTTCAAGGGAACAGGAGCTGGCGTGATAGAGCGTGCCATTCAGATCTGGATAGCACGGGCACAGGAAACAGTCAGAGCTCAATTCCAGCAATCACATCAGCAGTTCAAGATGTATTTGTATATGATAAGATTTTTAGATTTTTTATTTACGTGTCATGCCCTAAGTGGCCCATCCCACACGGTATTACGTGGGCTTGTATAGTAGTGTGGAGTCATAAAGTCATATAAATGATGGTGACATCTATTTTCTTACACATTTTAGTGTTATTTAACACAAACAGTAATGTAAAGTATGACGTTATTGCCCTTTGATTTTCTTGTGAGGACTCTTGTTGTGTTTATTGTGATATTTTTTCCTTTATTAATGGATAAGTTATCAGAAGGTTGTCTACAAATGCTCTCTATATGTTTTTGTGTGCATTCATTATGCAGAGATTGACATCCATCTACTATAGAGTGCTCTGGTATAATATATATCATACCAGAGCACTAGCATAGCCTCATCTAGAAATAAAATGACATAATGTGGAAATATTTGACAAAAATATCACAAGCTGATAAATGTTGGGAAAAGCGACTTAAAGTCAACGAAAACTTGTCCAAAGAAAGCCCGCGGAAAAAAGACGACAAAAACTAAAAATAAAGCAGCAAACACGTTTTTAAAAAAGAGCGTTGTAGCACCCCCCATCATCAACATTGCCAACTTTATATATTTCTGCAAGTTAGACAGCGTGCAGGAGTTTCTTTGAAGGACCTACCTCGTAGCGATCTCCCCATGTATCTCCTGTCAACTCCGTAGGCTCCTGGTATGAAAACAAAATGGAAAATTAGAAAGGTCAGAAACATTATGTAAGAGAGCAGGCTGGGATTTCTAGAGAAAGTGTTCCTCACATCAGTCTAAATTAAGAACTGTGGTTTTAATAGAGCAAAGGTTTCCCATCCACGCCAATTTAAATGCAAATCCAACAGATTTGCCAGTAAGGTGGTAACCACACATCTCCATCCGTGGACTATTGACTGCAAGTTTTTGCTGGTTGTAAGTATTTTCTACCATTATTGATTTTTTAAAAGCAATCCAGTGGAAAGAAAACAAAAATATTTACAGTAAGCGACATATGATAATGGCATGTATCATAATTTCAGTGTCATTCTGCTATATAAATGCTCTAACTTTGGTCTATGATAAATAAAAATATGCTAAAATGAGTGAATGTCTGAATCAGCTTGGCAAACACTGAGTGCAGCTCCTCTTTTAATTTCAATCATACAATGAATTATTGAATATTTGGGCCTTATTTTAATGATCTAAGTGCACGCCGTGAAGTGCCTGGCACAGGTGCGTTAAGGGCGCGTATGAATCCACTGTTGCTAGTTTAATGCCGAAAAAAAGGGTCAGTGCACTGGGTGCATGGTTCAAAAGGGTTGTCCTAAGTGTCTTCATTAATCAGAGGTGTGTTCTGGGCGTAACATGCAATCAACCAATCAGAGGTCCTCTCCCATTCCCTTTAACAGCCAATCAGAGGTCCTCTCCCATTCCCTTTAACAGCCAATCAGAGGTCCTCTGCCATTCCCTTTAACAGCCAATCAGAGGTCCTCTCCCATTCCCTTTAACAGCCAGGTGTGTTTGGACCTTGGAGCATTGCTGTTATGATGGAGGATAACATGGTCAGCAGTTATTAATGTCCCCTGGAAACTTATTTTGTATCATAACTCAGTTCTGTTTGCTCTTTACAATTTGTTTTCTGTATTCACAGCATGTCTTTTTATACCTCATATGTGTATATGATTTGTGTTTTTTTTTTATTAGCCATGCAATGCGGCTTAGAAAATGGATGAATAGATGTTTTGCTAAAGTTATGTATGCATTGTCAAAGTGGTGAGATTCTTTATGTTTTAATTAGCTTATGTTTCATCTGTTTGCATGTGTTTTCTTAATTACAGCTCTCCCCCAGGCAGAACACAGCCAATCAGATTGAGTTTTCAATCAGCTGTGTCATTTTGTCTTTAGCAGATTTGGACAGTCTTGCTTTGTGCACAAATATTTATTCCATAGAACAATACAGTACTGACGTCCTTATTGGTATTCCATAAGCTATTTCTTAGGAATCCACTGAACATTAAAGAGTGATGATGTATAGTGGGGCAGTGGCTGTAATGTTAATGTAAATGCACTAAAATGTATTCCATGTCTCACCCAGTTCGTTGAAGCAGTCTTCTTGTTTCCAGTCTGCCGGCAGAGTGCCAGTGTGCTCGGCTAGAGTCGCCCTCTTTCTCTGATCTACATTCTTCATGTTCACAAACAGCTGGCTGCTCTTGGCCTGCAACATTAAAGGGACAAACATCACATGGAATATGAATTAATACACATTTCTGGTAAGGATGCCCCCTGTTCCAGGCACGTCCAGCTGGGAGGAGGGAGGAGGCCTCGGGGAAGACCCAGGACTAGGTGAGGAGATTATATCTCCCCACCTGGCCTGGGAACGCCTCGGGACCCCCCAGTCGGAGCTGGTTGATGTGGCTCGGGAAAGGGAAGTTTAGGGTCCCCTGATGGAGCTGCTGCCCCCGCGACCCAACACCAATGAGCAGATGAAGATGGCTGGGTGGACACACATTCTGTCATGAATATGCTACATCCCATTCTGTGACAACTCTGGACAAAGCCTCTCTCACCTGTTTTAATTGGTAGCATACATTTGTTTGATAAATTCTTACAGTCAAACCAATCCAACTAATCCTCCTTTACTCTTGAGCTTCTTTCTTATTTTTCTACTGTCATGTCATCTAAGTGAATGGAGTGATGGTTAGACAATGTATTTATATATATTAACTTTTAAAATCCTGCTGCGTGTCGCTTTGTTCTCCGAGCGCTCGCCGCTGCTTTCAGAATCAACTCTGGTCCAGCCAGTAGATGATAGGATACGAACCGCAAACAATCGTGATCAGATTGTTTCATAACACATTATTTATGGAATTCTTACTTTGCCATCTCCTTGCCCCTATACAGACCCAATGACAACGTTCGTTACCAATAAGTTGCGTGTAGAAACCTCCTGCGTTCCTTACATACGTCTCATCTCCATCTAAAATGCTCGTTTGATGCTTTCATACGTTGAACAGTAGCAATCATAGTACAAATAAAGATGATGGAACCATGACTAGAAAGTCACGGTGACCCGGTCCATACGGTCTCAAAGTCCACCACCCTACCTTTCCATATGGGCCATTGTTAAGATGCGGGGGCCCGATGCACTGGGTCAGAGTGTGGTAGCTGGGGTTGGAGAAGTAGTTGCTGGGGTGGGCCTCGCATGGCGGAGCGTGAGCATCTGAAAAATAACAAGGCGACAAGTATCCTTACCAAGAAGTTCATCAGGTTACAGGGACTGTGTGTGCAGTCTATCATGTGTGGTTGCCATATCTACATTGTTTCATTCCCTGTCTTCACTGTCAATGATCTCTATCAATATCAAAATGTTGGAGGGAAACACACAGCAGACCATATGTTTCCCAGTCTGAAGATATTTTTAGGGATTCTCCAGGTGCGCTAGAGGCCGACCTGCAGTTACATTTTTGAGGAGATGCATGCCTGCTGCAGTTTAACGTCAGAGCCTAGCTACCCATGCATACGGCATAAGTATGTTTTCATCATTGACTTTTCATTTAAACTTCCCCTATCCTGCCTGGGGTACTGTGAAACTATGTTTTTGTCAGTGCCATGGACGGACATCAGCAGCCTCTTGTGTTGAGTGCTGTTATAGGAAAAGTAGCATTCATAGCATTATTCTGGAATTGGGAAACAAGACTATGAGTCATTTAGCGTGAACAAGTGAATATTTTCATTGTACTGCAATCCTGAGACATAGTAGCACTGCTAGCTGAGGCTGCAACATGAGCCATCACTTGACAATATTCTACACTGTGCATAATAATGCAAAATGCCATTTCCATTCATCTGCACCTTACTCATCTGTATATCTGTATTTATTTGACCTGTCTCTTTATAATAAGGGTATTTATAGTGTACATATTATTACTATTATTATTATTATAAATTGTATTCTATTTCTCATAATACTTCTTGAATAGTTTTCCTCTATTTAATATGTATTTGTCTTATTCTGATGTGTAATTATTTTTGGAGCTGATGTAATAAGAGACTATCCTCAGTGTCCCTTAAGTCTGTCTTAGATTATCTTAGGGCAACCATTTAAAAGCCATACGACAATCAAGAAAAAAAGGACTGATGGTCCGATTATTGGTCCGATTATATATTTTTATTATTTCAGTTGTTAGTTGTTGGCACTTGAGCCTGTACACGTTCATAGAAACAAAAATGACAAGGAGGGGAACAGTTAGAAAACATGTTTTAATTTATTTTTATGATAAGATGTGTGTCAAAGTGTCCTTGGACAAAACACTGAACCTTGAGTTGCCCCCAATGTTGCCCCAAGTGTGAATGTGTGTGAGTGTGTATCTGCTGAGCAGGTGGCACCTTGTACGGCAGCCTCGGCCTCTGTGTGTTACGCCCTATAACGCCCTGCAGTGCCCTGCCACACCATGAATTAACACAGCTACTATTCCTGGTCAGAGGTCTGTTATCTTTATTATGACTGTTATTGCCACTATTCATCACCCCCCCCAACCGGCCCTGTCAGACACCGCCTGCCAAGAGCCTGGGTCTGTCCCAGGTTTCCCCCTAAAGGAGTTTTTCCTCATTGCTGTCACACTAAATGCTCTGGGGGGAACTACTAGAACTGTTGGGTCCTTGTAAATTATAGAGTGTGGTCTAGACCTGCTCTATCTGTAAAGTGTCCTGAGATAACTCTTGTTATGATTTGATTGTATAAATAAAACTGAATTGAATGTGTGTGAATGGAAAAGCGCTATACTATAAATACAGTCCATTAGAACCAAAATATGTATCCTGGGATTCACTCAAAACTTCAATTTGTTTAAAAAAGTAATAAATAAGAGAAAGAGACAATTATATTGTTAATTGCAAATCTTTCTGAGACAATGAATTGCTCAGCAACATTTGAAACTGTTCCAGCTGTAGTGGGACGGTACAGGTGACTGATCTGAGTGCAGTTTGAGCCGGTGACGTACCTGCGATGCTGTAATCAGCCGGGACCCTCAGAGCCGGGGTGTAGCTCACAGCGGGCATGCTCGGCTCCTTGCCCTTCTGTTTTTTCCTGTAGACGATGAAGAGGAGCAGGAGGAAGAGCACCAGCAGCACCAGGACGATGATCCCAGCGATGGCTCCGATCTGGTACGTGTCCACGTGCATGGCTGCGCTGGTCAAACTGTTGAGGCTGCCCACCACCACACCAGCTGTACACACCAGGACGTTAGAGGCCTTAGAGTCTGTTCTGTCTAAACCAGGGGTGTCAAACATACGGCCCGTGGGCCAGAACCAGCCAGCCAAAGGGTCCAATCAGGCCCATTGGATGACTTGCAAATTGTGAAAATTACAGAGAAGTAATTAATTCCAACTCCAAATGCACCACTTTAATCACAGAGAATATCCAAATGTGTTTCCAAAAGTGTTTTCTCAGAATATTCCACCTCCCTCCCGGGTCCACAACACGATTTTTCCCTCTACAATGGCCATAGGATGCTGTCGTAGCAGAAGGAACTTGTGTTTGCCAACATCAAGCTGACTATTAACTCTGTGGCAGAGTCTGGAGAGGTTTGACTGGTCTGGCCCAGTGGAGATGGGAGACGTGGCCCATTAACTATACTGTGTTTAACACCCCTGGTCTAAATTAATTTTAGTCTATTTAAAAAAAGAAAACTTGACAAATTAGTAGTTCTATCAAAGGAGAAGATGACTGTCAAAAGCCTCTTTTGCACCGAGATTGTGCAGTGCTGCCGTAAAGGAGGTCCTCATACTTTTACACAGAGCGGTGAGGTGGAATAATGAAGGAATAAAGGTGCAACATTCCTGCATTGAACAGGCTGTGTGACAGAGGTCTGATCTGAATACTGCAACTATTATCAAAAAACAGATCTGAGGATGCATTTCTTTCTTTATGAACATGATGCAACATGGATTGATTCCATTTTTTATTGCAGTGTGTCCTCACCTTGGTCACAGCGAGTTCCCTTCCACCCCGGGCTGCAGTAACATGTACCAGTCATGTGATCACACGTGGAGTTATTTAGACAGTCACAGACCTGACGGCAGCCGTAACCATAGGAACCAGGTGGGCACTCTGGAAATAAGAAAAGATACAGTATTTAAGTGCTGAAGTTGAAGTGGGGACAATAATATACAGCTGTTAAACATCATGTCCTCATACAGAGATAGTTGTATACAGCTGTTAGACATCATATTATCATACAGAGATAGTAGTATACAGCTGTTAGACATCATATCATCATACAGAGATAGTAGTATATAGCTGTTAGACATCATATTATCATACAGAGATAGTAGTATACAGCTGTTAGACATCATATTATCATACAGAGATAGTAGTATACAGCTGTTAGACATCATATCATCATACAGAGATAGTTGTATACAGCTGTTAGACATCATATTATCATACAGAGATAGTAGTATATAGCTGTTAGACATCATATTATCATACAGAGATAGTAGTATATAGCTGTTAGACATCATATCATCATACAGAGATAGTAGTATACAGCTGTTAGACATCATATCATCATACAGAGATAGTAGTATATAGCTGTTAGACATCATATTATCATACAGAGATAGTAGTATATAGCTGTTAGACATCATATTATCATACAGAGATAGTAGTATACAGCTGTTAGACATCATATTATCATACAGAGATAGTAGTATACAGCTGTTAGACATCATATCATCATACAGAGCTAGTAGTATATAGCTGTTAGACATCATATTATCATACAGAGATAGTAGTATATAGCTGTTAGACATCATATCATCATACAGAGATAGTAGTATACAGCTGTTAGACATCATATCATCATACAGAGATAGTAGTATATAGCTGTTAGACATCATATTATCATACAGAGATAGTAGTATATAGCTGTTAGACATCATATTATCATACAGAGATAGTAGTATATAGCTGTTAGACATCATATTATCATACAGAGATAGTAGTATACAGCTGTTAGACATCATATCATCATACAGAGATAGTAGTATACAGCTGTTAGACATCATATTATCATACAGAGATAGTAGTATACAGCTGTTAGACATCATATCATCATACAGAGATAGTAGTATACAGCTGTTAGACATCATATCATCATACAGAGATAGTAGTATATAGCTGTTAGACATCATATTATCATACAGAGATAGTAGTATATAGCTGTTAGACATCATATCATCATACAGAGATAGTAGTATACAGCTGTTAGACATCATATCATCATACAGAGATAGTAGTATACAGCTGTTAGACATCATATCATCATACAGAGATAGTAGTATACAGCTGTTAGACATCATATTATCATACAGAGATAGTAGTATATAGCTGTTAGACATCATATTATCATACAGAGATAGTAGTATATAGCTGTTAGACATCATATCATACAGAGATAGTAGTATACAGCTGTTAGACATCATATTATCATACAGAGATAGTAGTATACAGCTGTTAGACATCATATTATCATACAGAGATAGTAGTATACAGCTGTTAGACATCATATCATCATACAGAGATAGTAGTATACAGCTGTTAGACATCATATCATACAGAGATAGTAGTATACAGCTGTTAGACATCATATCATACAGAGATAGTAGTATACAGCTGTTAGACATCATATCATCATACAGAGATAGTAGTATACAGCTGTTAGACATCATATTATCATACAGAGATAGTAGTATACAGCTGTTAGACATCATATCATCATACAGAGATAGTAGTATACAGCTGTTAGACATCATATCATCATACAGAGATAGTAGTATACAGCTGTTAGACATCATATCATCATCCAGAGATAGTAGTATACAGCTGTTAGACATCATATCATCATACAGAGATAGTAGTATACAGCTGTTAGACATCATATTATCATACAGAGATAGTAGTATATAGCTGTTAGACATCATGTCCTCATACAGAGATAGTAGTATACAGCTGTTAGACATCATATTATCATACAGAGATAGTAGTATACAGCTGTTAGACATCATATTATCATACAGAGATAGTAGTATACAGCTGTTAAACATCATGTCCTCATACAGAGATAGTAGTATACAGCTGTTAGACATCATATCATCATACAGAGATAGTAGTATACAGCTGTTAGACATCATATCATCATACAGAGATAGTAGTATATAGCTGTTAGACATCATATTATCATACAGAGATAGTAGTATATAGCTGTTAGACATCATATTATCATACAGAGATAGTAGTATACAGCTGTTAGACATCATATTATCATACAGAGATAGTAGTATACAGCTGTTAGACATCATATCATCATACAGAGCTAGTAGTATATAGCTGTTAGACATCATATCATCATACAGAGATAGTAGTATACAGCTGTTAGACATCATATCATCATACAGAGATAGTAGTATACAGCTGTTAGACATCATATCATCATACAGGGATAGTAGTATATAGCTGTTAGACATCATATTATCATACAGAGATAGTAGTATACAGCTGTTAGACATCATATTATCATACAGAGATAGTAGTATACAGCTGTTAGACATCATATCATCATCCAGAGATAGTAGTATACAGCTGTTAGACATCATATCATCATACAGAGATAGTAGTATATAGCTGTTAGACATCATATTATCATACAGAGATAGTAGTATACAGCTGTTAGACATCATATTATCATACAGAGATAGTAGTATACAGCTGTTAGACATCATATTATCATACAGAGATAGTAGTATACAGCTGTTAGACATCATATTATCATACAGAGATAGTAGTATACAGCTGTTAGACATCATATCATCATCCAGAGATAGTAGTATACAGCTGTTAGACATCATATCATCATACAGAGATAGTAGTATATAGCTGTTAGACATCATATCATACAGAGATAGTAGTATACAGCTGTTAGACATCATATCACCATACAGGGATAGTAGTATACAGCTGTTAGACATCATATTATCATACAGAGATAGTAGTATACAGCTGTTAGACATCATATCATCATACAGAGATAGTAGTATACAGCTGTTAGACATCATATCATCATCCAGAGATAGTAGTATACAGCTGTTAGACATCATATCATCATACAGAGATAGTAGTATATAGCTGTTAGACATCATATCATACAGAGATAGTAGTATACAGCTGTTAGACATCATATCACCATACAGGGATAGTAGTATACAGCTGTTAGACATAATAAAATAAATGACACACTGATATCGGATCAGTACACGGTATCGGCCGATACGCAAGTTCAGGTATCAGAATCAGTATCGGGAAGCAAAAAAATGGTATGCGACCATCTCTAGTGAAAGTCAGTTGAGCTGTAGGCACATAACTAAGAGGACGCACTAAGAGGAGTTGGAATAAATGAAGTGAAGAAAAGAAAGAAAGAAAGAAAGAAAGAAAGAAAGAAAGAAAGAAAGAAAGAAAGAAAGAAAGAAAGAAAGAAAGAAAGAAAGAAAGGACAGACGGTGGAACATACTTTGTTCACAGTGGCGTCCCATGAATCCGGTGCGGCAGGTGCACTGTCCAGAGATGTGATCACAGTCGGCTCCATTCCTACACTGGCAGGTCTGAGAGCAGTCCTTCCCATAGAAGCCTAAGGGACAGCCTATAAGGGAGTAGTCATCCATCACATGACACACTATACTAGAAACAACAAAGACTGTGTGATGGATATGGGTTGAAAGGATGGACTTTTATAATCTCAGTTGGATCATATAGTAGCACATATCTACTACAGTATTTGTAATATATGTGCATGTGTGTGTGTGTGTGTGGTGTGTGTTCTGTCTGCTATCATAGACAGTAGCCATATATGGCAAACACGCTGTTACTTCTGCCCATAAGAACAGAGGGGTAGGCTTCATATTTTAGACCTGCTGCATGCCAACGGCCCATGATTTTACTGCATCTATAATATTTACGTCAAATGTTATGTTAAAATGTGTTTGTGGGTGTTTTGTGTGCGTGTGTCATGAGTGTTGTATGTGTCCTTGTGTGTGCATGTGTTGTGAGTGTGTGTGTGCGTGCGTGTGCTACTGACGCTGTGTGCAGTAGAGGCCGGTCCATCCGGGGGTGCACTTGCATTCTCCATCATAAGCGCTGCAGTAAGCTCCATTGTGACAGTTACATGTGTGGATGCAGTTGGGCCCCCACTGACCCGGTGGACATGCTGCAACACAACACAACATACATAGGATACATCTTTTAGTTACATCACTGGTACGTGACCCAGAAGATGTAATAACACAAATACATTGTATTTCTTTCCTAAATGAACATACAATTGATAATAACCATCCATACACAGCTATACACCTTGGGACCTTAGCTAATGTAAGCAATGCATTGTGGTTAAACAAAGAAACCACGGTTACTTAAACATTATTGCGATTAGACAATTATGTAGTAATTGTTACACGCAGAGAAACAAGTACTTTACAGGATAGTAACATTTTAAAATCCATCACAGCCATCATATTTGTTGATTTATTGAGTGAACTCACGCTGGGAGCAGTCGCTGCCGATCCATCCTGGGTAACACTGGCAGAAGCCGTCGATGGGGTGACAGGTGCCGTTGTTGGTGCAGCTGCAGCTCCACGCACAGATCTTCCCAAAGTGACCGCTGGGACACACTGCAACCCAACACTCATCTTTCACCTTCTCCAGCACTGCACTCACTTCTTTTGGCCATTTGTTCAATACTGGTCTCATGTGTCAATGTTGTGGCATAGTGTGTAACATCAAATGTTGGGACTTATTTTGCCCTGTCTTAACGATCTAAGTGCACGGCGTGAAGTGCCTGGCACAGGTGCGTTTAGGGCGCGTATGAATCCACTGTTGCTAGTTTAAAGCCGCAAAACAGGGTCCGTGTGCTGGGCGCATGGTTCAAAAAGGTTGTCCTAAGTGTCTTCATTAATCAGAGGTGTGTTCTGGGCGTAACATGCAATTATCCAATCAGAGGACCTCTCCCATTCCCTTTAACAGCCAATCAGAGGTCCTCTCCCATTCCCTCTAACAGCCAGGTGTGTTTGGACCTTGGAGCATTGCTTTTATGATGGAGGATTTGCTGAACAGGAAGGAGAAATTTCCTGGTGACCTCCTCGTGTGTGAAATGAATGTGTGCGAGCAGATCGTATTATAATACTATTTCACATTGGAATAGTTTTATTTTTAATCTTTTGCATGTGTGTGTGCTGCTGCCCGTCCCTTTGTGTGTAACAAGCATAGTGTGTTTTACTAATGCTCTGTTAAAATAACAATGAAATGCTGCGTTATTGACTTTAGAGGATTTTGTTGGTCAATGGTGCGATCATTTCCCGCTGCCTGAAGATAGCAATACGCCCAGAATGCACCTGAACACACCTCCCTGTAAGACCAGCACGCCCAGAATGCACCTGAACACACCTTTAAAACCAGGAAAAGACGACACTAACATTTAACGATCTTAAGATATCCCAAATCTAAGACAATATATTGCCTCGTATATCAATGTCGATATAATATCCATATCCAGTACACATTATAAAGTAGACATTATATATTTCCCAGCCCTAGTGACCACTATCAGCATTTGACAAGCCAACATACACACTTTATAAGCCAGCAGAGAGAACTCACCCTCGTTACACAGCGCCCCCTTGAAGCCCGGCAGACAGTCACACTGTCCTGTGACGTGGTGACACGGCCCGTTGCTATGGACGCACTGGGGACAGGTCTGACTGCAGCGGTGACCAAAGTAACCTGGAGAGCAGACTGCAGCCAAAGACAAGCTCATTTCATCTGCATAGAATTTCAAACCTAATATCTTAATATTTTACATTTAAACTTAAAATTCTTAGGGATGGGGTGGCATGGAATGTGGTTCCACTGGAGCATGGGGACATCACCACAATAACATCTAGCCAACCAGGCACTTTATCCAGATGTTTCAAACTGGAAGCCTGACTGCTCATGTTTTCAGACTTATCTTTAGTGATGTCACCATGTTCCCAAAACTCAGCTATCAACCTGCAGAGTACGGTGTTCTTATCACTTCTTTATCGTGTCATTGCTCAGACTTACTCCTCTGGCAGGTGGGGCCTCGGTATCCCGGAGCACACTCGCAGGTCCCCTCATCCGGAGAGCATGACGCTCCGTTCTTACAGTTACAGGGGAGGGAGCAGTTTGGGCCCCAGCGGCCCTCGGCACACACACTGTCACAGTGGATACCTGCATATAATTAGAAGAATTTATACTTGTATTGATCCCCAGGGGGGAAATTACAATTGTTTCACTCTGTTGTTAGAACACATTAAACACAGTCTTATACATGCACAAACGGAGTGATGTCAGAGTGAGGCGCCCTGGGGAGTCAGGGGTTCGGTGCCTTGCTCAAGAGCATCTTGGCAGGGCCCAGGAGGTGAATACAATACACTTGAATTTCTGTTCATCTATTGCAAGTAGGTATCCTTATGGCAATATTCAAAAACATTATTGCATATTGCATATTTTCCTCATATTGTGCAGCTTTAGTTCATTAGCCATGAGAAGGCGGTTGGTAGGTGTTACCCGTCCATCCGGCCAGACAGCGGCAGTGCCCAGTGGCGTGGTGACATCCATCAGCGTGACTGCAGTCGCAGCGCTCTCTACAGTCCAGCCCATAGGTGCCGTCCTGAGGAGCATGCCATGACATCACAGAGATGAGCCTCATTAACATGCAGCAGCCATGTGCTCTCCAGAGAGAAACCGGCCATGCTTTTAAAAATCAAAATCAAATCTACAACACCCTGCATAGTCTGGAAAACATGAGCGTGTGATTTGTTGTGTTAAAACATATAAGGCATCACCTTTTAAAGAAATCATTAAAATGGTGAATTGTAGGTGAAGTCGAGCTGGGATTTAATCAAAGACCTGCCAGCACAAATCATTTTCACATTGCAAAACATTACAAAAAACATTATTTGGGATTTTCCCCCCATGTCCTCTCACCTGGCAGTGGAGTTCACAGCGCTCTCCCCTCCAGCCCGGAGCACAGGTGCAGAGGCCGTCCAGGGCGTTGCATGCCCCCCCGTTCGCACACAGACAGGTGAGGTTGCAGCCCAGCCCCCAGGTCCCACTGGGGCAGTTGATGGAGCAGTCCACCCCGTGCCACCCTGGGCACACAAGGCCAGAACCATTTAAAGACCTCATATTCTGCTCATTTTCAGAATCATTATTGGATTAAGAGGTTGTACCAGAATAGGTTTATGTTGTCTCATTTTCAGAAAACACCATATGTTTGTTGTACTGCACATTGCTGCAGCTCCTCTTTTTACCCTGTGTGTTGAGCTCTCTGTTTTAGCTCCAGAGTGAGACATCTCACTTCTATCCCATCTTTGTTGGGAGTTGCACACGTGCAGTAGCTAGGAAGGTTACCATGGCTACAGCTCAGCTGTACACCCAAATGTGATCCTGAAACACATGCAGCCAGTACCAGCCAGTAGTTATCTGTCCGTGATTCTGGGGGGCGGAGCATCTGAAGGGGGGGTTGTATTTGTCTGGCAGTTGAGTTTAAATATATTACTGCACCTTTAAAGACCAGATGTAATTATTACGACTAATCTCTCTAGTTATTAGGTCTGAGCTATTAACATTTCACTTCTTTAGGTCCCTGGAAAAATGATCAAAAGACACTTTGAGACCAGTGAGTTATCAGGTCTCCTCTCTTCTTTTCTCCTCTTCCCTTTCCCCTCCATCCCTCCCTCCCACCCATCTCTCGTCTTTTCTCCTCTTCACTTTCTCCTCCCTCCCTCTTCCTTCCCTTCTCCCACTCTCCCTCCCTCCTCCTTCTCTCTCTCTCTCTCCTCCTTCTGTCCCTCCTCCCTCCCTCCTCTCTTCCCTCTCCTTGCTCAATTCCTCCCTCTCTCCCTCTCTCCTCGCTCACTCCCTCTCTTTCTCTCACCCCTCCCTCTCTCTCTGTCTCTCCCTCCATCCCTTCCTCTCCTCTCCTCCCTCCCTCCCTCTCTCTCACCTGGTTTACAGGAGCAGGATCCGTCCACAGGTGAGCACTGTGCTCTGTTCTTGCAGGTGCAGCTGGAGGAGCAGTGTGCTCCGTGCGTCCCGGCTGGGCAGAGGACTGAACAGTTCTGACCCTGGGGGGGTAACACAAAAAAGATAGGTACAACTGGCAGTGCATGTACTGTAGATACCATGGTATCTACCTGTAGATACCATGTTATATACCTGTAGATACCATGTTATATACCTGTATATAGCATGGTATATACCTGTAGATACCATGTTATACACCTGTATATATACCATGGTATATACCTGTAGATACCATGGTATCTACAGGTATATAAAGGTATATAACATGGTATCTATACAGGTATATACCTGTATAGATACCATGTTATATACCTGCATATATACCATGTTATACACCTGTATATATACCATGGTATATACCTGTATATAACATGGTTTATACCTGTATATACCATGTTATATGGCTGAGTACAGACAGCTTTGCTAAAAGATGGGAACTAGTGATACAGGCTATGCTAAAACTGTAGCAATGTCCTTTTTCTTTTCTTATTTCTGAATGTTTTAATTTCATGGATTATACTTCCAGGCTGGAATAGGTGTGCTTATTAATACATTTTTTTCTTCTTGTTTGTTATATGTGTTGATGTTTTAATGTGTGAAATAAAAAATGAGTAAAAAAAAAAAGAACTGGCAGAGAAGATATTACAGATCTTCAGTATATAGTATATTGTCATATAATCAGACATAAGGTTTTGTGAGTATGTAAGTATAATCAGGAAAATGCACTTGAAGTATATACACACTAAGAGATCATTAAACGCACAGCTGGTTGGATCCTTTTTTTGGAAACCCCTTGTTTAATGTTCTTTTTATTGCTTTTTTGGTTTGGTGATTTTTACCTAATAGCACACTGTAAAAATGCATTGAACATGTTACTGCAGTAAAACTAAGTATCATCAGCAGAATGTAGAAGTATTAGTAGACGTTAGAAAGAGTAAAGGATCCAAGCAGCTGTGTGTTTCATGGTCTCTTCATCTCAGCTGGACCTGGAGCCCTTATATTGTTGCTAGGTTACTTTATAAGAAGACATCAGATTATAGAAACTACATGTGGTTAGTGTGGAGGAATCTTAATGTGGAAAGGAACTAGGAACTAAAGGAACTAGGAACTAAAGGAACTAGGAACTAAAGGAACTAGGAACTAAAGCTGTCAGATGAATGTAGTGGAGTAACTAAAGTAACTGGTAACTAAAGTACTAGTAACTAAAGTAACTAGCAACTAAAGCGGTCAGATGAATGTAGTGGAGTAACTAAAGTAACTAGTAACTAAAGTACTAGTAACTAAAGTAACTAGTAACTAAATATGTCAGATGAATGTAGAGGAGTAACTAAAGTAACTAGTAACTAAAGTAACTAGTAACTAAAGCTGTCAGATGAATGTAGAGGAGTAACTAAAGTAACTAGTAACTAAAGCTGTCAGATGAATGTAGAGGAGTAACTAAAGTAACTAGTAACTAAAGCTGTCAGATGAATGTAGAGGAGTAACTAAAGTAACTAGTAACTAAAGCTGTCAGATGAATGTAGTGGAGTAACTAAAGTAAGAAAGTGGCATGAAAAGAAAAGACTACAGTAAAGTGCAAATACCTCAACATTTGGACTGTAGTACAGTAGTGGAGTAATTAGTACTAACTAGTACTTAGTTATTTTCCACCACTAAAGGCTACTATCAGCACATGAACATGTTTGACTTGTTGAGCTTTCCTGCTTTTCCCTCTGCCTCTGTATGTAATGTTCCTAGTGTCCCGTCTGTGTGTATGACCTGTAGCTCTACCAGCTGCCTCTGGATGGCAGCTGGGCCATAGTCTGAGAACTGATCCTGAGTGAGCATGTGGAGCCATCCGCTGCAGGACTGGCTTTCTCAGTACTTTCATTGTGAATAATCTCAGGATGAATCTGGATGGGATTCAGGCAACTGAGTCAAGTCATTTTTATTTCTATAATCATAATTATAATTTTGCCTCGAGGACTTAAGCCAGGTGACAAGCCCACATCCACAATCAGGCTGGGTATCGTTCTCTGTGTAGCGTAGAGTTTTTCCTGCGTGTCTCTACGACGTGTAACATTAGACAGCCAATCACAGACGTTATAAGATCTTGGTAGAAGTGTGCTGATTGGCGCACTGTCGCTGATGAGATGTACTCCTTAAGTGTTGAAATTGGGTATTGAATGACGAGGCATTTTTATTACTTTAGATACATTTAACTCAATACTTTAGAGGAAATTCGGTTGCTGCCTAAAACCTCCTGAATTGGTTCCCAGCCCTAATCCACACACTAAGCCTCATGGATTGACACCGTATGTGGCCTCAAGCATTCATTGACATTGGGACACGTTAGAAAAGGGTTTACCGTGAAGCCTGGAGCGCAGATACACTCTCCGCTCACACTGTGGCAGTCAGCACCGTTCTGGCATTGGCACACCTGCTGGCAGGACTCGCCATAAAATCCCGGGGTGCACGTCTCGTTGCAGTAGAGGCCGGACCAACCCGGCTGACATGTGCACTCCCCTGACATTGGGTGGCAGCTGGTGACAAAAGAGATACAAACTGGAGTTACATAATGCATTTCATTCTTAGTTCCTTAGTTTTTGATATCCAGGTCTTGTTTGATTATAAAGCAGGTGGAGTTGCTATATGAATAATTTAAGTATGAAAATACTCAATACACAGAGAAATGTATTCAGTAACTGTGACTTTAAACGAGCCGTTAAGACTGTACGGTTCTGATGTCACAACTGTACTTTACATAGGTAGAAAGTGCTGCTACAGTGCAGTTACAGTCATTCCCCGGCTGCAATGACGGTGCAGAGACTCTGAAAGTGCTGAAGAGCCGGAAACACTGACCAATCAGAGCAGACTGGGCTTTTTTAGGAGAGGAGCTTAAAGAGACAGGCGTAAAACAGAGCGTTTTAGACAGAGGGGAATACGAGAATGTTTATACAGATTCAGATAGTATGAGAGATATAAAGTGTTTTTTAACATTAAAGCATGTAAACATGTTCTAGTAGTAACCCAAAATACAAGTATCAACCTGAAAATGAACATAATAAGTGACCATTAAATAAGAGTGAAGGTTAGGATGGGAACAGGGTGGAGATGATCTGCAGTATCACAGGTGGGGGCTGCCTGGATTTGTAGGTGATTGTGTTGGATTGACAGCTGGCCCACCTGACACAGCGCTCCCACAGAGGAGCAGCAGAACAGCTGTTCTCTGCAGACACATGCCCCCGCCAGCTGTGCCAGCCTAACTGATCACTGCCTTCTGGCCCACAGCAGTCAGCTGTCTGCAGGGTCAACAGTCCCACTCACAAACATCCTACTGACACCTGCTAACACTTGAAAACTACATAACATATCAATTATCAGCCGCTTTTATCGAAAGCGCCTTCCAATTAAGTGAGAGGGAGGGGAGTATGTGGCACATTCTAATGCCGCTATTCCATAATATACACTGATCTTAATTAATGCATTTAATGAGTTTTCCTTCCTGCAAGTTATGTATATATTTTTATTATAATGTATATTATTTTAATATTTCCTACAGTATATCTACGGTATGTGAGTCTATCAATCAACTAGCGCAACCTGAGTAACATGCACACCTACTGATGCTGCGTTCAAATAAGTGTGGGGAACAGAGGGCATCGACATGTAAAGTGCAGGGGACATGCCCCCCCCCTTGACCCCAGCGACTTTTTCGCAGGGCCAAATTTCAACAGCTGCGTACCTGCGTGTGTTCTGGGCGTAGCATGGACACATCCTGTCACAGCGGAGGCCGTAGTGTCCTTCAGGACACAGTCGGACGTCACATACGTCCCCCGTGTAGCCCGGCTCACACAGACACATCCCGTTGGTGTGGTAGCACTTGCCGTTGTTCTCACAGCGACACGTCTTGGCACAGCCAGCGCCGTACCTTCCAACTGGACACTCGTCCTGGCACCTGGACACAGCAAGAGACACATTTCAAGTGAAGAAGGCCTCTAGTGGAACTCTGGTGGAACTGCAACCAGTTCAGAGGTCGGAAGTCTCGAGAGAGTGGAACTTCTTCCCTTACTAGAAATTCTTTAGTGTTACGTTGTACAGAAGCAAAACCAGACAATTACATAATGTTACAATTGGACACAAAGCCCTAGGGTTCATAGCCATGATATAATAACCATAACCACTAAACAATAATGTCTAACTTTAATTTCTTTGCAAAAGATAAATGGGATGGGATGATATAATACGGGATGATGATAAACGTCTCATACAGTTTGTGTGAACAGATAGACAACTGGGTGTGTAAATGTGTAATCTGCAAATAGAAAACACATTCCACAAATTCAAAAATATGAGTTTTAAAGTCCCAAAAATTAGGTTCCAGAATTTTTTAAGTGGGGTAGCCTGGGGGGGGGGGATCAATAATTAGTCAGGGGGGGATATACAGCATACCAGACCTGCTCTGGCATTCCCCCTCTCATTTCCCCTGCTCTGGCGTCCCCCCCTCTCATTCCACCTGCTCTGGGGTCCCCCCCTCTCATTCCCCCTGCTCTGGCGTTTCCCCCTCTCATTTCCCCTGCTCTGGCGTCCCCCCCTCTCATTCCCCCTGCTCTGGCGTCCCCCCCTCTCATTCCACCTGCTCTGGGGTCCCCCCCTTTCATTCCCCCTGCTCTGGCGTTTCCCCCTCTCATTCCCCCTGGTCTGGCATCTCCCCCCCTGCTCTGGTGTTTCCGAGCCCCTAAACTGAAGACATTAAACAGTTCTCTGAGACTAAAGCTACTAATGTTACCATGGCAACTCCCAGCAGTGGGCGGAGCCTCCACGCTGCCTCCTGTTTATGTCCAGTATACCAGGATGTTGATGAGCTGTCAGGTTTGGGCGGGTTGGTTTAAACACAGATTAGTCCTTCTACTGGAACGCTTGAAAACCAAAACCTAGAAATGTAAATGTAGCCTAAAATACATAATCATTCAACGTCCACCAGTAAGTGTTGTGTCATGGAGTTTGCACACTAGTTGGATCCAGCACACACTGCAGTAAAAAAAGCTCTGCGGTGGTTCCATGGCTTATTGAATCACAGAGCTTCAGCTAACGGGGTTAAGCTAAGCTAAACACACCGTCTGCAAACAGTTTGGTCCTCATTACCTCGTCCATAGTTACAGTGCAAACAGTTACCAGTCCAACCACCAAATCAAGCTAAGAAATGAAATGCCCTCCTCCATCCCACCATGTAGAGCAGGCAAGGAGAAGAAAAAGGATTATTTCTTTCTTTGAAAATATTACTTAGGTAAAAGTATGTAAGTATCATCAGGAGAATGTAGTTAAAGTATTAGAAGATGTTAGAAAGAGTAAAGGATCCAAGCAGCTGTGTGTTTCATGGTCTCTTCATCTCAGCTGGACCTGGAGCCCTTATATTGTTGCTAGGTTACTTTATAAGAAGACATCAGATTATAGAAACTACATGTGGTTAGTGTGGAGGAATCTTAATGTGGAAAGGAACTAAAAGAACTAGGAACTAAAGGAACTAGGAACTAAAGGAACTAGGAACTAAGGCTGTGAGATGGATGTAGAGGAGTAACTAAAGTAACTAGTAACTAAAGCTGTCAGATGAATGTAGTGGAGTAACTAAAGTAACTAGTAACTAAAGTAACTAGTAACTAAAGCTGTCAGATGAATGTAGTGGAGTAACTAAAGTAACTAGTAACTAAAGCTGTCAGATGAATGTAGTGGAGTAACTAAAGTAACTTGTAACTAAAGTAACTAGGTACTAAAGCTGTCAGATGAATGTAGTGGAATAAAAAGTAGAAAGTGGTACGAAAAGAAAAGACTCAAGTAAAGTACAAGTACCTCAACAGTACAGTACTTAGGGACATTCCACCCCTGCCAAACAGCAGTGGTGTCCTTCTTCCGAGGGACAGATATTGGGTTCGGGCGTGGCGTGGACAGCCCAGTTTTAAGCAGTGCTATATTGTGACGTTTGGCTTCCCTTAAGCATTCATGAAAGGCCACTCAGAAGGGCTATTCCTGTCTCGTCACTGGTCTGCTAAAGTATATAGTGTGTGCTCTTTGATATTGCTAATTATACGGGCGAAAGCCCTGCATGGCGCTAGGATTTGTCTGTGAAAACACTGACTGGGCTTCCTGGTTTTGTTTTTGCTCTTCTCTCTGGAGGATGTGGGAGATTTAAGCAGACACATGTGATTTGGTTTGTGGTCGGTTTGTTTTACTCCTCAGAATGTCACTATCAGGTCCAGAGAGGACAACGAGCAACATGAACATTGACAACTCCTCAGTCCCTCCCCCCCAAATCTGCTAAAGGCCAAACTGTCTCCTAAGCCCCTCCCCCTACAAGGGAGAACCAATGTGTATGCATTGACCCGCAGTTAGACCAGTCTGTTGTTTCGGAGTATTCGCGAATTATTATGCACACACATTTCACAATCTGTAAATGATGCAAAACTACAACCAAGGTTGTTCTTACCGTTCTCCCGTGTACCCAGGGCTGCAGAGACACTGTCCAGTGGACAGCACACAGAAGCCGTTGTTGTGACACTGACACTCCTGGGAACAGTTCTGTCCAAATCTCCCCTCTGGACATGGCTGGCCACACACTGTACCCTGCACACAGTAGCCACAGCTTACATACAGTATCTCCAGTATGCTGTTCACCATGTGACGCTTTGAATAGATGCTTTAATAGTTTCTACAAACTGATGTTCCTAATCCTGGACACAGCTCCCTGTTCTGCAGTGTAGTTTATAACTTCAAAGACAAACTCTTCCTGGCAATAATTCAGAGCTCCTTCCACGTTATGACCTCTAGGAGACTTTGATATGCATGGTGACTTTCTTGAATCTCGGGGACTCTTTTAACTTTATCACATGTGTGAAAGGAACTGCTCCTACCCCGACTCCCCTCTCCTCTGGTTCAGCTTATACTGACATGTTATCAGAGCGTAGCAGAGGACTCCCCAGGTCTTGAACACCATCTTTATTCTGCTTGTGTCAGGCCCAGTCTGCTGCTACATTCTGTCTCGTTTTATACTGCTTTTTTTATCTTGTTTTGAATTAGTTTATTTTTCCTGGTATTTATTTTGGAAGTAAAAGCCGTGGAGACCTGGTTGTGTGTATTGGGGGGCGGCCTAATTACCGGTCTGTATGTGGCGTCTCCATGCATTCCTTGTGAGACTGGCTCTGACGACCTGTGGACACCTACTGTAACTGTTATCCTGCGTTACTTACCAGGGAATAAACAGCTGGTTGAAGCCAAAGAGACAAAGTGTACATCGATATACACAAGGCCCGAGAGTACACAACCGCTACATTAGCACCTCTGACTTATAGTTTATTAACAACATTGGGAACAGTGTAATGGGGGGTCTGTGAGGGACAACGGTCTGTTTATTATGGTTAAGGTCTGCTCCAAGATCACTGGAGCAGAAAGACCTCAGCTCTTTGTGGAGTAAACGAGTAGGGCGGCGCTATTAAGTTCCTGCACGGAAAACTAATCAGTATGCAAATTCTTTCATTCCTTCAGCCATCAGGCTCCTGAACACAGTGTGGATCTCTGCTCTTGTTGCCACTGGCATGCTGATGTGGATGCTGACTGTTGTTGTCGTTACTCTTGTACTTATTTATTTATACATGGATGAGATACAGTGTAAAAATGAATCAGGGAAAGTGTTCTGAATCTGAATATTGTTTATTCATTTCAGGTGCTTGTGCTCATGTAATATCCCTATTTGTCATTGGGAATGTGTGACTGACGATAACAATGCATACCATCCATCCTGCAGGACAGGAGCACTCTCCAGTCACATGGTGACACACTCCTCCGTTCTGACACGGACATCTCTCCTCACACTGCTGTCCATGTTTACCTGGAGGACACAGGGCTTCACAGCTAGCAAGGGAAAAAACAGCATCCCATTAATATGTTTCCCAAAACTTAATAGAGCCAGGCTGCAAATAGGGCCACAAATAACATTTCTTACAGTGGACTAGCAAAGGACTGGTTGAAAAGGAAGGGTTACTGAATGAGAGTGCCTTACAGAAAAATGGCCAGAAAAAAATAAAGACACCAGATACCTATTAGTATTGCTTTTACTTTAATGTCAATATTGGGATTAGAAACAGGAAACAGATTCTCACACATCCTGTCCTCCGACTTACAAAGCTCCAGTGTATCCTGGTGAGCACTTGCATTCTCCGGTCACATGGTGACAGGCGGCTCCATTCTGGCACTGGCATTTTTGCTGGCATCCGTTCCCATAGGTGCCCACTTCACACTGGGACTCGCAGCGCCATCCTCTGTACCCAGGAGTGCAGATGCAGGCTCCGGTGATGGGGTTACACAGAGCGCCGTTCTGGCACTGACATCTGTTACTGCAGTGGGGACCCCAGTGGCTACTGTCACAAGCTGAGGGAAGGAAGGAAAATAATCAAGATTTAGTGTATGTTGTTCCACACGCCACAGGTCACAGGCAATGCCATCCAGGAATGCTGTGTGGACTAGCCAGACCTTCCTCAACAGCGCTGTGGAGGAAGGTTTGGCCATGCAAGACTACTGGTGAGCCATGCTGGAAGTGTAACCCTGAGCTCAAAGTGGGTCCAAGAGTAAGGACACCATTTTGTTGGATCGGCTTCCAAAGTGATCCAACTGTGAATAGTGATGGAAGGACGAGGCGGCTGTTATACATGCTATATTTTGCAGGGGTGATAGGTGCTTTTCTGGGTTTTAGGGGCTATTTCCGTATTGATAACCAAGCCATGAAAAGGACAAAACCAACAATGTGTTAGTCCATCTCTCAAAAGATCCCTTTCCTGTCTGTCTATTAAAAAGATAAACAACTGTATGTTTCCCTCTGCCTTATTGCTTATGTTCCATATCTCCAGATCAATACAGTGCAGAGACTTTTTTTTGTTTAGAAGCAGAGAAATGCCCAGTTTCAACAAGGTCTTCCAGGCGATTGTAGGCCATCCAGAAGCTGTTTGATTGTTAACCGAGCATGGGATTATTGTGTCTTTGTGCAATAAATCGATAATTATGAATCCATAAATCAAGTTACGTGATGTTCCGTATCCACCCATGGCTTCAAGCTAGCGTTGTTCTGATTGTTTAGCATGGTAGTTAAAATCTGGACCTTTCCAAAGAAGGTCTGGCAATGGGAGACTATTAATCATCATACACTTGAGGCTGAAAGCGAAGCTGGCTCCTCATGACTAACAGCTGATTGTACAAGCAGACCGATACTTGATTAGTCCCAATCAGTGTGTGGCAAGGCGGGCTGTGACCTGAACCCACCTCATTAACCTCTGGCTGTTGGAGTACAGCCTTAATCAGACCACACCTTATAGCCATGAGTCTGGCCTTCCCATCACCACTCGCACTGGAAGCTTCGCCATGTGTAGCCACAGAAACTGGTTAACCTGAGAAAGGGCTGTTTAGTTCTAGATGTCTTTCATCTTGTCACGTCACATATAGCCTTTGCCAATGACTGGGGGCAGCACAGGAGGGAGTCACAAAGGTTTACAGTGGTGGCCTGGCCTTTCATTATGGGACTCTGCGTCATGGAGGTCTATATTAAGTTCAGGGGAAAGTGAGAGTTTTAACTGGAAAAAAAGCCAAAAATTGAAGGTTTAAGATAAGGACTTTATAACATACACTGTGTATTTTACAGGGGAACGGGTTCTAACACAGCTAATGTGTTCACCAAAGTAACTGATTGATTTCTGTGAAGGCACCAATCATAGCACAAGCTCAGAGAACTCAGACATACAGTACTGCACACACGAAGATGAGATGCACGGGGGAGGGGGGGGGGGTATGAAACAATGTATACCCTTCTGTCAGGGTCTGTAAACTGGGATGGGCGGACCTCATGGTAGATGAGAAAACTCAATTTAAAGGATCATTTTTAAATTGTGTGGACAACAAACATCTGAGCAAACGTCAACCACTGATGAAGACAGTGAGAGGATTGAAAGCATCGGGAAAAGCTAGTCAGTGGAGCTTGAGTTGAGTTTCTTCTTAGGCTCCTGTTTCCCATGTCAAGAATACATTTCACTCTCACTCACTCACTCACTCACTCACTCACTCACTCACTCACTCACTCACTCACTCACTCACTCACTCACTCACTCAACAAACTTCTGTTTGCTGTGGTATCTTTGTTCATTTTGGTGTTGCACAACAGATAATATGAGGATATTACTTATTGATTTGTCTCCAAGATGTGAAGCAGTCCTTAGTCCAAACATAACTTCATAACTTCATCTCAATCCTCAATCAACAGCTGGCTTTAGATTCCCAGAGCTAACAGCACAGTGGGCCTGCCCAATAATAAAAAGGCGTTCCCATGTGTTGTGTGGGCTCCTGCCTGCTGTGACGGACCTCTGCAGCTGATTGTGGTTTCACTGCTTCAACTAGAATATACACAAGGCAGCTGCAGTAAAGTGATTGCAGTGACGTGTCCTCGTGGTTGATGGACAGATGTGACTTTCTTCCTGGATTTGTGTTCTCGGTGCAGGGAGAAGATGCTTCAGGAGCAACAGCAGCAGAGAGGGACTCAACGGACTCATTGAAGTCTTTTTCCACCTACCCTCAGTGAAATAATAAATCATGCCTCCATTTTTAGACAAATACTAAAATTAAGGACATTCATTGGGCTAAAGGACTGCTCATAATCTGTGTTCACGTTCACTTCTCTCATTGGAATCAACACACTCATAATTTTTCCTATTTAAGTAGGGTTCGCTCACATAATGATTCGTTCAAAACAGTGTCATAAAGACGATATTTTGGTGTGAATAACAATACGTTTCCTTTGAGCTTAGGGCCCTCTCCTCCACTGCCTAAACACAACCTGGTGTTGATGTGCCCAGAATGCAGAGTAACAACCATCTCCAGCCATTCCACAACTCTGAAGTTGTTCAAGTGATTAACAGGCTCCTTTTGTTCCTCCTGCATTAGCCTGCTTCACTCTGACCTGATAAAAACTTCCTTTTCCTCAGGCAGTCTGGCCCTGTGTGACAAACAGTGGCGAGGATGGCGGGGGGGAGGGTCGGGGGACAAAGAGGAGGGGGAGATTAGAGGAAATAAGATGCACATGTAAAGCCCTCCTTCATTCAAATCTGCCATCCTGGTACCTTTGTGAAACCTGACCTAGTTTGAAGAAAGGCCAAACTCCAGGAGCTTGGGGGCTCCTCCTCATCTGCTTGCTGAAGAACAGACTGTTCTCTTTCATCGGCCTATTCAAGATGGCAGTGAAGAAAAAAAAGAGTGCACCGTGCCAGGGTTTGGTCACAAGGCTCGCTGTAAGACCTCATAATGTTTCCCAGAGTTCATTTGTCCTTATCTACTGCAGGGAACAAAGCTAGATAGACAGTGACACTTCTGCATACATGCATCTACTTTTATATCCATGCAGACACAACAATAAAAAAACACATCATAAAAATGTAAAAAAAAAAAAAAAGAGTCCGTCGAGTTGAGAAGAACTCTTGAGCCAGTAACTTGAGCTGCCAGTTGTTGAGAGTTGGCTCAGCTCTGACTGTGCACACTGGGGAGGGATCGGGACGGGGTGTTTTTCCATCTATTTAGTGATTACCCAGTCTACCAGGCATGGTGCACTCATGGGAACAGAAATCACCTTTCACATTGATACGGAGGATTCCCAGTGAGAAAAGACATCTGTAGCATTCCCCCGTGTTTTCCATGCTGAGTAAGAATGTGTGTCCTCCTCCACAGTTTTATTGTCATCATACAATAAAACGAAAATCTCCCCATTAGGCAGCGTCTTTACACGACCAAACCATGCTTTCACGTGTATTTTTGGTTTCTACTGTAACATACATGCAAAAACCATTATAATTCTCATACTATCTGTCTGAATATACCAGTATTCCATTTCCCCTCTGTCTAAAACACAGTTTTAGCGCCTGTCTCTACCTTTTTTTTTTAACTGGACCATATTTTCCCATGTTTTTGCATGGCCAAACTGAAACAAGTTTTGCAACTGACAGGCTCAGATTAATATGCTAAGTGCCTGACAACAACAACCCCTGATGAAAAAGCCAGTCCGCTGTGATTGGTTTCTAATTCTGAAAGTGCAGAGACTCTGCACCGTCATTGCAGCCGGGGAATGACTGTAACAGCACTGTAGCAGCACTTTCTACACATACAGGAAGTCCTGAAGGCTCGTTTAAAGGCACAGTTTCACGTATACACACTGGTGAATGGTTGCTGAATGGTACGGTCCTGCACGCCACGTATACACACACAGGTGAATGGTTGTTGAATGGTACGGCCCTGCACGCCACGTATACACACACAGGTGAATGGTTGTTGAATGGTACGGTCCTGCACGCCACGTATACACACACAGGTGAATGGTTGTTGAATGGTACGGTCCTGCACGCCACGTATACACACACAGGTGAATGGTTGTTGAATGGTACGGTCCTGCACGCCACGTATACACACACAGGTGAATGGTTGTTGAATGGTACGGTCCTGCACGCCACGTATACACACACAGGTGAATGGTTGTTCAATGGACTTTTCTGACTAATATTTTTTTTAAGATTTTCTTTCGGAATTTTACACATATACAGTACTTCAAAAAGATTTTCAGACATTTAAAAAGCCATAATTGAGTAAAATGAATACCAATTTTATTTATTTGATCAAATCATTGGATATAAAAGGAAAATAATACTCTAGCTCTATTGCCAACTAAATGGGGTAACGTGAAATGTAAAGGTTTCCTTTACGTTTGAATTCTTTAAAAAACAGTATCATTTGTAGTTTTGACACATCTGATAACCTTTTACTGCTAATAATGGGGCCATATCTGGGGCTCTATATAAGACCAGCTTGATGAAGACTCGAATGTTGAAAACTGTCTAGGTTATATTGGAGAAGATGTGTGCCAGTGTTGAATAAAATCACAAAAAAAATGTCGAAATCAGGTCAAAATGCATGACAAAGCATGCCAGAGTACAGAACTGTCTATTGGTTAAAACACTTAGACAGAAAAGAGGAGCTTAGACAGAGACACTGTGAGATGTACAGTACATGTACATGTTGGTTGTGCTATATTCTCACAGCTATACTCGAGCTGTCTTGTGTTGTTATCATGTGTACTACATCACATGCTCCAGTGCCTCAGGTCATTTCCTACCACGTAGTGTTCGCCTGCTATTATGCCTGCTCCCCCCTGAGCACACGCCATCCACCATTTCCTGTTCTTGGCCCCCAAATTGATCCCCAGACATATTGTTGATGCCCGCTGACCTGTAAAACACAGTCAATGCATCCGAGTCTTCGCTGGATCTTGAGGAAATTAAAAGACGTGTTACTGAAGGGACGGAGATAGAACAGAGTGGCCGACCCTATAACTACATCTGCCGCTGTTTCAAAGGAACACATATACATATGTACACAGAAACAAGTGTCCCGCTAATCCAACATTTCAAGTAAAACCATGTGGATTAGAGCACTGCTAAGGTAATGTACTGTATTGGTATATACGTATTCTTTTCTCCTAAAGCAAGAAAACATTTTATTCGTCCAAAATATTGAATATTTACAAGTTCAGTGCCATTGAGCCTGTTTTCTTATGACCGACTGAGAAACCCCCACAGGTCTCTCCCACCGACGCATTCTCGTGAAAGCGTGAAAAGTTATGCACACCAATTTGATTTATAATGTGATATCCTAAGAAATGATGGGCCACGTGGTGAGCGTTCACATGACAGTTGAGTTTAGCCGACAGAACGACTAGTTAAGATTAAAAGACAGACTCCTTAACTTCTTCCGGGACATGAAGTCCACTCCCTCACTTGAAAGCCATGGAAAAGAGTGGCCTTATACAGTACATCAGCAGTCACTGTGGTGCATACAGTAATACATAAGGAATGCATATGGATAACAGTGTATTACTTTTCATTGCGATATGTATGGAGGGTTGATGAGAACATCAGTGAGTGGGAGAATGAGCAGATTCTCTATCACACACTGACAGCGCTCAGCACAGGTGGTCTGTCTGTGCTTTAGCCAGGCATTGCTCTGTGACTGCTGGGCCAACGTATTGTCCCAGAGACACAGCCCATCGGCCACTGGGGAGGAAGAGATTAAGATTAGAAAGAAGAAACACTAAACCCAGGAAACGTGTGGTGCTTCAGAAAACCTACATTTTTAAACCTGGTTACCCTAGTAACCAAGGTTTGATGACCTAGTCTGAATAAGCCAGAAAGATCAAGGGTTGAGGCCCAATGGGAAAGTTTGTCACATAGTAAAAACTTCTTTATAAAGTACTTTTACAGAGTTGTTCTGTTTTATTTTACAAATTTTGCCTGTATTTTTTTTAAACTGGAAAACATAAAACAATTGCAAAAAAAGACGAATTTACATGTCTATGGAAAAAGAACATGAAAACTATGACTGTGTAACTGTGAATAGCCAATGAAATCACAGTATTTTTACAAGAAAGTTATTTTGCGTTATTTTCCACTTTTTTGGGGGGGGGGGGGGGCTCAAATGTGGATTAATCCACCGCTGAAAATAGGCCCCAACAACCTCACTGTTTACTCCTGTTTGAGTAACGATTGATAGGAACTAGAGCGGGCAGCTGTTATAGGAAATGAACAAAGTTCATTTTTAAATATTTATGAGTTCACTAGGAGCCAATAGGGTTGGAGCTGAGAAAGTAGGTAGGGAAGTCAGGACGTATCTCAATTATGTCAGCTGGACAGTCAGAGGACACTGGTGAGAAATTGTAGCAGTCAAACGCCAACTGTAGAACTGGGAAAACTGGGAGAACATGGTTTTGGGCACAGCTGAGCAAGAATCACTCGAGTTAATTAGGCCAAAAAGGACAAACGATCAAAGAATAGGAATAAGGACTCTACTGTATGCCTTAACTGGAATATTCAGACTGGTAAACTTCACTACAGTAATCTGACCGCCATGTTTTTCCTTCCTTTCATTCTCCCTTCTTTTCTGCGTAATTTAAATATTTTATTTATGCTGACTAATATTATTGTACAATATGTATGATAAGTATCAACCTCTGCTTAGTGCTTAATGAATACATGAAAAACATTCAAACTAAAGCAAAATTCCACACACACTCCTGACCTCATGGTTCCCAAATCGCACCTCCCATTTTTGTGATTAGGCATCAAATCTCCAACTCATTCATACTTTCATTAAGTTTGAATTTACAGTGTGTCTGTGTGTGTGTGTGTGTGTGTGTGTGTGTGTGAGAGAGAGAGAAAGAGAGAGAGTGAGAGTGAGAGAGAGAGAGAGAGAGAGAGAGAGAGAGAGAGCAGACAATCAGGCCAGGCCTAGTGGGGCCCAGGGGAGCCCCGGGGCCCAGACACAACAATACGCTCCTTCATTACAGGCTGAAAGTGAGGACAGCAGGGGCACGCCCTGTGGGCTCTTCATGCCTGTCAGTATAGGCAGACACCAAAATCCCCTCCAACACACACTGAGTGGACCCAGTCTGCAAGCTTCCAGTGCTACCCTAGTCTATATCGACAAAAGCTTCATTCCGGGATTGTTCGGTGTCGCCAGAAATTGTCTCTTTTAAACTGGATGTCCGTCCCCGTCCTCTGTCTCTGTGTTGCTGTTCTAACCTCTGGTGGATTTCTGAGGACTATGGTTACCTGGTGCTCAGATCTCTGCAGGGTAAATTCAGACCGCTAGCTAGACTATCTGTCCAACCTGAGGACTATGGTTACCTGGTCCTCAGATCTCTGCAGGGTAAACCCTGACAGCTAGCTAGACTATCTGTCCAATCTGAGGACTATGGTTACCTGGTCCTCAGATCTCTGCAGGGAAAATCCAGACAGCTAGCTAGACTATCTGTCCAATCTGAGGACTATGGTTACCTGGTCCTCAGATCTCTGCAGGGTAAATCCAGACAGCTAGCTAGACTATCTGTCCAATCTGAGGACTATGGTTACCTGGTCCTCAGATCTCTGCAGGGTAAATCCAGATAGCTAGCTAGACTATCTGTCCAATCTGAGGACTATGGTTACCTGGTCCTCAGATCTCTGCAGGGTAAATCCAGACAGCTAGCTAGACTATCTGTCCAATCTGAGGACTATGGTTACCTGGTCCTCAGATCTCTACAGGGTGAATCAAGACAGCTAGCTAGACTATCTGTCCAATCTGAGGACTATGGTTACCTGGTCCTCAGATCTCTGCAGGGTGAATCCAGACAGCTAGCTAGACTATCTGTCCAATCTGAGGACTATGGTTACCTGGTCCTCAGATCTCTGCAGGGTAAATCCAGACAGCTAGCTAGACTATCTGTCCAATCTGAGGACTATGGTTACCTGGTCCTCAGATCTCTGCAGGGTAAATCCAGACAGCTAGCTAGACTATCTGTCCAATCTGAGGACTATGGTTACCTGGTCCTCAGATCTCTGCAGGGTAAATCCAGACAGCTAGTTAGACTATCTGTCCAATCTAAGGACTATGGTTACCTGGTCCTCAGATCTCTGCAGGGTAAATCAAGACAGCTAGCTAGACTATCTGTCCAATCTGAGGACTATCTGTCCAATCTGAGGACTATGGTTACCTGGTCCTCAGATCTCTGCAGGGTAAATCCAGACAGCTAGCTAGACTATCTGTCCAATCTGAGGACTATGGTTACCTGGTCCTCAGATCTCTGCAGGGTAAATCCAGACAGCTAGCTAGACTATCTGTCCAATCAGAGTTTTCTGTTGACAACTAAAACTACTTCTGAACGTACACTTGTTCCACCAAAACTAGTTTTTCTCCCATCCCAGAATGCTGTGTGGACTAGCCAGACCTTCCTCTGCAGCGCTGTGGAGGAAGGTCTGGTAATGCCAGATTAGATTAGACACACTCTGAAAACACTGGATCCTAAGTTTTTTATGATGCAACCAACACCATCTGTGTCCGACCATGATATTTTCCGGGAGTAGGTGCTGTAAATATGTGTGTGTTTTGGTGGCCACATTCTAATGTCCCTATTCCATCATAAACATTAATCCTTATTATTGCATATTTTATTGAGTCTTCCCCCCAATTATGAACATGTGAACCCTAACCATATAGTAAAGGAAATTTAGGCTTCTTGTGTGTTTTAGCCTACACTGTCTGTGTACCTACAACCCCACAACACTCCTAGAAATGTGAAATCGTGACACCAAAGTAAAGATAACCATCATGACATCACTATGACATTGTCAGGGAGTATTTTCAGAAACAAAACATTATACAACACAAGCTGAGTACTATCCATGACTGGTAAACTGGCCTTTAAGGGACCATTCACCCCTAAAATTAAAACTGTAGTATTTATGAGTCAGATAGTTTTGGTGTGAATTGGCCAGTGTTGGAGATGTCTTCCTTCTCTTTTATATAATGAAACTAGATGGCACGCAGCGCCGTCTCTTTCCAAAAATCATGACCCAGTTACTCGAGATAAGCCACAGACCTGGTTGTGATGTGTCATGTAGGAACTACTTTCTTTATACCATAAAAACTACATGCCAAGAGCAAAGTTTCTGGGTACCACATGAAAAGGAGGTCTGGTTTTTGTCCCCAGGGGATATTTTGGACATTGACGTGCAAAATGGCACTAGACACACACACACAAACACACACTGGACAGACCAACTGAGCTGGTAAACATCACTAAGCTATGGAGTGACATGAGCTCAGAGGAGATGACCCAGTCCTTAAAATAAGATACTTCATCTACCCATGTTTGAAAAACCCATGTATACCCATGACCCAATGCTGCTACGGAAATGGGGGAGTTAATCACAGCTGGCCCAAAATGAAAAATGGCAGCTGATGGATGACGCTACAGAGACTGTGTGTGTGTGTGTGTGTGTGTCATGGAACATGTGGAGCTCTAAGTGAAAGACACAACTGTAATGTAGCTACTGTGCAGACTAATTCAATTGAAAAATAGTGTCAGCCTCAAGTGAGGGCCTGTTGAGCTTAGCCAGACCACAAGGAAGGAAGCACAAAATATTCCAAAAATTGATATTTTTGTTAACACATAGAAATTGTGGTTAAATGGTAATCAGGCGGTTATCAATGAGACTAAGGTTCAGCGGTAGGGCTCTGCAACTAACGATTATTTCATTGTCGATGAGATCTGAGGACCAGGTAACCATAGTCCTCAGAAATCCACCGGCGGTTAGAACGCCGACAAAGAGACAGAGGAAGGTATAGACTACATAAAGCCTGAATAGATGGAATTTTGTATGCTATGTGATTCTTGCGGGATCTTGTGCTATCATGAGAATCCAGCTTCAGTGCAAGGTAAGTAGAAAAAAATACCTCCAAACCAAAATGTTGGGCAAACAGATGGACTGACCAACAACAGCTCATTTGGACCCCAGGGCAAACAAATACTCCTAAAAAAGTAATGACCCAAACACCCACACTATGCTACTTGCACACTTACATGATCATTTTTATTCAGTGTAAATTATTTGTATGAGTTATTGTATGTTTACTGTCCATGCAGTGCATGTTAAGCCAAGTCTAAGATGATTTTCTGTCAAGAGTTTTCTGAATCTGAAATAGAGCCCCATATGACGAATATATGCCATGTCATATCATTGACACACAGTGGTGGAAGAAGAATTCCAGAAATGTACTGCATTTCTATTGCACCTTTCTACCAGACAAAGTGCCTCTCATTCAATCATATGTCAATGTATGACCAGCCCTGGTCTGCCCATCACAGGCAAACCGAAGACACTTCGACAGACGGACAGAAGGGGCCGGGGCTGGAACCGCCACCGCCGTTATTTTTTGTGATTAAAGGACCGCTCTCACTTCTGAGCCCGACCACCCCAAATACACAAATTCACTTTCATTCTGAGAGTGACAGATGGATATCAATCCCATGTGTACAGATCTGGATTGATGCAATTAGCCTAGGTTAGCATAAAGACTGAAAGCAGCGGAAAACAGCTCCAAACAGTATCTCATTTGTTTGTTCTGTCGAACAAATATAAATGTAAAAACAGGGTGACTGGCAGATCGTAGACATGAGATCCTTATTGGTCTTCTTCTCATTTCACTCTCAGAAAGAATGCAAACAACATTTTCCAAAATGTTGAACCATTACTCAAAGTTAAATTACAGATGTGTTTCGATTTTTAAATGTATAGTATCAAGGCTTTAAATGAACTGTTTGATCAGCAGCCAACATGGCTAGTAGGTCTTTAAAGCTACCAGCCAATCAGATTCTCCACTTGCCACATCTTTGTTTTTTCCTTACTAACTTTTAATTTACACTCCTCGTTTGTTTCTCGGCATTCCGTTCATCTTCTCTGTTCCAGTAGCCAACGACTGTATAACATGTCAAACATGGTGTTCATGGGAAATGTAGGATAAGTACTACATGCACTTTTGCCAGATAAAGATTACATTTTCAACAGATACACAAAACTGGCCAAATTTGTTGGCAGAAAACAGACGAATCTGGCAACACAGACTTGTTAATTACACATATAACATAACATATATTATAATATCATTTTGTACTTCTCTATAGTGATTAAACATTACCAGGGACCAGGCAGGGCCCTCAGATCCTGAGACTGCCGGAGAGGCAGAGGGCGGTAAGACGACACCAGCATCTGTTTTTCTCGTGAGTTCAGAGTGCTTTCACAGAAAAACCAGAGTCCCACTCGCAAAGAAAGGAGTGCTCACAGACAGCAACAGCTGGAGGACTTACCACTGGAGCAGTTGGAGCCCCCCCAGCCCGGCTCACACTGGCAGGTGTTGGGGGCCATGCAGCGGCCGTGAACACAGCTCTCTGCACAATGAGCTGAGACATGGAGGAGACAGGAAGACAGGGATCAGGACACTCACAAACAGATCAGCATTACAATTAGGCACAAAGGGCTGAATGAATAAAAGCTTCAAATCTTCGGCTACATCTTCATCGCTACGTTTTGGTTTTCAAACTTTGAGTTTTGAGCCAAAAGTGTTTTTATCTCTCTCTAAACTATCACGCCCAAACCTCATATCTCATCAACATCCTGGTATACTGGACATAAACAGGAGGCAGCGTGGAGACTCCGCCCACTGCTGGGAGTTACCATGGTAACGTTAGTAGGTTAGTCTCAGATAACGAGACGTTGTGACCAATAAGACCCAATCAGGACGAGAAACGTTTGGAGCCGTTGAGACTGAAACACAACCCGCAGATTCATAACCAACACGGGTCAGAACGGTTCCTAATGTCTCTGGGTTAGGGGTGTTTCCCCCTCTCATTCCCCCTGCTCTGGTGTTTCCCCCTCTCATTCCCCCTGCTCTGGTGTTTCCCCATCTCATTCCCCCTGCTCTGGCGTTTCCCCCTCTCATTCCCCCTGCTCTGGCGTTTCCCCCTCTCATTCCCCCCAAAACAGAGACCTTTGGCAATACCAACAGTGGCGTGTTGGTTTGTACAGAGATTAGTTCTTCTATTGGAGATAAAAACTTGTGTGCATGAAAATCACTTTTAGCTCAAAACTCCACGTAAAAATCAAAGCGTAGCGATGTAATTGCAGCCTTACTTTCCCTTTAACAGAGCTGTAGAATTAAGACTTGTATTAGTACATTAGTAGTTGCCACTCTAATCAGACTTCACTTGACTCAAGCCAAAATAAGATTGGATCACTTTTTTTTTTACAGGATGTCATTCAAGGTAATCAGTTAATAAATAATCAGCTCTCGGCTCTGAACGTTTTTCACTGGGAAAAAAAAGGATTGTTCTCAAATCGTTTTGACTGATTTTTTTAACCAGCTTTCATGTTTTCACGGTTACACTGTGTGTAACTCTGTGTGACTGTATATTGTGTCTACAGTGTACATGTTAGTGTTTCATTGTATGAAAATGCACTGGTGGCATTAGCATGCATATCAACAATAAATGCCTTGAAACATAATAATAGCTGCTCTGCAGCAATGGTTGGTTTTAGAGCAAAAGTAATGTCATTTATGTATAAGCAAGAAAGGACTGGACCCAGAATCAACCCTTGCGGTACACACTTTAAGATGTGTTTGTATCCACATGATGAATATTCAATGTTCAATATTCACTGTTCATTAAGCTCTGTTTTGGTCTCCACCAGCTCCTGAGGGAAATACCTGTCTCTAGCTGCTAAATGCTGCATTTCTCTGCCCCCTTTAAAATATCATGACGTCACGGTGGGAATTTGATAAGGTCAAACAACAGGGTCTAATTGCCATTTATTATTTTTATTGTGTACAAAGAAGTCGCTTCTGATTGACTATTCCTTTTTAACTCTAAAAGGAATAGGAAGAAGATGAAGCTCTCTCTGTCATCGGCAGACATTTATAGCTTTGTGTTGCTAAATCTCTCCCAAAACCATCACATTTTGATTGAGGCTTCAAAGTATTATTTTTTTCTATTTCTAAAATATAGCAGGCACACTGACTTTATCCAAGAACATGCACTAAATTAATCTTAATCCCATCTTGTAATGCCATGTTGCCTGGAGTAACTGACGAATCCTCCTTCCTGCAGTGTTTCGTCGAGGAGCAACATGTGATATTTGCTTATAGAAGAGAGCCTTTTCACTCCAGAATAAAATCCCCCTCTGATGTCCCGGGGTGCATTATCACGGCCTCTGCATGAATCAAACTGTGGTCTCCACCAAAGCTCACAGATATTAGGACTACTCCCAGCATCAGAACAGCAGCCTGCGTGTTAACAGAATGATTTCTCTGTTGCTGCTGGACAACAGTTGTTGTTTTTGCCACTGTGGAGTCACACCTGTTTGGAGGGGGGGTGGGGGGAGCACATATAGAAGACAAAGCTTCTGTTTTTCTGACTTGCCACAGCCATTGGTTCCCAGTTTCTTCAGTGTTGAGATCACCCTATGCCCTGTACCTTCCCTTTTTACTTATTAAAACACAGCTTCCTTGGCTCTCTGATCTTCCCGATCTAAGAGTCTTTTACTAAGCTCAAATTACTCCCCCAGCGTTCTGAGACTCCCTTTTACCTTATCAATCCAGATGGCATTCTCACGGTCAGGAAGAGCGGAGAGCCAGGTCAGCCCTGACCCTAATGCTTCTACACCAAATATATTGTTACACAAGCACACCTTGTGTTTGCCATGATAACAAAAAGAACTTTTTTTATAATTTCGGATTTTAAAAACCCTAATGACGGCGACCGGCCATCTATGCAGAACACATACAGTATAATACATATAATTCTGGTTTATATATCCAGCTGGCTCAATGCCATCAAGTGTCAGTATCCTCACACCTTTAGCCTCTGTCACTCTGCCACATTATCATACATTCTGTGTGTGTGTGTGTGTGTGTGTGTGTGTGTGTGTGTGATACTCACCAGAACAGAACTCTCCATTCTCGTAGAAGCCTGGGCAGCACTGGGATTTTCTCCGGTACATGGTCTTCTCTCCTCTTCGATAGGCTGTCCGATAGCTCACCCTGCACACAGACAGGAAGTGAGGTCACAAACAGGATTGGACACTCAGTGAAGGAAATGCTACTAGAACGATGTTGGTTATTCTCTAAATGGACTGCTCTTCTATTGCGCTATTCTAGTCTTAACGGCTACTTAAAGCACTACACCCACTACACACACACACACACACACATGCACATACACACAGACACACACACAAAACCAAGATGGCAACATTCAGTGTTCAAAAACAAAAGGCTTCAAAAAGGCAGTCCACAAAAAAACGACATCATAGATGATGATTCGTCAAGGACTATTTTGACCTGGTGGAGACACAGCCAGCCAATAACTGAAATCTAACAGGAGTGGGTCTGAACCACGAGGGCTGTAGCCCTTAAGTCCAACGCCTCCACCACTCAGTCATCCTGGTGATGATTCCGTGCTCACTTTATCACTTTATTATGTGATATCAAATTTGGCGTGGAGAGTCTATACATGGAGCAAGTGATCATTAAACTCCGTCCTGATGAAGACCCTGAGAAAAAAAGCCAGTCTGTATTCAATCATAATCATGCACAACAGAAGTAAATGCATTCCTGCATGTCCCGTAATGCCCTGCTATGTCCTGTAATGCCCTGCTATGTCCTGTAACGCCCTGCTATGTCCTGTAACGCCCTGCTATGTCCTGTAACGCCCTGCTATGTCCTGTAACGCTCTGCTATGTCCTGTAACGCTCTGCTATGTCCTGTAATGCCCTGCTATGTCCTGTAACGCCCTGCTGTGCTCTGCTATGTCCTGTAATGCCCTGCTATGTCCTGTAACGCCCTGCTATGCTCTGCTATGTCCTGTAACACCCTGCTATGTCTTGTAACGCCCTGCTATGTCCTGTAACGCCCTGCTATGTCCTGTAACGCCCTGCTATGTCCTGTAACGCCCTGCTATGTCCTGTAACGCTCTGCTATGTCCTGTAACGCCCTGCTATGTCCTGTAACGCTCTGCTATGTCCTGTAATGCCCTGCTATGTCCTGTAATGCCCTGCTATGTCCTGTAATGCCCTGCTGTGCTCTGCTATGTCCTGTAACGCCCTGCTATGTCCTGTAACGCCCTGCTATGCTCTGCTATGTCCTGTAACACCCTGCTATGTCTTGTAACGCCCTGCTATGTCCTGTAACGCCCTGCTATGTCTTGTAACGCCCTGCTATGTCCTGTAACGCACTGCTATGCCCTGCTGTGCTCTGCTATGTCCTGTAACGCCCTGCTATGCTCTGCTATGTCCTGTAACGCTCTAGACCTGCTCTATCTGTAAATTATAGAGCGGTCTAGACCTGCTCTATCTGTAAATTATAGAGTGGTCTAGACCTGCTCTATCTGTAAATTATAGAGTGGTCTAGACCTGCTCTATCTGTAGATTATAGAGCGGTCTAGACCTGCTCTATCTGTAAATTATAGAGCGGTCTAGACCTGCTCTATCTGTAGATTATAGAGCGGTCTATAAAGAGAGCTCTCACTCTAACGTTATTCAGTCACACACACAAATCTATGAAAGGTACAATCCAGAATCCGGCGAGGGGCCGTCACAGTACCTTTTTGAAAATAAAACAGAATATAGCTCATGGCCCTGCTGTACACAGGGGGGTTTCTACAGGTTTCTCCAAGTCAAATTCAGAACCTTTTAAGACCTTTTAATGAATGAGATTGAAGACCTACATCAAAAAAACAAAGTCTGGAAACAATGGCATTACAGGACTGGTGTCTAGATCGGCTGCAGCATGCTGGTCTCATTTGGAGTCGCAATACAGCAAATGATATTTGGACTAGTGGGAGAAAGAACTACAACACCCCAGAGTTAAAAAGAAACATTGGAAAGTGATGCGGGAACATTTCATATTTTCATCAATACCATATTAAGTAAGAAGACGCAGTGTGGTTGGGTGGTCAAGCTGTATAAGGATTGTGGCGTGAAAGCTCAAGAAAAAAAAGTGAGGGGACCTCATGATAAAGGCTATTTTCTAAGTTGACGAAAAACAGTCTGCTTTTATTTTTGACTCTTCTGATTGTGTGGTCATGTTGTTGCTGTCACATATTGATTTTTTTATACAGCATGCCATGCCACATTAACATATGTTTGACAAGAATAAAAGGAAACAGGATCTTTTTGAGCAATGTTCGAGCCTGGGAGCAGGGCAGAGCACGCTGTGGCAGGGCTGTAGTCCACCTTGGTCTAGTTCAAAACAAGTCTAAGACCAGGACCAGCCGACACCGAGTCAAGACCAGGAGACAGAAAAAAAAGAATCATCTTCAAGACCAATTACTTATCTGTTCATAATTTATGTAATGTGAGAGACATTTCAAGATGATCATTTTGCAACATTACTGTAGATCATAAAGTAACAACACTGTAGGATGAAGTAAGGCCATTTTATTTACTTTAAGTAGAGCAATTTGAGTGCAGCTCCATGTTTTAGATGCTGAGTCTTTTTATTCTGGTGTAACAAGAACACTCAGGTAAAAAATTTAACAAATAAGAAGCAACAGAGGTGTCACTAAAATAAATGACATGTTCCCATTCTTAAACTTAGAACTTGTCCTGAAGAATCCAGAGTACAAAGTGTTCTCTGACGTCGTGTCTGTGTCTAAATGAAACTGATTGATGCCTGATGATTGAGGTATATCACGCAGCCAGCCGTATCCCAGGCGACCAATGGCAACGCCCGTTCTAGATGGACATTAAATTAAACTACTACTTCATCGATGGAGAAAGTTACTTTAGAACAAAAGCGTATAGTGCTGGACTCAGTAGAGACCAAGAGACTGTTTCCTGAGTCCAGTGGCCGAGTCAGAGACAAGTCTAGTCCAGATGCAAATGAGTCTGAGACGAGTCAGACACAATACAATAAAGTCTAGAGTCCAGAATCAAACTTGAGTACTACAGCCCTGCACTATGGTTGGGGATTTGGAAAATGGTTGGCAGATAGGTGAAGTTAAATACACTGTATACTGTACAGTACATAGGCAATAGCATGCAAAAACAATTAAGAACCACTCTCCACACACACACACACACACACACTGTCTTACCTGTGTCTGGTGCACTTAAACCAGTTGAGGATGTCGGTGCAGCTGGTGTAATAAATCTGATCAAAGGGATGAGCGTAGGACTCCTGCACTGTCACCGAATAACTGCAAGCACAGGAAGAGACATATCATTGTGGTGTGTGTGGGTCTGTGTGTGTGTTTGTGTGTGTGTGTGTTTGAGTACGTATGTGTGTCGCATTGGGTCACAGCAGTTTCCTGCTATGACGACCAGCCACAGCTCGCCTCACGCATGAGGCGTCTAGTCTAATACTAGTCTGCAATGGAAAAAGGAGGACGGGACACCGCGGGCGAGCCGAGTCGAGCCGAGCCAAGCCAAGCCAAGCCAAGCCAAGCCAAGCCGAGGTGAGTCGAGGCAAGCCGAGCCGAGCCGAGCCAAGCCGAGGTGAGTCGAGCCGAGCCAAGCCGAGGTGAGTCGAGTCGAAGCGAGTCGAGCCGAGCCGAGCCAAGTCAAGCAGGTACCATGTAATAGAAAAACGCCAAGTAGTGCTACATCATCTTGGAACGGCGTGTAGCTGCTGCTCTACCTGGTGCGTTCTACACACATGCTGATGGGCGCATTTTGCATCATTTCTGATGCTGACAGCTAAACGTCCGTATCTTACGTGTTTGTGTGAGAACGCGTTAACCGAAACAGCAGCAATGATTCCAAATGTCTCCGTGTTAGGGGCTCGAAAACACTGCAGTAGCAAAAGATATTCATTTTAAAAAGAAATCCTAGCAGTGTAGATATGTGTGTGTGTGTGTGTGTGTGTGCGTGCGTGTGCGTGTGTGTGCATGTGCGTGTTTGTGTGTGTGTGTGTGTGTGTGTGTGCAGGATTATCAGCAGCCCCCCCCCCCTTTCTCCACCATGCTCTGTACTCTGTGTGGCCCTCCATCACTGAGTGTTGTATAAAGATTGTGTCTCACAGCAAATCAAAGAGACTGTGGAGGGGGCGTGATAAAGCTCCCTTATGACTGCCTCGTGAACTGCTCCTACCACAGGCTCTGCAGGGGCATGCATATATTTTTTTTTCAGTTACTTGCTGTATGGCTACAGTTAAGGATGAGTTTCTTTATGGATTGTTGATTATTGATAGTTCCCTTTGTATTTATTATTGAATTGTTTAATGGATTGGTTACTTTATGGAAAGTCTTCACATAGCTTATTTAGTCTGGGGATTATTTGATAAAAAAGGTGTTGCAGATTCATTTTCTGTGGCTCGACTAATTGTTAAGTAACACATGTCTGACACTAAGGAGTGACCACAGGCTGTACTGCTTTCTCCTAACAACTGACTTCAGATCTGTATTAAAACACTGTTATCTAGAAAAGGCACGTGCACACTCTTTGACAAAATCTAAAGACGTTAGTGGGACTGAGACTTTCTTAAGAAGCCTTATTATCATTAGCTTGATAAACTGTTCTTCCTTTGAGTCTTCATTCGGACCACAGCACAGAGCGAGGCTCTGAGTGCTACTGCAGCTGTTTCCTCACATTAGTCACTGAAAGGCAATATAGCTGGGAAATCTGCCTCCACCTTTCTTCTTTCACAGCTCACTCAACGGATTCCCAAGCTTTCCTTTAATTTGGAAATCAGCCAAAAAGCTTTATGTAGGAGAAAATGTATTTATTTGTCACAAACGTTTGAATGAAGTATAAGTGCAATTCAATCTCTGCTGCTCTACATTGGAGATGGAAAAGCAAACAGCAGAAATACATGGAGCGCAGAGTGATACATCTGCCGTAGCTCTATTTTTCCAGAGACGGTGGACACAAAGCGACGGACGGGTCTGCTCAGAGCTCCGTGTGTTTGAGCCTGAACCAGAGACTAAATGACTTGGGCAATATTATTGCGCAGCTAAACTTAAAATTACTCAAAATTACCTTCAGGGCTACAGTCAAAACCAGACTTCAGGAAATGAAGGGTTTAATGCTCAACATTTTCTGGGGGAGGACCCTCCTAACCCCCGCATCACATGTGTCTGTCAGCAGGGATGAGGCCAACTGTTTGTGCCGTCTACCTACCATCTACAAACTGGGCAGCTGAAATAGACATGCACGGCTGTTAACGAACTGGGAAAGCCAATAACTCGGTTTTGCCTTGACAATCCCGAGGTAAACAGTAACGCTGGGACTGGACAACGTGGTTTTGTTCGTCTCAGATGCAGACCCTCAGATTTCAAGGTTTTGGTCATTTTTCCTGGATATTTGGGATTCTCCCAATATAGCAAGTAGTCTACAGAGTTAAAGGGTCTGATAGAATGCCCCGCGGCTCAGTAAAAAATAGATCGGGCACAAATTTTTACAAGCATCATTTACAAGATTTCTTGAGTGGCCGGGTGACCTGGTGGAACAGGGGTCAGAATATGGCATTCGAGTTACAAAGTAATCAACCAGGAATGTTCACTTGCATGAAAATGATTGGTCAACACAGCGCCTTCCTAGATGACATCATGTTGCCTGGTTAAATGGCTTTTAAAGACTGACCTCTCCCAGTGGCTGCAGACATTGGGATCCTCCAGGTTGAGGGAGGAAGTGATGCAAGGCAGGAAACAGAAGGCCACGGCCAATAGGAGCGTCCTGTGGCAGCGCAGCGACGTGGCCATCTCGGGCAGAGCTGCACCTTCAGACAGGGAAGGATGAGGAGAGGACGCGTGTTAACGTTTTGCATTGGAAGCATTCAGTTTCATAAATATTCAAAAGACAGTCAGATAAGAAGGATTTGTTTGGACCTTGTTATAACTTAATACAAATATAATTTAAAAAAAGGAGGACTATGAAATGTGTCATCATTGAAGTCTTTTGTTCGTCAGTCTGAGCCCAATGACCATTCTACGAGACCTGCAGGCTTTTGCAGCATTTTTTCGCAACTAAACACATTTCAATGGGAACCATACATTTCCAAAGTGGGGCCTTCAGTCTACATAACATTCAGTCAACATAAACGTTTGATTAAAACTAATCTGCATCATATAATCAATAGTCAGCACAGTTCTGTCTTTACTGGCAACCACAAACATGAAGGTCCTCCGTTCTCTTTTACACAGCTGTGGTATTCTGTTTACCTCAATGACAGAAATGCAGTGAGCAATTGGTGGCTCCACAGTGAGCTGGTGTTATTTAGGCATGGCAAGGCTTCTTATAATGACAAGGAAGAGCTACATGAGACTCAAGGAGCAAAGCTCCTACAGTTGGATAAGAAATCAGAGTTCACATGCTTTACGAACAAAAAACAAGAATCGCACTGTCAACACTGAATTCACAAGAATCCTTTTTGAAATTATGATATAAAAACCATGATAAAATAAAACATAGAAACACTTGCTTTTTTATGTAGCTGCACCACGCCATGAAATGCAATTGACCCAGATAGAGCTTCCCATGCATGGTGTGGGCCTGAAGAATTTGAAGCTTAGAGTAATATAAGCTATGTTTACTGGTTGTCTATTTCTAGGCAGCAAATAAGATGTGCTGGTTTTTCCTGTGGCTTTCACTAACAACTAGGAATATCTCATTTTTAGTCGTGGCGGGGCATCCCGACATATTTCAGTGGCGGTGTAGATGTTCAGCTATGGGTTTGGTTTGTATCAGGGCCGTAGGCAGGAGTTTAGAAAGGCCACAAGCTTGTCCCCCCAACACACTCGCACACTCCAATAGAAAATCTCAGTCAGTCACATGGAACAGATTATTGCATATGTAGTGTTGATATTGGGCAACTAGGCTCTGACCTTGTTACAGCCCAAAGAAACACCAAGCATGTATGTACAGTACACCAAGTAAGGGTTAATGCTCTACGACGTGTCCATTATGAGGAATTAATGGACGACAGGGAGGCCAGAGCCGTCCCCCGTGCACCAGAGGAATACCATTGACCATTGATCTGTCCTGTAGGGTTACATTACAGCTTGTTTCTACCTGATGCTGAACATCTGTCCTGTAGGGTAACATTACAGCTTGTTTCTACCTGATGATGAACATCTGTCCTGTAGGGTAACATTACAGCTTGTTTCTACCTGATGATGAACATCTGTCCTGTAGGGTTACATTACAGCTTGTTTCTACCTGATGCTGAACATCTGTCCTGTAGGGTAACATTACAGCTTGTTTCTACCTGATGCTGAACATCTGTCCTGTAGGGTAACATTACAGCTTGTTTCTACCTGATGATGAACATCTGTCCTGTAGGGTTACATTACAGCTTGTTTCTACCTGATGATGAACATCTGTCCTGTAGGGTAACATTACAGCTTGTTTCTACCTGATGCTGAACATCTGTCCTGTAGGGTTACATTACAGCTTGTTTCTACCTGATGATGAACATCTGTCCTGTAGGGTAACATTACAGCTTGTTTCTACCTGATGCTGAACATCTGTCCTGTAGGGTTACATTTCAGCTTGTTTCTACCTGATGATGAACATCTGTCCTGTAGGGTAACATTACAACTTGTTTCTACCTGATGCTGAACATCTGTCCTGTAGGGTAACATTACAGCTTGTTTCTACCTGATGCTGAACATCTGTCCTGTTGGGTTACATTACAGCTTGTTTCTACCTGATGCTGAACATCTGTCCTGTAGGGTAACATTACAGCTTGTTTCTACCTGATGCTGAACATCTGTCCTGTAGGGTAACATTACAGCTTGTTTCTACCTGATGCTGAACATCTGTCCTGTAGGGTAACATTACAGCTTGTTTCTACCTGATGCTGAACATCTGTCCTGTAGGGTTATATTACAGCTTGTTTCTACCTGATGCTGAACATCTGTCCTGTAGGGTAACATTACAGCTTGTTTCTACCTGATGCTGAACATCTGTCCTGTAGGGTAACATTACAGCTTGTTTCTACCTGATGCTGAACATCTGTCCTGTAGGGTAACATTACAGCTTGTTTCTACCTGATGCTGAACATCTGTCCTGTAGGGTTACATTACAGCTTGTTTCTACCTGATGCTGAACATCTGTCCTGTAGGGTAACATTACAGCTTGTTTCTCCTGATGCTGAACATCTGTCCTGTAGGGTAACATTACAGCTTGTTTCTACCTGATGCTGAACATCTGTCCTGTAGGGTAACATTACAGCTTGTTTCTACCTGATGAACATCTGTCCTGTAGGGTAACATTACAGCTTGTTTCTACCTGATGCTGAACATCTGTCCTGTAGGGTAACATTACAGCTTGTTTCTACCTGATGCTGAACATCTGTCCTGTTGGGTTACATTACAGCTTGTTTCTACCTGATGATGAACATCTGTCCTGTAGGGTAACATTACAGCTTGTTTCTACCTGATGCTGAACATCTGTCCTGTAGGGCAACATTACAGCTTGTTTCTACCTGATGCTGAACATCTGTCCTGTAGGGTAACATTACAGCTTGTTTCTACCTGATGCTGAACATCTGTCCTGTAGGGTTACATTACAGCTTGTTTCTACCTGATGCTGAACATCTGTCCTGTAGGGTAACATTACAGCTTGTTTCTACCTGATGCTGAACATCTGTCCTGTAGGGTCACATTACAGCTTGTTTCTACCTGATGCTGAACATCTGTCCTGTAGGGTCACATTACAGCTTGTTTCTACCTGATGCTGAACATCTGTCCTGTAGGTTACATTACAGCTTGTTTCTACCTGATGCTGAACATCTGTCCTGTAGGGTAACATTACAGCTTGTTTCTACCTGATGATGAACATCTGTCCTGTAGGGTAACATTACAGCTTGTTTCTACCTGATGCTGAACATCTGTCCTGTAGGGTAACATTACAGCTTGTTTCTACCTGATGCTGAACATCTGTCCTGTAGAGTTACATTACAGCTTGTTTCTACCTGATGATGAACATCTGTCCTGTAGGGTAACATTACAGCTTGTTTCTACCTGATGCTGAACATCTGTCCTGTAGGGTTACATTACAGCTTGTTTCTACCTGATGCTGAACATCTGTCCTGTAGGGTAACATTACAGCTTGTTTCTACCTGATGCTGAACATCTGTCCTGTAGGGTAACATTACAGCTTGTTTCTACCTGATGATGAACATCTGTCCTGTAGGGTAACATTACAGCTTGTTTCTACCTGATGCTGAACATCCGTCCTGTAGGGTTACATTACAGCTTGTTTCTACCTGATGCTGAACATCTGTCCTGTAGGGTAACATTACAGCTTGTTTCTACCTGATGCTGAACATCTGTCCTGTAGGGTAACATTACAGCTTGTTTCTACCTGATGCTGAACATCTGTCCTGTAGGGTAACATTACAGCTTGTTTCTACCTGATGCTGAACATCCGTCCTGTAGGGTAACATTACAGCTTGTTTCTACCTGATGCTGAACATCTGTCCTGTAGGGTAACATTACAGCTTGTTTCTACCTGATGATGAACATCTGTCCTGTAGGGTAACATTACAGCTTGTTTCTACCTGATGCTGAACATCCGTCCTGTAGGGTTACATTACAGCTTGTTTCTACCTGATGCTGAACATCTGTCCTGTAGGGTAACATTACAGCTTGTTTCTACCTGATGCTGAACATCCGTCCTGTAGGGTAACATTACAGCTTGTTTCTACCTGATGCTGAACATCTGTCCTGTAGGGTAACATTACAGCTTGTTTCTACCTGATGATGAACATCTGTCCTGTAGGGTAACATTACAGCTTGTTTCTACCTGATGCTGAACATCCGTCCTGTAGGGTAACATTACAGCTTGTTTCACAGCTGCTGGTTACAGCGTTCTCGCTCAGTACTGGACCAATTTCAAAGATTCTTGTTCACATTAGTGACATAGACACCAATGCATGGGGAAATATTGTCCATGTTGAAAAATAATGAAATTACCCTTTGCTAAGTAACCCACTTTTTGGAGTGTGTTATAAATCTTATGTTGAGTCACATTATTATTACACTATGAATTTATTCTGGTCCTAGTCAAGCGGCCATTGCAACTGTAGTTCTTTTCCTGTTTCAAGGACAAGAGGAATGATTTCAAGCCACCAATAGTTATTTCAATGTACATGAGAGTATTCTTGTATTAAGACAGACTAGACAAATAGAAATCCACTCTGAAAGTTCAATATTAATTAATTGGCTGAAACAAAATGCTGGCATGGCCGTTAATTATGTTTGTTTATAGATTAAAACAACCAAACTCCATGTCAAAGTCAAAGTATCTTTATTATAGCCTGACGGGGTCATACTCAGATTCTAGTCAGAATTTGAACTTCCCGACCTCAAATGTTGTGGGCGGGGCTAAGTTCGGCTGACATCCAGACTATCTTTATTAGTCTCCCGAAGGAGAAATTCCTTTTGGACACTGAGAGAAAGTTCTGCAAGACAGTTTATTTTTTACAACTTTATGTGCAGGGTTAAAAGACTTGTGTACTAAAAAAAGGTGCTAAAATCTAATCCAAAGTTTCATATGAATCTCCAGAGGGATCTTTAGGATTTGTTGGTGAACCACATTAAATATGTCTGGTCTTCTTCCGTACTGGTACAGAAACAGCTGCTTGATACGCTTTCTTATTCCAGCTGTTTGATGATCTCTTGGTGCTAGTGAGCGACTTCTAGAGGTTAGCCCAAAGTTAGCCCTCCTTTTTCTGGCTGGTTGATGGAGGAAGACCTCAAGATGTCTCCAGTGGCTGTATGGCTGCTGACAGTGTGTCTGTGCAGGCAGTTTACGGGCCAGCAGGGCCAGTCCTCTCTGGTTTCACTGAGCGTAGAGAGGGCACAGCTGCAGCCACCAACGCTGAACCCCTCCCCACCCAGAGACAACTGCACTGCTGCACAAACAAGGGCCATGCTGTGTGTGTGAAAGGGCTCCAGACACACATCTCCTAATGGAGCGGATTAGGCTGCAACTTTGATACACTGTTCCAGGCAGCACAGTAATGACGCCTCTCTGTCCACTCACAAAAAACTGCAAGGAACTAAGACCTGCTGTCTGAAGTCCCTCCAGAGACAGACAAAGGCTGCACTCAAGCCATGGACCAATATTTATTAGCAGACACATGCAGTTTTTGGGCCCGGATTTCTCTGGAAACATCTAAACAAGGCGTACAGATTTGTGCGATCTTCATTAATGTTGTGAAGTCCTGTTGTAGTGGTGTCTTAATGTTGTGTTTTTATAGTACAGGGCTGATATGGCTATCAGTATTTCCATAATGTGTTTTAAAAATGTGTGCACCTGCAGCACCGTGTGTTTTGAGTTTTGAACATATTGACATGAAATTGAAATAATTCCAGCAGTTGGGATTAACAGTGGATCAAATTTCTGTCCTGAACATCAGGACAGAGGTTTAGCAATGCCCCCCATGTTGACACTGGACCCTCTCATGCTGTGTGTTTTTACTCCATCAAAGTTCTGTAGGATCAGGCCAACCAAAGCTAGCTAGTTAGCGCTAGGGTTAACTGTTAACCTAACGTTTATCAGCTGGCAAACTCCCGGCTTCATAACAGCAGTCCCCACACCAATGACCAGCGACGTCACTCATACACTGGCATTATTTTTACAGTCTAGGGTTTAATCTGGAAGCACATTCAAACTGAGATTGAGGACGGCTGGTGGGCCCATTTATCCCACAATCTGGGGAAACAGTTGAATAAAGGGAAATTTCTGGATTAAATTGCTTTGGCAATAGCTCCAAAAACTAAAATAAAGCAATAAATCCTAGGGAAAAAGTTGTTTACATCCATGTAGATCTCAATAGTTTCGACAGCAGACTTTGCTAGTGTTATGCAAAAGCTGAAGACTGTAACAATTTCAAATTTTAGTGTACAATTGTCTCAGAAAAAATGCAAACTGACAATATAATCATCTTTTTCAGTCAAATTTAAAAATATTTATTTATGTACTACAGTTCTATGTGATTCCCAGAATACATCTTTTGGTTCTATCACTGTTATCTGACCCAGATGATCAACAATGCCTCTTTATTAACATAAGACATTGTATTTGTTTCTTAAAAGGTCCCATGGCATGAAAATTTAACTTTATGAGGGTTTTTTAACTTTAATATGCATTCCCCCAGCCTGCCTATGGCCCCCCAGTGGCTAGGAATGGTGCTAGGTGTAAACCGAGCCCTGGGTATCCTGCTGTGCTCAGATGGGCCGATATGAATCATCCCCTTATGAGGTCATAAGGGGCAAGGTTACCTCCCCTTTCTCTGTTTTGCCCGTCTAGAGAATTTGGTCCCCCATGAGAGAGAGACATCATGGCTTTCAAACGAGCAAAGTGGCAGTTGGTCAAGGCCACACCCCCAGCCTCCACCTTGCCCCCCATCTCCTCCTCAAAAGCTACAGACTCCAAAATGGCACACACTAATAAAAACTCATTGTGGCACTGGCACAGTGGCTGGAATTCTGGACCAAGGCTGGATTTCTGGAAAGAGACTTCAGATACAGTATTAGGGACCACTAAGGTCTATAAAAAAGAGACGTCAGATACAGTATTAGGGACCACTAAGGTCTATATAAAAGAGACTTCAGATACAGTATTAGGGACCACTAAGGTCTATATAAAGAGACTTCAGATCCAGTATTAGGGGACCACTAAGGTCTATATAAAAGAGACTTCAGATACAGTATTAGGGACCACTAAGGTCTATATAAAAGAGACTTCAGATACAGTATTAGGGACCACTAAGGTCTATATAAAGAGACTTCAGATACAGTATTAGGGACCACTAAGGTCTATATAAAGAGACTTCAGATCCAGTATTAGGGGACCACTAAGGTCTATATAAAGAGACTTCAGATACAGTATTAGGGGACCACTAAGGTCTATATAAAAGAGACTTCAGATACAGTATTAGGGACCACTAAGGTCTATATAAAAGAGACTTCAGATACAGTATTAGGGACCACTAAGGTCTATATAAAGAGACTTCAGATACAGTATTAGGGGACCACTAAGGTCTATATAAAGAGACTTCAGATACAGTATTAGGGACCACTAAGGTCTATATAAAGAGACTTCAGATACAGTATTAGGGACCACTAAGGTCTATATAAAGAGACTTCAGATACAGTATTAGGGGACCACTAAGGTCTATATAAAAGAGACTTCAGATACAGTATTAGGGGACCACTAAGGTCTATATAAAAGAGACTTCAGATACAGTATTAGGAGACCACTGAGGTCTATATAAAGAGACTTCAGATACAGTATTAGGGGACCACTAAGGTCTATATAAAGAGACTTCAGATACAGTATTAGGGGACCACTACCTTTAAATGAAAATAAAACTGACAATTACCATCATCATACGCCTTAGGACCTTAGCTAATGTTAAACAAAGAGAAGGTGATTATGCAACAAAACAAAGAAACTACGATTAGACAATAATTGAATAATTGTTAGAGGCATCCACTGAAGCTTCACTAAAAACAGCAGTACACATTACAGTCATGTCCAAAGAAAAACTCACTGTTTTTTATATAATGGGAATATTTATTATTGTTTTTAATAGCATACTGTCCCATTTACGACTTTGTTTGAGGGGCTCTAGAGAAGAAGCGGGCAGAAGCAGCCCCCCCCATCGGGGATGACTGGCTGTGCCTGACTAAACAACAGCTGAAGCTGCCGAGGTGGGGCTACAGCTGACTCTAACGGGTGTTCAGCAAGCCTGACAAAGTACAGCTTACACTGATTATTGTATACACCCCTGACCACATAGGGTTTACTCTGCCCAGCATGTACTAACGGGACCGTCTCACTGAGGACGTCACAGAAACGGTTACAATGAAAAACCACCTCCCTGACTGGATGAAAGCTGTTTTGCACACTTATCATGTAGCCAGAGTATTGTCTGAGTGTGTTGGCCATGCTGTGTTTTGGCTTTCATCTCACAGTCAGCTGTGTATCTCCAGACTTTCCCTCGCTCCCTTTCACTGGGGAAACACCACACAGTGTGTGTCATCCCACAGCATGCACAGCAACATTGCAAGTCATCAGACGCAGGGAAACAGTTATATTCCAACAGACAATATTCAAATAAACAGGATTTCACAAACACGCGTCCTCTTCAACTCTTAAATCTCTGGACCCGGTCTATCCCTCTGGGGTACACACCATTGGATTTTATGTGACAGGGTTGGGTGGAGAGACGTGGTTCTCCCTGGTATCTTCTTATCTATGAGGCCCTTTATGGAAGACTGCCATGCTACCTTACACAACTTCTTTGTCATTCTTCATCAGACCCCCTCTGCTGACTGCCTTTTACTTCATGTTACAAAAAACTGTTTTTAGTGTTGGTGCGCCTGACTCCTGGAACAAATTACAGCACTTCCTTGAATCAACTCGTGTCATTTTAGATTTGATTTGGAAACTCCAAACTTCCACTTGTAACTGCTTTAAATTTCTGGATTTTCTTCTACATCCTAGTGATCCTAATTTATTATCAAATTGTTTTTCCAACTCAGAGAGTTTTGGTGTCTTTCTATTTTTTGTTGTTTCGTTTTGGTGTGAATGAATAAGGAATAAAGAACCTCACTAAGGGACTTGAAACTTTATTCTGACTATTATAATAGCAAGTTGATATTAATTCTTATTAAAAACTTAGTAATTAGTTGGAGGGACAAATTATTTTAGATCCTCAACTATTATGGTTAAGGTTGGCAGCACAATCCAGAAAGAGTTGTTTAAACTCAAAATTATTCATGCAACTAGTTCACTCATTATTTTAAGTTTGTACATACAACTGAAGACTTTTTACAGTGCATGGGACTGTACATCCATGCAAACTGTCTCTCCACATCATCACTTTATTCCATAGCTGATTCTGATGTTAATTAAGATCATCATACAGAGATCTTTGTCCCTTTCACTTGTTAGGTTTAGTCAAACTGCCATAGTTAGTGTGTGTGTGGGCCACTGCTGACCTGCCCTCAGTCCAAAGGACTAGGGGTGGGCCTCATCACAATACTCCTGTGTGTGTGTGTGTGTGTGTGTGTGTGTGTGTGTGTGTGTGTGTGTGTGTGTGTGTGTGTGTGAACTTGGCAGGTGCCAGTTATTAGACCCATTAAAGTCTCTCTGGAACTATTAGTTCAGTCTTTATCCGGTGAGCCCCCAACAAGAACAGGTGGCGCATTTTGAAGAGCTGTATATGCTGCAAGCCACATATTATGATGACTATTATGATGTGTTGGGCAGTGTGCCATTTTGTTGGCTAATGCCAGTCTCTGCATGCAACATGGGCATGTCCATGCAGAGTGATGCAACAATCTGTGTCTGTGTACTGTATTTATGTATGTACTGTATGTATGCAATATGTTGTGTTAAATTCTTTAAATAGCAGTTACTGTTTGTTTGTCGGAGACAAATTTCTATTAGGATAATAAAAATATATCCCGCCCTGTCCACGCCTATTTTTAACCATAAATAGTCAATGCAAAGCCTCATGAATGCTGATCAGTATGTTAATGACCCTGGCGGTTGTTCTTTCGTTACGCCAAATCATGACAACTGGTGGGGAAAAACAAAAACCTCCTTTTATATAACTCGCTCTACCACATACACACGCAAACACACACACACACACACACACATGCTGGCTCTGCTAGATCCGCTAGAACGATGCAGACCCGCACTAGAATAAAGCTCAGGCCACTTAAGTAGGCTACGATGTAAGCTTTGCGTAGAGTCCCAGCAGAAGCATGCATCTGCCTTGTGGGCAATTTTAGATCCAGTTTAACTCAAGCCCCCCTAAAAATTATAATAATATAAAACAAGTTAGAGTTTGCGAACGTGTCTGTTAGTGACTAACAGTTACAGGTTGAAAGAGCTTGAAACAGGTTTAATATCCTGCGTCGCTGTTGTTTATGCTCTGCACCTGTAACCAAGTCAAGGAAAGGGTTAACAGAAACCTAGTGCTGGTCAATCAGACGTTGTTCAGTAACTAAAGGGCCGACAAGTGCTGAGCATTCTGGGAACTCCTTCAAGACTGTTGGGAAACCATTTCAGGTGACGACCTCTTGAAGCTCATCAAAAGAATGCCAAGAGTGTGCAACGCAGTAGGAGGGGGTACTTTGAAGAAACTAGAACATAAGACATGTTTTCACTTATTTCACACTTTTTTGTTAAGTACATAATTCCATATGTGTTCATTCATAGTTTTGATGCCTTCAGTGTGAATCTACAATGTAAATAGTCATAAAGATAAAGGAAACACATTGAATGAGAAGGGGGGGTCCCAACTTCTGGCCTGGACTGTAGGTCATAACTGTCAGTTTTAGAATTTCAGGGTTTTGTGTTCCTGAGGTGCAGTGTACAGTCAGATTTACAGTTAAACTAGGTTTTTAAGGGATAGGCCTATTCATATTCTCTAGCTCTAGGTGTCATATTTGAATTTTTCATCCAAAAAGAAAAGAAATTCACTGTTTTCCAACCAGAGAGTTATTCCTGGCATGTGGAGCATCTACTGTAGATCATTCTACTGCTTTTGGACAGTGGCGGCTGAAGTACTTTATTCTTATCTTAAGTAAAAGTAACAACATCACACTGCCAAAACAGTCTGGAACAGGTTAATGTCCCGTTGTATTCTCCTGGCAACTTTTTCAGTTTTGTTGAAAAACGGTAAGTACATGTAAACAAGAAATCGGAAAATGTGTTCCATATCCAGCTGCTCATCAATAAACGGCTATAATATAGCAATAATGAAATTAACTGTAATCATTAGGTATGGTAGCCTTACAGACAATGTTACAGTTCTGCACTATGTTTTTAGCCTATAATGCATTGAATATCCTTCATTGTAATGTTAAATGTATACATTACATTTATGAAAATACATCACAGTGTAAAGGATATATAAATATATATGTGTGTACCTTTCTCCAAGGCACATTCCACATAATTGTTGTTCTTATTGTAGCAATAAAAGCTTTTTCTCAACATCATGGCATATATTCATACCCATCCTCAGCTTCAATACAACATCATGGCATATATTCATACCCATCCTCAGCTTCAATACAACATCATGGCATATATTCATACCCATCCTCAGCTTTAATACAACATCAGGGCATATATTCATACCCATCGTCAGCTTTAATACGACATCATGGCATATATTCATACCCATCCTCAGCTTCAATACAACATCATGGCATATATTCATACCCATCCTCAGCTTCAATACAACATCATGGCATATATTCATACCCATCCTCAGCTTTAATACGACATCATGGCATATATTCATACCCATCCTCAGCTTTAATACGACATCATGGCATATATTCATACCCATCCTCAGCTTTAATACGACATCATGGCATATATTCATACCCATCGTCAGCTTTAACGCAACATCAGGGCAGATATTTGAACCTGCCTACCAGCCTACACGCTGACTGGACCCCGGCTGGTCTGTGGTCCGACAGCAGCAACGAAGAGAAACGTTTACCTTATGTGTGAGAGAATAATGGCCCCCCTTGGCTCATGGGTCCCTCCTTTGTAGCAGATGGTGATTATATATATGTATATATAGATAGAGAGAGAGATATCCAGTTGTTATTAATGAGAAATGAGCCCAGAGGACATTTGTCTCGCTGTGTCCACTCCGCGTCTCATCAACACACATCCAAACTTTACTTCTCCTCCGAACACTGGCCCGGACTGCTGCGTGACGTCAGCGGCCTCTCCGCCAATCACGGCGCAGCCCACCAGCTTGGCCTCAGATGTTAGTGATATGGAGCATTTATTTACTCGGTTACATCTCGCCTGTTTTAATTCATGTACAATATGACTATGCAAGATCAGATATTTACAGTTGGGGAATGTAACTAAATACATTTACTCCAGTACTGCGCTTAAGTACACATGTTGAGGTACTTGTACTTTACTTGAATGCCACTTTCTACTTCTACTCCGCTACATTTCAGAGAGAAATATTCTACTTTTTACTCCTCTACATTCATCTGACAGCTTTAGTTACTAGTTACTTTAGTTACTCCTCTACATTCATCTGACAGCTTTAGTTACTAGTTACTTTAGTTACTCCTCTACATTCATCTGACAGCTTTAGTTACTAGTTACTTTAGTTACTAGTTACTTTAGTTACTACTTACTTTAGTTACTCCACTACATTCATCTGACAGCTTTAGTTACTAGTTACTTTAGTTACTAGTTACTTTAGTTACTCCTCTACATTCATCTGACAGCTTTAGTTACTAGTTACTTTAGTTACTCCACTACATTCATCTGACAGCTTTAGTTACTAGTTACTTTAGTTACTCCTCTACATTCATCTGACAGCTTTAGTTACTAGTTACTTTAGTTACTAGTTACTTTAGTTACTCCACTACATTCATCTGACAGCTTTAGTTACTAGTTACTTTAGTTACTAGTTACTTTAGTTACTCCTCTACATTCATCTGACAGCTTTAGTTACTAGTTACTTTAGTTACTAGTTACTTTAGTTACTCCACTACATTCATCTGACAGCTTTAGTTACTAGTTACTTTAGTTACTAGTTACTTTAGTTACTCCTCTACATTCATCTGACAGCTTTAGTTACTAGTTACTTTAGTTACTAGTTACTTTAGTTACTCCACTACATTCATCTGACAGCTTTAGTTACTAGTTACTTTAGTTACTCCACTACATTCATCTGACAGCTTTAGTTACTAGTTACTTTAGTTACTCTGCTATGACAAAATTCCATTTTAAATTATTCATTTGAATCAGAAATTCAGAAGTGTTGATATCTTACCAAAGTGTGGTCCCACTTTCCAACACGCAGCTTTGATTCATAGTTTAATGGCTCTATTTATAATTTATGAATTATTGTGTAGGCCTTTGGATCAGTTAGAAGCTGTTAATAAGAACGTCTTTGGGGTTGACAGGTTAAGATACATTTTTTAATAAGCCAAATATGTATGTTGTGTTAATAATGAAGACAGATTTGTACAACAATCAATCAAGTCTGCAGTTGGAAATGTTACTAAATTAATCCAATTTCAATTTCCTTCCCCAGAGAGGCAGTGGTATACAGTTCAATGAGGTTGCTGATGACCAAATAGCTATAAAAAAATAATAATAATAATAAAAAACTAAAAAAATCTCAAATCAAGCTTGATTCCTTGAACATGAAGACAGGTCTGAACAATAATTCCAATAATATCCATCTCGCAAATGTACCCGTCTCTGCAGTCATCTCAACCATCAAATACAGAAACAGGAAATACTACTCACAGCTTTCTTTGTATTCCTGTGAAGAATGTTTCGCGGTGTTGGTGAAGTGTTGTTGTCTCATGTTACGGGTATAATATTACCAAAATGTAATCAATAATTATTACAAATTACAATTTCCACTCTGTTTGGTAGTAATCACTACACACAGGCCTGAACTACACACACATGCTCAGTACTTATACATGCACAAATGGAGAGATGTCAGAGTGGGGGGGCTGCCAGCTGGACCAGCGTCCTGAGCGGTTGGGGGTACGGTGCCTTGCACAAGGGCACCTGGCAGTGCCCAGGAGGTGAAGTGACATCTCTCCAGCTACTGATCCACACTCCGTACTTTGGTCCGTACGGGGACTTGAACCGGACCCTCCAGTTCCCGACCCAACTCCCTGCGGACGGAGCTACTGCCACCCCAAGAAAAAAGTTCAAGGGGGAGCGCGAACGCAGTCCCCCATTACCACAAATTAGGCAGTTGAGATTCCCAATCAAAAGACTAAGGCTGAATCCCATTTCTCCATCTTACCCCTACCCCTTGGCCCTAGAAACCAAAGGGGTGAGGGCTGGGGGTGACCTTTTGGCCCGGAAAGCATCCCAGCTGTGCAACATTAAAGCTGGGGCGTCACTACTTTGACTCTGCTTCCACCTGCTGGTAGAACAGTGATCTGAAACTCATCCATAATGAACTGCAGAAAATATTGAATCCAAATTACCTCCCGCCATTTTTTTTTTATAGTGGACTAAATAATTATGGAATTGGTCTTTCTATTCAATGAGGAGCTCAAAGAAAGTTATCTTGACAATTTTGCCGTTTGCAGTCTTGTGTATTTTCTGTCTAACATTGGAAAGGGACGTGCAACAATGTCGATTAAAACTACCAAACCTCTTGCAAAGAATGAGTACTTGTCTTCATTTTATACAGGATATATGTAGATTCATGGAAAACATGCCTTTAATGTGAAAAAAACGGTCGGATTTGTTGCTGCCGGAATGCATAGATAAATAAAAATAAATAAATAAATAAATAAATAAATAAATAAATAATAATAATAATGTTATTTGTGAGTCATCCCAATCTGTAGAGGAAGTTTTTATTCTGTTAAAAACACGCACGCAGCCATACTTCTTGATCGGAAGGGTTGCTGGTGGAAAATGACCCTTCAAAATAAAAGCAATTGCGACCTGCTGTGAGGTCATTATGAAATTAGAACCGCCGTTATCGCAAGTCGTGTACTTATTTTAGATTGGCATTCTGTTTTAATTGATTGGCTTTAGTGAAAATCAAGGTTTCAGTTCTTAACTCTCGTAGATACAGAGACATGACGCTTTTAGTCTGAAGAAAGAAAACGCCGACTGGAACTCATCTTGTTCTCGATAACGGAAACAGACAGACGCGGAGGAGAGAAATGATCAAGCCGCTGGAAAGTTGACATTAAGAACAGGCTAGCCGTCTTAACGTAGGCCTGGGTGGTAAACAGGAGCGGGTTACAGCGAGCTACATGCAGCACTCGACTGCTGTCAGACCGCCGACAACACTGACGTGTTTGTGATATTTTGGACTAAAGATTACAGTGCGGTAGCAGCTAGCCATAGGCTAACATTATGGTGAATAATGGAAAGCCAGTACAGTTTAAAGGCTCAGTTTAAAATGGGACGGGCGAGCGTTGAGGATGGGGCTGACTATTGGGACGGGGATGTGGTTTAGACCCATGAGTTAGCCTTTCCTGGCAATGATATGTATCGGAGGTGGGAAGCGTGTTTTCCTCATCAGGTAGGAGATGCTGGATGCATACACGTCAGCACCTCCCCACACAGACAACGGTAGCATTCATACATTAACTTCGTTCACCGCAGAGCTCAACTCTCCGTAGGGGAACGTGAAGCAGCAATGGCTGTGAAGTCAAGGAGACCGTGGAGCACCGTGGTTTTCGGCGTCTTTCTCGGCTTCACCGCGTCCTCTTGGCTATTTAGACCTCAGGTTCTGGAAAGTAAAGGGAAAAAATCTCCCGTGTGTTTGTACAACAGTGCCGCCTCCGTCGGTAAAGGTCCTGCCGTCCTCGGGAACACCGCGGTTACCAAAGACCGGGTGTTGAGCCAGGAGGACGGCGTATTCAGTACGGGGAACAGTAGCGGAGATACCGGGGAACCCGTAAGCAGACCAACGCATTTCCTCTATGTCGGCGTGATGACCGCGAAGAAATATGTGCGGTCTCGCGCCGTGGCTGCGTACCAGACCTGGGCGAGCTCCATACCCGGGAAGGTGGAGTTCTTCTCGAGCGCGGGGACTAGCACCGTCCTGGTGCCCGTCCCCGTCCCGGTGGTGTCGCTGGCAGGTGTGGACGACTCGTACCCGCCTCAGAAGAAGTCCTTCATGATGCTGAAGTACATCCACGACCACTACCTGGATAAGTACGAGTGGTTCATGCGGGCAGATGATGATGTTTATATCAGAGGTGATTATTCTGGGAGGAAATATGATGGGGCAAGCGCGTGCGTGCGTGCGTGCGTGCGTCTGTGCGTGTGTGCGTGTGTGTACGCGTGTGTATGTGTGAGGGAGGTACGGTACATAGCCAACAGAAATGACATAATGACATTTAATATGCAACATGCACTTTTTGGGTGTGTTTTTAATGTGAAAAACATGATTTATTTTAGTTTTTCAGTTACATCTGAATTTTACAGAGCAAACTTTAAACTTTTCAACATCAGCATCATTTCTTAAGTACTCTAACACCATCTGCCAACATGTTACTTTTAACTTTCCTGTATAATAAATGAAATGTGGGGGAAAAAAAAAATCAAATATCACCATATTTTTGACCAAATACATCAATGTCAAAATCGGGCAATATTCTAGGGTTGACTATAGCTGCTTTCAGAAAATATTGACACAATGAGAGTTTTGATAAATAATCACCAGTAATGTGGGTGAAAGCAAAAATAATACAACAGCTAGAACAGTCTGCTAAGTTCAGGAAATGACATCATCACTTTACAGTAATGCAGCCTTTACAACCAGGAAAAGACGACACTTGTTTCATATTACAATATCCAAAATTTCAGACGATATCTATATCCATATATTACCTAGTCCTACCCGCAACTTTTGGGAACATGTGTTGTACCTGATTTCATGTGAGAATGTGATTGGCCCTTTAAAATATGGCTTCTCAGTATGTAATAACATTTTCCTGATGAAAGTCTAGTACCCAAACGCTGCCACCTATTAAATGGATCTCTGCAAGTTAGACAGCGTGCAACGTTTGACCTGCTCGCCCCTTAATGAAGCCCTGCCCGGGCCGGGGATTGATGCAAACAACTGAGCCACTTTGATACTATTATAAAAAAAATAAAAAGCCTAATTTCTCCCACTTCCCCCTCTGCCAGGTGAGAAGCTGGAGTTGTTCCTGCGCTCGCTGAACAGCAGCAAGCCTCTTTACCTGGGCCAGACAGGCCTGGGCATGGCCGAGGAGCTGGGCAGGCTGGCCCTGGAGCCCGGAGAGAACTTCTGCATGGGAGGCCCGGGGATGATCTTCAGTAGAGAGGTTCTACGCAGGATGGTCCCTCACATCAACACCTGTCTCAGGGAGATGTACACCACCCATGAGGATGTGGAAGTAGGCCGCTGTGTGCGGCGCTTTGGGGGAACCCAATGCGTGTGGTCATATGAGGTATGTGCTTATATGCGTTCTGTTATTTCAGGCTCCTTGAATATCATATTCAGTGACAGTGGGGGGATTTGGGAAGAAAGCAGAAGAGGAAATGCAAGCATTAAATCCTTCTAACACCATGGATGTGGAGCCACCAAAACACTTATTTACCAACTTAAATATCCGATGGAAAATAATCCCAGAGTGAAATAGCCCAAGGTAGTGTCAGCATGAAACACAGCGCTTTCAAACCGGAGAGCAGAGTTCGCTTTGCAGTGAAAACAAAATACTTTCACCCAGGAAACACTTGTTCGTTCCTCGGGACTGTTTTAATACAAACCACCGTCTTTTTCCAAAACTTAATGGGTCGTTTTGGTGCCTAAACGTAACTGTCATGGCTGCATGTTGCTTACTTCTTCTGTCTAAACTCCACTACCACGGCCCCTGAAAGGACCAATTTCTTTTGGCACCAATTTAGTTATAGACTTCATTAAAAAACTGCCTGTGGGATGGGTTATGTGGACTAGGAAAAACATTAGGCTTCCTGACAGACATCTTCTGTACGCAAGACAAATAGCAAAACAGTGAATAGGCTATAATATATATATACAGGTAAAAGCCAGTAAATTAGAATATTTTGAAAAACTTGATTTATTTCAGTAATTGCATTCAAAAGGTGTAACTTGTACATTATATTTATTCATTGCACACAGACTGATGCATTCAAATGTTTATTTCATTTAATTTTGATGATTTGAAGTGGCAACAAATGAAAATCCAAAATTCCGTGTGTCACAAAATTAGAATATTACTTAAGGCTAATACAAAAAAGGGAGTTTTTAGAAATGTTGGCCAACTGAAAAGTATGAAAATGAAAAATATGAGCATGTACAATACTCAATACTTGGTTGAAGCTCCTTTTGCCTCAATTACTGCATTAATGCGGCGTGGCATGGAGTCGATGAGTTTCTGGCACTGCTCAGGTGTTATGAGAGCCCAGGTTGCTCTGATAGTGGCCTTCAACTCTTCTGCGTTTTTGGGTCTGGCATTCTGCATCTTCCTTTTCACAATACCCCACAGATTTTCTATGGGGCTAAGGTCAGGGAGTTGGCTGGCCAATTTAGAACAGAAATACCATGGTCCGTAAACCAGGCACGGGTAGATTTTGCGCTGTGTGCAGGCGCCAAGTCCTGTTGGAACCTGAAATCTCCATCTCCATAGAGCAGGTCAGCAGCAGGAAGCATGAAGTGCTCTAAAACTTGCTGGTAGACGGCTGCGTTGACCCTGGATCTCAGGAAACAGAGTGGACCGACACCAGCAGATGACATGGCACCCCAAACCATCACTGATGGTGGAAACTTTACACTAGACTTCAGGCAACGTGGATCCTGTGCCTCTCCTGTCTTCCTCCAGACTCTGGGACCTCGATTTCCAAAGGAAATGCAAAATTTGCTTTCGTCAGAAAACATGACTTTGGACCACTCAGCAGCAGTCCAGCTCTTTTTCCTTAGCCCAGGTGAGACGCTTTTCGCTGTTTCTTGGTCAACAGTGGCTTGACACGAGGTATGCGGCAGTTGAAACCCATGTCTTTCAAGCGTCTCTTGGTGGTGGATCTTGAAGCATTGACTCCAGCAGCTGTCCACACCCTTTTTCACAATCTTGACTAGGCGCGGTGATCCCTATCGCTTGTACACTTTTTCTGACCACAGTTTTCCTTCCCTTTGCCTCTCTATTAATGTGTTTGGACACAGAGCTCTGAGAACAGCCAGCCTCTTCAGCAATAACCTTTTGTGTCTTTCCCTCCTTGTGCAATGTGTCGATGGTCGCCTTTTGGACATTTGTCAAATCTGAAGTCTTCCCCATGTTTGTGTAGGCTTCAGAACTGGACTGAGAGACCATTTAAAGCCCTTTGCAGGTGTTTTGAGTTAATCAGCTGATTACTTTGTGGCACCAGGTGTCTTCAAAATTTAACCCTTACACAATATTCTAATTTTGTGACACACGGAATTTTGGATTTTCATTTGTTGCCACTTCAAATCATCAAAATTAAATGAAATAAACATTTGAATGCATCAGTCTGTGTGCAATGAATAAATATAATGTACAAGTTACACCTTTTGAATGCAATTACTGAAATAAATCAAGTTTTTCAAAATATTCTAATTTACTGGCTTTTACGTGTGTGTATATATATATATATATATATAAATATAAATATAAATATATATATATATATATATATATATATATATATATATATATATATATATATATATATATATATAATAGACCTTTTCCATTGTTATATCAGCCTATGATTATTAAATATGCTTATGCTGACGTTCCATGCTTGTTTGTGAGCAAATTCTAGAAGAAGTTTCATCAGGCTGTCGTCATTACACAATCTTTGATATTGGCATTGATAATTGATGTGCAAACAGATACTAGTGGCTGTACTACAGCTTCACAGACTTCAGAGGCAAAGTGCCCGAACAAACAGGAAAAAGTCATTTGGCTGTATTTGAATCTATTCTTGCTTTCTTGTCGGTTGGGTATGTTAGAATAGAATAATACAACCTTTTTCTTTATGGAAACACTTTAAATATGCAGTTGATGCAACTGGATTGCTGACCTGGTGGAGCATACGGCCCATGTACAAGCGCTTGGTCCTTGACGCAGAGGCCGCAAGTTCCACTCCAACCTGCAGCCCTTTGCTGCATGTCAATGCCTCTTTTTCTCCCTTTTCACATCTTCACAACCCTCACATGGCCTGCATCTTCCTCTCTTTGGAGAGTGCTGCCCATGTAGTAGAAAAGTCATTTTTGTTAGTATATTGGTCAGTTAAATTAGCTCACAGCGCAGTAGGTTGCAGTAGACAAGAATAGTTGGTCTTGGGTTTTTTTTTTTTACACAATATTATTATAGATTTTTCCTTATTATATTTTTAACAAACATTTTTTCATCATCATCACAATATAAAGTGGCACAATATACAGATCCCGAAAGGCTGCGGCATATCGCAAATATATTTTGTGAAATGATTTCCTTTCATGAGTTTTAAATTCAACAAGCAGTTTGTTGTATTTTAGCAGAATAATGAAAGCAGCAGAAATGAGTACACTTTAATTTCTGTTTATTTATCACAAATATATCCATATCAAGATATTCAACGTTATCGCATATTTTTCCTCACATCATGCAGCCCTACGTTGCTATCACCCTCCAAGACATGCACAGTTGGTCTTGTTAGTAAAGTCAGTTGTAAGTAAAGTGCTGGGACTAGGCCGCTCTCATCATGGTGTTGCAACTCTCTTCACAGATGCAGCAGCTCTTCTATGAGAACTATGAACACAACAAGAAGGGTTTCATTGAAGAACTTCACAGCAGCAAGATCCACAACGCCATTACGCTTCACCCCAACAAAAAGCCTGCCTACCAGTACCGGCTGCACAGCTTCATGCTGGGCCGCGAGATCTCCAGGCTCTGTTACCGCAGCATCCTGCTCCACCGCCAAGGCCTGATGATGAGTTCCCTTAGCGATACAGAGGTACAGTGGGAGGACCAACAGCTGGGGTCCCCACCTTCCTACATGCGCTATAAGCCCAATGAGAGGCATGATGTCATTGAATGGGATTTCCTGACTGGCCGCCATGTTTATTCTGCTGCTGAGAACAAGGTAGCCCGGCAAAGCCTTGGGAACTCGCCGGACCGCGCTAGAAGGCATTATACTCCAGGTCATGGAAATGATTAACGAGAATTCGAAAACACGTGGCCGTGTCATTGACTTTAAAGAGATCCAGTATGGCTACTACAGGGTGGATCCAATGCATGGCGCCGAATACATCATAGACTTACTGCTTCTGTACAAGAAACATAAGGGACGCAAAATAACAGTGCCTGTGAGGCGCCATGCTTACCTTCAGCAGTCCTTTAGCCGACCCTTCTTTACTGAAACCGACGAGCTAGACGTGGCTGAGCTGGTGGCTGCCATCAACTCTGAATCCCAATCCCTGTCTTTCCTGTCCAACTCTCTGAAGTTCTTGTCACCTTTCCAGGTCCACGAATCAAACAGGGACATGTGGGAGCAAAGCCAGAGGAAGGTCAACATCCTTGTCCCATTATCTGGTCGCTATGACACCTTCGTCCGCTTCATGGAGAACTTTGAGAAAGTGTGTTTGATACCCAAACAAAACGTTAAGCTCTCCATCGTTCTGGTGGACAACGAGCCATCAGAGCAGAGGAAGACACATCCAGTTAGTCAAAGACTTCTACAGAAGGTATCCCAAAGCTGACCTGTCCATAATCCCCATGACGGGCAACTTTTCCCGAGGACTGGCTCTTGAGCTGGCCTCCTCACAGCTTCATAATGACTCTCTACTCTTCTTCTGCGATGTTGATCTTATCTTTAGTGGCGATGCCTTGCAACGCTGCAGAGACAATGCTGTCCAAGGGAAACAAGTCTATTTCCCTGTTGTCTTTAGTCAGTACAACCCCAAGATAGTGTATTCTGAGAAGGCCCCGAGAGAAAACAAGTTTGTGCTGACCAAGAAAAGTGGTTTCTGGCGAGATTATGGATTTGGAATTGCCTGTGTTTTCAAGAGTGATTTACTCAAAGCTGGAGGGTTTGACACCTCGATCTTCGGCTGGGGACTGGAAGACGTGGACTTGTTCACAAAAGTGATTAATTCAGGTTTAAAAGTGTTACGCAGCCAAGAACCGGGCATTGTCCACATTTATCATCCCGTCCACTGCAACACAAGTCTGGAGCAGAAGCAACACAAGATGTGCCTTGGCTCAAGAGCAAGTACGTTCGCATCGACAATGCAGTTAGCAGAGCTGTGGCTGGAGAAACACATAGAGACAGGGTATAACAGGACTTCATCCTGACGTCCCGCCTCCTGGACTCCTCCATACAAGTTGAGCTCAGTTCTGCTTGAATGCAGACAGCGATGTGCTGCATGGTGGGTTGTAGTGGGACTGTGGATCCGAGGTCTTTGCAGGCTGGAAGATTTGACCCGGGACTCCAAAACAGAGATGGTTATAACTAGGGCTGCACGATAAGAGGAAAATATCTAATTGCAATTATTTTGAGTGATATTGCGATATGATTCACGATATTGAAGGGAATGATGATGTTGGTATCATTATTCAGTCACTCCAGAAAAACGCAGAGCATAATTCAATGCATAATCAGCCAAAGTCTGCATATTTATCAGGGGGCTGCATAAATTGCAGATTTCCGCACAAAATAATGCAGGGCTTCTATGATTTCATAATCTTTACATTTTCATTGCAAAAAAGTCACATAAATCTTAGCAGAAAGTTGAAAAACAATCATAAAAAAACTTTTTCTGGCAGGACTGATTATTCTAATTTTTATTGACTAATATTAAATCTTATAAAATTTAAAATGATTATAGTGTGATTTTTGCAAGGATCTGTACCAAACAAAGAGGTTTGTAGGATAGGATTTGTAGGCCGGGACGTCTCTGCAGCCCCACAATACTTCATTCAGACACATATTGTGTCTTTAACAAATATTGCACTAGTCCATATTGCGATTTCTATAAAATTGCGATTAATTGTGCAGCCCTAGATATAACCAATTAAGACCACACTCGACCCAGTTCCAAACTGACCTGACAGCAGGTGGACCTAACCTCAGTGGGATCCAGAGGAAGTAGTCCACGGACAGAACCGAGTTTAGGCTTGCTGCACCCAGTTTGATGAAAGCCAGTGTAGAAACAACAAGAGTCTGCTACCTGATCCAGTTCCTCAGCAGCTGGGAAACCATTGATTGAATACAACTTGGCTGTTGCGTGGTACATTGCACATGTACAGTTTACTTTAGCAAATTTTGATTTCTTTTTTACTGCAGTTCCTTAGGGTTTGGGTCATGGGTAACTAACTCTCAACCTTTTTTTACATGTATAAATGATTCTGGTTTGGGCGGTCCCAAGGTTGGGACTCTTTTTACATAACCCAAAGAACATACATGATGTGTGATAAAGAGGAAAAAATGATATGCTGTATCTGTATATATTTATATAAATCTATTCTAGTCGACTCATAAGAATGTTGAAGTGTTGCAGGTTTCAGTATGCCACAGAATCACCACGGCTCACCAGTGAAATGAGTACTGTGTTCCTGTGCTCTTCATGGGTGACGTGGTTGTGGAATGTGGATAGCTGCTGTGCCCTGAGCAGCACTGTCCGCTGCGGTACACAATCTCTATGTGTTTATGAGTTTCTGTGTCCTGGCTGTCCCAGAGAACCTTGAGACATTCCCTCCTGCAGACCTGTAGCCGAGGCTGTGGTCACTGTGTCTGCCTAGGTGATCCTGTCGTGCTACTGTGATAATATTATTTAGCATGTTGTTTAGCAATTTCTCTCATTTCCACTCCCAAGTCTAGTTATTTTCTCTTGGACCTATGGCAGACATTAGTTTGCAGTGAGCAGATCACTGCTCACTGCAATGTTTACAGTTCACAGTAGTTACCATGATTATGATTATTATTATTATAATACTGGCTTGGGAATACATTCCTGAATCTAATTTTACTTGGTTCAAGGTTGAGCAGTTTAGATGGGCGTGACTCATGGAGTGTAACAGACATTTAGATGTCTAGGTTCATAACTGGGATAAAGTTGGTTGACGGGTCATCTGTTTTCAATGGCAATATTTCAGTGTGTAGTTTGAGCCTTCACATTTTATTAAAAAAAGCTTTTGAAATGCTGTTGAAACAACAGTTGTATAAAATGTTTTCAATTTTTTATTTATTTTTTTAGATAATTTGTTGGGCGTTTTCCGCCTTTGTTTTGATAGGACAGCAGAAGCCATATATATGGGCGCCCAATCTACCGAATGAGCTATCCAGGCGCCCGAGCCAGGTTTCACTGCGGACATGGAACCACCACGACTAGTGCTTACTGGGAAAGCACTCCCCAGACTGAAGCATATGACTCCACAAATGAGCTTTGTAGATCATGTGCAGTCCATCGTACTTCGAGGTGTGTGTGGGATTATTCTTTGAGTAAGTCAATTATGTTGATGGGGTGGTGCCAACCCACATTTCTAAGTCTAATCATCTTATAAACAAAAAGAAAACAGGAGTGCAAACTCATTTGTTCCAAAAGATCTTCTGTGTTGACCAAAATAGGCAGCCAAGCTGGGCCCAGGCCAAAATGCAATCTGGTGCTTGAAAACAAGTAGTTTTATGAATTCTGACCACTCCAGTTGTGAAAGAAGTTAAAGGTTGGGGCCCGACGATCGCATTCCCAGTTGTTTACACCAAAGATTTTCAGCGTTTTTTAAGCCAAGGACCACTTAACTGAAAGAGACCCCACAAAATGAATAATGTGGTAAATAATAGTTTGAGTTAGCCTTGTTCTTATGGAAGGCTATTGCTGCCACCTTGATGGACCACATACCAAATAGGTTCTTGTTGGTGTTCATTGAGCAGACGTGTTTTGTCAGGAGTGCAGCAGCAGTTGAGACTTCTGGGTCACTGTACAGTACACTTCTAATTTTTCAGCCAAACATAAATATTCAAGTAAAAATGTCAATTTAGTGTGGTCATCAGGCTATCTTTACGTCACGTGATATATATATATCTGCATCTCATAATAACAAGAAAACTATCCCCAGCTTCAGTTGTCTTGTCATTATGAGATACTAAGCCATAATCACAAGGTAAGGTTTCTGATGAAGTTCACTGCGGAGGATCATCTGCATAGATTCTGTCACGAGTTAATGGTTTAGTTACCCAAGCATAATGGCTGCTAGCAATAACAACTGCTATAGTAACAGCTGATTATTTATAATACATCTTTAAAGACATATTTGCTCAGTGCTTTCATAAGCTGTCTTTGTTTTCATTTTGGGTGTTACATATATTAGATTCATCTGTGCGTGCTTTGGCCACAGTTTCAGAGTGATGGCTAGTGCAGTGAAAGAAGCACCAGGATACTCAGTAACTAACCTATATGAAAGAACAATGCACACAATAAAAATCAACACGTTACACATTAGGCAAAGTCTTCATTTTTGCTTCATTACTAGACCCAAACAGAAGCTGTGTGTGTTACGTAGTGTTGAAAACGTCAAAAAAGTGACAAACATTGAAACAAGTGTCAGAAACGTAAGAAAAAGTTAAAAAGATCGATAAAAAGCTTCAACAAAATTTTTGATTTTCAATTTTGACGGGAAGACAACCCAAGGGTTAACACGGGGTTATGAGCATGCATGCTTCACACTCACACCTGGAAACTGCTCCACTGGGACACAGCCTTGCTGAAGAGCAGCTCTGTGGGGGCAGTCAGGAAAAATCCACACTCAACCATGCACTCTCACTGGACAAATCAAAAAGCTTTTGCTGTTCTGGCTTTGTCATCTGATGAAGACTTGTGTGACTTTGCCAGTGAGAGTGCTTTGGAGTTTTCCTGAGTTTGTAACTATGTGATCGTCCCATCCGAAAAACACCTCAAACAAACAGTTTGAGTCCTGGAAGCACTCTACAGGCATTTTTGTTTCACGTTGAAAAGTTGAAAACAATAGGAGACTAGCTAATTACAAATACATGGGAACCCAATCAATGCACCAAGTTGAAAGAAAGAAAAATCTTATGATTAAGTGAAAATTGATTTTTCTTTTAGAAATATATTTGAGCTATTAGTTGTTTTGTGTAGTTATTATGATTATAATTAAAATAGATATATTCATTGGTTATATATGCATCTATTTGTAAATACTTTGTTTTAATGCAATTTGATTGGTTTGTATTATAATTAGCCAAATTGACATGATCATACATACTCTTCCTCCTCTCTTTGATTATAAAGTCATATTTGTATTAACTATTCGTATTTCGTTTTTATTGCAAGTTTCAAACCGGAAGGTAATGTTCGTGGCTGCTGATGTGTTGGATTGTATTATAGACTGTATGTTATTAATAATAATAGTCTGATTGTTTTTCATGGACGGACACTCAGTCCTACAATTTCTCGTGGAACTAAAACGCAGCATATGACGTAGCAGAAGGAAGATAAACATGGCGTCCGGACAGCAATGGGTGTTGGTGGAAATGGTGCAAGCGTTTTATGAGGTAAGTGTCTCCTCGTTACAACTCTGTCGGGTACTACTTGGCGTTTACACGCACATTTCTTGTATGTTTAGCTACTCGGGGATGTTTTTCTTCTGGTCCGAGAGGCTGGTTATTGAAAGCTTCGCAGCCAGGAAGTGTCCGTGGCTCGCGGGAGGCGTGGCCGTGGCTGGAGCCAGTTAGAAGAGGCAGGAAGATGGCTGAAACGTGAACGGTACTTAGCTTCGCCTGCAGCTAGCTGAGCGAGCTAGCTAGCTGAGCTAGCCACAAAAGTAGAGCCTATAGATGAAACTGGCTGTCCGAGTTATAAGGTTGAAGCCGTGGTCAATAGTAAAGTTCTATATACTATTGGTATTGTACAGAAATACATATAAGGATGATTTTTATGTCTGTGCAGGTAGAACATGTCCACTTGTCTAGCTTTTCTAGACCATAACTTTTATAACTATTAACTATCATGTCTCCTGACTGCTTTAGTTAGCCTATAAAAACAGGTTTGTAGCAGACTGTTGTTCATCCTCATCCTACTAGTCAGTGGCAGTTCTGTGGTGTACTTTCTATATCCTGATCTGTAACGGCGAACAGGCTGCAGCTGGGATGCTACACATACACAAAGTGTCAGCCATGTGTAAATCTATGGACGTTTGTCTATTTAGCAGCAATAATTCCATTCAATATTTATTTATGTATTGTGTGAGTTACATATTGTAGTTTGGTTTAGTGACACCATTCTGATGTATTCATAAAATACAAGATATTAGACTGTCAGGGACGACTTGGTGCTCTCCCTTTGTCTAACATCCATTTATCAAAATGGAGTCAGGCATTTAATATCCCACATTAAGAAATATTAGAAAACTACCAAATTGAGTCATCTGATTTAAATACAAAAAAAAAAAACTTCAGGAATCAGATCAGGTGGAAGGTATCAAAATAATAAAAACATTTTAAATAATATATATATTTTTAAAGGTTTTTTGTCCCCGGCATTTTTAGGTCTTTATTATTGGCAGGACAGTTTAGACTTGAAGGGGAATGACATGCAGCAAAAGGTTGCAGGTCATAAATAAACCGCGGCCTCTGCGGCAAGGACTGAGCCTCTATATATATATATATATATATATATATATATATATATATATAATGTAATAATGTATACTTTATTAATCCCACAAGGGGACGCTCTACCAGGTGAACTACCCAGGCAACCAAAATAATAAAGCTGTAATTGCAATACCGTGAAACCGTGATATTTTTGCTGAAGGTTCTCATACCGTCAGTCAGAATCTCCTGCCGGCCCAGGTCTAAGTCTGACACCCAAATCATCCTGGTGTCCCTGTTTCCCCTCAGGCTCCTGCCTATCACCTGATCCTGGAGGGCATCCTCATCCTGTGGATCATCAGACTTCTGTTCTCCAAGACCTACAAGCTGCATGAGACCTACAGACTGACCGAGAAGGTAAGCTGAGCTCTGTGCGTGCGTGCGAGCGAGAGAGAGAGAGAGAGAGAGCGAGAGCGAGAGATCATGTCTGTCCCATGGCTCCCTGTTCCAGGAAAAGGAGGACCTGATTGAGGAGTGGCAGCCGGAGCCTCTCGTTCCTCCCATATCCAAAGACCATCCCTCCCTCAGTTATGATGTTGTCACAGGGTAAAACACTCAGACACCCCCTCACACACAAACACATTTACTAACAAGATCTCGTCCAAAAAGCAAAGCAGTGTCGTATTTGCGTCCTTACTTGTACTTTACTTGAGTCTTTTCTTTTCTTGCCACTTTCTACTTCTACTCCGCTACATTTCAGAGAGAAATATTCTACTTTTTACTCCTCTACATTCATCTGACAGAGTATTTTTACGCTGTGGTATTAGTACTTTTACTTAAGTAAAGGATCTGAATATTTCAGTTCTCTTGGGACCACTTTTTTTTCTTTCCTACATCAACCGTGTTAATGTCCCTGCATGTGTGGAACACAATTCACAGCAATCCATGTGAAGCTTTGTACAGTCACTAGATGCTGTTTTGTGCTCTGAACGTTACAGTAAGATGAGCATTAAACACAATGTTTTCTGTTTCAGACCTCCCAGCCACAAAATCATAATCAATGGGAAAGAGTGCATTAACTTTGCATCATTTAACTTCCTGGGCCTCCTCGACAACGAGCGGGTTAAGGTCAGTATTCATTCTCAAAGCCGTCACTACCTGTACTTTTTTATGGTACAGTGCTTGATTGGAACTCTGAATAAATCATTTTCTTCTCGTCATTACAGCAAAAAGCTTTGGCATCACTGAAGAAATATGGCGTGGGCACATGTGGTCCAAGAGGCTTCTATGGAACCTTTGGTGAGAAAAAAGCTATTTTTAGGCTACGTTTGCATTGCTGTTTTAGAATGAGAGGGGGAAAGGCCAGAGCAGGGGGAATGAGAGGGGCAGATGCCAGAGCAGGGGGAATGAGAGGGGGAAACGCCAGAGCAATCACAATGATTTCTGAGATAATTAATTGTACAGTAACATTTGGAATTGTAACAGCTCTAAACTGTGGTCTAACTTGTTGGCGTCTCTCCCAGATGTTCACCTGGAGCTGGAGAGTCGTCTGGCCAACTTCATGAACACAGAAGAGGCCATCATCTATTCCTATGGCTTCGCAACCATCGCCAGTGCCATCCCGGCCTACTCCAAGAGGGGCGACATCATCTTTGTGTATGTAGCGTCTCTTCTAACCAGGCTGTAGTACTCGAGTCTGGACTCTAGACTTTATTCTGTTGTGTCTGACTCGCCTCGGACTTATTTGAATTTGGACTAGACTTCAAATCCATCGATGAAGTATTAGTTTAATTTTAAGTCCATCTAGAACAGACGTTGCCATTGGTCGCCTGGGATACGGCTGGCTGCGTGATATACCTCAATCATCAGGCATCAATCAGTTTCATTTAGACACAGACACGACGTCAGAGAACACTTTGTGAATGGAAACATGTCATTTATTATTTTATTTTTTAAAGATTATTTTTGGGACTTTTCCTTTTTATTATAGTGACAGTGGATAAACATGAAGGGGGTGACACGCAGCAAAGGGACGCAAGTCGGATTCGAACCAGGGCCGTACAGGACTCAGCCTACATGGGGCGAACGCTCTTACTGGGGGGGCTAGAGATCGCCCCACATGTCAATTATTTTAGTGACGCGTCTGTTGCTTCTTATTTGTTAGATTTTACGTAGGTTTTGCTAGTTAAATTGCTATACCTAAAGTAACTAATATGGCTACAATGTTACTTTTTGATTATTACAAATAAAAATGCAAAAAGATTATCTTAATATAGAAGACATACTGTCTCTCACATCAGATAAATTATGAACAGGTAAGTGGTCTTGACGAGAATTCTTTTTTTCTGTCTCGGTTTTGACTGTCTCTTATTTGGACTCGGTCTCAACTGGTCCTGGTCTTGGACTTCTCTTAGACTCATCAAAAAAGGTCTTGACTACAGCCCTGCTGTTAACGTGTACGGAGCAATATTAAGCCAGGATTCAGTGATCACACTGAAAAAGCACCATTTACCAAGTCCTTTTCTTTTGGAACATTTTGTCACTGCGTTATTGGAGGGAGCGCCACTGTAATTGTGCTGAATAAAGACTTAAAACTACACTTATTGGCAAGCTTAGTTCCCCGAAGGTTGACACAGAAAACCATATCCAGCATCCCAAGCCTGCGTATGTTTACATGGTGTTGGTCTGTGGGGTTTAGTGTGCCATGGTTGAGTCTTTTCACTTTTGTGTTGTGTGATCAGGGACGAAGCCGCCTGCTTCTCCATCCAGAAGGGTCTCCAGGCGTCCCGCAGCTTTATCAAATACTTCAAACACAACGACATGGAGGATCTGGAGAGGCTGCTCAAGGAGCAGGAGCTGGAGGACCACAAGGTTAGGACAGAGTTATTCAAAATATTAATTTATACTATTTATCCCGCATGGGAAATTACAATACTTGTCTCCCTACAGACTGACCTACTGACCCCCGATTATGTGACTTGTGCTTTTATGCTCACAAATGTAGCAACTTTTTATAATCCTGCTTTCACTCAGTCTTTAATAAATGTCTTACACACTTTGTTTCTGCTGCAGAATCCTCGCAAAGCTCGAGTGACCCGGAAGTTCATTGTAGTGGAGGGGCTGTACATCAACACTGCAGACATCTGTCCTCTCCCAGAACTGGTACATACGATAGCCTTGATCACAGAGGCACATGTAACAATTGTACATGGTAACATACGACATTTTGAGAGCTCTTCTGTTCAGTAAAGTAGGGTTGGGAAATATATGGATATTATATCTCCATCGATATATGAGTCTAGATATTGTTTTAAATTTGGGATATCGTGATATGGCACAAGTTGTCTTTTCCTGGTTTTAAGGATTAGTTAACCCTCCTGTTGTCCACGGGTCAAATTTGACCGTTTTTCAAAATCTTTATATAAGAAACATGGGTATAATTTTAACCAATGGTATGGATGGTTCTCTACAGCGCTCTTCACAAGTACAATTAATGATCACTGATTGGAGTGGCGGGATGATGATTTTTTTGGCAGGCCTCTGCTCTGTTGCCTATTGATTGTGTTGCTGTAACCTTACAGCTGAAGCTCAAGTACAAGTACAAGGTGCGGATCTTCCTGGAGGAGAGCATGTCTTTTGGTGTGTTGGGAGAACACGGCCGAGGAGTCACAGAACACTTCGGGGTCAATGTGAGTACGCCCAACTTTAAATGCAGAAATACTAATTATTGGCACAGTCAAAGGCTAGCACCTGAATGACCCTCTGAGGACAAAAAACCACACTGGCGCTCCTACTCAAAAGCCATATTCCACAATTTCATTTCCAGCACTGAAAAAATATGTACTATACATAAGTTAAGGTTAGTTTGCGAAAGAGATCTGAGGAATTTCAAAAAAAGTGAACATCAACTTTTCAGCTTTAGAGCAAAATTATCTCCTCACACATTGCTCTAGAAAAAATGCCCTTAGACCTCTGAGGGTTAACACTATCAAAACAATATATTTTATCCCAGTGTAATTGTCTTTTAAAATGTTTTATTTCTCTCTTTCTCTGGTGTGCAACAGCACAAGTGTGCTGATATGAAATAAGTTTCCAATAATGTATTATAAGAATGGATTATTCTAGATAATAGATTTAATTTAGTAAACTTTAAAATAAACACAAAAAAGATGACTCTTCATCAGTATTCCACATCTGAAAACATTTTGGACATATTTGTGTGTATTGATAACATGGTACCATTTATGCCATACGCAGGTAGACGACATTGACCTGATCAGTGCCAACATGGAGAACGCCGTGGCGTCCATCGGAGGCTTCTGCTGCGGACGCTCCTTTGTCATTGACCACCAGGTAAATACAACACCATGTTATTGATACAAGTTGAACTGAATGGGCCACCGGAAAGCGCAAACCTCCACCCAAGCCACGCCTTCGCTCATATTGTTAATGCAGGGGGAATTTTCCCAGTCCAGGCCTCACTTTTCCCATTTACAACACTACATGATTGCAGCATAAATGCCTTGAAATTGAAAGTGAAAAATTACTTGTTACTTGTATCCGCCCGGTAATTCGGATCTGCTCCAAAATGTAATGGGTTCTTCTTCTGGCTATGCTTCACCATTCCACCAAATTACAGGAAAATCAGGCCGTAATCCTGCTGACAGACAGACAGACATACAGTCATGAACTGGCTCACGGTTCAGACAAAGGAGGGGGAGCACACAAAAGGGTGGTGGTGTGAACACTGCGTGATGTCTGTGAGAGGAGGAATATAGTGTATCAAGATGTTGCATGGTGAAAGAATGACAAAACAAAGTGAAAACCAACCAGAGGCCTGTACTGACTCGACAGATCAGTCCGTCCCCCGACCACAATCTATGCCAAGAGAATTGATTGGTCAGTAAGCAGTGCCTCATAACATAACCTGCTCCAGAGCAGATGAGCTGTTTAGCATATGTTACCACTGGGATTATGATAGTCCCACTGTACAAAAGAAATCCCTATTTCTATCTTATTTTGACCATTTCTGGAAACACTACATCAAACCCTATCTACCATCACTTCAACCACGGCACAAATGGCAGCGGGGCAAACCAGATCTGTGATTAAACTCTGTGATGATTGTTGACTCCCAGCTACCAAGAGCTCTTTGGCCCGTAGGAAAGGTGACCCGCCTCCTACCAAGCAAAGATGGCCACATTAGGACAGCTGCAGTTACAGTGAAAGACAAGTCCTATGTCAGACCTGTAGTTCATCTGATTCCCCCCCTGATTTCTATTTGTTTCTTCCTAGATTCTCTGACCCGTCTGTCCTGTTCTGATATGTCATTTTCCTCATGCACTTGTATTAAAGAAAAACTTCCTTCAGCTGGACAAAACTTCTCTGTGGCTCAGCTCATGCATTCTGACCGATGCCCCATGATGATGGCAACCAACCTCAAAAACTGAACCCTCCTTTAAACCCGCTAAAACGTGAGCCTGCGTCGTAAGACCGAAAGCCCAGGCTTATCCCTGAAGTTACCTCACTAACCCCCGCCCTGCTCCGTAGTCCAGGCTCAGGGACACTTGGGGAGCTGAGAGAGACACAGCAGGGCTGCTCCCACTGTCAACATGTCTGCCCCTTAGGGTTTGATTAAATTGGTATTCAAGCTAATGCACTGTATCACTGCTTTTTAAAATTGTTATTCAACAAGCAATTGTTGAGCACAATACTGAACACAGCAGAACTGCGCACACTTTAATATCTGTTTTATTTATTGCAAGTAATATCGCCAGGAGTGGTCACATCTCTGTGCTCTACTTAGTTTAAAATACTGTTACTAGTATAGTAATAGTTCAGCTGGGATATGTAGACCCCCCCCCTCCAGAAAATTGCACCCTGGATAACACAATATCCAACAACATTATTGCATAATTCCTTCATATGGCGCAGCCCTATCACTGCTCCACATGAAGCTTTGACACACAGTTTGAGAGATTCTATCCTCAAATGGTGCAATCCACTGATCCACCACACACGCCTTTCTGAGAGCAGGGCCAACACCTATGTAACTAATCACATCAGTGATGGCTCCTTTTTATCAAAGTGAGCGAGTAAGCCATGCCACGTGTTTGACGAGTAAGAAAGTTTACCTCAGTGAGTGTTTGAGACAAACTGTTGCCGGTGTGTCTGATGGTATGTTGCCGTGTCTTCACAGTATAACAATAAATGCTCCTCGCCCTCATGGTTTGCTCCACAGCTGCTTTTCTAAAATACTGCATGGATTGTTTTTCTGCATCTCTAATTGTTGGTTCCTCAAATTTTCCCTGATGGCATTTAGATTTTTGTTGTATTTTTAATTTGGTCCAACGGTAAACAAGACTTATTGAGGGAGTAGTCTCAAGCCTTTTCAGAAGTATCCAAAAACAGATTTAATTAGGTTTTTCCTCATTAACAGTTTTCCAGCAGACAACAGCCCCGCTTGTAAAGCCAGGCTTACACAGGAATGTCCTCAAAACAACGAGGTTGACGTCTTGGTCCAGACCTTATTGTCCTTGTGTTCTTTTCTATTTTCTTTTCCATTTGTAGGTACTGGTTTTTACTGAAATATAAAGTTTGGTTTTAGTTGTGGCGAAATCCCAATCCTAAAGACAATAACTGTGCGTCAATAACAAAGTCAGTTGAGTGTGTCTTGTGCTTGGCAGCGTCTGTCGGGCCAGGGCTACTGCTTCTCTGCCTCGCTGCCTCCCATGCTGGCTGCGCCATCGAGGCCCTCGACATCATGGAGGAGGATCCAGGTACATGCTCCGTCTGTGGCTTTCTTTGAGAGAGGGCTTTCCGCTGATTAGACGTATACTTTGAATAAGACCCTCGTTCTGTTTTCAGGCCGTTTCCCACTTATTCATCTGTCCTCATCTGTTTTGCAGATATATTCACGGTCCTGAGGGAAAGTGCAAACATGTTTACACAGCGTTACAGGGGTAAGTTCACGGTCTGCCGCTGTGGCTTGACTAAAGACCTCTATGTATGTTTGAGTGTATCTAAAAGTTTAATATGAAATGTTGCTGGTGAAATTAAGGGGGTATTTACTGAGGATTTGTGGCCCTTCGTTGCTAAACCACCCAATTTCCTCATACCAAAGAGCAGCACTGAGAAAAGGGGCAGCGCTGAATATTGTGTGTTTGGTCCCATGCAGTTTGTACTTTAAGGTGTTCCTGTTCAAAATATGGGAGGAGGGAATGAAAAGTCAGCGCATTTCTCACCACAGACTGACCGCTGCGGGAAACAGGCTGACATGGCATGTCTGGGGAAAGCGGTGCAAAATCTGCAGATTACATGTATTTAATTAACTTTAAATTGAGTCACAGCAAATGAAAAGATGCTCTGAAAAGTGACATTACAGCAGCTCTATTTTAATGTGGACAACAGGGCAGCAGCCAGCTAATTTTCCTCATGGTTTTCCTTCAGTTTCTCCTGCTTATTTAGCTGGATGGTAATGGCTCACAGCACCTCCAGACTGCTATGGTTAAAGGGAACCGTAATACAGGCCTGGTCGTTATTTTTACCTGAACTTTTTTGTGCTTCAGAATATTTCCTCACATTGAAGCTACCTCCTATGGGGTGAACACACGATTCACAGTTCCAAAAGGGCTTTCTCCTCAGTCAGTAGTCCAAGTTTATCAGCAGCAAATGGCTCCCTATATTCAGAGGTGGTCTGGGACGCACTGTAGGCCACTTCCTTACAGTGGGGAGACCAAGTATTTGATCCACTACTGCAAACACTGCTCATCAGATACACACTCACACACATTCACCCTCCGATGACACAGTATCGGGGGCAACTGGGGGTTCAGTGTCTTGCCCAAGGACACTTTAACATGGGACTGCAGGGCCAGGGATTGAATCTCCAACCTTCCAATAGGCAGGCAACCGCTCTACCGCTGAGCCACAGCCGCCCATTTAGAGGAAGCAACATGCAGTCACTGTCATTCACGTTAGCCTGGATTGATTATTATATGAATACAATAGTGTCATGCTAGTCAACCAGCGTATTTCTACCTAATTTCCCTCCAAAACCACTTCAGAAGAGTAACGTTAGTCACAGCACTTACTTGCTTTTTCATTTTTTTCTTCTATGTAGATGCACTCCCCTACAAAATCACCACAGTAGTCAAGAATTATTTATTTCCAAATAGAGCTGTTAATGTCATCTTTTAAAAATTACTTTTTCTTTTTTCATATTGCAATATATATCGCAGGGGGGAAAAAATATCGCAATGTAAGATTTTTCCAATATCGTGCAGGCCTAGAATGTACTATTCACCAAGATTAGATATAAGAGTAACTCATTGTGGCATAAACCCTTTGAGCCTGATCTGATGATTATATTATAGATAGATACTTACTTGTTTTGGCATCCAGTAGCAAGACAACCATAACACAACAAACACATACACACATACATAAGAATAAAAATCACTCACAGAAATGTAGTGACCATGATAAGGTTCTTTCTTCTCCCCCCTCCCCCGCGATGTATGACAGAACTCCAGGTCTGAAGTTAGTAGGAGTGCAGTGTGCCCCGGCGCTTCACTTACAGCTGGAGAGAAGTTCCGGCTCCCGAGACTCTGACATGCAGCTGCTCCGCACCATTGTAGAATATGTAAGTCCCACACCAGATGATATTTCAAGTTATTTCATTATGGACATACACAGAGGTTCCTACTCGGAAAGTCCAGATGTAGCATGACTAGGGCTGGGTACCCAATTCAATACTTTTTAGGTGCCGACCAAATTTCCTCAAAAGTGTTGAGTATCAAAATTTTAATACCTAAGGAGTATATCTCGTCAGTGAGCCAATCAGCACGTTTCTACCAAGATCTAATGTCTGTGATTGGCTGTCTAACATTACACAACATAGAGACACGCAGGGACAACTCTACGTTACATAGAGACGGCTCACGGAGTCGGAGCTGAGAAATATAAAAAAGAATTTGAGCCGGAATGTCAATTATTTTTGTTTTATAAAATTGGTTTCAAAAAGTACCAGCTAGGAACTGGTATCAAAGTCACAGTGTTGGTATAGGTACTGATATGGAATATTCTTTAACGATACCCATCCCTAAGCATGACAATATAAATTTTAAACTCTTGTTCTGATTTTGACGAGGCTGCTCATATCAAGTTCAGCTCTGTCACATGTTTATGCCGTTCATGTTACCAGGGAAGACATAAACCACTACATAACTATCCACGTGTTCTGGAGTTTTTTCCATCTATTTGAACTATTTGCTTAACAACTTTTAAACCGTGTGTCAAATCGTTGCCCTGGACCAGCTGTGATGGTGGACATATGATTCAGTGTTTGTTACTCAGCGGCTCACAGTGGTTTCCATGTGTTCCATGTCAGTGTATGGAGAGAGGAGTGGCTCTGACCCTGGCTCGGTACCTGGAGAAAGAGGAGCGTTTCCTTCCCCCACCCAGGTAAGAGGCTCTACTGTGCTACATCAACCAATGTGTCTTTGAGCAAGACACTTAACCCCTAGTTGCTCCAGAGGTGTGCTGCCGCTTTGGATAAAAGCATCAGTTTAAATATGTAATGTAATGACTGCACCAGTAATGATTTATTGTTAATGAGAGACACTTTATCCTTCATCACCATCAACACAGACACTGTACTATTCTGTCACACGCTGTACTTTATTCTGACTCACACACAAACCTGTACTTTATTGTGACGCACACACCTTGCTCTCACAAATACTCACTAAAACACCAAATGTGGATTAATCCGCCACTGAAAATAGTCCCCAACAAACACACTGTTTAGTCGTGTATGAGTAACTTTTGTTAAAAACTAGTGAGCAGCTGTTGTTTTATCTTTTTAAAAGCACATGTGTGAGCCGTTTCACACTCAGGCAGAATGTAGTGAGACATGGATTAACAGCAGATTTTATCACTGTCACAAAAATGGCGAACAAGACTTATTCTTTAAGAGGAGGAAACGTGTTATTTATAGAAAATGTGTTTTAAAGTATTCTGTCTGTCAACCGATATTTACATCTACTCAGAGCTGCAAAGATTATAGATTCATGTATTAGTAGTTAACTGTTAAATTAATCTCCAACTGTTTAGATAATTGATTAATCGGCTGAGTAATTTTTTTTAATGAAAAGGCTAGTGTGACGTCAGCTTGTGTATATGTTGTAGAGTTGTGGACAAAACTTTGGGAATCACTGATCCACATATTTCACAATTTTTGGACATTTTAAAGCCCAAACAAATGATCCGTTCATCCAGAATGGACTATGATAATAAGCATTAGTTGCAGCCCTACATCTACGGGAGATGGAGGCCAGAGAGTAGAAGACACAGAGCATATGGAAAGTATTCACAGCGTTTCACTTTTTCCACATTCAGTTATGTTACAGCCTTTTCCAAAATGGATTCAATTATTTTTTTCCCCTCAAAGTTCTACACACAATACCCCATAATGACAAGATGAGATTTTTTTAAAATGTTTGCAAATTTATTAAAATTTAAGAACAAAAATATAACATGTACTTAAGTATTCACAGCCTTTGCTCAGTATGTGGCACCCTTGGCAGTAATAACAACCTCAAGTCTTTTGGAATATGAAGTCACAAGGCTGGCACAGTTTGGCCCCTTCAATTAAGATTACTACATTCTTTATCAGTCCCACAAGGGCAAATTACAATTTACACTCTGTTATTGCACACAGGCCTGAACTACACACACACGCTCAGTACCTATACATGCACTAAATGGAGAGATGTCAGAGTGGGGGGGCTGCCCATGAAAAGACACCCCGAGCCTGTGGGGGTTCGGTGCCTTGCTCAAGAGCACCTTGGCATGTGAACTGGCACTTCTCCAGCTACCAGTCCGCCACCATACTTTGCTGTCGAGCTCTATCAGGTTGGAGAGGGGGCGTCGGTGCACAGCTACGTTCAGATCCCTCCAGAGATGTTCAGTGGGATTCAGGTCTGGGCTCTAGGACATTCACGGAGTTGTCCTGAAGCCACTGCTTCAATATCTTGGCGGTGTGCTTAGGGTCGCTGTCCAGTTGCCCCAGTCTGAGGGGAAGAGCACTCTGGAGCAGGTCTTCTTCCAGGATGTCTCTGTAAATGGCTGCATTCATCTTTCCCTCAATCCTGACTATTCTCCCAGTTCCTGCTGCTGAAACACCCCCACCATGCTTCACTGTAGGGATGGTATCGTCCAGGTGGTGAGTGGTGCCCGCTGTCCTCCAAACATAACGCTTGGCATTCACACCAAAGAGTCCAAACTTTGTCTCATCAGACCAGAGAATTTGTAGGCTGTAACATAACAAAATGTGGAAAAAGTGAAGCGTGTGAATACTTTCCATATGCTCTGTAAATGATCAGAGTGGGAAGAGATGGGGCTAGTTCTCCAGTAGAATAGCCAATGGGAACATGAGAGCGAAGACCTTCCTTATTCTGCTGTTGTAAGGACTTCGGAACCATGTATGTCAATGCAGAGTGCATGCATGCATTTGTATGTGTTGCTTCTATAGAAATGAGCGTGAAAAAACATTTAAATGGATCCATTTTAACGATTAATCATTTATAAATTGAAAGTTTCACGCTTATTAAAAGAAACACTTATTGCTGCAATTCCTATCCATGTTCTCTTCCTTATATAGAATATTGAGCAGTTGTGATGGTGTCTCATGTTATAAAGCTCAATGACATGTTTTCTTTTACACAGCGAATGTTGAACTTTAGCTTAACTTTTTTTTTTTTTTAAATAATAAGCGCAAATCGAATTGTAATCGCAATATCTGGCAGAAAAATCCAAATTGAATCTACTGGGGTAAACCCTGGCTTAGCAATAACGTGTGTGTGTGTGTGTGTGTGTGTGTGTGTGTCCAGTATCAGGGTGGTGGTCACCATCGAGCAGACGGACGAGGACATCCAGAAGGCCGTGTCCTGTATCCAGGAGGCAGCGTCAGCCACCCTCAAATGACTTGCAACCCGGAGCACACACCCCTGGGGCGTTAGCAGCCGTCCACCCAGGGGACGGGGTGGGACGGGGTAGGACGGCACTGTGAGGGGACACTCCCGACTCGACTGAGAATTCCATGTTCTATCTGCCAGCCTGGCCTTTTTGTCTTTTAATTCTTTGCCTCTCTTTTTTTGTTCTCACCCATCATGTGTAGGGCTGAGTATTGTTCTAAAATATTCCATACCATGACTTTGATACCAGGTCCTAAACGATACTTTATCCCATACCAATTTTATACAAATGATATGAAACGACAATATTACGTGATACTACGTGAGCCCGGTCTCTGTGTAGTTTTTCCTGCGTGCCTATTCAACGTGTAATGTTAGACAGCCAATCACAGACCTTATTAGATCTTGGTAGAACCATGCTGCGTGCTGATTGGCTCACTGACACTGACTAGATTTACTCCTTAAGGCGCTGACACACCAACCCGATTATCGGGCGTCAGTTTGTCGAGGTCGGTGACTCGAGTCTGTTCGGTGTGTTCCGTGCCGTCGGCAGTCGGCAGAGCCGTCGGCTTTACCACGATTTGACGTGTTGAATCGGCCAACGACCAATCTGATTGGCTGAGTGCTAAGCCCTTGGCTAGCGAATCAGTGCACTTATGTTAAAACGCTTACCGAACATGACGAGAAAGCCAGACCCACGTTTGTAATTTCCAGTTTTACTTTTTTGGGAGACAACACAGATTAGCGCCGCCTGCTGTTATGGAGACGGATTATGTCTCGCGCATGCGTAGATCCTACGCTCAAGTCGCTCCGGTGTGGTCCGAGGCCCTTTTGGACCGACGGGAGCTGAATGATCAGTCCGACGGCCTTTTCTGTTGGAGGTCAGGCGTCGCGTTGGTGCGGCAGAGCCTTTGGTTATTAAAATGAGGTTTTGAATGACAAGGGATTTTTCAATACTCAATATTTTAGAGGCCATTCGATAATGGATTGGGTAGCCAGCCTTTATCATGTGTCATAATCCCACTGTGTGCACTACATGTTGTGCATTGTTACACCCCGTCACTAATAAAGAACCGACTGCAGTGAGAATCTCCACAGACCAAATGACCTGTTGCTTTCTATGCACTGACCAAAGATGTTTTAATGTTTGCAGTCGACTGGTTCATAAACTGTACATGAGTTGTGATTTTCTATGTCACTGATTGTTTTACCACAAATACACACCGAGAATTACTCCTGGAGTTGTTCTTTGTTTCTCAGTCTTGTTAGACGTGTTTGCATGCTTTACTTTGATGTAGATATATCTGATTTAAATTGAGTTATGGCATTTTTTTTGTAAAATAACCATTAGAGCTTTTTCCTGATACAGATGAAACATTTCTAAAAACTGATTGTCTAAGAAGAATGACATCACATGTCAGTCCGTCTGACATTTATTTACATTGGAAAGAACATAAAATGGATTTTCTAAAAGACATTCGTAGCAAGGTTGGCCTAATTCCTTTTTCTGACTTGCAGAAAGCATTCAGTCGTCCACGTTCCTCTTTCTTCTTTTACCTTCAGTTAAGGTCGGCACTCAAGGCGTACAGTGTCCCCCGGCAGAGGGCTCTGCCCACCCATCACATTCCAAAGTGATTTACTGTGCAGCCTAAAAACTGTGGTGAGTTATCCAGGCTTCATCAGGTCTTGGTGATACCTGGCCGCTCTGCCCTTCCTATTGAGAGGATCTGGGTACGTGATTACCCAGACCTGAGTGGTGATCTTGACTGGCATGATGTATGGTCTAACATCCCAGAAGTATCTCACAATCCAGACCATCAGCAGATTCACTACAATTTCATCCAAAGTACATATCTCACCACATGAAAATAATTAACAGCCCTTTATGCACTTTCTGCCCAGTAACAGCTCCAGGTACATTTCTTCACGTGGTCTGGGAGTGCTCTCCTGTTGGTCAGTTCTGGAATAATATTGCATCCAAAATATCTGCCCTGATTAATGTTCCTGTCAATGTCTTGATGATGAACGACCTGTCAGCCCTTCAGCTCTCTGGGACTCAGAAACGTGCTGCGTTTGCTGGACTTACAGCTGCTAAGATGGTGATTGCAACCCGTTGGAAGCCACCTCAGGACCTGTCAATCCACGCACGGTCCATTGCCTACCTGGATGTGGTGTATGTGGAGCTGTCCACGAGTCTCTCTCTGGACACTTGGGGGACATTGTTGAGACTGTGAAGTCCGGGCTGTAGCTGTGTGTGTGTTGTTATTGTCTCCCTCTCTATGTTCTGTTTTATTTTTAGTTTTTTCTTTCCGTCCCTGGGATTCGTTCTCTGTGTAATGTTTGTAATTGTTTACTTTTCCAAGTGGGAATATTCAGACACTTGACCCTATCTCAGTGAGTGGGTATGAAAGTATAACCCTATGAAAAATAAAATACAAGTCCAGAAAATAGTGGGAGGCAGTAGCTCAGTCCGTAGGGAGTTGGGTTGGGAACTGTAGGGTCGCTGGTTCAAGTCCCCGTACGGACCAAAGTATGGTGGTGGACTGGTAGCTGGAGAGGTGCCGGTTCACCTCCTGGGCACTGCCAAGGTGCTCTTGAGGCGGCTCTGACATCTCTCCATTAGTGCATGTATAGGACCTGAGCGTGTGTGTGTGTGTGTGTAATTCAAGCCTGTGTGTAAATTGTAATTTCCCCTTGTGGGATTAATAAAGTATAGATTATTATTATCAGGGAAAATAGTTAACTTGTATGATTTCTACAAAGGTGAATTGTAAGAATGGGGAGAATGATTATGTTAATCAGTGCTGGAATGTAACGAAGTACATCTACTCCAGTACTGTACTCAGTCCACATGGTGAGGTACTTGTACTTTACTTGAATGCCACTTTCTACTTCTACTCTGCTACATTTCAGAGAGAAATATTCTACTTTTTACTCCATTACATTCATCTGACAGCTTTAGTTACTAGTTACTTTAGTTACTCCTCTACATTCATCTGACAGCTTTAGTTACTAGTTACTTTAGTTACTCCTCTACATTCATCTGACAGCTTTAGTTACTAGTTCCTTTAGTTACTATTACTTTAGTTACTAGTTACTTTAGTTACTCCACTACATTCATCAGACAGCTTTAGTTACTAGTTACTTTAGTTACTCCTCTACATTCATCTGACAGCTTTAGTTACTTTAGTTACTAGTTACTTTAGTTACTCCTCTACATTCATCTGACAGCTTTAGTTACTAGTTACTTTAGTTACTCCTCTACATTCATCTGACAGCTTTAGTTACTTTAGTTACTAGTTACTTTAGTTACTCCTCTACATTCATCAGACAGCTTTAGTTACTAGTTACTTTAGTTACTCCTCTACATTCATCTGACAGCTTTAGTTACTTTAGTTACTAGTTACTTTAGTTACTCCTCTACATTCATCTGACAGCTTTAGTTACTAGTTACTTTAGTTACTAGTTACTTTAGTTACTCCTCTACATTCATCTGACAGCTTTAGTTACTAGTTACTTTAGTTACTCCTCTACATTCATCTGACAGCTTTAGTTACTAGTTCCTTTAGTTACTATTACTTTAGTTACTCCACTACATTCATCTGACAGCTTTAGTTACTAGTTACTTTAGTTACTCCACTACATTCATCTGAGAGCTTTAGTTACTAGTTCCTTTAGTTACTAGTACTTTAGTTACTTTAGTTACTCCACTACATTCATCTGACAGCTTTAGTTACTAGTTCCTTTAGTTCCTAGTTCCTTTAGTTCCTAGTTCCTAGTTCCTAGTTCCTTTCCACATTAAGATTCCTCCACACTAACCACATGTAGTTTCTATAATCTGATGTCTTCTTATAAAGTAACCTAGCAACAATATAAGGGCTCCAGGTCCAGCTGAGATGAAGAGACCATGAAACACACAGCTGCTTGGATCCTTTACTCTTTCTAACATGGGAGGAGAGTTCTGCATCCAGTAGCCTACTTTTACTTTGGATACTTTAAGTAGGCTACAGCATTTTCCTTATGATACTTCCATACGTCTACTTAAGTAACATGTACTTGTAGCAGAGTATTTTCCCAGTGTGGTATTAGGAGGCCTGGTATGGTGTGGTATTAGAGGCTGTAGGCTCCGCTGCTGTTAGCTACCTTCCTTCTGTCTCTAGATGGGGCCCTCGACCAATACGTAAGCGTGTGCGTGTAAGCACGCGCGCGCGTGCGTCCGCTCCGGTTTTCCAATCTCGCACGGTTCCTGCGCGAGGACAGAGGCCACTTTGGGAGCAGCAGCTTTGAAGAAGCCGCGCGGCTGTCGACGTCTCCGGCGGACAGCACACGGGATGCACGCGGCTCCGTTTCCCCATTCGAACCCGCATCTTTCCCGCTCCTCCATGTCCGACTCCTCCGCCACCTGGAAAGTGCGCTTTCTATCCAGCTGCTGACTTGGGAAACCAGAAGAAGAAGAAGAAAAGGTCCAGCAGAAGAAGCCCAGCTCCTAAAAACTGGATGCAATTACCTTCCGTCTCATTCTTTTTCTCTTTTTTAATATTTCCCTGCGCTCGTCAGTGAGTAGAAAGTGGTGCTATGGCTCCGTTCCTGAGGACTTTGCTCTGGATGCTTTCCTTGTTTCCATGTCTGAGATGTGACGGTAAGACTTTTCTACTTTAAACCTTACACATAGGGTCACGCAGTGACGCACTTACATGTCGGCTCGGGGTCCAGCCAACAGGCACAGCGCTGAGAGAGAGGCTCACCTTCCTCCACGTTCGGTTCAGACGGTCTTACACAACAGATGGAGCCTTTCTCCTCTTGGCTCTTCTGGCTGTAGGTAGAAGTGTGGCCCCCGGAGTCGAGTCCCATCCACTGTCCTGTTACAGTTCACATCCCATCCGCGGAGAAGGCTCCTAGAGGCGAACACACTGCATCCACACACATCTGCATCAAATAGGTTCATGACTGAGACACACACACACACACACTTAATTACGTTTCTAAAAGCGTTTATTTAAGATCATAATTAATTGTCTTGTTTGCCCTTTTAAGCATTTGTTCACGCGCATTTCCCCATAATGTTTCAGATGTTTGTGGTAGTTTTCAGGCCAGGGGGAGAGGGGGTGGTCTCCCCCCACATAGGTTTATGTGATCACTTAAACCCTCTTTGTCCTCTCTGAGTTTGTTGACATGTGCCCCCCCCCCGAGACTCAAAGCGCCGCCGTGTCGTTGTCATGTTGATTGGATGCATCGCTCGCGGTCATCTCGCGTCTTTTGTCACTCATGCTAATTCATTTACTGGGGGGGGGGGGGCGAGGGCCGCGGACACTTCCTGTTTTCAGCTCTGGCTTTGAGGATTTACCATTTGTTATGAAGTGAAAGGGGGAGGGGGGGGCTAAATGATTAGCACCTTGGCCCCCAGCATTTCTTTATGATGAGTGAAGACAAAGGCTCCACAGGTCCTTATATGGTAACTTATTTAATATTCATACATCCGTAGATGGACCCATCAGTTTGTCTTTTATATCTTTAAAGTTCATTAACGTACACATCACTATAATCGAATGGATCAAATGCAGCAGTGGAAGTATTTAAAGCCTTTAATGCAGTAAAAGTACTAATATCACACTGTGGAAATACTCTGTTACGAGTAGAAAATCTGCAATGTAGACGTTAATGCAGTAAAACTAAGTATCATCAGCAGAATGTAGAAGTATTAGTAGACGTTAGAAAGAGTAAAGGATCCAAGCAGCTGTGTGTTTCATGGTCTCTTCATCTCAGCTGGACCTGGAGCCCTTATATTGTTGCTAGGTTACTTTATAAGAAGACATCAGATTATAGAAACTACATGTGGTTAGTGTGGAGGAATCTTAATGTGGAAAGGAACTAGGAACTAAAGGAACTAGGAACTAAAGGAACTAGTTGAGTATTTCTCTCTCAAATATAGCAGAGTAGAAGTAGAAAGTGGCATGAAAAGAAAAGACTACAGTAAAGTACAAGTACTTCAACATTTGGACTAAAGTACAGTACTGGAGTAGATGTACTTAGTTACATTATTTCCATCACTGATCAAATGTAAATGCTGTTTCCCGTGTGATATTTGCCCATATGGGACATTTTCGTTTCAACATTTCACCTGAGAACCCTGTTATGTCCTGATTTTATTTGAAAATGAGCGTTTGTGAGGTGGAAGCAGGTTTTTACATGTTTTACAGGACTGCATACTGGGTAACCCTGGCGCTGGCATTATGGACCAGCTTTCCCTTTCAACCACATTTCCCAACAATCAATGATTACTTTCATTGAATTTGTGTTTTATTCAATAATATATAAATGGTTTCAAAACGGTCTCCAGATTAATCTTTGACATCAACCAGTCTGTGATCCACTCCACATCCTGTGATCTTAACTATTCGTCAAAATAATTCATAACTCAAAAAGTAGGTATAATGATATAAATTAGGTTTTTTGACCATGAATTTAAACAAAAGCGTTGAGAAAAGTGACAACTTTTTTTAATGCATTGAAAAAAGCAACAAAACATTTTCATTATTAATTTTGACCTGGAAGGACAACAAGTTCATGGTTGACAGGAAGTATATATCTGTATAGGAATACACATTAAAATTGGAAAGTTATCTTTGGCTTTGCATTGGCTGTTGTCCTAGCGTGTGGAGGAAGTAACAGCCATTAGGCAAACACTTCCTAGAATGATACAGACTGACTCAACGTTTGAGTTGAGTGCTCAGCATTTTGAAGTATTTTTAAAGCATCTGTGTGAGCAATCTGAATTCCGAGTTAACAACTGGAATGCTGTGATTAGGAGGAAGAAGCAGAACTAGCTGAAAGCCCAGGCAGCAGCTGGGAATGACGTCCTGATAAGTAGCGCTCCCAGCCGGATGACTCACCGTGTTGGGGTCAGAGTAGAAGGCAGATCTGCTGCTGGAGCGAATGTGGCCAGAGGGCCTTCCTTTGCTGTGTGTGTGTGTGTGTGTGTGGGGGGTTAAGAGCATTATCATCCCTGTGATCACATTTAACAAAAGCCTGTTGGGGGATTCTGAAACACCAGCCCAGCAGCATTTTTAGTGATGTAGCCATATTCATAGCTACCACCTACAGTTGTATTATAACAAGTGTACTTTCCGTTTAATATTTGTGTTTTTCTTTCTGTATTGCAAGCCTGGTGGCCCACCAGGCCTAAGTTGCCCCCTCCCACCACGCCACACATAGGCCGGTCACACATGTCAGATGCTGTAAAAAAATAAAATTGGAAAGGCTACAAAGCAGAGGAATAATATACAGTATAGGCTAACAAATAATAACAATAAACACACTTTTAATTACATCATCTTAATGCAGTGTAACTGTAGCATTTAAACAATGCACCTAAATACAAAGGTGAGCGAGGGCGTTCAACAATCACCATGATATCAAATCAACGGCCAGGTGTGAACAGGTGAAGAACACACACATCAAAATCACCAGCGAACAACATCAGTTATACGACTTACAGTTGTATCTCTATCACTGGCTAGTTATCCCTCGGTAAGCCAGTCTCTCTTTTCTTTCTCTCACTTTGACATGCACTCTAACAATCACTGCTCATAGACGGCCACATACACAACTTTAGTTTGCTAAATATGTCACATTTCTTTAGTGGATGTGAAAAGAAGGAAATGGTTCTTCCATGACATTGAACTTTAGATGTGTGTGAATTTTCCACACCAGGAGTGATTTATATTTATTTATATATATTATATATTATTTTATAGTGATCGCTTATCTGTTAAAAAGGTTCTGTTAAAGAAAAGATAGAAAATTAATATTTGTGTATGTTGTAAAGTGGATAGAAAAAATGAAATTAGAATCTGCTAACATTGGTACCGGCAGGTCAAACTCAATGATGAATTGAAATTGGCCTAGAAAATTGTAATCTCTAATTTTTAGACCTTTTTTAAAACAGCTCAGTTGAAAACTTAGACTTTAGTCCTATTTTCTAATGTCCAGTCAGCTTGTAGCACAGACTCAATGTAGAGCCCTGGAGAATCTGGCTTAGGCTTTTACATTCTCTGTTTAGCGATTCCGTCATCCCAGAAACTATTGGGCTCTACATTTATGCTGCCATCAGTCTGGGACCGGCCCCAGCCGGGCCCCCATCAGTAAAAACAATTGCCACCAGGCTAAACAACTTTCCTGGGGGAGCCCTGAACACAACTTGTTGCTTCCTTCTCTGCAGGTTATTTTTGTGAGTGTTGCTCATATGCTCCTTTCCTGAAAGCAGACATAAAACAGCAGGTGAGAGTGATTAATGCAGGCTCTCATTCTTAGTTAGGGGAAATAAAGTAGTCATTCTGTTGTAATCAGGTGCCCCGGCAATCAAACTAGACGCAGCTTAATAAACACACTGCTGGGCGGAACCTGTCTGTGGTTTGATGTGCTGTATGAACTAATGGCTTTGTTATTTAGCTACAGGCATGCTCTGATGGAACTCACACACAGACACACACACACACAAGGAGGGATGATTAACATGGCATGGCTCACACGAGCTGTACAAGCTTTTCCCAAAGTTTTATTGCCTGCACCATCTACTGTATTACACCCTGGTTTTACCTCCACTTGCCCGTCTAGCTGTGAAGTGAAGCAATGCATAGCAGCACTGGACACGCCAGAGGAGTTAGCCAGAGGTCAGTCCATTAATCCACAGTTTGTGGAAATGTGAGGGAAGTGTTCGGGGCCCTCGGTTTTGGAGCAGGAACCTATTTCCTATTGGCACGGGACCGGTGTTGCCGAGGGACCCTCAGGTAATTTGTAATAATTGAGGAGGTCGTCTGTCACCTGAGTCCCAATGGGAATCTGCCATGTCCTTCATTTGTCAAGTAAAAATTCTTCCATATTCAGCTAAACACAGCGATCGTCTTGTGATCATTTGAGTCCAGTTTGTGATTCAGAATATTGGCTTATAACTGAAAGTTTTGACTGAGCCATGATATAAAATTTGGAGTTTAATGAATGTCAGTAAATATGAGTAAAATACAGACTCTGCTTATACCATGTTAATGTGGTGCATGAAACACTGATGCGTGTGTGTGTGTGTGTGTGTGGGGGTGTCCAGCAGAACAGCACAGCAGCAGTTTGAGCCATGTAGAGTTTTGTAGCCGGTGTTTGGGATGGAGACATCGGGGGAGACAGACGGTCCTGGAGGAGCAATGAGCAGAGAGAGAAGTTTTTAATTAACTCCCAATCTTTCAACTTTTCGTGGAGCTGTGTGAACTGCTTTGGGGTTTGTTTGGGAGGGGAGGGGGTAACCAGCATATCTGCTGTATAAGTAATATTTCCCCATATATATATATACGAGTGTTATCTCAGGTATAATTCTCACTAAGCGGTGGCGTCTTTGGTGACCCTGAAGTCATGTGGTTCTTGAAAAAACCCTCTATTTTATTATTTTTTCCTCGTACATTTGTGAGTTTTTTCTTGTACATTTACTACTTGAATGTACGCATATTACCCCCCAGCCCTCCCATGGCTCCGTAATTTTTTATTTTTCATCTAATACGCCATCGTCCAGTCCTGCTAGAACAGTTTTTGCAGTTTTTGATTTAGAATCCTTAATTGGTGAATTTCCGCGGTATAACTCCCATCACGGGTCCCGCCCCTCTCACCCAACAGGTGGGCTGCTCGATTATTTTGGTCACTATCGAAATGACAAGTATTTAACACCATAACTCATTGACTTTTGGAATGAGGTTGTAATTATTGAGCTTAAAAAGCATGGACAGAGTTAAACAAATCCACAGTGAAAACACCTAGAACTTTGACATTTGCCTTCATACATTTGAACAAATTAGTTTTCATTCAGAACACAAGACAAAATGAAAGTTTACTTGCAAAATAATTGTGTTTGTGATCATTAGGAGCCAAAAGCGTAACCCCGATTAAAAATTGAATTAATTGCACAGCCCTACCCAACATTGTGGTTTTATTAATTACAGTAGTGACAGTTTGTTTTTTCTCCCAAATTTCACCTGCAGTGCTTTTAGCAATACTTTTCTACTTGCGTCATCACAGGGTTTGATAGCAGCCCCTCTTCCATCAGGGCTAGTGCCGAGTCATCATGACAGCAACAGTGCTGGCTTTGTTCTGAGCTGCAGCTAATTGCTGGCTGGTGACACACACTCAAAGGAGTGTGAAGCAGCTTGAGGAAGGCTGCAGGGTGCTATTTTGTTGATATACACAGAGCTGTACAGACAGCCAGAGCCCAGAACTATCCAGACCCTATGTTTGTTTTTTTACATTTAAGATGCATTTGAGTTATGACAAACCTATAGCTCTTGGGACCAGCTGCAAATAAATGTATACAGCTACATACTTATAGCAATATGCATAAACAGGGTCTCCCCCAAAACAGTTTGTAGCCCTGTGGCAGTTTTTTTTTTTTTGGGCACACGTGCCTCATTTCCACGCCCACATGTAGCTATGAATGGACGTAGAAACGCCCTGAAACGTTGTTGGCATACCGATAGTTGAAGCTGAAGATGATGGCTCTGACGTGAAGACAAATTATGATAAAATGTAAATAGATATCATTAATACATATTTAAAAAAATAAGTTTATAAATGTGCCTAAAGTTAACCATATTTTACATAAGGCTGTGTAGACTGCAAAATAATAACATGGTACCACTAAGGTCTATATAAAGAGACTTCAGATACAGTATTAGGGACCACTAAGGTCTATATAAAGAGACTTCAGATACAGTATTAGGGACCACTAAGGTCTATATAAAGAGACTTCAGATACAGTATTAGGGGACCACTAAGGACCACTAAGGTCTATATAAAGAGACTTCAGATACAGTATTAGGGACCACTAAGGTCTATATAAAAGAGACTTCAGATACAGTATTAGGGACCACACTATATAAAGAGAAGGTACTATATAAAAGAGACTTCAGATACAGGGGACCACTAAGGTCTATATAAAGAGACTTCAGATACAGTATTAGGGACCACTAAGGTCTATATAAAGAGACTTCAGATACAGTATTAGGGGACCACTAAGGTCTATATAAAGAGACTTCAGATACAGTATTAGGGACCACTAAGGTCTATATAAAGAGACTTCAGATACAGTATTAGGGGACCACTAAGGTCTATATAAAGAGACTTCAGATACAGTATTAGGGACCACTAAGGTCTATATAAAGAGACTTCAGATACAGTATTAGGGACCACTAAGGTCTATATAAAGAGACTTCAGATACAGTATTAGGGACCACTAAGGTCTATATAAAGAGACTTCAGATACAGTATTAGGGACCACTAACTATATAAAGAGAAGGTAGGGACCACTAAGGTCTATATAAAGAGACTTCAGATACAGTATTAGGGACCACTAAGGTCTATATAAAGAGACTTCAGATACAGTATTAGGGACCACTAAGGTCTATATAAAGAGACTTCAGATACAGTATTAGGGACCACTAAGGTCTATATAAAGAGACTTCAGATACAGTATTAGGGACCACTAAGGTCTATATAAAAGAGACTTCAGATACAGTATTAGGGACCACTAAGGTCTATATAAAGAGACTTCAGATACAGTATTAGGGACCACTAAGGTCTATATAAAAGAGACTTCAGATACAGTATTAGGGACCACTAAGGTCTATATAAAGAGACTTCAGATACAGTATTAGGGACCACTAAGGTCTATATAAAGAGACTTCAGATACAGGGGACCACAGGGAGAAGGGGGACCACTAAGGTCTATATAAAAGAGACTTCAGATACAGTATTAGGGACCACTAAGGTCTATATAAAGAGACTTCAGATACAGTATTAGGGACCACTAAGGTCTATATAAAAGAGACTTCAGATACAGTATTAGGGACCACTAAGGTCTATATAAAAGCATCCAAAGGGAACCATGTCATGGGAACTTTAAATACAAAAAATGACATATTGTGCAGCCCTAGTATAATACAACACAAGTAGTTTTTAGTACCTTATACTGTTTTATAATTATCATTTAGGCGTAATCTGCAGAATCAAATGTGGCCTGGTGGAAAAAGGTTGGTGGTCCAATACCAGTCCATGGCCCAGGCCTTTAAAGACAAAAAAAAACATTGCAATGAAATGCTCAGCTGGAAACCCCAGTGCCACTGAGGATGTTTTTAACTCTGTCCTGTTCAGTATATGTTTATGTGAGGTGACAACTCCGAGAGAAATGACTAACGGGAAGCATTCTGCTGTATGTTGGTGTGTCTCTGGTCTGGTTCTAATTATATTCCTGGATCTGGGACTAATTAGAGCAGTGCAAGCCATTCCCATGGACAAGGCTCTGTGTTGACAGGATGGACTGTTAGCATACTGCTAGAACACAAGCATATGTTTATGTGTTTAAGACATATTAGTTTGCTGACTTTTTGCACAGACTTCCTGTTAACTTGCTGATCAGTTGTTTAAATAATCATAGAGATAGGCTTTAATAACGGTACCAGTGCTGCAGCTTCTAACAGCATGCATTAATATCATAGATGGCCCTTCTCTTGATTGCATTTTGAAAAGAAAGCAGAGAGGCATTAATGCTAACATATGCTGCTGATTACTGGAGCTGGGGAGCAGAAACACAAGACGAGGCCCACAAAGTGTTTGGAGGAGGAAAGGCAGTAGAACCCTGTGTTCCTCTAATGCTTCATGGTGTGTTTAGTGTGGAGTGTAAACAGGACAGACAGTTTGCATCAGAGTACCAGGCAGCGCTGAAGGGGGAAGAAAACTAACAATAGCAGAGCACTTTTGAACTCACAGTATGAAGTTGAGATATCAAGGTTTTGTGAAGCGTTCCTTAGTAAAAAAGGTTTTTTAAGGCCATGGGCGATGGTGGAGAGGGAGGAGATAAAGACATGGATGCATTTTTGAATGGATCAGCTTTAATGTAGATGTGGCCAGCCCGCAGGTTTAAGGACGCCAGATACTGAACCGAAACATCAAATGTGTCAGGAAGGTATTATTAGAATGCCTGTACTTGTCAGTGTCGGGGGAACCTATCAGGACACATTATCACTGCTGCAGCATGTGGTCGGGCAGTGGTCAGATCCACATCGCTGTGTCAGCGCTGGTGTCTGCCTGTGTGTGTGTGTGTGTGTGTGTGTGTGTGTGTTTTGATGTCTTTCTGACATCAACAGGCAGAAAAGGCTGTTACCTGGGTGGTTTGGATCTTTAATGATTCTCCTAGCCTATTTCCTGCTGCGCCTGGTGTACATATGCTTTATGCAGGGTGGGGCACCGCCTCTTGTGTGTTCAGCCTGACTAAGCACTCTCTGCAGGGCCTTGTGTTCCTGTTCTGAGTCCGTAACCGGCAGTGATGTTCCGGGTACTCAGGTGTTTGAGGTGAAACCGTCTCTGCCTTGGCTTGCTCACCACTGAGTCAGTCTGCAGCGCCCCAGTCAGACCCTCGGTGTAGTGGACTCCAAGGTACTTAAAGCTGCCCACCCTCTGATATGAAAGGAGGCCTAGTTCCTTCCCTGTTGGAACATCTACCAAGACCTTGTGTGTCAGCATACTGGCAGCCTAAGCCACATTGTAGCATTTTGGTGGCGATAGCCTTCACTGTGGACTTTTTGGTTCATATGGTGATTCCCACACCTTGAGAGTGTTTTTAATCCTGTCCTATTGTTGTCTGGCAAACACAAACCACACTGCTTAGTGCTGAAAGTGGGTGTGACTGTCAGCCCCCTCTAAAGCAAATGTGGTTAATACTCAGATGGAGGTGTGACAGTCTGAGCGCTGTGAAAAGTTCCATTTAGCCTCAGATAGGGGTCCTCTAACCAGTACTTCTGTTGTGTATATAATGGCCTTTACTCAGTGCTGGGGGTGGGGGTGGGGTTAATGAGCCGTCACTGGTAATCTCTGGATGGGCTTATCACTCCGGGCTGTTTAGGGAGGATCTATATAATGGGAGGTGAATTTGTTACTTCCTGTGTGGAGTGGATTTTCAACCTAATGACTAATATATTCATTTTGTCAAACGAGCTGAATTTATGGAGCGTGGGGCCTTGAGGAGGTGGAACGTGTCTGGCTGGGTTCTCATAGAGAGGCAGGCAGAGCAGTGTGTTGGGGATCGTAGTGTTGGAAGGTTTTATCAGTCGTCTGGTTAGGAAGTTGGCTGGATCACCTCTCCAACTGTGTTACATAAATTGTATAGTCTGTTAAGTGAGGGAGAGCCCCTCTACACACACTCAGAGGTCGAAGGTCAGCCCAAGCACCGCTGAAGCTGCCAGGCCTTTGTGTCTCATGTTGTGTATTTAAGAGATTTTGTCACAACAGTTATTAATCAAGAATATGTATCCTGTAGACAACAGTCTATTTTGTGTGTGCGTTTCCCAGGAGAGGAAGAGGCTGTGATATATTTCTTTATCTTGTTGGATTCCAACATGAGCCTGGCCATCGTCTGTTTGGATCTGAAGATATTTGGAGCCACAGGCATTGTTGTTGAGTCTGTTCGTAATTATCCTGTTAAAGTGTCCCGGGATGTGTTCTCGTGTTTTACGGTGCATACTTCTCTACCTGTGTAACTGTCTTCAGAGGGGCGTTTTGTATTTATGTAGCTTGTATTTGATTCTGGATCCCTCTCACATTCCTTCTTAACTCGATTAATAGAAACAGGGTTACTTCCAAACATGTGCAGCTGTGCACAACTCGTCCTTGATTATTCAGTATTCAGTATGTCAGGTGGAAACCTTCTATCTCCACGATGTGGACCTTATAGGAAACAATGACAAACAGCTGTGTGATGTACTTTTTATATGAAAGCATTTAGATAAGGGTTGGAGTATTTTTTTGCTTTGTTTTATGTTACAGTTAATGTAGTCTCGCCATGCCAGACCTTCCTCCACAGCTTTGCAGCGGAGGGTCTGACTAGTCCACACAGCATTCCTGGATGGGAGAACAACGTGCTCTGGTTCATTGGCATTTCTTTCATCAGGGAAGTTTGACTTTTTTTTAAATGACTCATACGACTTAATGATTTTTGGCAAATTTAATGAAATAGCCTACAACTACTCGATAAATCTTGCAGCTCAAATAATTAACTACATATAATATCTGATCCATGAGTGGGGAAACAATTTGCACTCTGTTTTGTTAGAAATCACGACACATGGGCCTATTCGTGCACAAATGGAGAGATTTCAGAGTGAGTGGGCTCCTGGAGGAGGTGAACTGGCATCTCTCCAGCTACCAATCCACACTCTGTACTTTGGTCCATACTGGGACTTGAATCAGCGACCCTCTGGTCCCCAACCCAACTCCCTTTAAAGCTTTGCAGTCTGTATATTTAGTTGTATGGACAGCGGCCGTTCCCAGAAGTACCAGTCTGTTCACTGCACCAGTTTGGATATACTCCATGATTTTATTATTTATTATTATGTGGCCATAGGGAAATGTTGACTGTTGCATTGAGACGGACAGTGAAGCATGCTGAAAGCTCCCAGTAAGAGGCTGTTGGCCTTTACAGTGTGCCATGGCTCTGTGGAAATATGTTAACAGCAGGGTTGTCAAACTAATGGCCTGTCCCTCCTCCTTCAGCAGATGCTTTGGTAATCATAGAGGACCAGCTCAGAAGAAAATGGCAGCTGAGTTTTCTAGCGTGTTCACAATTTATGTCTGTAATACTGTGCTGCCTGATACCTAGCCCTGTTACAATTATTACATAGTTGTCTAATTGTCAATTACTTTTTCATAATCCAGTTTTCTTTGTTTAACATAAGCTAAGGTCTTAAGGCGTATGACTGGTAATTGTTGATTTTGTTTAGATATGACAAATTATAATTATATAAGTGCTTATTGTTCGGACCATATGTTTTTATTATTGTTGTTAGTTCTTGGCAATTGAGCCTATACACGTTCATAGCAACAAAGATGACGAAGGGGTAACAGTTTCTTTATGAGAATAAAGAGGCGTGGTTTACTTCATAGGCTGTCAATTGGGTCACGTCTGGGTCACATGACAGTGAAGATGTATCCTGGGAATTTAAAACTTTAATTAGTTAAAAAAAAAAAAAGAATAAATAAATACATTTTTATAAATTTGACTAAAAGAGACAATTACATTGTTAATCACAATTATTTCTGAGACAATGAATTTGGAGTAGTTCCAGCTGTAGTGGGACCTTTGGGCTCCACAGTCCTGCTCTTCCCTCTGACTGATGGGTGGAGGAAAGAATGACTCAGAGCTGGTGTGGAGAAAGATAAACAGTTGACACTAGAGTCTTGTGTTTTACATGCATCCAAACGCTCTCTTTTTCTCGCCGGCTGACCCTACTTTCCCCAGACCTAGCTTGGTATGCACACGCTTATCAGAGAGCCAATAAAATGCAAATGACTCAGCTCTTCCCCCATCACAACCTTCTCAGTCTCATTTATTGTCTTGTCTTTGAGACACCAAATGGCCAAATATTTGAGGGGAAGTGCCTCCCTTTTTATTAGATAGCTATTGTTGTTGTAAATCTGTCACGGGGATGGAGCTACCCCTGTGTGAGCTGCGTCCGTGATGAGTGTTCCCAAGGTGGGAAAACAGCATCAGAGCCAGTAAAGGGGAAATTCCATGGAAGGCAAGTGATACCATCTGACAGTTCAGAGAGGGCCATGCTACATTATGACAGAAAGACTGTAAACTTGTGTGTTTATGTCTAGATGTTAGCAGTGATAGAGAGCCTCTAGGATAGAAGTTGATACATCTGGACATGGTTTGTGTTTGAGGGGAACTTCACCACCGTCACACCTCTGTATGGTGCATCAACAAGATTCACATTTCAGATAACAGTAGTTTAAGTTCATGGTTTGATGTAGAAAATAACAGAGAGCGTAGAAGGTTAGGTGCCTTAGGAGTTGATTATGCTTCAAACATATGTGGTCATGCCCGCCTCCATCGGAGGAAAGGTGTTTAGGAAGGAGGTTTTGACAATCTAAAAACTAGAGCTGTCCTTGAATAAAGAAATGATATACTGATATAACACTGACATAATTTCATTGACTAATCGGTTGAGTTGATTTAATCGACAGATCTGTAAAACTGAGTTTCTTCACAAAGAATCATGCAACTGCACCATTTTAAATCTTTTATTTAGCAGAGATGTGCTCACAAGTTTTTTGGCAATAAATCATTCAGCATGAAAAAGCACAAAAATGATGAAAAATAATCAACTAAAGAAATCTAAGTCAACCAAGACAAAAGGGAGACACGTAGTTTGAAGCATACTCTCCACTTAACATAAAGGCCACATTAGGCTGCGTTCACATACACTCAGGGGGCTGGACAAAATTCAGGTCTTTCTATTCATTATCAATGGGGGTAGTGTGGACGCGACCCGACATCACGCTGCGCTGGCCAATCATGTGCACATGGATCAGAGTTTTGGTTGTGTTTTGAGGTGATGTGAGAGTCCCGTACATTAAACAGGAAACATCACTGCCTCTAGCTCTGCCACAAGAAAGTTTAAAGTGCCCATATTATGAAAAGATCATGATGAAAAAAAAATCCGATGCTGTTCTGAGTGAGATCCGGTTTCTGAGTGTCCTCTGCCTTCAGTCGCCGGGTGAGCTGTTCAACATTTGCACGGCTTTCTACGTCATTAGAGACGAGGTGGCTAACTGTAGTTTGCTAGCTCGTTCTCAATGCTAAACACTGCTCCAACAGCCACTAGTGGACCATAATCTCTAAAAGAACTACTTCCTGTCCCTGTTCTACTTCTTGTCCCTGTTGTGCAGGTATTCCACAAGTGGCCCTCGTCTAGAAGAAGTCTCCTAAACACACAGGGTGAAAACAGGATCTGCAGCAATGTGCAGTACAACAAAAATATGGGGTTTTTAGAAAATGAAACCATGGAAACCTATTCTGGTACAACCTCAAAATACAATTATGAACCTGAAAATGAGCAGAATATGGGCGCTTTAAAAACACCAAACACACGCTGTGAACTGCCCGGGAGTTTGTGGAACAGCTGACTGTGTCCTCAGTCCCTCTGTCTCTTTTCTTTTTCTCTTTCTCCGGGAAATGAAGCTGCCTTCAAGTGCGCTCGGAAAAGGTTGAGATCTACAAACAGTAACTGTGAAATATAAAAGTCTACTTGTGCTACATTGGGGAGTTAAATAGCACAACTTGATGTTACACCAATGGGCTTTTTAAGTGACACTCCCATCGCAGTACAACCCTGCAGCTTAGAGGTTGTCTTTGTAAATATTCAGGAAGACTTGTTTAGATATTTAGGAGCATTTCTGACCTAACAAGGTCACAGAAGGCCAGCATTGTTAGCTGGTTTAGCTGCTACATTTTTAACAAATTGATCCAATGTGGCTAAAGCTCTGGCCGTTTCCAATCTAATTAGAGTGACAAACACCCAACGAAAAACAAGCTCCAAATTTAGAGAAACATCTTTACTGTTAGTGTGCATCAGAAAATTCAAGTGGTATTTTTTCATACAAGTCTGGTTACACACACAAACAGCAACAAGTGTTGCTACATAGTATGTGAAGACAACACAAGCTGAGCTCTGCAGAATCCAGGTTCAGTCTGATTTTGGGAAAGAATACTGATGTGCAGTTAGTCAGTGCAGCCATAAAGACCTGAAACATAGTGCAGTATAACACATTAGAGAGGCTTAAGGTAGTAGTATAATGTGATGGGAGCAGCATTATTTAAACTAAATAGACAGATATTAATGTGTACTGAGTTCTGCTGCTTTCAGTATAAATACAACAAACTGCTTGTTGAATTTAAAACCACCGAAAGGAAACTATTTCCAACTGTCTTTAATTGACTCACTGAACTATGAATTGAACATAAAAGGCAACATGACAGTTATATTTCAAAGTGCAGTTTTTGATATTTTCTTTCAAGTAACAAAAAATCACAAGAGTCCTATGCGATGTGTTGCAGCCTTCTGCAATATGGTGATAGTGCCAGTTGATATTGCAATGAGGATAAAAACAATATGTTGTGCAGCCTCAGGAGTGGGTGGAGACCAAAACCAGAGCTCAAAGGAGAGTGACTATTGGACTTGGTAATGTTGCTTTGTGTCTGAGTCAGGAGGTGTTTCCTTGCTAGGAGTTTAGCTGGAACAACTATATGTGAATATGATGGTAGATATGTATAGCTTCTTTTCATGTTTTCATGTTTTCCTGCCTTCTTTTGGCCAGGAAATTATTAAAGCTTTACATTTTTTATTGAGAGTAAGAAAAAAATTGAAAATCTTTCCCAAATATGTTTATAAGCAGATGAATGAAATATATAATGTCTATGAGATTCATTAACATTGAGTACTGTGTAAGTTATAGTAAACAATGTATGAATTCATACTCAGTAGCAAGTTTATGAAGTTTTAATTTGATTTTGAATCCAAATGAGTCGTGTAAAGCTCTGCCTGAAGACACACGTTTTCAAAACCTGGTCCCAGGGTGAAAAAATGCAAAAACAGTGCCCTTGTGTCTTCGTTTGGACATACTTGCGTCTCCATGATGTCATCGTCACACCCCTCGACCTCTAGCCTTCAACTTCTTACCCTGCGACGGCGTCTCATAACAACAACAGTGGTTGAGCCTATCAGGGTTACTAGGGCAGAATCTACTGTCTGTTGTATACAGCGGGCAAGCTTTATTCACATGCTCCGCCTCTTCTCCCCTTTGTTGGTGAATTTCTGTAGCAGAAACACATATAGGCCTGGAATATGAAATGGCGTGTTGAGTCTTTTACAAATGGATCCAATTGGACGCAATTATTCTTGAACTGATGCCAGGGAAGATGGGGGGGGGGAGGTTGTTTTGGTACGTGTGGATGTTACCTATAAGTGAGTTGTTATGGTATGCAGCTTTAGAGCAGTTTGGCTCGTTTCCCCCGAGGGGATTCCATCAGATACACTGACCCCTATGGCTTTTATGGGGGCAGTGGGAGAGGGGGCGGGGGTGCATCGTCTGTGTCTTCTTTCACAGTTGAGCAGAGGTGTGTTGGTCAGAAATACCAGCAACACATTCCAACACGTTCCATTCTGCCTTTCCAAGCCTGGAGCTATATCATCACCAACATGTTACTGTAACAACTGTCACAATATAATGGTCGCTTTTAGGCAAATTTTTAAATATTTATTTATAGTTTACTTTTTTAAACAAATTAAAGTTTGGAGTGAATCCCAGGATACATCTTTACTATATATATATATATATATATATATATATATATATATATATATATATATATCATGTGACCCAGATGTAATAACATTAATACACAGCCTATGATAAACCACGCCTCTTTATTATCATAAAACATTTGTACTAACTGTACCCCCCCCCCCAGTCATTTTTGTTGCTATGAACGTGTATGGGGTCAAGTGCCAATAACTAACAATTGAAAAAACAATAATACATAGTCATTACCAGTCATATATCTTAAGACTTTAGCTCATGCTAGCTATCCCTGCGGTTAGACAAAGAAACTGTGATGCTGTAAAAAAAATTGACAATTGGACAATTATGTAATAATTGTTACAGGCCTATATCTATGGAGGAAATATTTATTCATAATTCAAATTCAAAGTCCAAAGAGAAAATGAAGCAAGATCAAATTAAAACTATTATTATTTGACTATGCTACTAGGAAAAATCATGCCATAATTACATTTTAAAAAGAAAAACATTTTTACAATATTAATGCTTAAACTGAAATCTGCTTTTGTCTCTGAGAAACATCAAATCTGAATTTTTTTTTTTAGTCTTTGTACTTTAGAATTTTCAATTTTCAGGGTTGGGCATTGTTTTGATTTGAACAACTCTGATTCCTATTCTGATTCTTCCTTTCAATTTCGATTCTTCTTGATTCAGATTCTTTGAGGGCTGGAGTTGAAATGCTTATTTCACAGATAAGAGGAAGATTTTATGGGATTCAATAGTGTGTTACAGTTTTAATGTCAAATTAAGTAACACTAGAGCGCCGCATCCGGTGCTCCACGCCTGCAACACAACAAGCGGCGGCTGGAAGTACGGACGCCATGGAAACCAAAACTTGCGCATGTTAAATTTGAAGAAAATAATCAGATTCGAAACAATTACAAAACAATTCCAATAAACGATTCCATCGGAATGGTCACTTTGGAAAAGATTCCAAGTTGGAACCGGTTCTCGGTGAACTGACGCCCGGGACACACTTTAGTTTTTGGGCTTAGTGCTTGAAAGGTTTTAAATATAACTCCATTGCCATTATGCTGTACAAATGCATGAAAAGAAAACACATTTGTGCATAAATGCAATATACAAAATCTAAGCTTTGAATGATCTTTTAGGCTTACACGTCAACATGGCTGCTACAGTTAAAGGTAACAGCCGTTTAGAATATCCACCTTAACCAGATTAAGAATCACTGCACTCATTCCAACATAGGTATTGTTGAAATTTAAAAAGGCATATTATCACTATTATTAGTGATCACATGTGATCAGATTTGTATTGATGTGCAGAACAACTATAAAGTCATCATTTTACTGCCATTACTTATGGACAGAAGTACTCCACCCAAACATCCACGCTGGAACATGAATCACTTCAGAGAACTGTTTCCACAGCAGGAACCCAATGGATATCTCTAGACCGGTATTACTTGCCAAAAATAAACAGATATTGAAGTGTTCCCAGTTCTGCTTTCAGTACTTTGAAAGGAAATCATTTCCAACATTCTTTCACTAAACAAATTGAACATTGAATTGAATAAAAAGCACCACTAAATAAAGAATGGCAGTTCCATTTCAAAGTGCAATTTTCTACTAATGTAATGACCCCGTTAATATAAACCTTTCTTTCTAAGACAGTGTAACTGAGGAGACCCTGATTAACTCCCATGACAGAAAACTGAGAGGCTGACGGCTGAGAGGGACAGAGGAGGCACAGTGCGCTCTGAATTGGATATCTAGTATAGGGAGGTTGACCAGGACTTGACTTGTTTAGACTGGGGAGATAATGTGCCCCCACCCCCACCCCAGCTACACTGAGACCATTGCAATATATACGTAGTCTGAGCGGCATCAGGTCAAGTGCCAGATTAACAGATAGAATGCCGATACTTTTAGAGCACTTTCCACTGAATGAAGAAGACAGCCTTTCACACAACACACGCCAGTGTTGTGGAGGCCTAATAATTTTAAGAGCCATGTAAAAGTTTATAATGCTGAACATATAAAGCAAATTAAATTGGGCAATTTCAAAGCGTGGCCACTTTAATGTGGTTGAATGTGAAAATGCAGCTTTTTATCAAAGCTTTGGCCTCCATTCAACAATTCTTTTCAATCCACTGCATACATTTACTCTTTCCCCTGCGCCCAGTGGCTGTGTTGTGTGTCAGATGCTGATGAATTTTCTGGTCCACCTCTTGGTTTGTGTATATACTGTGTGTATGTATATATATATACACACACACACAGTACAGGCCAAAAGTTTGGTTACACCTTGGGCAAGACACTGAACCCTGAGTTGCCCCCGATGCTGGCCCATCGGTGTGTAAATGTGTGTGAGTGTGTATCTGATGAGCAGGTGGCAGCTTGTACGGCAACCTCGGCCACTGTGTGTGAATGGTGAATGGTTCCTGTAGTATGTAGAACAGCTTTGAGTAGTCGGTGACACTAGAAAAGTGCTTTATAAGAACAGTCCGTTTGCAATTATATATACTGTGTATTTATGGGCTCAATCTGACATTAAACACAGAGTTTAGGGAACAGCAGCGCAGGCCCGAACTACGTGCAAGGCCGACAGCCGTGGTAGTTCTGCTTTTTCACTTTCTAATTTTTTTTACAATTCAGAATATATAATTCATCAGAATATTTATTGACAGCCCTAGAAGGTTCCAATATCACAAATTCACATTCTAAGTCCAGTTTGTCAGGTGGTAGGGTGAGGTGCTCTTCGTACACATCGTCACCTTGTTACAATTGCCATAAAAGATATTTAACAATTCAGTTGCTGAGCAGGATGTGCTTCATTCACAATACTTTACCACGGACAGCTATATTGATTTAAAAACATAATGGCTGCTTGCAGCTTTATAACACTTCATAAACCACTCACATTCTTGGAGAGAAGAACAGCAGTGGTTGGGTTTTCAGTAATGTTTTCCTCCTTTGACATTCTGTGGTTATTTGCTTCCATGCACTGGGGTTTAACTCAGCCAGCAACATCATGTCAGCCTCTAAAGTAGCTCTGCCTTCTAGAAATGTTTGGATAACTCCGCTCTGCTCTCTGCAAGCTGTTAAATCAACCCTCGCCTAAAACACAGGGAAAGGTTGGAAATGATAGCAGCAAACGTAGAGAGGGGTGGAGGATGGGGAGAACATAGACAAAGGTTAACATACACACACACACACACACACACACACACAGAGCATTTTGAACAAGAGAGGGAAGGAAAGTGTTGAGGTGTGCCAGAGGGCCCTCTGTCCAAACCCCAGTAGATGGAGCCGTGGCCTGGCCTCTCAGCTCTCAAAGGGCCCTTTCATGGCTGAGGCAGCAGGCTGTTGGAATGCAGCAGTCTTATTCAGCCTTGGATGGAAAAGCATCCTTCTGCCCCAATCCCTCATTTTCCAAAGCTGTGGATACGTGTAATCAATCACAGCCACTGTCTAAAGTGACGCCTGTAACCAGGCTTTAAGAAACTTAGCTCACTTCTTCTCTCTTTTGGTTTACTGACATAACATTAGTTTATTATATGACAAATTACTACTTTACTATGTTATAGGGTGCATGGTATAAAGTTGGGCTCAATGTTATGGGCATGCCGCAGTAGACTGTGTTTCCGTTGTTACACAGTGGTCGGGCATACACTCAATACATTACTTATCCACCGTCCCCACTGTTGTTTTGTTTTTATACAAATAAAACACATTTTGTTCACTTTTGCTTATATTACCCAAGCAGCAGTCCCAAGAGAAGTTAGAGCTGAGGACGGATCCACCTATAGTTACCTCAACAGCTTATACATTGCTGCTATGAAAGTGAAAGTAGATTACTGGCCAAATGCCCAACATGGAAGACCAGACGATCCTACGCTATAGGACCTCCGCTGTACAAGCCACGGCTGGGGTGACTGATGGATGCTCAGTAGATGTACTGTGCAGTTTTATAACTTTATCTCGTATGGAATTTGTTTTTACATATTTTTGACACTCCATAGATTTCACACATAAAGGCCTGAGCAGTGGCAATAAGAGTCACAGTAAAAGATAATGGAACAGTGACTAGAAATAGTAGTTTGTTGTAGTTCATGACATAGCAGGGCACCGCAGAGAGTAGTAGGATGTAGCAGGACGTAGTAGGATGTAGCAGGACATAGTAGGGTGTACCAGGACGTAGTAGGATGTAGCAGGACATAGTAGGGTGTACCAGGACGTAGTAGGATGTAGCAGGACATAATAGGGTGTACCAGGACGTAGTAGGGTGTACCAGGACGTAGTAGGGTGTACCAGGACGTAGTAGGGTGTACCAGGACGTAGTAGGATGTAACAGGGCACCACAGGATGTGTAGCAGTACCACGGCGACTGCTGCAACCAGGATTTTGGAGCCTCCCTGATCCAAGGAAACACGCTGGGGGGAAAGAACATAAGGACTCCGGGAATGACTCCCCAGAGCTAGGTTAGTAACAAGCATTTCTGGGACATGGATGCACACAGATGGAAAGATAAAGGAGAGAGGAGCTCAGTGTGTCAAAGGAAGTCCCCCGGCAGTCTAAAACTATTACAGCAGAACTAAGAGAGACAGGGTAAAGAGAGGAGCCTGGTCGGGCCAGAACTCTCCCCTGAGTTCTAACCTCTTAGCCTAGCAAATCTTAGTATTTTATTAACCTGGAACCAGATCCAAAACAGAACAGGCTTTTGGCTTGGTCTCTCTTGAATCCCCAACTTTCTAGAAAAGCCATACTGAATCACCCAGTCAATCAAACAGACAGTTTGCCTGCTCACTTCATTGACTGTTCTCAATGTTATTCCATGTTCTTTCAAGAACAGATCACCCGCTGCTGTTTCCATTAAGTTTTGAGTTTTTTAGTTTTTTTACTTCTGCAATAAATCAGTAACAGATGAGAGCAGTCGGCTGAGAATGACCAAGGGACAGATTAAACAAAGACAAGGGTTTTGTTTTGATGCCTCATCCTTGCAGTGGGATCTCAACTGTTATGATGTTTAGAAGACATTGCAAACATGTCTACAAGTTAGGACTGGTCAGACATACTTGCTAAATATCTCCAAGACTATGCTTGACATGTCTTGGCTGAATACAAATCCAGCATCTGCATCTGATGCAGACATATTTAGTGAACTAATCCATCCTTCTCATACTGAAGGAGACCTGTCTCCATATCTGCCTACATCTATGGCTGGATTAAACTCCAATCTCTCCAAGGGAAGTGTGGCTCCTGAAAGGAATGCTCTATGGTTTTGTTGCTGAAGTCCTCAGCACCACCAGTTTCCTCCACCACCCACATCTGTCAAGCACATGCTCTGTATCACAGAGAAGGCAGGAGCCAATGCCAAGTCGAGTCGAGTTAATAACCGAGCTATACGTTGTGTCTGCTCACATGCGCCTGATCTTGATTAGCTCGCAGAGCCAGGCCCAATCAAACAGAGCAGCCAGGGTATCCATTACACATTCTGCTCATAAAAACATATGTGTTGTGTAAATCACAGCAAAATCCCATTTTGCCTCACAGCCGAACTGAGAGAAGTGGAAGAGAACACTAAAAACGACTAGATGCGTTATACATTTTATTGAGTTGTCTACTTACATAATTCCAAATGTTTCCAGCAGTCTTCATACCCAGAGATATATGTCTTTATATTCAATTTAACAGTCAATGGCGTTACATCCCCTTTGTGTCAGTCATAAACTATCCTAGATTTACCTTTTATCCCCTTTAAAGCCACATTTTTACCAATACCCTTTTTAGATATTGGTAGTTTTTAACTCTCTATTTGAATCGGATGAAGGATTTTAGTTATCGGACGTCTGGATTACATATTTAACATGAAACAGTACTCAGTATTGACCTTTTGGGATAATTCAGCTTCTGATGAAAACCTCCTGGACGATGAACACTGAAGAAGTCTAACTGCACTTATGGTATACAGAACATTTTGCTTTCTTATGTAGGAGAGGTCTGGTTACCAGGACTCTGGCTTTTCCAACTTTCTTTTTAGCAAAAGTAGGGTCTAGTATTTTATCCTTGTAACACATTGCTGCGTAAACAGACATTAGACATTACAAGACATTAGAACTATTGGTAAAATAGCGTTGTCCCGATCACCAAACCAATTTCTATATTTTTTACTTCTATCATCAATAATAGTAACTTAGGGCTGCTCGATTATTTTGGTCAGTCTTAAAATCACGATTAGTAAACACCATCACTTATTGTCTTTTTGAACTTTTTCCACTCTTTTTCCACTCAAACAAAATAAGAGATTACTTGCAAAATGCAATGTGCAAAATTGCAGTTTTCTGCATTACACTGTTTTTAGTGATTGGGAACCCAAATTGCGATCAAAACTTGATTAATTGCACAGCCCTATAGTAACTGCCTGATAAGTCCAGAAACGTTAGCTGCGTTTCTCTAGAACCTAGAAACCTTCTGAGGAACTCGTTGCATTTTGACTGCGGGGACCACGGTCTAAAGTAACTGGGGACAAGGGAGAAAGTACAGGAATCTTCGGTATGGGGTTTTCAGGGATGACCGTCGCTGACCACTTTATTCCTAAAACAAGGAAGTACTCGCATAGTGATTTATGTGGAAACACACAGAACAATGGGCTGTGTGATGGAGTGCATGGCTGCGAGGCGCTACCTATTTTAGCTCTCAAAGACTGTTTTTGAGTGTTATGTTGATTATCACATAAGTTAACCTAGCCATTCTTCAATTCCCCACAGTAATCCCGTGGCTTTCTTGTGCAAATGTGCTGTATTTATAAAGCGCTTTTCAAGTCTTAACGACTACTCAAAGCGCTTCTACATCATACAGGAACCATTCACCATCACACACATTCATACATTGTGACCGAGGACCAAATATGTCTTTTTTAACCTACGTGTCTGTGTATTGTTAATCATGTGTGTATATAATATTATCTGAATGTCTAGCTTTATAGCTAGAGAAAGTTGGCTGTGCATGACTGTCTACTCACCTGAACCACCCCTGCATTGTGCTGTGTGTTGGAATGTTCCAATTAGAGGGGCGAGCTGCAGGTGTACAGCTTGAGGAAACACCTGAGGGAGCAGGACGGAGGTCTGTTGGATGCCCTAAGTGTAGTGACTTGATCTAAGGTCAATTTAGTGAACAGTTGTATTCGTAAATTATGGGATAGATTTTTTTGACTCCCCAGTCAATTACCTTTATTTTCTTGGAAGTGTGTCTTCTTCCCATAAGTTTGTTAATTTGTGTGTCTCTATTTTGCCTCCACGGCCTTAATTGGGAGATAAATAAAAACCCATCTTTTCAACTTCATGTCCAACTCATTCTGAGTGTTTTACACCTGCACCACGACTACGCAGTGACATCTACCTACAACAGGCTGAAGGAACCTTTAGCTCCCTCAAAATAGAGACCGCAGTGCCTTGGGTCGAACCGGGCTTTTGGGTCAAAAAGTGGCTATGCTGGTGCATTAAAGATGATGTCTTCTGTCACTTATTCACTGTCCAGATGGGATAGACATATATGTAGATATATGTCTTACATATATAGTGTATTACTTATATTCTGATTAATTGCCAAGAACTTTTAAACTCCCAAGATGAACTTTTAATACTAATGGCCCAAGGCTCGTTCCAAGCCCCACCCTGAGGACAGACTTCTAATTTGTTGCTTCACTGCGGCCAAGCCTAAATTGTTCCTTTTATAGTTCCTTTTGTATTTTTTATAATAAACTTTGCGACCTCTATGGATCTCCACCACTAAGTTTGACTTGTTTTATGTGGGCTCTAGTTTTAACTCTTGAATTCTCTCTACATCTGATTCTGCAGCCGATCCAGGTGCCTCAGTGGATACAGATGGTCTGGCCGAAGCTCAGAGTGGAGCTGCACCCACAGCTGAAGGTACGGGAAACAGTTCTCGTTTGGTTGCTTATTGAAACGCTCTGCATCACCCCCTTTAGGATTGAGGAGTGGTTTTAGGGATGAATGGGGGCCGGGTACTGAGGAAAAGGGGGTTGGGTGGTGGGTGTTGGGACAAAGGTATAGGGGAGTGCGAGGGGATTAATGGAGGGTTGAATGAGGTCATTAAGGATCCGCCTGGAGGCATCAAGGGAGTGAGACTAAGGGTGGGGGCACGTCTTGATGAACTTTGGCTTCATCGTGCACATGATAAACCTTCGTGTAGATGGTGTGGTCAGAAATCCCTTGCCTGGACGTGTTGAGTAGGTTTACCACATTTGTAGTGCCGGACGTTGACATCTGCGTTGCACTTGCACCGACCATGTTTGGAGCCTTACCAATCGTCCCCACCACTACATAGTGTGGGCAGTACTGTGGCAAATATATTTCTTTTGGATGTTCTGGCAATTACATATAGGTTGCTGTTAGAGCTATAACCATTCCAAATGTTGCTGTACAATTAATTGTGATTGTTCAAGAAATAATTAACAATATAATTGTCTCTTTCAGTCAAAATTAACAACAATTATTTATGCATTACTTTTGCAAACAAATTAAAGTTGTGAATAAATCCTCAAATAAATCATTTGGTTATAACTCTGTTACCCAGATAATGTAATAACAAATACGAAGTAAACCACGTCTTTGTTAACATGAAACATTGTATTTTCTTCTTAAATGAACTTAAAACTGTCATACCCCTTAGGACGTTAGCAATTAATTGCAGCTAAACGAAATGGTGATTATGTAAAAACATTGCAATTAGACAATTATGTAGTAATTGTTACAAGCCTAGTTGCTGTTCTGTAGGTGTTAATATACAGTATATAGTGACTTTTTAGCCCTGATGGCTGCTGCTCAGGTTAGCCAGAGGTTAAAACACTGGTGCTCTTCATTTGTGTTTAACCTGGCTTTTTATGTTTGACACAGTTTTATCAAGCTGTTAAAGGTGTAATCTTAAGACACCTCATTAATTACACCTTGTTTAAGTTGTAATGTGCAGATCGTATGCCCTATTGTTGCCAATGTAAATCATCCAAAGTGTCTGTGAGTTGTCCGACATGTTTTCAGCGCCTGCTGCTGTCTAGTTCCTGCTGATCTGAATAAATGATGTTATTCCATTAACCGTACAAATTGTTAACGTTATTTTGCCAGTAAGGGTGGCAAATTCCCCTACATAGTTTACCATAGCCCAATAGCACAAAGCTTGCCTTATTGGGCTGTACACACACAAACTTATAGAAGAAAGATAAACTACATACAAAGCATTACAAAGTGGATATTTGGCAGCTACGGCGGCCTGATTACATATTTTATTCTGAATGAGACACACAAGCTAACCTTCCTCAGTCAGTCTTTACTCCAGAAGTGTTAGTGAATTCATGGCCAGAACCAGGCCTATCAGCTGCATTAAAGAGTTCATTAATGGTTTGAAACAGCTTTGTTAATGTTTATGCCTTCTGGTTAAGCCCTGTCCTCTCAGCTTAGCTCTGTCATGCAGCATGGTGGGTGTTCAGCGCGGCCCCCTGGCCTGCAAGCATCAATCATGTTAGAATTTAAGGGGACGCTTGAATCCTGTTGGAGCGGGGCCTGTTTAATACCAGGATGGGGAAATGGAATGGTACAATGGGAGGACTGTTTGCATTGAGCGTCACTTCCCCAGGGACTAAAGTGAGCACTGAGCAGTAATAGTTTTCAGGAACATTTTGGAATCAATCTTCAGAACGGAAAAAATATTTGCAGAGCTTTCTATGCAATTCTTCTTCTTTTTTTGTTATGAACATTTTTCTTAGGTGTCGTTTTAAAGCACAGCCTTCACGTAAGAAAGTCTTTTCTAAAGGTAAAAGACTTTGCTTTTGAATCCTTGACATTGCAGCAATACAAAAAGATACCAATGCAGCGCAATTCAATAATATATAATAATGTAAATAATGTGCATACCGTGTGTGCAAATAAAATGCGTAACGTGCTCTGTGTGTGGAAATGTGCAAATTTTGATATGTGTATTAGAGATGTCAATCTTCCTGTATAAACCATTCAAATTTGACTTTTGATATTTCGTTTCAACAGCCCGTTATTGCAATATCCAGATGACGTTTAGTACTGTATGCACATGTGCAATCATCAGAGATGGAAATAGGACTTGGGTCGACCAAGCAACGGGAGACCAGAGACGGTTGTGCCCGGACGGGTGGACCGTGTTCCATGCAAAGGCGGACTCCATGTTTACATCAATGATGCTGTGATGCAGTGGTACCACCACTTTTAGTGTCATTTGACCTGAGTAGTCATTTCCTAGACAAATGGGCTGCTTGTCCAAGTGGAGCAGGCTTTGGAAAGTTGCCAGAGAGCTGGCTTTGAGAAAAGCAGCTTTTCATTGGTTGCCTCTATCTCTGGGGGATACGACTAGTCAATCAAGCACTTTGGCTTGATATTTGAGACGGTCATGCCTCCATAAAAGTACCTTATTAGTCACAAAGTAGCTTTTGACCAGGAATGATGACGTCTGAATCTCCCAGTGGGTTATATAAAGTAGGCCCAGCGTGCATGCAGCATGCTGCGTTTACCTCTGAAGGATTGCATTACATTCTATCAGAGACTGGTGATTGTTAATAGATTTGGAAGTGTTGGATAATACAGCCATAATTGGGCAGCAAACATGGATTGCTGTCATGACAAATGTAGGCATAGGATTCTAAACTGGACTGGGCTCCATTTTTCACCTGGCATTGTCACATGTCACAGTCATTTTGGCAACACCACTGATACAGGACTCACTTCACTAACATAGACCACACCATTTATATATAGAAATGAGTTCATTGAAATGATGATGACTGAGTCTGCAAGGCTTAATCCAGAGTAATGGAAAGACAGTCGTCATGTTCTGCTGACATACTGTGCTTTTTCTCCCCGATGCTCTGTAAGAGACAGGCTGCGTCTGGCTGTAGCGTGAATTAGTTTAGATTGTATAGCCTGTTTGGTTTTCTGCAAAAAAGCCTTTTTACTCTGGTGAAAATAATAGACATTTAAACTAACTAACTAACTGACTATCATTGTGATATGCTGTAAAAGTCTTTATATCTATAGATTGTATTGTAGGCAAGTCAAGTGTTGATTTGAGAGGCTAAATTGATCAAACATGTGTTCACCTCTATTTTAATGGCTGCAAGAGTAGCCTATAGGCTGTGTTACGGGGGGGAGGAAAAAAACACAGGCTTCAGTTCGGATTTGGACCAGAATTCTGGGGATCAGGGCCTTGATTTTAAGCCCGAGGAGAGTCCTAACTCTGCCATTCTAATCACATGGCTACTTATCTTTCAAGTCAATTTCATTTATATTTAAAATTTGCATCAAAGGGCTTTAAAATCTATACAGCATCAGACGCATTTTAATACTTAGACCCTGGGTTTACATGTTTTTTTGGTCATATTTTCTTGACATTAATATTTTCTGAATGCAAAGCAACATTTTTCTGGTCATTTAAGTTTTTAATAACTTGCGTAGTATGCACATAAACAGACAGTATCATCACACATGGCCAGTTCAGTCCTCAGTGTCCTTTAATCACCGCTGCTAAAAACATTCCAGCTGTTTGGGATCTGCACGTCAGCTGTTTCATCTTTCCTTTCCTGCAGTACATCTTTAAATGAAGAATGAAGACATTATAATTAAAGAGCTGCATGGTGGCATCCCCCATCTGTAGCCTGCTCTGTGGAGAGCTCGGCTGGACATCAATCTCTGTTTTTTCCATTGCGTAAACTCCAGAGCCTGGCTGCTGCTCCCAATGCGGATGGTTTTAGGAGCCAGGGGACTTCTGAGTGTGTTTATCAATGCCTCTGCACCCCAACCATTGCTTTGTACTTCCTTATACAGTAATCTGCATAACAGATCCTAGCAGAGAGTCAAGAGTACTGTAACAAGTTAGGGTGGAAACCTACAATATGGCTGAACCATGAGTGGTCAATCAGTGGTAGAGACTAGAATGTGAAGTCCTGAAAATGAAATGTCCATCTGCAATTTTGTGTACACCCAGTAATATTTGTTTTGTAAGTGCACATGGATAAGCTTGGTTTGAGTCAAATAGTTATAGTATAGTAATATTATAATAGTAGGACTGTTCGAGCAGTGTTTTCTATGGAACCAGATGTTTGTTTTGCGGGGCAATACTCCTTTAAAAGGAATATAATAATGACAGTTGATGCAATACTTTTTATGGTACAACTAAGGCTTGCCCCTTGGCGTTTCAGACCAATTGGGGTCCCATCAAGACTTCCTGTTTTGAAGTTCTTTGAAACTCGTCTTATCTTTCTCTCTTTTTTCCATCCTCTCCTTCCCCACGTCTCCTCTCCTCTCCTGCCCCCTGTACACTTTCCTCCTTTCTTATTTCTTCTCATCTGTCCCTAACTGAAGTCTCCTGTCTTCTTTAGTCCCTATCTATAACCAGTGGAAAACTATTCAATTTGAAAGCCTATTTAAATGAGCAACTGCCAATGGAGAAACGTCAACATTTGACTGATCTTCATCACCCATTCACCCACCCACCCTCTCACCCACCCACTCAGCCACTCAGCCAGTCAGGGACAGACTTGCCTGTTTATATGGCTGGCCAAATATCTCCAAACATTCCTGCGTCAGCTGGGCCGTGCTGAGATCCTATCAAAGCCCTTTGATCAGCCCTGTTAGCCTGACGGACTAAACAGTCAGACTGAATGTGAGACCACTGCGTTACATTATGTTTGGTAAGATGTCATTCTGAAAGGTTACCCCTGGAAACTCTAATATTTAGTTGAGCTAACTGCAGGGCTGCTTTTAGTCTTTCATTTAGTTATTTCTCAAGGTCGAGTCTTAAGTCTTCACAAGCAAGCTTCATTAAAAAGTTCAGGACACAAACCCTTCCCATCATGCTCTACAGTGTCCACCCAGTTGTCCTGCAGGTCTCTATCTCAAGGGACTGAGGCCTGTGTGTCTCAGTGATGCTGTGATTTAAACTGACTGCTTTACTTGTGTAGACCGTCGAGTGATGTGTAATAGTTCCGTGCACGTTGAGCAGCGTGCACATGCTACCAAGCCGCACACACAGCAGACAGTCACAGCTCTTTGTTTACATGAACACCAACAGTGACTACTACACAGTGTTTTTTGGAGTTTATGTTGCAGAACATAAACCAACCATCTCTAGCTACAGAAGGAGCTATTTTTAAGCTCTCTCCACAAAACTGGAATGGTCTACATGTTGTAAATGTTGTCCTTTGCCTATGTCCTTTCAGGTTTACACGGAGGTCTGCATGGCTACATGATTTATGGCTGCACACATTTTAATGACTGAGAGCAGGGCTGTAGTACTTGAGTCCGGACTCGTTTTTTTATTGTCTTGGACTTATCTTGGACTCATATGTATCTGGAATAAACCAAATATTGTATAAATCGCGCTTGTTCAGTAAACAGGTACACAATGGAGGCACAAATGACCCATGTAATGACCCCGCCATGCTTCCCTACTGTGCCTGAACTGCACTTTGTTTGTTTGGACTAAACACCTTTTACATACTGGGCTGCCCAAGCTCCTCCTGTATGTCTATGTGTTGTATTTTTATGTGATTTCTATTCTATTTAGTTCCTTGTTTTCTACTGACACAAGCTGGGGGAACAATATTTCATTTTTTATGCTTGGAAGTACTCTTGATCTAGTTTAATTCAAAATCTATCTAAGCAGGCATTTACATTGGTCGCCAGGGATACGGCTGGCTGCGTTATATACCTCAATCATCAGGTATCAATAGTTTCATTAGACACAGCCACAATGTTAGAGAACACTTTGTACTCTGGATTCTTCGGAACATGTCATTTATTTTAGTGATACCTCTGTTGCTTCTTATATGTTACATTTTACACCGGCGGTCCAGAGTGTTCTTGTTACACCAGAATGAAAAGACGTTAAGCTGCACTTCAGCTTTATGTGAGTTAAGTCAAATTGTCATACTGATTAATATGGCCTAATTTGATCCGACAGTGTTGTACTCTGCACTTGCTATTTATCATTACCAAATAATAATAAAGCAAAATGATCATCTTGAAATAAAAGATATAATGTCTCTCACATCACATAAATTATGAACAGGTAAGTAAGTGGTCTTGAAGAGGATTCTTTTTTACTGTCTCGGTTTTGACTGTCACTCATTTGGACTCGGTCTTGACTTGGACTTGAACCTCTTTGGCCTCAGTCTTGGACTCGACCAAGGTGCATTTGAGTTCAGCCCTGACTGACAGTGACCACACACGCTGAGTGTAAACAGGTCTGCATACACAGACACCCTGCGTCTGCTGTCCACATCTTTGTTTATATTGGAGTATCTGCGCGTGATTAACCTGCCAGTTGGCCTACAATACACATCCTAATATGATACAACATGCAACGTCTGACCTATCATAGTGACATGAGGGTAGCAGCTCCCCCTGAGCCTCTCTGTGCTGGCCTGGTGTATCCGGTACCCTCTTTCTGACCTCAGCAGGGAGAAAAGCTGTTACCTGGGTGGTTTGCATAAAGAATAAGGTTGTCATTATTCTATATGGTTTACCAGTAAGTGTCAAGAAACCCTGTGTGTGACGATCACTGGTTAACTCTGCAAAAAATTGAAGAAAAATACAGCTCACAAATAATTTAATTTAAATTATATTCAAAGAACTGTATTTAACTGCAGCAAAGCAATTGCAAATGTATTAAAATATTGGTATATAACTTTTACTGGCATAATATGCCATTTTAAGTGAGACTTGCATTAAATAAATTGATTATTTACAGTTATACATTCAGATTTGGTAGAAAAGTCTTTGCTCTCCGAGGGAACGCTCAAAGAATCAGAGCAGCACCAACGGTTCTGCTGCAGCACTAACTAAAGCTGCATTCACACTACATCAGGAAACGGCAGCTCCATCAATTCATTTCATTGTGGGAAGGTTGTTTAGGCCGCAGCGGTGGTGGGTTGTGCTCTATAAAAGGATAGGTTTCTGAAGACCCCATCATATCATATGTTATTTTCAAGTTTCTCAGTTTTAATGCTTCTCTTAACCTTTAAACCTATTACGTTTCAGGTTATTTCCTGGAGTTCCAGGAGCCAGTCAACAACATCACCCACTTCCAGGGCCAGACGGCCACGCTGCACTGCAAAGTGACAGGAAACCCACGACCGTCCATCCGCTGGTTGAAAAACGACGCCCCTGTGGTGCAGGAGCAGGGCCGCATAACCATCCGCAAGACCGATGCAGGATCCAAGCTCCGCATTCAGGACCTGGACACGACAGACACCGGCTATTACCAGTGCGTCGCCTCCAACTCACTCAAGGTCATCTCTGCCACAGGCGTCCTGTACGTCAAACTAGGTAAGGTTCACATTTATATTTAGACATTGACTGAGTTATTATTCAGAATTAAGTGAAACACTCCTTTGTTTTTGATAAATATCTGTTTACACCAAGCGGCAACTTCCGGGTATAAAATGTGAAGCCAAGCTGCATTCTCTCTAACTGCCATCAGGGGGAGACTCCTTAAAGCTGCATTCTCTCTAACTTCCATTTAAAGATAAATAGGAATTATGTGCTTGTTAACAATTGTATTGATGTTTTTACTGATGTTCTTATTTTGCACTAACAGGACAGATGCCCACACATGGCCCAGATGAATCGTAAGTGGGCACCTTCTATACATTAGCATGTTTGTCAGAGTGTGTGTAAAGAAAGGAACATTTTGAAAATAAGAGATTTGAAGTTTTAACCACTCCCACCCTGTAACCCCAGATTGGCCTAAACAAAGTTAGTAGTGTCTTTGTTGTGTTTGTAATGCCCCTGACAGAGAAGAGCATCTGTGGCCAGCATGACAGCAGTTACAGTGCATTTAACTCTAATAAGGTTTTCACAGCAGGACCCCAACCCTAACCTCTCAAACCACTACAGCAGCATCCTCGCTTCTCTGCTCTTTAGTTTAGTCCAGAGCCATGGAGAGACAAGAGTTGAGACACTGTGTGATCTCACCAGCGGGGGGGGGGTCACGTGGTTCATGTAAACCTGTATAGTTCCAAACACATGCCGCACTGTCATGGTCTTCTATGGGACTGACAGCAGCGATTGCAATATTGAATGGTAAATATAAATGAAAACACATACCCAAGTACTTGTTTCACTGTTATTGCATTAGTGCATATTTGTAAATGTCAGTTTTACATTTGGAGTGGTAGGGTGGTGACTGAAAGCCAGAGTTTTACTACAACATTCACTATAAAAACACTATAAAGGACAATTAAAAATGATAACCCACTTCAGATAATATATCTGTAGTATAATACTGGTCTGTAATACAAAGAAATGTTTTCTTATTGTAATCAATAATCACCCAACAACAAGTTTAAAAGACAAAAATAAAAAGCTTTTACTTCCAGAGTGATTGTCAGGTCTTATATCCAGACGTACACTGGGACAGAGAGCTAGAGTCAAAACAGGCACAAACGTGATCATTATAAGACTAAGCCATAAACGAAGTATCAAATATATTAAAGAAGAACAAGTCCTTACATTTGAATGAATGAAATAGTATTTTTTATTAAACAGAGTGAGACAATAACAAGTGTGTGTGTGTGTGTGTGTGTGTGTGTGTGTGTGTCTAAGTCTAACTGGAAAAACAAGAACAAAGTGAAGGAACAGGGATGAATATTGTGTATATAGAAGTGTTAAGAAGAGAGGAATATGGTGGGGAAACAATAATAGCATTAAATGACACCTGTATTGCTCCTTATTTTCCCGGAGGCCTGCAGTACACCGCGGGACCCCGGTCTATCCCACCAGATCTGTCCCCCATTAGCAGTACACTGCGGGACCCCGGTCCATACCACCAGAGCTGTCCCCACTAGCAGTACACCGCGGGACCCCGGTCGATCCCACCAGAGCTGTCCCCCGTTAGCAGTACACCGCAGGACCCCGGTCTATCCTACCAGAGCTGTCCTCTGTTAGGTGTCCAGCAGTCGGATAATGTCTTAGCCTGTTCCGCTCTGTGTAGCCCCAAACCCCCGATGATTGCGCTAATTGGTTTTGGATTATGTTATTATTAGAAGGATCCTGTGGTGAGCATTACAGTTTCAGGTTTAGAACTCCCAACTACCAGTCCTTTCCCTCATGAGATTAGTTAGAGGTTAGTTTTGTAGTGGTGATGATGGATTCGAAGATTGGTATTCAGGAAAAGGCTGTACTGTAGTCACTAAATATCCTCAGACATTTAGAAGTGTGTCTGCATGTGTTTGTGGTGTTAGAAGTGCCTGCCCAGAGCTAAAATGGGCATGCTGTGACATGTCAGCTAGCACTCATACCTCCCCTGCTTTCACTGACTATTAGAAATAGATATTGTGCTGCAACAACCAAACCATGAGGGTAGCAGCACATCTCTCTCTCTCTCTCTCTCTCTCTGTCTCTGGTTTCTCTGGTCTAGCTGGAGTAGATTCCTCTACCAGCAGTCAGACACTAGCCGGTGGTTTGGACAGGCCTGCTCTGAACTGGAAAGAATGCTGATTCATGTCCTCAGTCAGACCAACTGTTTCTCAATGCCTCTTCCAGGGAGCTTATCTCATCAGCCAACAACATAACTCAATTTATAAAATAATAGTGAAAAATGCCTGTTTTAATTAATCTAATTACAGATATTGAGTTTACTTTCACTCATGACAAAGAAAAGCAACAAATGCCCAGAATTGAGAAGCTGGAACCAGCAAATGTTTTATAATAATTTATCATTAAAGCAGAACTTCCTGAGTGCTTTCAGATCAACTAGTAGTTCCCTGTGCAGTGGACTGCGGGGGTATTCATGTTAAGTGAGATTCCAAACCTGCCCTACTGTGTGGGGAAGAACTGAACAATGATTCATCACTTCGCCGGACGTTGACATGCTAGATTACCCATCAGTCATTACACCTCACTGGAATCACATCTACTCACAAGTTAATAAAGTAGGCTATATATAATAATATTTTAGTTCCGTGGTGTTAATTATCCCCATTAGCAGCAACTTATCCAATATGTTTATGTTACCGTGGTAACGCATAGAGAAAGTGGGATCTGTGGTGGTGACTTAGCAGTGTGTTCCCAACAGTTACATTTTGTTGAGGGAAGTTTTCTTCACCGACATTCCCTGAGCAGGGAGAACTGTCTGTGTACACTGTGGGACAGAACGCAGCAGCAGAATAAGAAGAATAATAAGGAATAATAAGGAATAAACCCCAATAAAACCCCATGAAGGACAGCATCACTCGAACAGACCTTCCTCCACAGCGCTGAACAGGAGGGTCTGACTAGTCCACTCAGCATTCTGGGATGGGAGAAAAACCTGCTCTGGTTTATTGGCATTTCTTTACACCAATCACAATTGTCTTGGGCGGGGCTAAGCGCCGGACAGAGCCACAGTGTCTCTGGTAAATGGTCTCAGGAAGGAAGTTGTTCTGGTGGAACATGTGTACGTTCAGAAGTAGTTTTAGTCGTCAACACAAAACTCTGATTGGACAGATAGTCTAGCTAGCTGTCTGGATTTACCCTGCAGAGATCTGAGGACCAGGTAACCATAGTCCTCAGATTGGACAGATAGTCTAGCTAGCTGTCTGGATTTACCCTGCAGAGATCTGAGGACCAGCAACACAAAGACAGAGGACGGGGACGGACATCCGGACGAATAGAAGGACTTCCAGCGGAATTTGCTTCGGCAACGTAGCAATCCTGGAAGTGGATCGTCGTGGATATAGACTACTGGACCTGCGCCTCAGTTTGATTGACCCACACCATGTTCCTTAAGAAGAAAAGAGGCAGCAGTTGGCAGCCATCAGTCCCCCCACTCATTGTTTAGGAGGACTGTGCTTTTTCCAGTTAAACTTCAGTAGAATGAAACGTGTAAAGTTCACACAGCAGTGGAGAGGAGCACCCTGCTGCGTGCTGGTGAACTGGGGTCATGATGATATTCTTTAACTCAGTGCTGCCAGCTCGGCCTCCAGATAAAAACACAGGGCTGTCCAAAAAAGTTTAACCAAGCTCAACTTTTGCTGCAACACAACGTCAGACACATTTAAGCACACATTCCTGGGAATACTGAGTGCCATAGTTGGCACAGGGAAAGGTTTTTCCCGTTAGTAAAGTCCGGTCTCAGTGTATTGTTAGTCGGGTCTAACTAAAGTACATTGCCAGGTTAAAGGCAGACATCCGGTGCGGGGCTCCTCCTAGTCTCACATTGCCAGAGTGCTGTGTCAACGCTTGAAGGTCTGGCTAATTCACACATACATTCTAGGATTGGAGAGGAAAAAAACACTCTGGCTTGTTAGCATTTCTTTAAAGCAATCACAAGTTGCTAAGCTCCTGATGGAAAGAAGATGTTTTTGGTAGGACATTTGCACGAGGGGAGGCGAGATTTGGTAAGGCTAATACCTTGCAAAATAAAACACTACATAAAATATTAAATGAAGTTAACTGTTGACACATTACAGTAACGTGAGCTATGTAAATTAGCAATGTATCGCCATGTGGACATCCTCCCTTGTAGGAGTGTTCGTAGCATTGAGAGATAGACAGTCATTTCCACTAACGTTAATAATTACATAAATCTAATTGGTGGTACGTCGGTGTAAATCATAGATGCGTTTACGGCTGTTGCCAGGTAATCTGCTTTTCTTTTACTTTCACTCTCTTGTTCTTCTCTTCTACTTCTTGCGTATTCACTAATTATTTTGTTTGTATGCCCACTGGGGTTTTGGAGAATACTGCAACGAATTATGCGTGCATGCTTGTAGCGCACTTGCTATCTACAGAGGCCCACTTTATACTGGAAATGCACTTCTGATGCACCAGACTAAGGAAAGGTCTGGCAATGCAAGATTATGAACCACTGTGCAGGGTTTTGGCCTGATAAACCCTCAAACTTATAAGACTGGACTCATGTTCCGGGAACAACACGGCCCTCCAACCACTCCTTGCTTTCAGTCTGAATGGCGCTGACCTGTGATAATCCTGCTATGATGACATTGGTGGGTGTGGTTTAAAATGATTGCAGCTAAGTGACAGGAACATGCATCCCCCTCCTTTCCAGACAGGAAGAGAAGGAATCAAAGCCTGATACTTGAAATAAACACAACCTGGGTACCTTCATTGGTAGGTGGTGGTATTCTATAGGAGTCATCGGCACTATTTCTTCCCATAACGAGCAGCTCAGTTACCTGTACCATGTCAATCTGATTGTAGGTAATCAAAAACAAAACGACTCCCAGCGTCCAGTGTTCACAGAATAGGACAGAGCAGCCTGCTTTGAGTCTGTGTCTATCTTCAGTAAGCATACAGGCCTTTACCATGTTTGTATCCGCAGCCTTGGGCTCAGGCTGTTTGTTTTGTGGATTAAGGCTCAAGTCAGGCCTGGGAGACTAAACCCAGCACAAACATAACATATGAATGACCTCAGCAAAGAGCCACCTTTAAAAACAAGTTCAGATCAGTCGGTTTAACCCGCACAACTTCCTGCTGAGCACCGACACTGAGCCAGCAGCTCAGCATGCTGGCCTACAGCCACACATACTGTTGATACTTTTTATTACCAGTGCTGCAAAATATATCTTTTTTTTTATTGCCATTGCAATATCAACACAACACACATTCGCGAAAGGCTGCGACATATCACAAATCAACGCTCCGAGATTCTTAGTTGAAAGGAAATATCTTTAGAAAACAGCACTTTAACATGTAACTGTCTATTTTCTTTTTTTAGTACTGTACTAAACATTTAGTTACCTGAATGCCAGGATACCTGTTGTATGTCGAACATGTTTTTGAAAAGTAATGCCACTTGTCTGCTATGTACTAATCTGTGCATTATTTATAAGAAGACATCACACTTTTATATTCAATTTAATGTTCAATTTGTTCAATAATAGAATGTTGAAAGGATTTCCTTTCATTAGTTTTAACTTTTCAACAAGCAATTTGTTTTAATTTAGCCATAGACTATATAATATGAACGGACAGAGCATGTGTGATGTCACCCATTGGTTTGTGGAGATCTGCTATGAGTTGTCGAGTTTGCCGTTACGGGAGCAACCATCCTTGTTGGGGATGTGACGATTTTAGACAAGAGGGAGGAGAGAGGGAGCAGTGAGAGAGGAGCCCTTACGCTCTACGTTACGTTACATGTCTCCCCTGCAGGAATTCAGATAGAATGCAGGTTTAGGGCACCGCATTTGTAGCACTTTGCCGAACCAGATGCTTTGTCCATTAAGATTATACAGTCTATTAGTTTAGCAGAATACTGAAGATTTATTTGTGGCAAGTAATTTATATTGTGATATTCAACATTATCGCATATTTTCCTCATATCGTGCAACCCTATTTATTAGTATTATTTATTTTATTAAAGGTCCCATGACATGGTGCTCTTTGGATGCTTTCATATAGACCTTAGTGGTCCCTAATACTGTATCTGAAGTCTCTTTATATAGACCTTAGTGGTCCCTAATACTGTATCTGAAGTCTCTTTTATATAGACCTTAGTGGTCCCCTAATACTGTATCTGAAGTCTCTTTTATATAGACCTTAGTGGTCCCTAATACTGTATCTGAAGTCTCTTTATATAGACCTTAGTGGTCCCTAATACTATATCTGAAGTCTCTTTTATATAGACCTTAGTGGTCCCCTAATACTGTATCTGAAGTCTCTTTTATATAGACCTTAGTGGTCCCTAATACTGTATCTGAAGTCTCTTTATATAGACCTTAGTGGTCCCTAATACTGTATCTGAAGTCTCTTTTATATAGACCTTAGTGGTCCCTAATACTGTATCTGAAGTCTCTTTATATAGACCTTAGTGGTCCCTAATACTGTATCTGAAGTCTCTTTATATAGACCTTAGTGGTCCCCTAATACTGTATCTGAAGTCTCTTTTATATAGACCTTAGTGGTCCCTAATACTGCTTCTGAAGTCTCTTTTATATAGACCTTAGTGGTCCCTAATACTGTTTCTGAAGTCTCTTTTATATAGACCTTAGTGATCCCCTAATATTGTATCTGAAGTCTCTTTTATATAGGCCTTATTGGTCCCTAATATTGTATCTGAAGTCTCTTTATATAGACCTTAGTGGTCCCTAATACTGTTTCTGAAGTCTCTTTTATATAGACCTTAGTGGTCCCCTAATACTGTTTCTGAAGTCTCTTTTATATAGACCTTAGTGATCCCCTAATATTGTATCTGAAGTCTCTTTTATATAGGCCTTATTGGTCCCTAATACTGTATCTGAAGTCTCTTTATATAGACCTTAGTGGTCCCTAATACTGTATCTGAAGTCTCTTTTATATAGGCCTTATTGGTCCCTAATACTGTATCTGAAGTCTCTTTATATAGACCTTAGTGGTCCCTAATACTGTATCTGAAGTCTCTTTTATATTCAATTCAATTCAATTTTATTTATAGTATCAATTCATAACAAGAGTTATCTCAGGACACTTTACAGATAGAGTAGGTCTAGACCAGATAGAGTAGGTCTAGACCACACTCCAGAATTTACAAGGACCCAACAGTTCAAGTAGTTTCCTCCAGAGCAAGCAACAGTGCGACAGTGGCGAGGAAAAACTTCCTTTTAGGCAGAAACCTGGGACAGACCCAGGCTCTTGGTGGGCGGTGTCTGACGACCGGTTGGGGTTAGAATGAAGAGTGGCAATAACAGCCACAGAAAAGATAACAGTTTGTAGTAGTTCTTTGTAGTAGTTCATGGCATAGCAGGGAATTGTGCGGCATTACAAGGCACAGCAGGACGTAGCAGGATGAACACGGCATCGCAGGACGTGTAGCGGGAGCATGGCTACAGCTGCTACCATGATGTTGGAGCCTCCCTGATCCGAGGGAACATGCTGGGGGGAAAAGAACATAAGGACTCCGGGGAATGACTCCCCAGAGCTAGGTTAGTAACAAGCATTTCTGGGACATAGATGCACACAGATGGAAAGATAGAAAGATAAAAAGATAGAGGAGAGAGGAGCTCAGTGTGTCAAAGGAAGTCCCCCAGCAGTCTAAAACTATTACAGCATAACTGGGAGAGCATGACTAACTAGGAGAGACAGGGTAAAGAGAGCTGCCGGATCGGGCTAGAACTCTCCCCTATAAGTCTAATTTTATATAGACCTTAGTGGTCCCCTAATACTGTACCTGAAGTCTCTTGGTGCAGAATTCCAGCCACTAGAGCCAGTCCCACAATGAGCTTTTCTTAATTTGTGCCATTTCTGAGTCTGTAGCTTTTGAGGAGTGGGAGGCTGGGGGTGTGGCCTTGACCAACTGCCACTTTGCTCGTTTGAAAGCCATGATGTCGCTCTGTCATGGGGGCAAATTCTCTGGTTGGGCAGATCAGAGAAAGGGGAGGTAATTTTTGCTCCTTATGAGGTCATAAGGAGCAAGATTCCAGATGGGCCCATCTGAGCTTTAATTTTCTCAAAGGCAGAGCAGGATACACAGGGCTCGGTTACACCATCACCATTTCTAGCCACTGGGAAGGCTGGGGGAACTCATGTTGATGTTAAAAAACCTCATAAAGTGACATTTTCATGCCATGGGACCTTTAAGATTTTTCTTTTTTTCACATTATGAGGCTAAATGTAATCCCCTTAAGGCCGGGCGCTGATCCTATATTCTGATGTCTTATATTTAGTACACATCATGTCCACTTCTCTAGTGTTATCTTTTAGTGTCACATGCTTTATAATAATATCAAGAGCATTCACTGGTCATTGACACATTGCTCTTAAGTTTTCTGAAAAGAGGTGACTTGGACTGTGAGTGCACAGTGCATGGTTTTTGTACTGGGACAGCAGAGGAGCCTATGATGGGAGTCAGATTCTGCAAAGAGCCTCGGGAAAGTTTGAGCTACAGGAAGTCAGACTTCAGCATCAGACTTTACAATCCACCCACTGTGTCTCTGAGCAGGGCCAACATTGATTCATTTGTGGACCGACTGTTGTAGTCTGCTGAGACAACTGGTGGATTCTGGTCCTCAGGTGACAAGTACCAACAAACTGTGTTTACTAATGTCTGTCTCTGAAGTAAAGGCTGGACTACAGGAGAGCTGTCTGGAGCAGGTTGTGAACAATGTTTTCTGTCAGAGATGGTGAGTCCCTTTGGATGGGAGGGGGCTTTGGGCTTTTTTACTTTTTAAAACTTTAACATGCACAAAAAAGATATATAACACAATGAAGGAAAGCAAAAAGCCCAAAAACGTAATATGAGCACTTTAAGGGTTGATAGGTTTGTGGTAGATGCTGACTCCTTGGGACTTAACGGCTCTGGCTAGATGTTTAGCTGTTGCCAATAATTAACATTTATTTATTATATAATAGCTATCTATTCAACATTTCCCTTTATTAAGTTTCTGGAGTAAATGCAGAGCTGGCCAACGCTTCCACAGTCCTGCTTGTACAGTAATGAATTTTCCATGACATAATGTTTTAAAGTACTCATGAGATATTGGGAGTAAAAGAGAAAAAAAAGCATAATAGATGTAAGAGATTTCCAGGAATGAGTGATCCACACAGTGATATCCAGTCAACAAGTGTGTGTGTGTGTGTGTGTGTGTGTGTGTGTGTGTGTGTGTGTGTGTGTGTGTGTGTGTGTGTGTGTGTGTGTGCGCACGCACAGAGTGAGAGGCAGAGTAGACAAGTTGCAGAAATGGATGTTTAAAACAATGTATGACAAATATAAAAGCAGCACGTTGATTCCACTGAGGGCTGACTGCATAATAATTACTATGACTCTTGGTAGTGTTTAATAGACCGTAGAGCTTTTGGTACAACGTAGGATACTTGTGGAAATGTACTTTTTAGTCTCACAGTACTGACTAGCCATGGGCCATGGTTACCAGTTTCAGGTTTGAGAAAGTCACAGTTTTAAAACCACTAAAAACATCCTGTCATACATTCCAGTGGTCTGAGCTGTTTTTTTATGAAAAAGTTGTTGTTTTTTAGACAGACATTTCAAAATAATACATTTAAAGGAAAAGGATGTTTTTCCTCGCCACTGTCACACCAAATGCCTACTTCTTCTGTAAAGTGTCCTTTTAATTTCTCCTGACACCATAAATACAATTGAATTAAATTGAATACTGCAGTACGATGAACTGGGATGAATGTTATACCGTCAGCATCTCATACCGGCCCATGCCTAGTACTGAGCAAAGAAAATACAAGTGTTATCTCCTCAACTAAGGCCTGATCTATAGCATGTGTAGTTTTTATTTTGTGCACTTTGTATCTCTAATAATCAGAGTATCAGAGTCTGAAAGATAGTAGGTTTTTGTTTGCCAATTCATTTTGTTACAGAATCCAATAATAAATTCATACATTTTCTAACAAACCCTTTTGATAGGGATCACTGAAATGTTGTTATTAAAGCTGAAACCAACATATGTTCTACTGAGCAGGATATTTCATTTAAAAAATGTTATTTGGAGCTTTCTGGTGGACCGAGCCTGGGCTACCACCAGAAAGGAGTGGGCCACTGTCCATTTGGTGGAAAAACTACATAAGGGGGACTTTAAACATACTGTTCTTGTTCCTTATCAGCCGCCATACTATCATGAGAATGACACAGTTGGGCCCTTGGCGTGTCTAGAGTGAGTTCATTTCCTAACAAAGTGTTTTTTGTGTGTGGGCTTTCCTCTGCTCAGCAACCACGGCTAGCTCCGACCCAGAGCTCCCCACAAGCAGCCAGTCCAGACGCTGTCACTTCATCGTTCTTCTTCAAGTTTTGTTGTTGGTGGTGGCTGGTCCAAAAAGAAGCCTAGCTGGAGATAGTAAACGTTGGCCAAAGTCAAATGAACGTGCCCCAGGATGCTGTACCCAGCCAGCCCTGAGCCAGCTAGTTAAAGGCTTAGCCCCGCCCACTACCAGACAGCCAAAAATTCAGAAGTGATTACTAATATAAATGCTGAAAGCACACTGCTCACTAGGGCTGGGTACTGAATTCAATGCTTTTTAGGGACTGATCGATTTGACTCTAAAGTATTGAGAATCGAAAGATCCAATAACAATAACAAATTTCAATACTTTAGGACTAAATCTCATCAACTTCAGTGAGCCAATCAGCATGCAGGATGCTTCTACCAAGATCTAATAATGCCTGTGATTGGCTGTCTAACGTTACACGTGTAAAGAAATGCAGGAAAAACTCTACGTTACACAGAGACGGGGCTCACGTAATCCGAGCTGGAACGTAAATGAAAAGATTTGGGCCGTAATGCGTAAAGTTGTCATTTAATTTTGTTAAAATGGATTTTATTAAACTGGTATTGAAAAAAGTCTCAGTAACCAGTACCAAAGTCATAGTATTGGTATCTGTACCGGTACCCAGCCCCACTGCTCACTCTAACAATGCACCAATTTATCTGTAATAAGCTTAAATACATACTGTACATACATATAATATCTTAGCTCTGGTCAATATATCAGTCAGGCTTACAGTACCTAGCTATTGTGGGAGCTACTTCCTAGGTTCAATAAAGTGACTTAGTTTTTAGTTTTCCTTCTGTTCTCTCTGTTTAAAACAAGTTATTTAAAGCATAATTTGTTTTGCTTTTCAGGTCGCGTGAAAAAGGTTTCTGCCAGCCATACCGAGGCATTGCCTGTGCTCGCTTCATTGGCAACCAGAGCATTTATGTGGAGTCCCTGCAGATGCAGGGGGAGAGTGAGAACCGCATCACAGGTAAGACAACCACCTGACTCTCTGAGTTACTAACACACAGCTGGGTAGAATTGAAACTACTAGAGATATCTGAGATTACAGTTACAGTCTGTTTCCTTCCTCCCAGCCGCCCTGACTATGATTGGCACCTCCACCCACCTATCGGACCAGTGCTCCAGGTTTGCCATCCCGTCCTTCTGCTACTACGTCTTCCCACTGTGTGATGAGGGCTCTCGGGCCCCGCGGCAGCGCCAGCTCTGTCGGGATGAGTGCGAGGCCCTGGAGAACGACCTGTGCCACACCGAGTACACCATTGCCCGGTCCAACCCCATGATCCTCATGCAGCTGGAACTCCCCAGCTGCCACCTGCTGCCGCGGTCGGGCACCGCCGACGCTGCTTCCTGTATGAGGATAGGAGTGCCAGCAGAAAAACTGGGTCCATGTAGGTGGATGCTATGGCATGCACACACACATTTTTACAACGCTTCGATACTTAGTGAGGCTGGTCAGAAACACAAGTTATTTATCCATTTAATGAAATTCTTTACATAGGCTTTTTATCCACACTGAGTCCCTGTCTGCCCCACAGATTCCCCCTCGGACCACAGCTGCTACAATGGAAGCGGGGAAAACTACAGGGGCACAGTGAGCATCACTGCGTCGGGCCATCACTGCCAGCCGTGGAGCGCTCAGTACCCTCACAGCCACCACCTGTCCCAGGAGTACCCCGAGCTCTGGGGAAGTAACAACTTCTGCCGTAACCCGGGGGGGCAGATGCAGGCACCCTGGTGTTTCACCCTGGACCCTCAGGTCAGGGTGGACCTGTGTGACATCCAGCCCTGCAGTAAGTACCACCATGCTATAATTATACTTTTAATAGTTACTTGGACTGTTAAAGTGGCTATATGTAACTTTCTGTTGGTGTAGATTCTAGCGCCCCCTTTGGACTAAAGCTGCTGTCCTAAAGCGCTTTGCTTTACGCTGCTGTGTTGCCCACTGTAGATTACTGAGTTAGTGTTACCCTGAGGTCATGTAGTCACGATGACAGAAAATCATTTATTTACAATAAGAGAATACGTTATAGATGCATTGTTGCATTTCCAGTGTAGCATACGGTAATACTTAGATAAACCTGGTATCTCTGTCACTGCGTCACGAGCCAGAGCATGAAGAGGTTGTTGTAGCAACCAACATAATAATAACTTCATACAGCGCATTTCATGAAACCCACGGACGCTTGAGATACAGTATTAGGGACCACTAAGGTCTATATAAAGATACTTCAGATACAGTATTAGGGGACCACTAAGGTCTATATAAAGAGACTTCAGATACAGTATTAGGGACCACTAAGGTCTATATAAAGAGACTTCAGATACAGTATTAGGGACCACTAAGGTCTATATAAAGATACTTCAGATACAGTATTAGGGACCACTAAGGTCTATATAAAAGAGACTTCAGATACAGTATTAGGGGACCACTAAGGTCTATATAAAAGAGACTTCAGATACAGTATTAGGGGACCACTAAGGTCTATATAAAAGAGACTTCAGATACAGTATTAGGGACCACTAAGGTCTATATAAAGAGACTTCAGATACAGTATTAGGGACCACTAAGGTCTATATAAAGATACTTCAGATACAGTATTAGGGGACCACTAAGGTCTATATAAAGAGACTTCAGATACAGTATTAGGGGACCACTAAGGTCTATATAAAAGAGATTTCAGATACAGTATTAGGGACCACTAAGGTCTATATAAAAGAGATTTCAGATACAGTATTAAGGACCACTAAGGTCTATATAAAGAGACTTCAGATACAGTATTAGGGGACCACTAAGGTCTATATAAAGAGACTTCAGATACAGTATTAGGGGACCACTAAGGTCTATATAAAAGAGACTTCAGATACAGTATTAGGGGACCACTAAGGTCTATATAAAGAGACTTCAGATACAGTATTAGGGGACTACTAAGGTCTATATAAAGAGACTTCAGATACAGTATTAGGGACCACTAAGGTCTATATAAAAGAGACTTCAGATACAGTATTAGGGGACCACTAAGGTCTAAATAAAAGCATCCAAAGAGCACCATGTTATGAGATCTTTAAATAAAAACCACTCACTCACACACTCTCTGTTAGTCTCTTTTGCTCTTACAGGTCATTTATGATCGGAACGCCAGAGCAGGGGAAATGAGAGGGGGGAACACCAGAGAGGGGGAATGAGAGGGGGGTGACGTAGCAGAAGATATTCCCTTGTAAACCAAAACATAGCGGTGGAGATGCAGTCTTAATTTTAGGCATTCATCAAAATTCTATGTACCTCAAAATGTGGTCAGACACTCTGATGAAGTGGTGTCACACGGGAAATCGATGGTAATTCAGCAGCATTTTCCAGCATCATGTAGAAAGCTGAAGGGTAAATCTAGAAGGTGGTGCATTTTGATTGGTCAGATTACATTAACAAGGTATTTTAAGTCCTCAGCTGGCATGTTGTGTGAGCCAAAGTACCACATTACCAATATCATAAATTATATTTTGTCAACATGTATGGACTTAAGGGCCAATCACACCAGCAAGGGTCGCTGGAAACACGTTGCCAGCAGCGCCGTTGCTATCCTATTGGACGCCACTCTTAACACTCCCTTCTGTCTTGCGCGTCGTGTTAAATATTATCGATTTTCCTGCAGAAGTTGCGGAGTCACACCGCTTGTCAATGTCACACTGGCCCAGGCAGCCAATCAAATCAAGCAAGAAGCAGGCTTTACTACTTAATCTTTCTTCCTCAAGAAGTAGAACCACTTCCTTTATGTTTTAAGACTAATATTAGTGGTGTTTAGTTTGTCTTTGCGTGATCGGCCCCTAACACAGTTGATACATTGCTTATGAGAACAACAGATGGTGCTGCCTCTCCTGGAACAGTGTAAGTATTTTTTTCTGTCATTCTCAATGAATGAATGTGTGAAAGACTAGTTAAACATCTTCTTTGTCATGATTAAACTACCAAGATCCTTTCTGCTGTTCTGAGGGACTGTTGGTAGCTGTATGCGGTCTGCAGTTCCAGGCAGCACAGGGACTGATCTGTCAGCACAGGATTTGTAACAGAACGCTGCAGTGTAATGAAGAAAGCCATCCACAAGATCTTTAGCTGTCCAGGAGTCCTTGAGGATGATCATGTGCTGTAGAAGCCATTGGCTCTACAGTCTTCACATGTTCCTGTTGTTGATATGTGTATATATACAGTTCTTCTGTCAGGTGGACCACAGGGCCCAATCAAAGTGAAGACAGGGTTATTACGAGCCACTGCTGAAAAATGCCCTGGGACATTTTGAAGGTTAACAGGAACTCAGCTTCTGGAAATCGTAAAACTTTCCCCTCTCTTGGCCTGTCTTATCCCAGTCCCTCCTCTGCTCTGCCAAAGTACTTAGATCCACTGGTTGGAAGCAGGTGGCTTTGAGTTAATGAAGTCACAAAGGGGTCCACCTAACATATAAACTGTGGTTTTATTTCTTCCTGAAAACCATGCCTTATTCAAGGCAGTTCCGGGCATGTTCTATTTCTGTCTATCCGTGCACCATTTCTAATTACTGCAACTGTCTACGGTGTAGTTATTTAAAGTGGCGGGCAAAAAAGAAGTTCAAAGAAGCGTGAGAGGAAGCACACGTGCAGCTGCTGGTGCAATAATCGGTCTAGTTCAGTTAGAAAGCTGCTAGAGTTTGTATTTCTGAGATGGAAAATATTCAAGGCTCAGGTTCTGGAGGACCAGGCGTGGCGTCCCTGCTTTAGTGTACACTATATCGCCACTGGTTGCCATGGGATTTCTTCTCATCTTAACAGTCAGCCAGATGCTTCAAAGGTCCCATGGCATGTTCATTTTCAGGTTGATACTTGTGTTTTTGGTTTCTGCTAGAACAGGTTTACATGCTTTAATGTTCGAAAAACATATTGCTCATACTGTCTGTGAATATTCCTATATTCTATTTCCCCTCTGTTTAAAACACTCTGTTTTACGCCTGTCTCTATAAGACCCTCTCCTAAAAAAGCCCAGTCTGCTCTGATTGGTCAGTGTTTCTGGGTCTCCAGCATCTGAACTTTCAGAGTCTCTGCACCGTCATTGCAGCCGGGGAATGACTGCAACTGCACTGTAGCAGCACTTTCTACCTATGTATAGTAGGTAGAACACGGAACAACAGAGTTTTTACTCCTATTGCTCTTGAACAGGGGTACTCGAAATACCACATATTATGTATTCATCTACTGTCTCACCCTCCCCAGAGCCTCCAGAGAACCCTAGGAAGGAGATCCTGTTCATTCTAATCCCTGCGATCGCCATCCCGTTGGTCATCGCGTGCCTCTTCTTTCTGGTTTGCATGTGTCGCAATAAGCAAAAGGAATCGTCGGACACGCCGCTCCGCTGCCAGCTCAGCAGCTCGCCTAGCCCGGACATGGAGCTGTCCCTGCTCAGTCAGCAGAAACAGCAGGTAACACACACACACACACACACACACACACACACAGACACAAGACAGAGTATGATTGGTCACTTCATCACATTCTGTATGGCCGCGTTCACACCAACATTAGCACTGCATTAGACAACACAGCCCCCTCATTCATTTTAACGCAAAATAAATCATTAAGCCCAAAGTTATTGAGGATTTTGCACCGTGATAAAGTGTAAGGGTAATAATAAGGTAGAAGATAGGGCTTCAATATCAGCTTGTTCTGCATTGTGAGCGGTGCATAGTGTTACCAAACTAATGTTTACATAAAGCCCACGCTGAACCCTTTGACTTTATTGGTCACTCAGGGTGTATTACTCTGGAACACCAACGAGGTGATTCTTCTGTTTACCATGTCACACTTCCTTTCTCCATAAGGATTTAGATTATCAGCCATAAAGTCTAGACCATCAGAGGTAGACCGATTACGAGCTGTGAGTTTGGGAAACAAAAGTTTTAAAAGTTTTAAAAAAACTTTCATAAAAGTCTTTATGAAATCAACATTGTTTTAAGAAAAACAAAGTTATTCGCGATCTTATGGAGCAAAACTACAGGATAGTTTTGTGGGTAGCCACAATCCTAAGCAACATCTCTGATTGGTCCAACTCACTGTTACCATAGAAACATCTAGAGCTAGCTCCTACCACTGAAGTCTCTGACAGTCTCTACACGGTCTCGTTCTGATCCGGACCACGTCGGAGTCGTAGGCGACTTCAGGCAGGTTGCAGAGAGACTGGGTCCATCAGGATCTATCAGGCTCCACCATTGTAAAAAGCTATCCATAAAAGCTGTGAGATTTTATATTGTTAGTGTGAGAAGCAGAGTTTCTTATAGTTTTATAAACCACTGTGCTGTGTGTTGGTGTCGGAGAAACCTTAAAACCCATGGATCTATTACTCAAACTCCAATTCATCATCTCATCGGTACCCGAAGCAGCACACCCCACCAACGCAGTGCTGTAGTCATTTTTTAATGCAGTGTTGGTTTATGGTCTGAGTAATGAAAAACAAAGCAACCTCCGTACAGCTGGAGCATTCCACAGTAATACATTAGGTTTTATTGGTGGCCATACACTTTGATGACATGTCATTGTATTTATTGCTTTGTGACTGCAGGCCAAGCTGCGGGAGATTAACATGTCAGCAGTCCGCTTTATGGAGGAGCTTGGCGAGGATCGCTTTGGCAAGGTTTACAAGGGCCACATGTACGGCACGGCCCCTGGCGAGCAGACCCAAGTGGTGGCCATCAGAACATTAAAGGACAAAGTAGATGCCACTCTCTGTGAGGAATTCCGCCACGAAGCCATGCTCCACGTTCACATCCAACACCAAAATGTAGTCTCTCTGCTGGGTGTGGTCACTAAAGAGCAGCCAATGAGCATGATATTCACCTACTCCGGCCTGGGAGACCTGCACGAGTACCTGGTGATGCGCTCCCCTAACTCGGACGTTGGCAGCTCAGATGATGGCAAGACAGTCAAATCCACACTGGAGCAGGCTGATTTCCTTCATCTTATCACCCAGATTGCTGCCGGAATGGAGTACCTTTCCAGCCAGCAAGTAGTCCATAAAGACCTCGCTGCCCGAAACATTCTGGTCTTTGACAAACTTAGCATCAAGATCCTGGATCTGGGCCTGTTCCGAGACGTCTACTCTGCTGATTACTACAACCTCATGGGCACAAGCCCTTTCCCCATTCGTTGGATGTCCCCAGAAGCTATTATGTATGGCAAGTTCTCCACCGACTCGGACATCTGGTCTTACGGGGTCTTGCTGTGGGAGACTTTCAGCTACGGTCTGCAGCCGTACTGTGGCTACTCCAACCAGGACGTGATCGAGATGGTCCGCACCCACCAGCTCCTGCCGTGTCCAGATGACTGCCCATCCTGGATCTACACCCTCATGCTGGAGTGTTGGAGTGAGTTCCAAGCAAGAAGGCCTCGCTTCAAGGACATCCACACACGCCTGCGCTCCTGGGAGAGCCTGTCCAACTATACCAGCTCTGCTCAGACATCTGGCACCAGCAACACCACCCAGACCAGCTCTCTGAGCACCAGTCCGGTTAGCAACATCAGCATGAGCACAGCCAACGCGTCGCGCTACACCAGCCCTAAAAAGAGCCTCCCATTCCATCAGCCCCAGTTCCTGCCTGTGAAGGGTCCAATGCATCGGCAGATGGTGCCACAGCAGCTCTACATCCCCGTCAATGGGTACCACCCCATGCCAGCGTACCAATACCTGCAGAACTTTTACCCCATGCAGATCCCCATGCCCATGCCCCACCAACAGATGCCCCACCCGCCACAGATAGTTAGCAAAGCCGGTTCTCACCATAGTGGCAGTGGATCCACGTCTACAGGCTATGTCACCACTGCCCCCTCCAACACGTCTGTCACGGAGCGAGCAGCTTTACTAAACGAGGACTCCAAGACCAATGATGAGGACTTGGCTGACGGGGAGTCCCAGCAAGAGCTGGACCACAACAAGGACTTGATAGTGCCTGAAACAGAGTTGCTGGGTGACAGTGACCCCCCACAGACTGACGAACTGGGGAGGCACTTGTCAGACACATAAGTGCAGCTGTTTGCAGTAGAGCCCAAATATTCTGTGAGCTGTGCTTGCCAAAAATTCAATAAGCAGCATAAACTGACGGAACAGTTTTGTGGAACGGTGACCAAATGTTTTTTACGAGTTTCTTAAATAGTACTGACGCGGTTTGAATGTCAAGTATGTCTCATGTTTGGACCTCTCAAACTCCTGTGTCAACGACTCTGCAGTCCTCTACACACCTTGTTTTCATGTTGCCATTCAGAGGAATTTATGCTCTTGCTGTTGCTGTGCAACACAAAACCTTTTCTTAACCACAACTACTTTAGAGGATTCCTTGCCTTGATGGGCACACACACACACACACACACACACACCCCTCTATGCAGGCACCTCAACCTGCCAGAAGGACTTGCTAGCTCAGCAAAAAGTCAGATGATCCCTCACCAGCTTCCCACCCACTTACTATGCCAACCAAGCCAGAGGTATTGCTACCAGAACCCAGAACTTTTGATAGGCCAGCTGAAGACAGGAAAGAGGGGAATGGGGGTGACATGCAGCAAAGGACCACAGCTCACACTCAAACCCTGGCTGTTGGGGTAAGGACTGAGCCTCTGAGCTCCCAGGGTGCTCCCTGTGACTTTTTTGTAGTGGTGGCATTTTGCTCGTGTGCAACTTGTGCACCCCATGTGACAATATTTGTTTTTTTATTTTTGCCATTATTATTCTATGGTTTGTGAAAGCCATAATCATAGATTAATAGAATGTATGATGAATTGAAATCCTATAGGTCTATGGGTAACTTTTTTAATAATTATACTCACTGAGATGTATTTTGGAACTTACCTCCATCAAACAAAACAAAGAATTTTTTCACCAATAACCATAACCAACATTGAAAATTGAACATTTTATTTGTTTCTAGTTTTTCTTTATTGGTGACGATTCCTATAGCCTGGTGTTAATACAATCTTCTCTTCACCACATGTTTGCTTAGTTGAAGTGTTTAAGTGTTTTGCCTACAATATAATGTGTACATCCAGCTATGGAGTATCCAATAAAGTCATATGAATAAAATGGTGTTTTTCCCCTCGGTAAGAGAAGGAAGTAATGTCCTATCACTTGATAATATTTTGTCATCATCTGTCATTCCATGTGCAGAGAGTCTAATATATGGTACACTGCGCAGTCCAGTTACATTAGGCCTAAACATATGCTTTGTAATGAAGAAAAACATGTATCGCTGATACTAATAAAATAATCTGAAAGATCACATACTGTACCTTTTCCTATGGGTTCACATTCACCAATGCTTTATATATCGTTAGGATTATGTTTCTCTTTAATTAAACAACAGGTAAGCATATGAATGTTGGTCCCTGTAAAACGGGACTAAAAACGAGACTCAGGATCCTGCTGAAAGTTTGAAAGTTTGGTCCTATTTTAACGATCTGAACACACGGTGAGGTTTTTGTTGGTCAATTGCGCGATCACTTCCCGCTGCCTCAAGATAGCAATATGCCCAGAATGCACCTGAACACACCTCCCTGTAAGACCAGCACGCCCAGAATGCACCTGAACACACCTCCCTGTAAGACCAGCATGCCCAGAATGCACCTGAACACACCTCCCTGTAAGACCAGCACGCCCAGAATGCACCTGAACACACCTCCCTGTAAGACCAGCATGCCCAGAATGCACCTGAACACACCTCCCTGTAAGACCAGCACGCCCAGAATGCACCTGAACACACCTCCCTGTAAGACCAGCACACCCATGGGCGCAGGACGGGAAATTAACAACTGCGTCGGTCTTAAACTAGCAAAGACACTTGCGTCGGGCTTTGCGGCCCCGGGTGCCAGATTGGTGTCTAAAAACAGCAGCGTAACTCTTCTTCCTGTTTCCTGGGTTGATGATGCGTTGGATGAGACTGAAGTAGGGCTGGGTATCGTAATATTTTTGAAAAACACCTTAATGCCTCGGTGGCGATCTCTGGGGATTTTCATTACGTGAGTCTTGCCAACACCCTGAAATACTTCACACAGCTTGTTATCTTCCCAGGCAAAGGATCCTGCTTATCCGGGGCGGGGTCTCGGCCGCAGCAGCTCCCCAAACGTCCCTTTCCTGAGCCATATTAACCAGCTCTGACTGGGGGGTCCATAGGCGTTCCCAGGCCAGGGTAGAGATATTATCTTTCCCCCTAGTCCGGGGTCTTCCCCAAGGCCCCCTTATCAGATGTCTCAACCACCTCAGCTGGATCCTTTCAACGCCTAAGGCTGAGCAATAAATCCATATTATATCGACAGTGATATATGAGACTAGATTTTGTCTTCAGTTTTGGATATTGTAATATTGTGACATGACACAAGTCTTTCCTGGCTACATTACAGTAAAGTGATGTCATTTTCTGATCTTACCAGACTTCTAGCTGTTCTAATATCTGCCTTTACCCACTCAGTCGTTGTATCCGCATTCCTGATGATTATTTACTAACTTTCATCGTGTTAATATTTTGTGAAAGCTCCAAAAGTCAACCCTACAATATCAACATTGATGTATTAGGTTAAAAAATATCGTGATATTTGATTTTCTCCATATCCCCCAGCTCTAAGTCAGCCATCACTACTTTCTACTTCTACTCCTCTACATGTAAGAAGAACATTTTGCACTGGTTATTCCAGTACATTTATTATAACTTTTTACATAGAGAAGAACATATGATCATATGATGAGCGTGAATGATATAATGAAGTACTACACTACTAACATACCCAAGAGTATGCAAAGTAGCTACAATTGGCTCCACACCGCTAAACTACGTTACAATGCTGCTACATGGATCTGTTAGGGATAAGAAACATAATATTCTGTAATAATAACACTTTGGGTGCCCAGATAGCTCAGTCGGTAGAGCGGGCGCCATATATAGAGGTTTATACCTCGATAAAGCACCCTAACCCTTTTAATTATGAAGGGAACAATCAAATGTTATAATAACCTTAACCCTTTGTGTTGTCTTTCCGTCAACTATGAACTTGTTCATAAAAATGAACACAAATGAACACAAATGAAATACCACCATTCTCACTAGTATTACAGGTATTGTTGGACTTCATGGTAAGTAAATCTCATCAGATCAGAGGATGATGACTGGTATATGTCAGTATTGACAGGGTTAGGGTTAGTTAGCTAGAGGCTCATTTTCATCTCTGTTGTCTTTGGGTAATTTGGTTGATGGGAACCAAAAATGTCTGATATGGAAATTTGGATTACGTTACATGACATCACATGTCATTTAGCTGATGCTTTTATCCAAAGTGACTTACAATTGCTCTACATGTCAGAGGTCACACTCTGGAGCAACTAAAGGGTTAAGTGTCTTGTTCACGGGCACATTGGTTGATGTATCACAGTGGGAATCAAATCTGGATCTCCCACACCAAAGAAATGCGTCTTATCCACCGCGCCATCACCACCCCTCCCCCCCGTTGATACCGAGTCAAATTTGACCCGAAGAGGTCCCATGACATGGTGCTCGTTGGATGCTTTTATATAACCTCAGGCCTAAAGGCCTTTCCCAAATCTCGTTTCTGTCTCCCCCACTTTAAAATTCCTTTGCTATTAATTAAGATTACCACAAGGGGAAATTACAATTTACTTTGTTATTACACACATTACAGACAGGTCTGAAATTACACACACATGCTCAGGTCCTATACATGCACTAAATGGAGAGAAGTCAGAGTGGGGGGGGGGGGCTGCCCATGGAAAGGCGCCCGAGCAGTTGAACTGGCACCTCTCCAGCTACCCGTCCACCATCATAGTTTGGTCTGTATGGGGACTTGGGGTTCCCAACCCAACTCCCTACTGACTAAGCTACTGCCATAAGTCTCAGTGATCAGCCCCTGTCTGAATGATAAACAAATTGTATTGTAACAATTTCTTCTGGAAGAATTAGTCATTATGATACACTTTTTTTTTTAAGTAATCTGACTGGTAGGGGTGTAGAACGTAGTGGTAGACTAAGACCTCCTGTGGTAGTCTGACTGGTAGGGTGATGGAGCGTGGTGGTAGACTAAGACCTCCTGTGGTAGTCTGACTGGTAGGGTGATGGAGCGTGGTGGTAGACTAAGACCTCCTGTGGTAGTCTGACTGGTAGGGTGATGGAGCGTGGTGGTAGACTAAGACCTCCTGTGGTAGTCTGACTGGTAGGGTGATGGAGCGTAGTGGTAGACTAAGACCTCCTGTGGTAGTCTGACTGGTAGGGTGATGGAGCGTAGTGGTAGACTAAGACCTCCTGTGGTAGTCTGACTGGTAGGGTGATGGAGCGTGGTGGTAGACTAAGACCTCCTGTGGTAGTCTGACTGGTAGGGTGATGGAGCGTAGTAGTAGACTAAGACCTCCTGTGGTAGTCTGACTGGTAGGGTGATGGAGCGTGGTGGTAGACTAAGACCTCCTGTGGTAGTCTGACTGGTAGGGTGATGGAGCGTAGTGGTAGACTAAGACCTCCTGTGGTAGTCTGACTGGTAGGGTGATGGAGCGTGGTGGTAGACTAAGACCTCCTGTGGTAGTCTGACTGGTAGGGTGATGGAGCGTGGTGGTAGACTAAGACCTCCTGTGGTAGTCTGACTGGTAGGGTGATGGAGCGTGGTGGTAGACTAAGACCTCCTGTGGTAGTCTGACTGGTAGGGTGATGGAGCGTGGTGGTAGACTAAGACCTCCTGTGGTAGTCTGACTGGTAGGGTGATGGAGCGTGGTGGTAGACTAAGACCTCCTGTGGTAGTCTGACTGGTAGGGTGATGGAGCGTGGTGGTAGACTAAGACCTCCTGTGGTAGTCTGACTGGTAGGGTGATGGAGCGTGGTGGTAGACTAAGACCTCCTGAGACACAAACTAAGCGGTATTCTCTCTTATGTATAGTATTATGTTGTAGTGTATTTGTTGTATTTATTCTCTAGTTTGTATGGGTATGATGGCATGTGTGAGCACTGTAATTTCCATTTTTATGGATGAAATAAACTTGACTTGACTTAATCATTTCCCTAAATGTGTGTAGAAATGCAGGCAATGGGATTCTAACCCAAACTGTCAAACCAAAGTTGCCTCTGGCGTTGGGAATACACACAGCGAAACAATGGCTGGCCTAACATTAAAAACAGCCATGTGACCTCTCCAGGAACAGAGCAGAGACTCTGGTATGCAGCAGCCATCTTAACTCTGAACCTCCAGGTACAAGCCATGGATGGAGAATCAGACCCAGTGTACCCGGCTGTCCAACAGGGCCCCCTAGGGGCCCCGGGGCAGAATGAGAATCACAAAACCACAAGGACACTTACGTGGAATTTGCCTTGGTGAACAGCCAATGCAAATGGAGCGATGCCACACAGAGCCCCACACACCACACACACACACACACACACACACACACTTGTATTATCCTCAGTATTAAAACTGTTGCATAGTATAGAACAGAGTATGTAAGTGAAAACATTTTCACACAATTTATGCATTTTGTTACTTTTATATATAATTATTTTATTTATGTTAGAGAAAAGAATATAGGCCAGACCTACAGCGGATAACTTCTAATATAACATTACATATACAATTAGGCCTTCATAAAGAGATCTCCTTACCTGGCTGGATACTCACTGACACTAACACGGGCTGTTCAGGTGTTACACCAAAATCTGTAACTGTAGCGCCGTCTACCTGCCGGAAAGCATTTTGTGATTTTTGTGGGCAGAAGCATTAATAAAAACTATCAAAAGAGCGTCCTTATCACTGTTAGTCTGGTTTGCTGTTCCAGATCATTTCTGATCATCAGATGGAACATTACACAGTTTCACAAACACAAAAAAAGAGGTGCTTTAGTTATGGTATCTTGCTGAGTATTGGAATTCCTACTGCCTTTTAACTTTACTCAAATATGACTTATTATTTAACATTTTGGCTGGTACAGCACCATTTAGCTTTGAGCTGACGCACCTTTATTGAGAAAATACATCCAAACATGCAACATTTCAGACACATACTCAACATAGCGAACCACAAAAAACAATAATATGACTAAATAAACAGAAAATAATGCCAATAACAAAGAATATGTAGGAGGGGATGATTAAATGATATAAAATTACAATAAGAGACAAAATGAATATACATTGTTGTTCTAAAAGTTAACCATTGTGTCTATAAGTTTGAGAGACGTAATATATTCTTTAAATATACATGAAAATGGCAGTGCAATTGGGTGGTAACGTTTATTGTTTTGCATTAAACACATTACACATTACATTACATAAAATCCAATAAGTTGACTGTTAATTCAACTTTCAAATTATCAGGTTTAATAAAAAAGAAGAAGATATTTTTACATTCAATTTTAGTATTTTAAATGGTTTTACACTACAATGCATAATTGAATGTATATAATTGTAATTTGTGGTATAGATTCTGGCTCATCATTGCAAAAACTGCATTTGTTCTGCATGTGTTGTTTTGTGTGCATTGACACACCTTTTTATTTGTTTATTTGTTATTGATGCTTAAAGATACAAATACACAAAATATCACATATTGTCATGGTTTGAAAAAACGTGTCCATAAAAAAAAAAAAATGCATACAACAACAAAAAATAAACAAAGAGGAAAAGTGTTGAGGATTTCCAGACTGTGTAGAGGAGACACAGTAGCCCATCATTTTTTTGGGTTATTTTTAATTATATGAAGTGATTTAAGAAGCAAATCTATTTCTAAGTTGAATACCTGGAGGGAAGGCTGGAGACCTGACGCACCTGAAGGCACCACACGCTCAGTGGATGACGACAACATTTTATATGAGATTTGAGCTCGCTGCGTGAAGCCAAACGACATTGGCTAAACTTTGGAAAATGCTGCGTTCCTATTGGCTGTAGTTGCTGTCATTTCATCTCACGTTGCCAATTCACTTAACCAGCCCCTGACCTACTAACACAGATCATGAGACAGTAGCCACCTTGAGAGGAAAAAGCCACGGGAGGAGAGCCAGGTACTTCGCAACTTGGAGGATTTTCATCGACACTTCTTTCCTCATTAGCTGATGGGAAACCCCAACTTCTTCTCTGTGCTTGATACGCGGCGGAAAACCAGACCAAACCATCCCACCAGGTGCTAAAAAAGGTACCGTTTTTATCTGAGGTTAACATTTAGCCACTGTGGTGTTAGAGATGTGTTGACGCGTTCGGAAGAAAGTCCCAGAATCCCGGCGGCGCAGAGCTTTGAACTGGGTCACGTCGCTAACCTCCATGCTTTCTCTCGTAAAGCCCACTTTAACACTAAAGGTGAAACCAAGCTCAAGTTCGAGGCAGTGGGGAACGTTTTTATCTCGGCTGTCATTAGCTGACGTTACTGTATTAGTAGCCCAGTCCGTGTGCTCGGCTGCTGAAAGCCGGAGAACGGAGCCCAGTGTTGGGTCGTACTCGGGCCGTAGACCGCAGGCCTGCCGGTTACAGTAGCAGAGTTTACGGATTGCGTCAGTGTTGGAACCCAGAATGTAAAGTGGCTGGCAGACACGTTAGCAAAGCCGTGTGGCTGCTGTCTCTGGCGACCTGGGAGCCAGCAAGTTATTGCTAACAAAGCAGCCTCTTCTGTAACTTTATTAACCGATAATACTGCACATTCCAACCGCTTACTTTTTTGGGGCGTAGAGACCCCGGTGGCCACATCGTCTCAGCACAGCCTGTTAAATATCTGACACCTTATTTGTATTTATTAAGATTTAGGCCTATTGAATTTACATATGCAGAGCAGAACAGCATATGCCACATATGTAAACATTGCATAATGTCTGCAGCCATAGAAACTGCTGGCAGTCGGAGGCTGGGGGCACAGTTTATTGTCATATGGACACAATGAAGGCATCTGGGACAATAGGACGTGTTGACGGTCCGCTGCGGCCCGGCCCGGATTCCCCCAGCATGTACCCACCGGCCTGTCGCGGCTGAACCGACGGTGAACTCCCCCCCCCCCCTTATCAGCTCACGTTGCGGTAATATAACCACCCATTTTTATCACGTGTGATCACATATTTAGTCATATGTTGCCTCCTTAGAAAATATCCTCCCATCCCTAAATAAGTAAGCCCATCCGTGCTGCGCCAAATCAAATCTCCACATCTGTAATGAAAGATCTCAGAAAATAGAAGAAAACAATCCAAATGGTTGTATCAGTCGCATATGGTAACATCAAAATTGCAAGTTATCTAGTTTGGATATTAAATCCACACCATAAGAAGTCCAATCCATAGCAACCATACATTAGTCTACTTGTCATTTATTGATAATGTGTATCCCTTAATCAATGATTCCTAAATGCAGACCCTCAACAGGACAAATGAGGACACAAAGTCAGGAGAGACATGTTTTGGGGCTGGGAAATGTAGCCACACCCTAACCTATATTTCTATTATTAACTTTATTTCCATAAGCCAACATCTTTCTGCAGCCTGTGTGTGCTGTTGGCCTGCGGGTACAGGCTCTGTGTGTGTGTGTGTGTGTGTGTGTGTGTGTGTGTGTGTGTGTGTTTGACATTCTGCAGGGCCACGTGTTACCATCCCAGCTGTCTGGAGTCCTTTGTTCTGTCTCCTCTGGATGTATGGGAGCTTGGAAGCCCCAAAACAGGCTAAACTGCCTTTTTTAAGCAGCAGCTAGGAGTAGGGAGAACTTTAAAATGTATGTACATGCAAATGTCATCTTTAGGTGACAATGGTCTAGAATTAATGAGACTTTATTAATACTTTATCTTCTGTGATCCGTGCTTAACTGTTAGTTTATGAAGCAAAAAAAACCCAGATGGTTTGTATTTGGAGATGCTCTTAACTCTGCCCATGGCATCACTAACCAAGCCTTCTTTTAAACACATTACGCCAGAATGATGAATTAAAGGAGAATTCAGGTCTATTTCAACATGTAGCTCTGTTTTTTTTAAATGTGTAGTGCTGTCAGCAGAGAGACAAATGAAACCAATCGGTGCTGCCTACACCGAGTTCTCCTCCTGTTAGCGTTAGCACCCAGCAGGCTTCAACAGGGCAAGTTATAAACCTGTTTTTAGCCTCTTAACATGTTCAACATGTCATTAGCAGTACCTAGCCATGTGCAGTGATTCGGCTCCAGCTCTGTGTCTGTCCCTCTGCTTTGGATTCACCCCTCCCTCAAGGGAGAATGACCCTCGGTCAGTGTGGAGAGGCCTGCAGACACTCCCAAACTACAAGAGACCACCCCCCAGCACTGCTGGTCCTGAACAACAGGCTGACGAGCTGAATGGATTTTACTGTAGGTTTGAGAAGCGCACAGTCACACCCCTCCCCCACACCAACTCACCAAGTCACACTTCAGCGCTGGATGTGGATCAGCTGGCTCTCTGGTGCAGTCAGAACAACCTTGAGCTTAACACGCTCAAAACTGTGGAGATGATCCAGGACTTCAGGAGTAGATCCCCCCCCCATCACCATACTCCACAGCCTTGGGATTCACTATAGCCCAACACTGTCACCATCATCAAGACGGTCCAGCAGAGGCTGTAGTTCCTCACCCAGCTCAGGAAACTCAACCTGCCCTAGGAGCTGCTGGTCCACTTCTACTCAGCCATCATCCAGTCTGTCCTCTGCACGTCCATCACTGTCTGGTTGGGATCTGCCACCAAAAAGGACCGGAGCAGACTACAACGGACAGTGAAAACCAACCTGCCCTCCATTCATGACTTCTAGTCAGGAAAAGAGTCAGGGAACATCACTGCAGACCCATCTGACCCCGGACACAACCTGTTCCAGCTTCTCCCCTCTGGGGGGCGCTACAGAGCACCGTACGCCAAAACCAACAGACTCAGGATCAGTTTCTTCCCACAAGCCATCTCTCTGATGAACAGCTGACTTCTGACTCACAGTGTCAGGTTCCTGTGCAATAACCCAGCAACACTGTCTCTAACCAGCACCTGTTTACTGGTTCCTCTTAGTATTTATTCATCATTCTCTATTTCAGAGCTGTTCATATTGTAATATAATAACATAATACTATTTATTCCAGCATCCTTTGCCCTATGCTCCATCATTACAATAATAACTATCATAATTATAATTTACTCCTGCATGTGTGTGTGTGTGTGTATGTATGTATGTATGTATGTGTGTATATATATATATGTTTGTTTGTTTTATTGAGTAAGCACATTGTGAGCGATACGATCCAAAGCAAAATTCCTCGTATGTGTCTTCATACCTGGCAAATAAAGCTGATTCTGATTCTTTCTCTTTAACCAGAAACAGCTCTAAAGCCATTTGAACCCACCAGACTCTATTTATAAAAGATAATACTTTTAGCGTGTATAGTGCCAACGTATTTACACATGTAACTCGTTAAAGTACGTGTTTATTTCAACCAAAACCAGAGTTGTGATGGTTGTAAAAGTGGAAAGCCGACCCAAAAGGCTTTTCATAGTTCTATTTTGTTTGTCGACTTTGAATGAAGTGAGTTTTAGGATTCTAAAATGACTGTTTATTTACATGGAGTCTGGTGGGTTTAGCGAATACAATTTCACTGAAATTGTTAAAGGATTTTACTCTTTACCAGAAAAGTCAAACTCCTTTAGAAAACCTTTCCATAATATTGTCAGAATATTAATTTAAGTCGGTCAGTGGCAAAAGGAGCACTTTTGTAAACGTAAATACAAGCTGGACAAGACAATTAACTTGCATTGTAGCTGCCGACTGCAGCGATCTTACTTAATGCTGGACCACTGTCAAAGATTGTTGTTCCCATCAGTCACTTAGACACAACACAAAGAAAAATATGGTCCATATGGACTGAACAAAGGGATGGAAGAGGGAGCGAGGGACAGATGAGAAGGACGCACACATACTTCTTTTAAATGGAATTGGTCATTGTTCTGGTTTATGAGAATGAACAAAATAACATTCATTCATTCTGTCTGCACCAGATCAAAGATGTATAATGCGTGTGCAGCATTTCAAATTCTTAAATAGAAATCCTATTTTGTACATGTTGATGTTTCTTTGTATAGGAGCTCAAAAGCAACACACACATCAAATATTACTGGATCTAATCTGAATCAATATGAAATATCAATATCGACTCATACAAATGTATCTATAATAAATCAGATTGTGTATCTAGACATATTGTGTCATCTGAATGGGAGACATAGTACCTACCTTATTGGAAATGCATTACTTAGAATATGACTAGAACATGACACTGACATCTAAAACCTCTCTCACGGTGTGTTATTCCACAGATTTCCTCAACTCAAGTGGATTAATCCAATGTGGCAGTTACTATTGCTGCATTAAAGCATGAGGGTGTACAGTTAAAGACCTGTCGTCACATTGACGGTAGCCAACAGTGATACTATGCAATCCATCAAGCAAGAGGTGGACTGCAGTGAGTCCTACAGCGGAGAGGATGCCCTGGTCCTGGCCGTGGCTTTACAGGGGACTAATGGAGACGTGATAGGCCCAAAAATCCCCGGTATTCCTTTCAAAGCAAAAAGTTCCAGTCGCAGAAAAAGAGAGTTTATCCCAGAGGAGAAAAAAGACAACGTTTACTGGGAGAGGCGTCGCAAAAACAACGAGGCTGCCAAGCGCTCCAGGGAGAAGCGGAGGATAAACGACATGGTGCTGGAGAACAAGCTGATGGCCCTCGGAGAGGAAAACGCCTCCCTCAAGGCCGAGCTGCTGTCGCTGAAGCTGAGGTTCGGCCTGGTGAGCTTGGCAACATATGCCCAGGAAGTGCAGAAGTTATCCAGCTCCACTGCCATCGACCTCTACCAGGAGTTTGTTCCACCCAACGCGGCCAAAGTTTGTCCCGCAGGGTTTCGGAGCCTCTTCACTTGCGCAGCTCCTGCATATCAGTCATCAAGCATTCCCCCCACACGCTCGAGACACGCACTGCGACTAAGGGCAGTTTTGATATCTGCAGGCCTGCAGAGGTCAAGCAGGAACCAGCAGAGAATGGCAGCTATGCACAAGAGCGTAGTAGTCCCTATGAACTCTACAGAAACTACACGGCCAGCCCTTTGTCTGCAGTCTACTCCCAGCCTGCCTCCTTCCTGCAGCTCACCAGGTCATCCAGTGACTCCCCCAGGAGCTCAGACGACGGCGCTGTGAGCAAATCCTCAGATGGCGAGGACGAGCAGCAGGTCCCCAAAGGGCTGAAGCCATCTGCAGCTGACCCAAGAAGTGTCATTGTCTCCACGCACAAAGTGCCAGATTCCAGTTCTTCGGCATTGCCCCATAAACTGCGTATCAAAGCCAGAACCATCCCGATCAAAGTGGAGGCCATGGACCCTGAATACGAGTCTTCTGAAAGGTCCTCCTCTCCCGTCAGGGTTTTCGAAGGAGGATGCTACCGGAGAACTCTGGACTCTTCAGAGTGCGCCCAGTTGTCCCCGTGCCCTTTGTCATTACAGGTCAGCAACATGCAGTACTGGAGCCAGCCGTCTGAGCAGTGGCATAAAAGCAGCACAGAGCCCCCACAGAAGGGCTGCCATAGTAGCAGACTAACCCCGAGCCCTGTCTCAAACAAAAGCGTCCGGTCCGATGTGCACTCACATGCTGAGGACTTGTATCTAAGACCGGGCCCTGCCTGCCCATCTGCAACAGTGGCCTCTCTGAAAAGACTGATCCCAGCACAGCAAGGGTCCGTGACAGAGTCAACCAGCAGCCCCACTGATCAGCATGAGTCACTAGTACAAGGATGGTCCTCTGCATGACCTCTGTGTTTTATCTTTTTGCATTTCCACTGTATTTGCTGTTGCACTGTGTGGTTAATATTGGAGTTAAACAATGTTTCCATTATCATAACTTTTCAAATAGAAGCTGTTCAAGTAATAGCTGTTGGAGCATGAGCAAAGGCTGTTTGCTAGTATATGCTGATTTATAAAAACATCGAAGGCATGGAATTACCTGTACTGTAGTTCACAAGGTAAGCTCATTAAAATGTACAAGGCCACAGCTCCAATCCCATCAATACTTGTCATTGTCACCACTCTGCTCCTTAGTTTCTCATCTCTAACACAAATACTGGTTTCAGTCGCTGTTTAATTATTAGGGCCCAAGGGCCAGAATTATTATTAGTACTTCAAATGAATTGCCTTTTTTAGGGGCTTAACATATTGGAAAACTCACCAAAATTGGTGGTCGCATCAAGTCTGGTGATAACTTACGTATTTTAAGGGTTTCGGGAATAGGTGCGTAAAAATGGCTCGCTAGTGCCCCCTACAAAATAAAAAATAAATGAGCCCCTGCAGTACGTTTAACGTAGACTAAGAAAACATGGTACACATGTGTAGCATGTCAAGACGGACATAAAACTCCATTGTAGCCCCCACCCCCTAAACCCAACAGGAAGTCCGCCATTTTGAATTGAAAGTTTGAAATTAGTGTGATTTTGGCCATTTCCACGTGTCGTACTTTAACAAACTCCTAGAGCTTTCATCTGATCAGCTTCAAACTTGGGCTGTGCCATTGTAACATGTTAAAGATGAAAAGTTATTAAAAGAAACTTTTCGGCATGGGCGTGGAGGGAATGATAATTTTTGTATCATTATTTTCATTAAATTATTAACATTTCAAAATGATCATAGTGTGATTAATACGAGGCTCTGTACCAGACAAAGATTCTTTCTTCATTCTGTAGGATAGGGCTTTGTAGACCGGGGTTATACATTTAGAATGGTTTGACACGCATGTTGCCTTAAACAAATATTACACACGCTGGATATTGCACTAGTCCATATTGTGATTTCAATAAAATTGCCATTAATTGTGCATAATCAGGGATAGAAAAAAAGGTCAAAGCTAAAGCGACTGTAATGAATTGGTGATTGAAAACAGTCCTCCTGTTAGAACAACCAGCAGAATGGTGAGTATGACACGACTCGTTAGGGATGAGTTGTACATGACACTGAATTTAAGCAAAGGATTTGTGGGCACTGTTTGAATTAACAGTAAATTGTTCATTGATGTGTGACAGACATTATTAATGTGTAGAATATTAATGTGTGAAGCTTTTTTATTTTACCAAATGATTCATGACTGCTGTCCCACCTACTGTCACTGAACAATGTTGCTTTGGTGTTTGTGGAGCAGGAAGAGCCCCCCCCATTAACATCACGTTTTCAGCTGGGGGCAGTGTGATAAATGTTGCCAAAGGTTTGGACATTATTTGCTTTAAAAGTGAAATCTGATTTGAACTAATGTAGTAATGTTATTGGATCCATTTGTGTGTTGCTGTGGTGACCGGTTTACAGTCCATACGTCTGATTGGGTTCTGTGGTGCTTTATTTTATGGGTTTGTTTCTAAAGAAGACATTTCCTGGAAGGACTGTTCTCATTTGGTACTTATTATGGGGAAAAGATGTTTAATTGGAAATCTTACCAATTACAATTCAGTTAAACTGCTGATGGAACCTAGAATTTAATTGGCTGAACATACTGAACTACGGCAAACCGTTTTTTTTTTTTTTTTTAAGGACATGCTTTTTCCCTATAATTATTATCTAATGACATAGTTCTTTTCAGGAAACTAAGAACCGGGACCTGCAAAGTACTGCATTTCTGTTGCTTCTCTCGTCTTGGTTGACTATGTTAATGCGCCTACCTTCATCACTTCGGTAGACGGTCCTGGGTTCTGGTTCTAGGACACGTTGCACTCGATGACCGCGTCTCTGCATTCCAGCAGTGAGCTGAAACAACTTCACTGCTTCTCTGCGGTGGTTTTAAAATGCAGAACGTTCCAGATCTTTGGCTTGACCTAAGTTCAGTGTAACGTTTAAATAGGCTTCAGCGTGCCAAATAGCATCACTTCTCTTTGGTTTTTTAGTGGATTTTTGTTGATGGTTCTACTGAGACGGTGTGGAACACAGAGAGTTGTGATTACCATGTGATGGAGCTGACAACAGTATATCAGCTCAACAGAATAACATTTGAATATCAAGAGTCTCCAGTACATTACAAAAATGTATGAAAGTATTTGTCACAGTTAGGGGGCCAGAGGTGGTTCAAGGACCCCATCCCCCCAAGAACCATCACTGAGTATCGTTCTTGTAATTGTAAACTGTTATGGCATCCAAATCTGTCAGGGCTTTATCAAATGGCATATTTATTAATTTAATATACCCATTTGGGGGATTACATCATACCTCCTGGTCTTCTCTGTAGTCAATTTCAAACAGCTGACTTCAGCCAACCCTACATTAAGAATGGTGTGTGCATATGTTGTCCTAGTTTGGATGATGATGATGATGATGATGATGATGATAGCCCAGCAGCCAGAAGTCAAACTACATGTATCTGAACACTTTTCACAAGCTCTATTGTAATCGTGAGTTTTTTGTTTATAATAAATGCATTGCCACTGAACCAAGTACATTCTCTTCTGTGTATTTCTGTTTGTTTTACAAATAATCTGAATCTCTGTATACCTGACTGATACTTGAGATTTGAGGCTGATAATATTATTTGAGTTACAAAATTCTGATAATTGTATATGGCTGACACTGATTTTGTCACATGTTTAAGTCTTAAGACGGTGAGCTCTCAGAGCAGACAGCCAAGTTGGTATTTTTAATGTTAGTCTAAAGGTCTGCTCAGTTATTGGCCAATCCCTTTAAACATCTGTGGGAGGTGTATTTTCAGCCACTAGGTTTCTCAGTCAAAACCATAAGTTTATACCGCATATTCAAAAAATTAGCCAAGCAGAATTAATGGTGATAACGTATCCCAAATGTATGATTATATTAAGATAAGTTACGTATTCTTTGTTGTCAAGACACGCTGAAGACATCTTGTATGATTAGAGACAAATATATATATACAGTGAGGAAAATAAGTATGTGAACACCCTGCTATTTTGCAAGTTCTCCCACTTAGAAATCATGGAGGGTCTGATGTCATCGTAGGTGCATGTCCACTGTGAGAGACATCATCTAAAAGAAAAAATCCAGAAATCACAATGTATGATTTAAGTATTTATTTGTATGATACAGCTGCAAATAAGTATTTGAACACCTGTCTATCAGCTAGAATTCTGACCCTCAAAGACCTGTTAGTCTGCCTTCAAAATGTCCCCCTCCACTCCATTTATTGTCCTAAATTAGATGCACCTGTTTGAGGTCGTTAGCTGCATAAAGACACCTGTCCCCCCCCATCCAATCAGTAAGAATCCAACTACTAACATGGCCAAGACCAAAGAGATGTCCAAAGACACTAGAGACCTCCACAAGGCTGGACAGGGCTACGGGGACATGTCCAAGCAGCTCGGTGAGACAGGGCTACGGGGACATGTCCAAGCAGCTCGGTGAGACAGGGCTACGGGGACATGTCCAAGCAGCTTGGTGAAAAAAGGTCGACTGTTGGAGCAATCATTAGAAAATGGAAGAAGCTAAACATGACTGTCAGTCTTCCTCGGACTGGGGCTTCATGCAGGATCTCACCTCTGGGGGTCTCAGTGATCCTAAGAAAGGTGAGAAATCAGCCCAGAACTACACGGGAGGAGCTGGTCCAGGACCTGAAAAGAGCATCTGGATGATCCAGAGGTGTCATGGGAGGAAGTCATGTGGTCAGATGAGACCAAAATAGAACTCTTTGGTCATCATTCCACGAACGGAGGAAGAAGAATGATGAGGACCATCCCAAGAACACCATCCCTACTGTGAAGCATGGGGGGGTAGCATCATGCTTTGGGGGTGTTTTTCTGCACATGGGACAGGGCGACTGCACTGTATTAAGGAGAGGAGGACCGGGGCCATGTATTGGGAGATTTTGGGGAACAACCTCCTTCCCTCAGTTAGAGCATTGAAGATGGGTCGAGGTCTTCCAACATGACAATGACCCGAAGCACACAGCCAGGAGAACCAAGGAGGGGCTCTGGAAGAAGCAGATCAAGGTTCTGGTTCTGGTCTAGCCAGTCTCCAGACCTAAACCCAATAGAGAATCTTTGGAGGGAGCTCAAACTCCGTGTTTCTCTGCGACAGCCCAGAAACCAGAAACCAGAGAGAGAGAGAGAGAGAGAGAGAGAGAGAGAGAGAGAGAGAGAGAGAGAGAGAGAGAGAGAGAGAGAGAGAGAGAGAGAGAGAGAGAGAGAGAGAGAGAGAGAGAGAGAGAGAGAGAGAGAGAGAGAGAGAGAGAGAGAGAGAGAGAGAGAGAGAGAGAGAGAGAGAGAGAGAGAGAGAGAGAGAGAGAGAGAGAGAGAGCTCTGTAATTGCAAACAAAGGCTACTGTACCAAATATTAACATTGATTTTCTCAGCTGTTCTAATACTTATTTGCAGCTGTATCATACAAATAAATAGTTAAAAAAAAATCATACATTGTGATTTCTGGATTTTTTTTTAGACATCAGACCCTCCATGATTTCTAGGTGGGAGAACTTGCAAAATAGCAGCGTGTGAAATACTTATTTTCCTCACTGTGTGTGTGCAAATATTTTACAACAAATGTGTTTATAAAATACAAGAGGCGTTTTACAACATTTATTAGGCGACTGAATATTTCTTGCAGATATCACCCTAGTCAACAAGGACCTTCCAGATATCACAAAGACACTTCCTGGGGCAACAAGACTGGGATGTGACACTAGCAATACAAGTGACCTGAATTAAATCGACTAATTACATAACTGTTGCAATTGGTGTGTATTGGGCTTTCAGTTTCAGACATCCACAATGACATGTGAATCCACAATCAAGATTCTAGTTATCTGCAATCATATTCTTATATATCACATGCATAGTAACAATACAAGTGTTACTAATCATGATTTTGATTACAGATATATATTTATATTAATATTAACAGTCTATGAGTGGGACTCGTCATTTTGCGTCCCGTACTGACTGCAACCCCGTCACGTGACGACACCACGTGACGGGGTTCACAGTTGAAAGTCACTGCGGCTCAGCGTCCTCTATGGTCCTCAGCATGGCGGTCCTAGTGGGACACAGAGCCTTGTTGCAAGCCTTCAGCGTGAAGGCCCCGGGCCATGCCGGTGTGTGTCGGCTGGCAGCGGCCTTCTCCTGCCCGAGACAGGATGCTTTCCCCGGGAAAGTCTCGCCTTCTTCTGGCCTCAACGGTCGCGGAGCGGGGACACGACACTACAGCTCGGACCCGAAGGAGGACCTGCGCGTCCGATACCTGGACGGAGAAGACGCCGGTAAGTCTTTTCAGAATCCATGGCGTTTTAAAAGCTTAGTCAAAGTTTGGCAAAGTAAAACGTGTAACTGGTGTCCAAACGGAAGGTCCCGGTAGCTTGACAACAACCGGGAGTTGACTGTGAAACGATGTAAAGTCTGCCATGTTAGCCTACTGAATCAAAATAGTGTACGCGTTGACGTCATCTGTTTTACGTAATAACAACCTGGGGAATCGTATGCGTCGTAATTGTTTTTGCCGTGATTTTTAAAAAAGCGATTTTTTTATTTATTTATTTTTTTTTAGAAATGTCTCATGATATATTGTCTCTTGAAGTGTGTTATTCAACTTTTTGTTAAAGAAGGAAAAGAACATCCCAATACACACTCTCTCTCTCTCTCTCTCTCTCTCTCTCTCTCTCTCTCTCTCTCTCTCTCTCTCTCTCTCTCTCTCTCTCTCTCTCTCTCTCTCGAATCGCAATACTTCTACAGTCGCTGTAAATGAAAATCACAATACCAACCCAATCAGCACCCATGTATCGGGAAAGACCTGAATCTGGACTAATGCATATCATCCCAACACTAATAAGTAATTATGATAGACTGAGTAGAGCATGCAAAATATGTGATACAATAAAATGTTAAGATCATATCATCACAATGCCAAAAGCTATATCTTAATAAGCTGTTCATATTGTAATGTAATAACATAATACTATTTATTCCTGCATACTTTGCACTCCTCATTGCATTATTGCCTCTATATCGTTTCTGTTAAGAGCATGTATATATTAGTGTGTGTATATATATTAGTGTGTGTGTATATATTGGTTGGTTGTTTTGTATGAGTAAGCAATTTGCTGTCACATTTTTTTTTTCACTTGAGAACCTGGACAAATGGTTAATTGAGTATCAAATATTTGATTTAGTATTGTATGACAGTCCGTTGTTTCTAGTACATAACTGCCAAAACAATATACAGTACCAAAATGAAATAGCTTTCTACGTTTCTCTGCTGTACATGTAGCAAGGACTTGGGCCGCGGCGTTCACTTTTCATGATGTGATGTTGGTAAGGATGCTTGTTGTGACATCATCGTGTTATGTGATGTCTAACATGCTGCTTTTCATAATGGAACCACGTGATTGTCTTTCAGGTATTGTTGTCGTTGGGATAAATCGACCCAAAGCGAAAAATGCCATCAGCAAAAATCTGGTCAATATGGTATGTATTATTTACCTTGTATTCACGGGCAATTGTAGACCCTCTTTAGGGGGGCTCAGTCACCCCCAAATTTAATCTCAGCCCACCTAAAAATTATAATTTTTTTTTTTTTTTATAATCAAATTTGAATTGAAAGGTAAGCAACAAAAATGTCTGAATGTTAGAACATTGTGTCAAACTGGTCGTTATTACTGAGACTTCTGAAGAGTCCAGGTTAGAGCCGTCATAGTGTCAAAGACAATAGCTGACGTTGAGTTTAACGCTGACAAGCCACTGAGTCCGTGTCACATTCTCATTAGGGGCTGAGCCCCCCCAAAGCTCTGGTCTAGAATCGCCCCTGCTTGTATTTTATTTAAATTTTTTTAGAGATTACTTTTTGGGGCTTTATTTCCTTTATTTGACAGACAGGAAAGGAGGGAGAGAGACGGGGAATGGAATGCAGCAAAGGGCTGTAGGTCGGACTCGAACCGCTGCAGGACCCAGCCTACATGGGGCGCACGCTCTTACTGGTTGAGCTAGAGCTCGCCCCACATTGTAGTTTTTTGAACATATACAGTATATTTAACAAATATGACTAAGTCAATAATAGGTAACATGGGTAAAGCTGGAATTCTGCTTCTCCTGGGCTCCACGCAGGCTGATCTGCATGGGGGTCACTCGGAGACGCTGTCCTCGCCTCGCTCGGTCCGCGTACAGTAAAGGCAATGAGTCCTGGGTCCAGTTTGACAAAAATCTTTTTCTGATTTTTCATTTTTTTTCTGTTATTTCTGACAATTTGATGAACAAAAATGTGTATTATGATTGAGTAAATAAAATCCCAATTAACAAAACTGGTTAAAAAGCTAATATTAATATTTAAATAAATAACTGTGAGAGTCCGGTATACAGCCTGACTCTCATATTCCAGTATATGTTCTGCTTGTTTGACACTTAACCACCTTCAGGGAGGATTTGAATTGCTATTTTTTTTTTAATTCACATTTAATTTTTTGTCATTTTGGTGCTGGTGAATCTCCTTTTTGTGGCTAGCTAAAACCTCTTTTGGGGGGCGCCAGAAATTCCAGGAAAAACCCTGGCTGTTAAGATTTGTGCACATGGGCTCCTCGGCGAGCCTCGGTGACCTTTGGTTACCCATGATGCCTTCCATGCGTACGTCGGTGTGCAGGAGCCTCTGATGACAGTGTATGGAAACAAAGTGATCACTAGATCTTAAAAACCGTTCCAGGCTTCCAGCACTCAGTTCAGTGTCTTCTGAGCTCTCATATCATTTATAGTTTGTCTTGAAATATGCTCCAATTTGTTCTTATTTTGGTTTGTTAATATAACATGAGTTTTACATTTAAATCATTTTTAAATCCCCTCCAAAAAAACAATGTGTGTTTCAGATGTTTGAGGCTGTGGATGATATCAAGAAGAATAACAAAGTGCGCAGTGTAATTCTATGCAGTTTGGTTCCTGGGATCTTCTGTGCAGGTACACTCTTTGTTTTTCTTTTTTAATTCACTTTGGGGGGTTGGTGTCTTGCTTGAGGGCACTTTGGCAGTGAACTGCAAGCAGTCCAGGAGGGGGTTTCACTGTTGGAATCTGCTGTTTAGAATGTCTTTCTGATTCACTTCATATATTTCAGTTGTAGACATTTTGCCAATCCAATCTTTACATATAGTGTATAGTATTTCATAATGACATCTCGACTCTGGAATAGTGAGCCGGTATGGGTCCAGTAAATGTAATTCTGTATTCAGCTGTATGTTCAGAGTCCTTTTTTTTAATACAGAGGTTTTGGCAGATCCCAGAGCTGGGCGTGGCGGACCACACTGTTTCAGGAAGCCACAGGCCTGTGGTGTGATGCTGATGCTCTGTGGGTTTGTGCAGGTGCAGACCTGAAGGAGAGGGCCAAGATGCACCAGAGTGAAGTGGGACCGTTTGTGTCCAAAGCCAGAGCACTCATCACAGAGCTGGGTAAAGAATGATCTGGAATGATGTATAAAAGACTTCAGATACAGTATTAGGGGACCACTAAGGTCTATATAAAGAGACTTCAGATACAGTATTAGGGACCACTAAGGTCTATATAAAAGAGACTTCAGGTACAGTATTAGGGGACCACTAAGGTCTATATAAAGAGACTTCAGATACAGTATTAGGGACCACTAAGGTCTATATAAAGAGACTTCAGATACAGTATTAGGGACCACTAAGGTCTATATAAAGAGACTTCAGATACAGTATTAGGGACCACTAAGGTCTATATAAAAGAGACTTCAGGTACAGTATTAGGGGACCACTAAGGTTTATATAAAGAGACTTCAGATACAGTATTAGGGACCACTAAGGTCTATATAAAAGAGACTTCAGGTACAGTATTAGGGGACCACTAAGGTCTATATAAAGAGACTTCAGATACAGTATTAGGGACCACTAAGGTCTATATAAAAGAGACTTCAGATACAGTATTAGGGACCACTAAGGTCTATATAAAAGAGACTTCAGATACAGTATTAGGGACCACTAAGGTCTATATAAAAGACTTCAGATACAGTTTTAGGGACCACTAAGGTCTATATAAAGAGACTTCAGATACAGTATTAGGGGACCACTAAGGTCTATATAAAAGAGACTTCAGATACAGTATTAGGGGACCACTAAGGTCTATATAAAGAGACTTCAGATACAGTATTAGGGGACCACTAAGGTCTATATAAAAGACTTCAGATACAGTTTTAGGGACCACTAAGGTCTATATAAAAGAGACTTCAGATACAGTATTAGGGACCACTAAGGTCTATATAAAAGACTTCAGATACAGTTTTAGGGACCACTAAGGTCTATATAAAAGAGACTTCAGATACAGTATTAGGGGACCACTAAGGTCTATATAAAAGAGACTTCAGATACAGTATTACGGACCACTAAGGTCTATATAAAAGAGACCTCAGATACAGTATTAGGGGACTACTAAGGTCTATATAAAAGAGACTTCAGATACAGTATTAGGGACCACTAAGGTCTATATAAAAGAGACTTCAGATACAGTATTAGGGGACTACTAAGGTCTATATAAAAGAGACTTCAGATACAGTATTAGGGGACCACTAAGGTCTATATAAAAGAAACTTCAGATACAGTATTAGGGGACTACTAAGGTCTATATAAAAGAGACTTCAGCTACAGTATTAGGGGACCACTAAGGTCTATATAAAGAGACTTCAGATACAGTATTAGGGGACCACTAAGGTCTATATAAAAGAGACTTCAGATACAGTATTAGGGACCACTAAGGTCTATATAAAAGAGACTTCAGATACAGTATTAGGGACCACTAAGGTCTATATAAAGAGACTTCAGATACAGTATTAGGGGACCACTAAGGTCTATATAAAGAGACTTCAGATACAGTATTAGGGGACCACTAAGGTCTATATAAAGAGACTTCAGATACAGTATTAGGGACCACTAAGGTCTATATAAAGAGACTTCAGATACAGTATTAGGGGACCACTAAGGTCTATATAAAGAGACTTCAGATACAGTATTAGGGGACCACTAAGGTCTATATAAAGAGACTTCAGATACAGTATTAGGGACCACTAAGGTCTATATAAAGAGACTTCAGATACAGTATTAGGGGACCACTAAGGTCTATATAAAGAGACTTCAGATACAGTATTAGGGGACCACTAAGGTCTATATAAAGAGACTTTAGATACAGTATTAGGGGACCACTAAGGTCTATATAAAGAGACTTCAGATACAGTATTAGGGACCACTAAGGTCTATATAAAAGAGACTTCAGATACAGTATTAGGGGACCACTAAGGTCTATATAAAGAGACTTCAGATACAGTATTAGGGACCACTAAGGTCTATATAAAGAGACTTCAGATACAGTATTAGGGACCACTAAGGTCTATATAAAGAGACTTCAGATACAGTATTAGGGGACCACTAAGGTCTATATAAAGAGACTTCAGATACAGTATTAGGGACCACTAAGGTCTATATAAAGAGACTTCAGATACAGTATTAGGGACCACTAAGGTCTATATAAAGAGACTTCAGATACAGTATTAGGGACCACTAAGGTCTATATAAAGAGACTTCAGATACAGTATTAGGGGACCACTAAGGTCTATATAAAGAGACTTCAGATACAGTATTAGGGGACCACTAAGGTCTATATAAAAGAGACTTCAGATACAGTATTAGGGACCACTAAGGTCTATATAAAAGAGACCTCAGATACAGTATTAGGGACCACTAAGGTCTATATAAAAGAGACTTCAGATACAGTATTAGGGACCACTAAGGTCTATATAAAAGAGACTTCAGATACAGTATTAGGGGACTACTAAGGTCTATATAAAAGAGACTTCAGATACAGTATTAGGGGACTACTAAGGTCTATATAAAAGAGACTTCAGATACAGTATTAGGGGACCACTAAGGTCTATATAAAGAGACTTCAGATACAGTATTAGGGGACCACTAAGGTCTATATAAAAGAGACTTCAGATACAGTATTAGGGACCACTAAGGTCTATATAAAAGAGACTTCAGATACAGTATTAGGGACCACTAAGGTCTATATAAAGAGACTTCAGATACAGTATTAGGGGACCACTAAGGTCTATATAAAGAGACTTCAGATACAGTATTAGGGGACCACTAAGGTCTATATAAAGAGACTTCAGATACAGTATTAGGGACCACTAAGGTCTATATAAAAGAGACTTCAGATACAGTATTAGGGACCACTAAGGTCTATATAAAGAGACTTCAGATACAGTATTAGGGACCACTAAGGTCTATATAAAAGAGACTTCAGATACAGTATTAGGGACCACTAAGGTCTATATAAAAGAGACTTCAGATACAGTATTAGGGGACTACTAAGGTCTATATAAAAGAGACTTCAGATACAGTATTAGGGGACTACTAAGGTCTATATAAAAGAGACTTCAGCTACAGTATTAGGGGACCACTAAGGTCTATATAAAGAGACTTCAGATACAGTATTAGGGGACCACTAAGGTCTATATAAAGAGACTTCAGATACAGTATTAGGGACCACTAAGGTCTATATAAAAGAGACTTCAGATACAGTATTAGGGACCACTAAGGTCTATATAAAGAGACTTCAGATACAGTATTAGGGGACCACTAAGGTCTATATAAAGAGACTTCAGATACAGTATTAGGGGACCACTAAGGTCTATATAAAGAGACTTCAGATACAGTATTAGGGACCACTAAGGTCTATATAAAGAGACTTCAGATACAGTATTAGGGGACCACTAAGGTCTATATAAAAGAGACTTCAGATACAGTATTAGGGACCACTAAGGTCTATATAAAAGAGACTTCAGATACAGTATTAGGGACCACTAAGGGGTATATAGAAGAGACGTCAGTGCTAATGTTATAATCAGTTTTTTGCGCATGTTATTGTTAGCAGGCGGGGGGGTTCCTACTGTATCTTCTCACGTGGCAGAAGCTGGGAGCACATCACCGTTGATTATGTGAGGATTTAGATTAAGATTCAGATAACGTGAGCGTAATGTGAGCTGCACTTAGAAGTGGTTTGGACTGATACTTGATTTAAATATTCCTTCAAACTTTTACATAAACTCGAGAGGTCATATCGGGCGGCCCTCATTTACAATGGCATTGAATTTAATTAAAAAGTCACAAGAATGATGAAAGGCAATAAAACTGAATTGATGTATACAATTTAATAAAAAAAAAAGGTTAGGATAATATGGATACAAGATACAAAAAAAAGTACAGTTATGTAAAGCAAGTGTGAAACCAGATTTCTAAATTGTCCAAAAGGCATAAGTGAGTTGATTTTCAGAAAGTGCTGTAATTAGTTCATAGTAACACCTTGGAGCTAGGGTGTCTTTGGCCAATATGGCCCATAGCCCAGAAACGGGGGAGGGGGGGAGGGACTTTGTGCATGGCTTTGTCAGAAGTGAAGTAAATTCCCCCAATGTAGTTTTATTTTTTTTAAATGTGAAGTTGAATAGTTGTCTGATGTCTCTTGATGGGTACCTGGTTGTCTTTTCTTTGACAGGTAACCTGCCGGTACCAACGATTGCTGCAATTGATGGCGCTGCCTTAGGAGGAGGCTTGGAAATGGCCCTTGCTTGTGACATCAGGATTGCCTGTAAGACTCAGTGGACTTTATTTTCGAGGTTACAGATAACGTTAAAGGTGCCTTTTGTCATTTCTAAGCATACTCAGAGAAACGTGTCCTCTGCATTTAACCCATTTTATACATTGGAGCATGGGCAACTCCAGTTTTATTTAGTATTTTTTGACAGTGGCTTTTTTGGTCAGGAGGCGCTGACAGGAATACTAGCTTAAAGTATATGCGGGGCGCCCTCTAGCTCACCCAGTAAGAGCGTGCGATCCATGTAAGCTGAGTCCTGCAGCGGCCCAGGGTTCGAGCAGTCTCTTTGCTGCATGTCATTCCCAGTCTCTCTCCCACCTTTCCTGTCTATCCACTGTCACTATCAAATAAAGGTAAAAAGGCCCATAAAAATAATCATATAATACGGTAACTTAGATAAACCTGGTATCTCTGTCACTGTGTCACGAGCCAGAGCATGAAGAGGTTGTTGTAGCAACCAACGTAATAATAACTTCATACAGCGCATTTCATGAAACCCACGGAGGCTTTACACAAGGGTATCGTAGGCTATCCATAGGGTACAGATTCAATTATTGGCAAATTATCAAAGATGTTTTTATCAATATGAATAAAGTTATGAATATGGGTATTCATAACTTTACCAAATTGACAAACAATCAAAACAAAATCCGGGACCAATATTGAACCGTGAAACATCATTAGGCTTCAGTTCAACGAGAGAGAGGTTATTCTCCGCTCCTTTCTGCAAGCGAACAGCTGACTCCGCTGAGCCATAATTCCCCCGTCCCTGTGATATAGCGTCTTTATATCACCGCCATGATTGAGTGACAAAAGGCAGAGCTATGGCTCAGCTTGTACAGTAACAGCAACAGCAGTTAACAGCAACACAGTTCAATCCAACTTCAACACTATGGGCTCTGGGATCCATCCCCAGCCACTTCTTACATTACCACATCCTGTTCTAGTATCTACCCAGATCACTAGAAAGCCTTACTCTGATGTGTAGTTTGTTTAGCGGATCCTTCCACGATGAACAGGAAGCTGGAAAACAGGCATCCAGACTTCATGTAGCCCCCTCTGTCTCAGGCCCTTTTGTCTCTGAGCACATGTTGGCCACATGTATTCTGTTGTTTCAGATCAGTTTAATTCTTACTTTCCTCGGTCCCAGCAGGGCCAATTCAGGGCCGTTTTTGAATCATTACCAACCGGTAATTGTCTCCATCTGTTGAAAGCCTGACCGAGGGTGACTCAGTTTTGCCCGTCATCTTTCCCTTTTAGTTGTTCTTCGTCTAACGTCTTTCTCTCCTGTGATGGTCCTGCCCCAGTTTCTGCCGTAACTACAGCAGATAACTAAAATAACATTCAAATAAAATTTAGGTCTGTATGAAGAAATCTCCTGCTACCTTTTACCTTGCTGCACTGGCTTTTCCGGTGTTACAAAGAAATGTGTGACCCTTCAGAATGTGTAACTGTAGCGCCGTCTACCTGCCGAAAAATTGGACCTGGGCGGAGGCATTAATAAAAACTATATAAAACTCTTTTCACTGTTAGTCTGGTTTGCTGTTACAGGACATTTATGATCATCAGGTGGAACATTACACAGTTTGAGAAACGTGTAAAAGTTACATACAGTCACTTAAACATACATGTTTTGGTGGGTGAGTCTGACAAAGCAGTAGAAGCAGTTACAGGCTATTTAAAAAGACTGTGTGTGTGTGTGTGTGTGTGTGTACCACCTGAGCTAATGCACTACTGATATCTTGAGTCTTCATCACAGCTAAACGTGCTGACAGATTGTCAGATCAGTGGAGCCTGATGAGGCCCAGCAGCGTTCAGACACATGAGACCACAATCAGAACAGAACATCTGGCTGGAATCATTTTCAAAATAAGAAAGGAAAACTTCAAACTGCATCACAACTTGGATTTCCAGATGCATTACGAGTGACGATGTGATGAGGCTGGGTTGGGAGAGCCTTAAAAGCGTTCTCTGTTCCTGGCATTATAAATGCAGAAAGAAACAAAGGGGCTACACAAGCATTTCAATTGACTAGTCCAGTTAAGATTTCCCTCATTCTAAATGATTTCAGCCCATTTAGTTCTTCTATAGTAGTTGTTTGTTGAGTAATGATGTTTTTGACCTTTTATAAGAATGATCAATTAATCTAATGCATATTAATATACTTTTGTTCATTGTGTCATATAATGCATCTATGTAGTAATACTGCTCTTTGATCTCTCTAGCCAATACTGCCAAGATGGGCTTGGTTGAGACCAAACTTGCGATTATTCCTGGAGCAGGTAAGCCTGGATTCTTTTTACGTCATCATCTCCAGTGAAAGTATTCTTGCTGTCTAACACTTCTGCACTTCAAGGGACTGCAGCAGGGTTTCTGCTGGGTCTTAAAAACTCTTAAATCCACTGAAGTAGTGTGTTCTAGGTCTTCAATTGTTTTAGAGAGGTCTTTATTTTCCTACGTCCATGCAACGCTACCTCTAATGCTCATTGAAATGCTCCTGCTGCGCTTTGCAATGCGTTTCCACGGGAACTAGACACCGAGAAATCGGATTGTTTCAATGTTCATGTTGTATTGCCAGCAGATACACTATGTCCAAGACAAATTTATTTTGTTGAATGAATATTGTAGTTACTGTGTTCTTGAATTTTGTCTACCCAGACATTTCAAAATAATACATTTTAAAGCGACACCATGATATATTGCTGAAGGTTATCTTACCGTCAGAATCTTGTACCGGTCCAGTTCTGATCAGATTTGAACTCAGAGCAGTGTGTTCAGTGTCTTTGGTCGAGGGTCCATCCTGGTGTCTCTTCTCTCGTCACGTGTGTGCAGGTGGGACTCAGCGTCTCCCCAGGCTGATAAGTGTCTCTCTTGCCAAGGAGCTCATCTTTGCTGCTCGGGTGGTGGACGGAGCCGAGGCCTGTCGCCTGGGCCTGACCAATCATTCTGTGGAGCAGAATAACAGTGGCGACGCTGCCTACCTGCGGGCTCTGGAGCTGGCCCGCGAGATCAACCCTCAGGTAACACGGTCACGTTTGCCGTTGAATGATTGCATTATAATATTGTACTTATTCAAAACAATATGCTAATGCAATTCATATCGCACACAGCGGTTTGTGATACCTTGTAACTGATTTTAAAATGGCACTCTGACTCTTGGCTTAACAGGGTCCAATTGCAATAAGGATGGCAAAGCTGGCGATCAACCAGGGGATCGAGGTAAGGCTCAGGCGTCAGTGCAGGACTGCTTTCACCGTGTTTCACGATAACACCCCAGCGTTCAAAACTGTGAACATATTTAGAATCTTTTGGGAGTGTCTTCTCCACCCCTGGCACTTCAGGGCGGTGATGTCATCACATGCCTCAGCATTGGCCTGATGGAGGGTTGTCTATTCATATGGACGCCGCCTGCCAGACACCTCCCACCTCCACGCTGAAAAGATTTAATAGATTAGTTAAGTAGAGTGTGGTGGATGAAAACGAGGTGCTGATTCCAGATGAGCTGCAAGCCAGTCGCGCTCAGCCAAAGCATGATGGAAATTAACATTGACTTGGCACCACGGTGCGTCCTGCCTGAGCAGCCCAGTTGGTAAACACCTGGGCAGTCATTGTAATGCAATCCATGGCACAGTGGTTATGACACTTGGGTGTGGGAGACCCGGGTTTGATTCCCACTGCAGTGATACATCAACCAGTTTAAATCGAACAAGAGTTACTCCCAACTCCTCCTGCAACACTTTACAGGAACAATGAAACCCCCCCTCATTCTTACGGGAACCTGTCATGTTGTGGATCAGAGAAACCGTAACATGCACCGGCGTTTATGTCATGGCTTTTCATTAGAAACGATCAGGACTGAGTCACATGAGAATTAGACATTTTCAGCTGCAGTGTGAACATTCACTCAGAGATGCCACATTCTCTTTCAGGTGGATTTATCTACTGGTCTGGCAATTGAAGAAGCATGCTATGCCCAGGTGAGGAATTGAACTGCAATTAACAATTATTTAACCTGCTGTATGAAATATTCATTTGGTTGGCATTTCATCAGGTCAGCCTACGGGTCACTCGTGCACATGTGCGAGAATGAACCAATAATATAACAGCTGTATTCCCTTCATCGGGGACCTAATGTTCAGAAGTCTTTTAGAAAGGTGTTGATTTAACTTTATTTATATTTTAGAGACTGCAATTTGTGCTGTTGTTGAAAAGGTGTTTTTAAAATATACAAAATATCAGAAAGCCCTCTGGTTGGAGGGAATAAGTAAGCTAGGCTTCAGATGAAGACGTGCATCTTTTCTTACGACTAACACATTTGTGGTGTTTTTAAGGTGATCCCAACTAAAGATCGATTGGAGGGTTTGGCTGCGTTCAAGGAGAAGAGGCGTCCTCAGTTCAAGGGGCAGTGAAGCCCCACTGCTTCCAGAAACGATCCCGAGTTCTGCCTTCAGCGCTCCTACTACCCACTGCTTCCAACATGCTGCGGGTGAAACTGTCCACGTCGACGCCCAGGCGACGTCTCTTAGACCGCAGGACACTAGGGCCGCTCCCGGCTGGTGTTTTTACCAGTGTAAAGCACGTCCAGCAAGCAAACTAACCAATCATTGGCCTTCATCAGTACTAAAACCTCACTGAACTAACTCAATTAGCAAGCTAAAACATCAAATGACTTCAGATGGCTATTGATCTTTGCATTATGATTGGTAGTTGGTCACTTACGTCTTCGACTAATAATCAATCTCCCAGCCACTGACATGTCTGAATGCTTTACATAAACAATGCATCAGAAAGATTATTGCCTCCTTTTTTTTAGAATTTGGTAGAAATGTACCACTCTGTTCACAACACTGAATAACAGGGGTGTCTGCATGAAATCATAAAACCGAAGATAGTTTTCTCTCTTGACTTGAATAATGTCCACAGGGTGGAATTTTGGATTTTTAAGTTGTTACCACTGAGTGTAAGATGTAGTGCCTCTGCCTTCCTGTGCTATTGACAAAAAAGTCACTGTGACCCTGAAAACAAACGCACAGCCTAAATCTAGTATCAAGGTGAGATGTTTTCCTTTAATTGTAGCATGTTAGACACAGTGGCTTTAAAGCGCCCATATTCTGCTCATGTTCAGGTTCATAATTGTATTTTGAGGTTGGACCAGAATAGGTTTCCATGGTTTCATTTTCTAAAAACACCATATTTTTGTTGTACTGCACATTGCTGCAGATCCTGTTTTCACCCTGTGTGTTTAGGTCTCTGTTTTAGCTCCAGAGTGAGACATCTCCCTTCTATCCTATCTTTGTTGGGAGCTGCACATGCTCAGTAGCTCGGTAAGATCCCATCAGCTAGATAACTCTTTCTCCAGCTTTGGTCAGTCCAAGGCAGGATTAGCTGGGAGACTTCTTCTAGACCAGGGCCACTTGTGGAATACCTGCACAACAGGGACAGGAAGTAGAACAGGGACAGGAAGTAGTTCTTTTGGAGATTCTGGTCCACTAGTGGCTGCTGGAGCAGTGTTTAGCATTGAGAACGAGCTAGCATGCTACGGTTAGCCACCTCGTCTCTAGTGACGTAGAAAGCCGTGCAGATGTTGGACAGCTCACCTGGAGACTGAAGACAGAGGACACTCAGAAACTGGATCTCACTCAGAACAGCATGGATGGTTGTTTTCCTAGTGTGTATGCGTGTGGAAACACCAGAGACACAAAATAACCCCCAAATCCCAGAAAAAGTTTTTGTTTTTTCCTTTTTCTTCATAATATGGGCACTTTAAAGCACACAAAGCAATGTCCAAAGGTTGCTGTTACTGTGCCTCAAACTAACCAGAGCAACAGAACAGATGTCTGACTGACACATCGGCCACATGTGTAGTACCTAAATGGAAAGAATTCCTCTGATTGGTTAATTGGCCAACAGAATATAAACAACGTTGCGGTCACTCAGAGTGACAAACTTTAAAACAAAAATACTTCAGAAATGTGCAAAACGTTTAAAAATACATTCTTCAAATGATATGGGCATGTTGCATAAACAAATGTTTTTGACTCAATTAGTTAGTAAGCTTATACTGACAAACGTCATCAGCTCATAGAGACCATTACATTTGGTTAAATATTCCCCGGCATTTTTCATATTCATGTATTTATTTTTTGACATCTTTTCTACAGAGCCCCCCAACACACACACACACACACACACACAATCTAAACTGCTGTTCTGGAGCTGTTGATGGGAGATTGATCCCCAGTGGAGATGACTTGATGTTATGTTGTAAGTGCATGGGCGTCCCCCCCCCCCCAGACTGGGACGGCCCCCAGGGCATCACACTGTACCCCACACATGGAAATAAAACTTCTGTCTTCCCCTACAACTTGTGTATTGTTTATAGTGCACATTACGTTGGGAATATTGAGTTTGAGTTCTTATTTTAAACAAGTACAAACACTGACTCCAGATGCTGCACGGGTTGACCCCCCCCCCCTTTATATCGGATCGCGTCAAACACAGTGGTGGAAACTGTCCAAGGTAGAATAACAAACCAAGGAAATGCTGGAAACCACAAAACGTCAAGCTTTCACCAACTGACATCATCAACCTGAGATCAGAACACACACACACGCACACCTGAGGAAATAATGAATATACAAGTAATAATGGTCAATGAGACGTATTATTTCATTTCTTTATTTTTTTTCCTGCATAATTGAAATGCTGTTGTAACTTTTGTTTTAATGTGTCATTTATTATCAACCATTGAAAACATAAGTATTCTACCTATAAAGTATAGAGTGTGTGTGTGTGTGTGTGTGTCTGAAGTGGAAACTGTTCTTTTAGCTGTCATTCATGCATCAGACATTTAAAACTCATTTCACTTGATAGGTTATCATGTAGGATATATATCATATAGATCATACATATAAGATCAAGGCTTTATATTAACTATTAACTATTTCTGAGCACCAGCCGCCACGGCTAGCAGACTTTAAAGTTACCAACCAATCATATGTCCCACTCGCCATTTATTTCCCATTTATAAAACAGATGAGTGGCGTTGAATACATTTAAGCATCCGTGCGTCTTTAAAAATGTGTCTTTGGATTTATGGTGGCCAGATATATATATTAAACTATAAACCTTTACATTTAATTTAGCCCTTGAACCATATCTCCACGTTTTGTTTTTTCTGGCCTAACACACACCAAACCGCCATAACGTTTTGCCAGAATCTTTACCTGCATTTGGCGGGTTAGCAGGTGTTAATTTAAAGCCCTGTATATGATATCATACATTTATGTCATATACTGTATAAGATATAATACCAGCTGACAAACCAATGGTTCCTAGGCAACAGACTGATGTAGCTCCAAGGAAACTCATTCTGTTTATAAAAATAACAGAAATTAACAGTGACAATGGAGAAAATCACAATACTTATCTATATTGTAAACGGACTGTTCTTATATGTATAGAGCTTTTCTAGTGTCACCGACTACTCAAAGCTCTTCTACACAGTACAGGCCAAGGCGCCTCATCAGATACACACTCACACACATTCACACTCCGATGGGGCAGCATCGGGGGCAACTCAGGGTTCAGTGTCTTGCCCAAGGACACTTTGACATGTGACTGCAGGGCCAGGCCAACCTTCTGATTGGTAGGCGGCCGCTCTACCACTGAGCCACACCCTCCCCATTGTGACTACTATTGCCACTGTTTACCCCCCTGCTCTATCTGTAAATTATAGAGCGGTCTAGACCTGCTCTATCTGTAAATTATAGAGCGGTCTAGACCTGCTCTATCTGTAAATTATAGAGCGGTCTAGACCTGCTCTATCTGTAAATTATAGAGCGGTCTAGACCTGCTCTATCTGTAAATTATAGAGCGGTCTAGACCTGCTCTATCTGTAAATTATAGAGCGGTCTAGACCTGCTCTATCTGTAAATTATAGAGCGGTCTAGACCTGCTCTATCTGTAAATTATAGAGCGGTCTAGACCTGCTCTATCTGTAAATTATAGAGCGGTCTAGACCTGCTCTATCTGTAAATTATAGAGCGGTCTGGACCAGCTCTATCTGTAAATTATAGAGCGGTCTAGACCCGCTCTATCTGTAAATTATAGAGCGGTCTAGACCCGCTCTATCTGTAAATTATAGAGCGGTCTAGACCTGCTCTATCTGTAAATTATAGAGCGGTGTAGACCCGCTCTATCTGTAAATTATAGAGCGGTCTAGACCCGCTCTATCTGTAAATTATAGAGCGGTCTAGACCCGCTCTATCTGTAAATTATAGAGCGGTCTAGACCCGCTCTATCTGTAAATTATAGAGCGGTCTAGACCCGCTCTATCTGTAGATTATAGAGCGGTCTAGACCTGCTCTATCTGTAGATTATAGAGCGGTCTAGACCTGCTCTATCTGTAAATTATAGAGCGGTCTAGACCTGCTCTATCTGTAAATTATAGAGCGGTCTAGACCTGCTCTATCTGTAAATTATAGAGCGGTCTAGACCCGCTCTATCTGTAAATTATAGAGCGGTCTAGACCCGCTCTATCTGTAAATTATAGAGCGGTCTAGACCTGCTCTATCTGTAAATTATAGAGTGGTCTAGACCTGCTCTATCTGTAAATTATAGAGCGGTCTAGACCTGCTCTATCTGTAGATTATAGAGTGGTCTAGACCTGCTCTATCTGTAAATTATAGAGTGGTCTAGACCTGCTCTATCTGTAAATTATAGAGCGGTCTAGACCTGCTCTATCTGTAAATTATAGAGCGGTCTAGACCTGCTCTATCTGTAGATTATAGAGTGGTCTAGACCTGCTCTATCTGTAGATTATAGAGTGGTCTAGACCTGCTCTATCTGTAAATTATAGAGCGGTCTAGACCTGCTCTATCTGTAAATTATAGAGCGGTCTAGACCTGCTCTATCTGTAGATTATAGAGTGGTCTAGACCTACAAATAAAATTAAATAGAATTTCCAAGGGCGCCGGAGCAATCGTGGATATAGAATAATCTTAAATTAACTGAATAAAGGCTGTGTGCATGTACTGTATGTAAGTATATTGGATACACATATGTATATGCATGCATAACTAACAGTTTTCTATCGTTAATAATTGATGTAATTTCTGCATGTTGAGTAATAAGTCACTGCTACAGTATAATCTGTTTGACCTTGATTTATTATTGTGTGTCTGTTCCATTTGAATTTCTTTTGTGTCATTTATTTCAATCTCAAGACTGTTTAATAAGAGAATAATTTAACACTGCGTATAGGATGAACGGCGGCCGTCTCCACATCACAGATGCTGCAGCAAAGCTTCTTTACTCCGTGATGAGGAGTCAAAGCAGGCTCCTGTGGGGTTAAAGTTAGACATGCTAGGGTCGCGGTTACCATGAGGATATATACAGTAATATATAAAATAAGTTGAAGGTGTGTGTGTGTGTGTGCGTGTGCGTGCGAGCCTGCTAACAGACTGTTGAGGCCCTGGCCAGCGGTTGCGTGCAGGCGGGCCCTGTGGCTTCAGGCTGCTGCAGCTCAGGACCTGACATCAGGCTGCACATCCCCACTGTGGCTGGCCTCCTTCCGGCAGATGTCCCAGCAAGAAGCCGGGGGGTATCCCACCACAAGGCAAGGTTGCGTAAAGAAGGACCTGTTCCCCAGTACTGGAGGCTTTGCACCCCCAGCCGCTTCTCATGGGAAACGTCGAAGGTGTAACTGTAACGGCATCTTTGACACCATCTTGTCTTTTGTAGTTTTTGTTTTTTTTAGGAAGCGTCTCTGTTACCGCAGGTCAGCCTAGTCTGGGAGATGTGGCTCTTCCTCCTGGCCATGTTTCTCTTTAACTCTTTCTCAGCACGTTGGTTTGGGCCTTAAATGCCACTAAAGTTTCCTTCTCCTTTCATTCATTTGTTTAACCCTGTGCTTTTCCTCCAATGAAACAACCTATTGTGTTAGCTTGGAGGCTGAAATCTGAAGTAGTAAGTATGTCAAAACCTGGAAAAATGAAGTAAACTGTATTGATTCCACTCGAGGGAAGTACTTTTTTTTATTTTTTATTTATTTGGTAACCAGACCCTGTGAGATAGGCTAAAACGCCACAGGTGTTGACAGGTTGAGGTCACTAATAGTCAAGTAATTCCTTATTGATATTAATATTATTAATGAATTGAGTAATTCTGTATTTACACAGGTTGAAGTCATTAATAATGCCTGGTGAGATTCTCATTTTCTAACAAGCCAACAGCAAGAGTTAATAAGCCATCTACCATTATAAAGGGTACTAGTAGTATGATGAGGGGTTTCCAGTGGTTTGTGTCTCCAGGAGAGGTCAGAGGTCAAACGGTCCATTGTTCTGGTCTATCTGATGAACTACAGAGCTAAAAAGACAAAGCATTTGGTGTTTCACAACCAAAAGTTCTTTCCTCTGTTGTATATATATATATATATATATATATATATATATAGTGTATTTAAAACAAACTGCTCAGTGGCTCCAAAGGAATTGGAATTATGCAGACTACATGAAATATGAGAATGATGCAAAACTAGTTCATTAGAATTTAACAGGCAAAACCAAAGAGTCATCAGCAATGCAAAACATTCAACTGAATTTCATTTTTACTCTCAAATCATCCCAGACGTTCTCTCAGGACAACCTTTGACATAGAGCCGGTCTGGACGACACTCTATATGGACATCATGTTGAAATATTACAACAGGTATCAAAACAAAGTGTAGTGATTAGATATTGAAATAAGGATTGCAGTATTCTGGAGATTGTCTGTAAAGCTGGTTTAACGCTCCTTAATAAAATCACTTCAAAATATATGTTTTCTCGCCTAACTTTTTACCCCATAAAAATTGCTGCAGTTACTGAAGAGGTTAGAATAGAGAATTTCTATTTCTGTCTAAGTAAATCATATGTAAAATCATTAAAAAACACTACTGTAAGCATATTACATGATCTACATACAAAAATAGTACCCCAGCCACATGTCTGAACTTAATACAGAAAAAATCCAGAAGAAAATGACTCAGAAAATGGCTATTTTATGAAGTTATTTCTACAGATATGTCTGTGCGTTTTTCTTATTTCCTCTCAGAAAAAAAGCCCAAAAAGTGCAAAATAAAAAAAAACACATCCACATCACTCACACACATACTTGAATCAACTACATGCATACATTTATAGAAATAAGTCATTATAATTTGATGAAATGGTGAAATGCAATAACTAAGGCCTTATTTTTGCTTTGACACAGCTGGAGCCATCACAGGGTTAAAAGTTTCTGGTCATGTTTGGTATCAATCGACTCGTCTTCTTATTGGCTACACAGGGAGGCTGGTTTCATAGCTTTTGATTCTAACTGGTTGGAAGAGCTGTCAATCTTTCCCACTTTGCCCTCTGTAAATCGTGCGACTTGATTGGCTTCCATAAGGGATAACTCAGGTTAGAGTAGACGGATTGGCTGAAACGACCTGTCAATCAAAAGCTGTTGATTCACCCTAACTTGCTGAATAGAAGGATACACTGGACCGTTAGCAGAGCCAGCAGCAGGAGCGATTAAAGTCCATAAATGATGGACTTTTCAGCTTTGTTTGCGAGGAAACACGGCCAGAATCTACAAGATTGTGAGGGGACCAGCTCGTTTTGGATTAAAAGGATTGGATGTACTTATTCTTTGAACTGTTGGCAAAGCAGGAAAAAAAGGTTTATGGAGATCTTTCACCGCTGTGAAGAGAGACACGAGGAGAAAGGTAAGGACTCATGTTTGGCGCAGAATCCGTCTGTGTTTCTTTACTTTAAACATGATTATAACCGCTGTAAGTCACCTTATGCTTATATGTGTGTGGGCTCAATGAATCATGAGACTTTAAGCTTTCTAATGATGTGTTCATGAAGATTTAATGCTTGCAATGTATGAGTGAAGAAAGGTTTTCTCCTAAAATGGAGAAAACGGTCCCGCTGACGGGACAGTGCTTACAACAGACTTAAACAAAGCAAAGCGTTTTTAAAGGGGTTTCTTTAGGAACCGTTGTGTGTAAAGCGACTGTGTGAAGGTTCCTTATGGAGTTGTGGAGCGCTATGGAGCTGTTATTCTGTTAATAAAGCACAGTAAGAAACACAGTAGTCCACTGATCTACAGGTGGCGTTACGTGCCATGAAATGCAGCAACATAAACTATGCTGGATTTTAAATAATTAGCTTAGCATCTGCAGACTGTTAAACACGGAATTGCCCTTTTTGAGATGGATAAAGTTGTTTGAACTTCAAAAACAGTATTTAAAAACGGTATTCAAAAGGTTTTAAGAGTAAGGAAATGCGTTCATTGTGCTTACAGTATATATAAATCCATCCATCCATCCATCCATCCCTCTTCATCCTCTTATCCGGTGTCGGGTCGCGGGGGCAGCAGCTCCAGTAGGCGACCCCAAACTTCCCTTTCCCGAGCCACATCAACCAGCTCCGACTGGGGGATCCCGAGGCGTTCCCAGTCCAGGTTGGAGATATAATCTCTCCACCTAGTCCTGGGTCTTCCCCGAGGCCTCCTCCCAGCTGGACATCCCTCCACCTAGTCCTGGGTCTTCCCCGAGGCCTCCTCCCAGCTGGACGTGCCTGGAACACCTCCCTAGGGAGGCCCCCCAGGAGGCATCCTTACCAGATGCCCGAACCACCTCAACTGGCTCCTTTCGACTCGAAGGACCAGCAGCTCTACTCCGAGCTCCTCTCAGCTGACTGAGCTTCTCACCCTATCTATTTCAATTTCAATTTTATTTATTGTATCAATTCATAACAAGAGTTATCTCGAGACACTTTACAGATAGAGTAGGTCTAGACCACACTCCAGAATTTACAAGGAACTTGTTAAACTCCTTCACTTGGGGTAAGGACTCACTCCCTACCCGAAGAAAGCACTCCATCGGTTTCCTGCTGAGAACCATGGCCTCAGATTTAGAGGTGCTGATCCTCATCCCAGCCGCTTCACACTCGGCTGCGAACCGATCCAGTGAGTGCTGAAGGTCACAGGCCGATGACGCCATCAGGACCACATCATCTGCAAAAAGCAGCGATGAGATCCCGAGCCCACCAAACTGCAACCCCTCCCCACCCCGACTACGCCTCAATATCCTGTCCATAAATATTACAAACAGGATTGGTGACAAAGCGCAGCCCTGGCGGAGGTCAACCCTCACCTGGAACGAGTCCGACTTACTGCCGAGAACCCGGACACAGCTCTCGCTTTGGTCATACAGAGATAGGAAAAAAGTGATAAAAGTCATAGTATAGTACGTAAAAAAAGTAATAAAAAGATATAGTATGTAAAAAAAGTTATAAAAGTCATAATATAGTATGCCAAAAAAATAATAAAAAGACATAGTATAGGGTGTAAAAAAAGTGATAAAAGTCATAGTATAGTATGTCAAAACATTTATAAAAAGTTATAGTATGTCAAAAAAGTGATAAAAGTCATAGTATAGTACGTAAAAAAAGTAATAAAAAGATATAGTATGTAAAAAAAGTTATAAAAGTCATAGTATAGTATGTCAAAAAGTGATAATAGACATAGTATAGTATGTCAGAACATTTATAAAAAGTTATAGTATGTCAAAAAAGTGATAAAAGTCATAGTATATTATGTCAAAAAAGTGATTAAAATTATAGTATAGTGTGTCAAAAAAAGTGATAAAAGTCATAGTATAGTATGTCATAAAAGTGATAAAAGTCATAGTATAATGTCAAAACATTTATAAAAGTCATAGTATAGTATGTCATAAAAGTGATTAAAAGTCATAGTATAGTATGTCATAAAAGTGATTAAAATCATAGTATAGTATGTCAAAAAAGTGATAAAAGACATCGTATAGTATGTCAAAAAAGTGATAAAAGTCATAATAGTGTCAAAAAAGTTATAAAAGTCATAGTATAGTTTGTCAAAAAAGTTATAAAAGTCATAGTATAGTGTGTCAAAAAGTTATAAAAGTCATAGTATAGTATGTCAAAAAGTGATAAAAGTCATAGTATAGTATGTCAAAAAGTGATAAAAGTCATAGTATAGTATGTCAACAAGTGATAATAGACATAGTATAGTATGTCAAAACATTTATAAAAGGTCATAGTCAAGTCAGGACCATCACGTGGTCCAGATCCAGCATGTGTGCAAGAGGACCCAGAACCAGAGAAGCAGCCATGATCCCGTTGACTCTGCTGCCACCTGCAGAACCAACGCTGTCTGCTCCGTAGAGGTGGATCCCAGTGACCTCGCCATGCACATCTGGATTTGTACATTTTTAATCTCAATTTTCTCACAGTGGAATTCATTATTCAGATTAAGTTAGGTCTCAGATGCAGAACTAAACAAAAAAAAAACAAGTCCTTAGCCAACTGTTTCACTTTTATCAGCAATCATTTGTCATTTTGCAACAAGTGATTTTAGAGTTTCACAGCAAAAAAACAATTTTTACCTTTTTTTACATCCCGCTGCAGTTCTGTACAGTGGGGGTTTCACTTTTGGTAAATATATGGCTGCTCTACTAATTTTATCAAATGGGAAGTGAAGAAAGAAAGATGCATATCTCTCATAGAAATGTTGGGTTTTCACTTCTGGATGTGTGTAGAGGTCGCCCCTTCATGAATGGGTTTTAAACATTTTTCATTCTTATTTGTATAAAATCATGTTATACATTTTTCCAAGTATGCCTGCATGCTGCTATCTACTTATTCATATTTTCTTATTTTCATTTTATTGTATTTTTGTGTGATATTTCACTCAGGCCTCACTTGCTAATGAGATCTTGATGTGATTTCTTGATTAAAAAAGTATATATACAGTGTATATATATACAGTATGTTTATGAACAAGAACGTAAATGTGTGTTCATAAAATAAGATAGACTTGGATATGTTTATTACAACTTCCACATTGTGTATATTCAGGAGTGAACACGAAAAGTAATAAAATAAATGTAATTTGCATAATTATGGTATATGTTTAAAAGTTAGAATAATTCCTCCAGTTGAAGTCAATTTTCTACAACAGCATTTATATTTCATAACACAAAACAAAGTCATTTGTATGCGATTAAATGGAGTTTTTCTCATCAACCAACAGTTTGGGTTATTTCATAGCATCCATGTGAAGAATCACTGGGAAATGTCGTAGTAATACTCTCGTAGTCTCGGCTCAACAACGGAGAATCCAGGTCGCTCCTCCAACCTGTAGGATATGAAAACAGCACCATGAGAAACTGAATGAAACGGACCCGGCCCCTATTACTCCGTGTGATGACTTAGACCAAAACCAGGCCCCTCACAAATTCTGAAATGTTGGCCTGCATATCAATTTTGGTTCACAATACATTTTGGTCCACCTAGATGGCCGCTAAACCAAATAGAAGAAACTGTTTTCAAACCGCAGCTCCTCAACATTCAAGGCAGTCTATGGCAGATTTGCCCCCCCCCTCCAGTGTGGCCCTCAGTGACGTTGAGTTTGACACCCCTGACTTAAAGACTAACTTGTATGTCCAGCAGCTCCTCATGAGGTCATACATCTCAGGAGGACAGTTGAGCGGAGCCTCCATTCGGTCTCCATTTTCAATCATCTGCAGGACCTCACCTCCTTTCATTCCCTGTGAACAGTGGAGCATTCCGATTAGGGGGGACACCATCAGGCACACATGTAAAATTACCACAGGAATGGGCGGGTGCAGAATTCGGCAACATTTTCCGCAAATTTGAAATGAACAAATTAAAAAAATACAACTTCCTGCACACTAACCACATGTAGTTTCTATAATCAGAAGTCTTATTATAAAGTAACCTAGCAACAATATAAGGGCATCTAGGTCCAGCTGAGATGATGAGACCATGAAACACACAGCTTTTACTGCAGTAACATGTTCAATGCAGGACTTCTACTATAACAGAGTATTTTTACAGTGTGGTATTTGTACTTTTACTTAAGTACCGGATCTGAATCCTGAGTGATTTGATGTGTGAACAAAACGTTGCAATGTCTCCGGTGGCGTGACATGCTTCTACCTTGTATGGTTTCTGGCCGTAGGAGAAGGCCTCCCACATGAGCACCCCGAAGCTCCACACATCACTTTTGGAAGAGAATTTGTGGTAGTTCATACACTCAGGAGCGTACCATTTCACTGGCCACTTCCCTTGACCCTTGGCCTGAGGGAGGAGACATACAAAACATCAGTGGCTAGGACTTCATCTGATATTGATCATTTTCAAGCCAAAAACCCGAGAGAGTTGTGAGGAGCTGAGAGTCTTAATTTGCTTCGGAGCAACTCATTAGGCAATGGCTTGAATGTAACACGACGTTCATTAATATCCAAAAAGTTAGGCACTAAAGCTTTAAACTGGGCCTACAATAAAGTTTAGGATGGCCTTTAGTGCATATAATACTAAGCTATTAAAAAACATGGTTTTATTAATCATCTTTTAATGTTACACATATACGTGTGACAGGATGACCTGTATCTGTGCATGGCTACCTTAGTGACTACCTTACAGTACCTTTAGGCCATTAGGGAAATCATCATTGGGGATTTATATTTGCTGATATATATGTTGGATTCATGTTAAGACATTTTCATTTTTGGAGGCCACCCCCTGCCTTGACTCTGAGGACCCTAAGGGCCCCGGACTCCCTGTTGAAAATCTCTGATTTCCAGGATTGTTCTTGCTGCTGGAAATTCCGCAGGATGTCCGTTCCCGTCCTCTGTCTTTGTGTTGGCGTTCTACCTTCTGGTGGATTTCTGAGGACTATGGTTACCTGGTCCTCAGGTCTCTGCAGGGTAAATCCAGACAGCTAGCTAGACTATCTGTCCAATCTGAGGACTATGGTTACCTGGTCCTCAGATCTCTGCAGGGTAAATCCAGACAGCTAGCTAGACTATCTGTCCAATCTGAGGACTATGGTTACCTGGTCCTCAGATCTCTGCAGGGTGAATCCAGACAGCTAGCTAGACTATCTGTCCAATCTGAGGACTATGGTTACCTGGTCCTCAGATCTCTGCAGGGTGAATCCAGACAGCTAGCTAGACTATGCTTCATGCTTGGCCCACAGGCTCCCAGCTGTTACCTTGTAGTAGTTCTGCTCCTCAGCGACAGCTTTGGAGAGGCCAAAGTCGCTGATCTTGGCGTAGTGCTGCGTGACCAGCAACACGTTCCTGGCAGCCAGGTCTCTGTGGACAAAGTTATGCTCCTCCAGGTACTTCATCCCCATAGACACCTGGTGGACCAGCTCTGTGATGTTCTTCAACGTTGTTTGCCTAAAGATGATCAATCGTTTAATTAAGTATCTGTTCATTTAAGTATCTGTTGTTCAAATTATTGCAAATGTAAACCAATTCGCTTGAAGTGCATGGACTATGGGAGGAGTCCAACTGAATCGCTGTACTTCCAGCTGCATTGCTCAATTAGAAACTTTGGAGGGCAAAGCGTATGGTGAAGGGGACATCCACAGAGGAAATCACGTCCTTAGCCTCTAGGAACGAACACACACTGCGACAATCTCATTTCAAACCAAACAGGTGTGTATCACCATGCCTCTGAGTACATACTTGTGTTTCTGCAGGAACTTTTGGAGCGGTCCCAGCTCGGCCAGCTCCATGACCAGCATGAGGCTCTCTGCCTCACATATACCGATCATCCGGACGATATAAGGGTTGTCCAGCTGCTGCATGACATTGGCTTCTCGCAGCATTTCATCGGTCAATGATTGGTTGTTGTCATCATTCTTAAGGATTTTGACTGCAACTGGCTTCTCTGTCCTAATACATGGGAAGGGTTAGCATTAGGGTGGATGCGCCACACGCACCACAGAATCACCTTACAGAAATGTAAGCCACATGTTTTAGACAAAACAAAAAAGGATCATACGCATATTATCAGTAATACAAAAAGGTGGAATAAGGGTAGACAAGTACACCAACTGAGTCAAAAGATCAATACTGTAAAGACGGGAAAATTCACAAAGAATGGATTTTACCTGCTGATAGCAACATGAATTGCACATCACTTACAACTGTTATCTGCTTAAGTCATAAGTTCCGGTTCACAAAAGATATTGATATTATGATAATGGCATCACAACGCAAACACACCTGTAAAGTTTTGCGGGTGAGTGCAATCTCCATAGATCCCCATGTTACAAGTACAAGTACTAACTTACATTAGCATACTTCTAACTATTAAGTAGCTACATGCTAACAAGACATAGCTGTAATCTCGGCCAATGCTGGTCATTTCACCCCAAATTCTGGTCACTTCACTGCTGGGACATGTCTGGTTGTGTAATATTTGGCTTAGAAGCCTTTATTGGTGAGTTTTCACGGTACAAAGTCCTGCTTTATACTCCGTTGCAGTAGCTCCAGCTTTAAATAGTGAAACATGGAGCGGGGGCTCGGAAGATTCCAGGAAGCTCGCTGGCCAATCAGAATGGGCTTTTTTCGTGAGGAGAGATTAAAAAGAAAGGCGCTCCTACAGAGTATCTCATTCAGAGGGTGAAGCAGGTGCCAGCAGCCATGGGCAGTATGAAAAAGAAATGTTCTAACACAAAATGCAAGTATAATCCTGAAAAAATGTATATAATAGTTGCCCTTTAATGTGATGCTATGTGAATTAGCATACTTTCTCATCTTGTAGATGCCCTTCATGACTCTACCAAAGTTCCCAGAGCCCAGTTCTCCATCCTCCAAGAAGAGCTGGCTCCGATCCACTGTGGAACTCCTTAGTTCATCTGGGTCTGCGTATGGACTCTCATAGACCTCCGTGTCCATCGGCATGGCCTCTGATGGAGAAATAGCCATGACACATTTGAGTGATTGACACACCAGTCTGTCTTGCACAGTATGCAAACTTGTATGTGAAGTGAAGTTAAGACATAGATATCATTAAACAACCTGTTCTCGTTGAAGTACTTGGTCAGTGGCTCTTAGCAAAACCGATGCACAAGGCACCCTTTAGAGTCTATATGGGACGCACTGGGCATAGCATTAGCTCGAACTAGATACTGTTAGACGACGTATGACGAGCGACAACGGTAGGGCGTAGTAAAAAAGACCAAAAATATGTGTGAGGACACAAGTTGGGGTGATGGATGGGTCAAACACAGGACTTCCACCCAGGAAATCAGGGTTCACGTCCTGTTATGTCCTGCGTGTCACTGTGACGTACATTTTTTAGCCCCACCCAGTGGTTTTACCCTGCACGTAGTCTGGTTTGACAACAGCTTATTTACCTGATCACTGTATCTTCTGCGCCTTGCGAAACTTGTTTGTTTCAGGGAGCAACAACCAACTTTGTCTTGAAGTTTTGTGGAAAATTTCAAATCAACAAGGCAGGCCTGCGTGGTTCTTTCAGGAATGATTGTAAAGATTTACAAAGAATATGTTTCCTCTCTAACTGGGACATTTTAGGACAGATTGGTGGGATTGCTGTGGACCAAGTACACACTGGGATACACTGATAAGAGATAATGACGGTTAACCGTGTATCAGCTGATTTAAATAGCTCACGTTACAGTGTTGTGCCAACAGTTAACTTCATTTAATATTGTATATGGAGTTTTATTTTGCTGAATGCAAAAGTTCCAACAAAACAACTTCCTCCCCGATGCCGGAGCCACCGTCGCTGCGTCTGGAGCTTAGCTCCGCCCAAGGCCGTTGTGATTGGTTTAAAGAAATGCAAACAACCCAGAGTGTTTTTCTGTCCTATCCTAGAATGTATGTGTGGTGTAGCCAGACTGAGAGGCGAGACTACCTTGCACGTTGAAAAATGATGCCAAGGGGTCTCGAGCTAAAGTGTCAAAAAATTAAAAAAAATGATGTTAAAGGGGTCCTGACCAAGCGTCAGTATTTGACGAGTTGTGAGTGAGAATTCGTTGCAATAAATGTTTTGGATTTTTTTCCAACCTAAATCATAAAACAAGTCATTTGTCATGAGCACTTTCTGATCCTTGCCCTGCTGGCAGGACAGCATGATGTCACGGCGTCTGTTTCTCCAGGGAGACGAAACCTGATTGGCTATCCAGTCAGAGATGAGACCTTAGATTTAACCAACTCTTGGGCAAAGAAACCAATGTAACATGTCTCTAACTGACATAAGTGATGCGTTCACTGTGGTCTCTGGTGTCTCAGCCTCCTACCTATCGAAGTAACAGCAGTAGCTCATAAAAGTGCTGAGAAGCCACAGTAGGACTAATATACCAGCAAGTTAGCAATCTGTCCAATACAAGTGTGCTTAAACGTCCTTACCTTTTCTGCCTGCTTGATTAATGGGCACTCTGGTTTCATATGGATTGAAATTATTTGTGGTGGTGTGTCGAGATCCCCGGTTCTGTCAGTTGGTCAGAGAAGAAAATGTTAAAGAGGAAAAATAGAGTAAAAAAAACACATAAAACACAAGGTGCTATGCTAAAAAGTCATCTGCATTGAGTGAATCAAGCAGGGTGCCACTGTTAGTTTATAACGCGTGATTCTAGATAGCCTTGCCCTCTGAATGTTAAGGTTCAATAAAACATTAGAATGTGTAGTTCTCCTCACATTCAGAATTCATTCACTTAGACTTAAGATAAAGGAGAAAAAGTACTGAAATGAGTCTACCCGTTGTCAAAAGGGGAGTACATTTGGGTTTACGTATGCCTACATACAGGCTACATGATACACAACACTGGCAAGTGCTACTGTTGTCTTATTGTTAAACAATTTCATGCTATGAATGTGAAATATTAACTTTAGCCGGATAATCTTAGCAGATCTTTGTTAGCATAATTTTGCTAGCCTTAGAATGGTTTCTTTTGAGCATGAGATACTTTCGCATGCTCACCAAAACAGTATCTTGTGCTCATGAGAAGCACGAAAAAAATAATAAAAGTAATCCCCATGTCACTTTAGGGGCTCCGTAGAGGAAGAGCGTAAACGCAGGAGGAGCCTTTGGAAGATAGGACAGAAATGTTGTTTGGTCTTGTCATGCACACATAGAAGGATGGGACACAGCACATGACACTGAGTAACCTCTAGATGGTGGTAGTGTTATCGCAGTAATCGCACGACTATGATTGAAAAAATGAATAGGTTTGTGTGTGTGTGCAGCCAGCTCCAGTTGTGAAACTGTCTGCTGTGATCTGGGATCAGACTGAGGCAAGGGCAGAACTTTGGGTTCAACATTGGGGGATGGGGGGGGGGGGTATCTTTTTTGTTTTGAGCAAAATAGAAATTTTGAGCATATCAAACATTTAATTTCCTGCATTCTGGTGAATCTTTCTGCAAAAACGTGTACCTTTTCTGTATTTCTGTATCGATGTACGGTGCAAATGTCTTTAATTACGGGTTACACAGGCCTGTTCGGGGGGGGGGGGTGTGTAAGCTCCTAGAACATTAGGCCTAAGGTGTGGAGAAGGGGCATGATGAAGAAAAGAACAAAGATGCAAGGAAAACTGTGCTGTGTTAGTAACAAGCAATCTAGTCCGTACTGAAGCAAAATCACACAGGGGGAAGGGTTGGGGGATCAACAGGTTTATGAGGAGTGTTAGTGCACCTTCTTTATGCCGGGTATGGGAACAGTTCTGAGTATGGAGATAATCCCACCTGCTGCATTCTGCTAAAAAAACAAAATGTCAGAGAGGTTATCAGAAGGCGACCTGCTAATGTTATGGTCATGTGATCAGTACAGTAGAGGTTAACTCCAGACAGGATATGTCATATTACTGACTCATTCAACTGCAAACTACAAGAGAGACACTGTTCCTACAGTACACAACGTATGTTGAAAGGTCAACAATTGGTAAATGTTTTAGGAGTGCACACAAATGAGTCTAGGATGTTGGCGTTACAGTAATCTCAGCCACAGATATTCAAAATGTTTTCATAAGAAACCCCAAAAACTGTCTGCATGCATAAATACCACTGAAGGGAAGTGAGAAAAGGTTTTTGTTTTTGTGATTCGGTGAACCAACTCTTCAAATATTAGCCACGCAAGAAGATGGACATACATGTTTCGGTTTGAAATTCTTATTAAAAAACATAGAGTAACAACCAGATGTAGCATTAAAACACATCTCAAAGATGTGATTGAAAGATGAATATTAATGCATGATCAATGTTGGCAGGTACGGGACGAGCTTACTTCCTGTTTTCGGGGGTACGGGACCATGACAATATGCAAATGTATAATTCACACACACACACACACACACACACACTATTTACCAAGGCAGAACTTAATCCAGGATGGTCCCGTGGGAGTAGTGGCCGTCCAATCAGCACTATAAACACAGCATATGACAAGATGGATCAGACTTGAATATGTTCCTAAACGTTGAGTTGTTAGATACTAATCCATATGCAGCACACATGTGTTTGAGGGCGAGTCTATTAGCTGGGAGGGTTTTACCGTCCCCGTCGGGTCGAGGACACGGCTCGGTCAGCACCCGCAGCAGGCCGTCCGGTTTGTAGGAGTAGTGCTCCACGAGCTGGGGTGAAGACAGAAGATCACGTATCACACACTCAGGACTAGAAAGACACAAGTCTGTAACAGCCTGCAGACGCCGGAAGGATATGACAGCATTGCAGCGGTGTAATTTAACGGAGTACATGTACTCCAGTGCTGTACTAAGTCCACATGGTGAGGTACTTGTACTTCACTTAAATGCCACTTTCTACTTCTACTCTTCTATATTTCAGGGATAAATATTCTACTTTTTACTCCTCTACATTCATCTGACAGCTTTAGTTACTAGTTACTTTAGTTACTAGTTACTTTAGTAACTCAATATTTTACACATAATTAAGTTTGTTTTAATAAAAACAACACTACTGGTTTGAATTGCCATTATGTCTGAATGGTGTAAGGCCAGTGAAAATAAACTTGCCTTGTTTTGCCTTCAACTTACATCACTTATGTTAATGGTGACCCCTGCCATCCAATAATAAGTGACTGATCATGCTATTTATATGCCAAGAGTATCTTCTATGTTTTGAAATTATTATTTTTTTGCCTCAGATTTCAGATCAAACCATTTCTTTTCTACTTCAGCGGTTCTGCGCCCCGCTCCGGATACAGCGTTCACTGCCTGAGTGACTGCTTAGCATGCACTGCTGACGCTGCTAAATGTGATGGCTCGTTTCTCGTTAACGTCTTGCAGCAGTACCTCCACTTCTCAAGTCTACTACTCTAAGTGTGCACACGGCCCTGCCATCTCATGGCCTTCAGATACAGTATTAGGGACCACTAAGGTCTATATAAAGAGACTTCAGATACAGTATTAGGGGACCACTAAGGTCTATATAAAAGAGACTTCAGATACAGTATTAGGGACCACTAAGGTCTATATAAAGAGACTTCAGATACAGTATTAGGGGACCACTAAGGTCTATATAAAAGAGACTTCAGATACAGTATTAGGGGACCACTAAGGTCTATATAAAGAGACTTCAGATACAGTATTAGGGACCACTAAGGTCTATATAAAAGAGACTTCAGATACAGTATTAGGGGACCACTAAGGTCTATATAAAGAGACTTCAGATACAGTATTAGGGGACCACTAAGGTCTATATAAAGAGACTTCAGATACAGTATTAGGGAACCACTAAGGTCTATACAAAAGAGACTTCAGATCCAGTATTAGGGAACCACTAAGGTCTATATAGAAGCATCCAAAAAGCACCATGTCATGGGACCTTCAAGAACACATTTGAGAGAATACATTTTCCTGACAATAACTACAGAGGTTGTGCATTGAGTATTTTTACAGAGTGGTAAAAATAAAAAAAGGATCTGAACACGTCTTCCATTGCTGCAGCATTGTTATTCTTAGAGATGTGCTAGTAACGCGACTAATCCTGAAAACATTTGTCTTCTAAAAGGTCCTCATATGTTCTGCTGAGATTAGCTGAGGACATAGAGTTCATATCACCTGATTGTTTCAAGCAATTTAAAGAAATAGTTTAATAGTTTTAACCTGTAATTTGGTTAATGGGCTTATTTCTTTCTAAGAGTGAGATTAAAGATGGATATAAAGCTCATGTCTCCTTATTAAGTAGAGATGTTCCAATACCATTTTTCCTTCCCAATTCCGATACCTAAACTTAAAGCCGATACCTACGGGAGAGGATTAGGGCCATATGTGAAAAATGTATTTGAGTTCTGAGTTTAAAGTCAGAATTCTGAGATAAAAGTCAGAATTCTGGCTTTTTTCCCCCAGAATTCTTACTTTAATCTCAGAAGTCAAGTCATTTTTTAACATGTGGCCCTAATCCTCTTCCGTAGACAGCAAATCGATACCAGTGCAAATGTGTCGAATGGGTCAAATGTGCGTAGCTTTTTGATATTAATGAACGTCTGTTACATTCAAGCTTTTGCCAGATGAGTTGCTCCAAAGCTAATCACGACTCTCAGATCCACACAACTCTCTGTGGATCTCTCAGTGGGACTACGTTCAGACGATCGGGGCGTCGGCGACTTTCCCTCGCAGAACCAGAGAGTGAAGATAAGGACCTCTTCTGAAGAGTCCATCATGTTGGTTTAATCCTCCGTGTCCTCCTTGGCTACTAGTAACTGTGTGGAGGAGAAGGGGGGGGTGCACGGCCACGTATGCTTTGTATCATGTGGACGCGCCGACAGTGTTGTGGTCATTACTTAGAATTCCTCATGGGGGAGACAGAATCTACACACTGTAGCTATAAAGGCCAAAGAAGGGTTTCCAGTCTACATTTACACACGTCTTACATGTGCTGTTTTTACTGAAAGTTGACTGTGAGTAAAACTTTCACTTTCACTCTCTGACCTTACATTTGACTATTTCTTGAAAAGATAATCATCAATAATCAAATCAAGGGGGTTGGTATTTCACCAGATGTAATGCACATCCTTGGCAATGTGGAGAATGCATAAAACGTGAAAAAAAGGATAACGAGTAAAGGTTGCAGATTTCTCAGCAGGGATGGGGATGTGGAGAGGGGGGAGGAGTTTGGACTCCTGACTCCTGGCCTTGGTGGTATGCATGTGCTCAGCATGGATGCATATGTAACTGTAACAACCATAAAATGACACCGTAGTATTCCTGAAAGACTAAAACGAGTGGCAGTCACTGAGCTGCTGGGAAAGCCTCAGCCAATCAGGTTTAGTAATCTGCAGTTTCATTGTATACCTGATGTGCAGTGACATTAACGATTCTTATCTTATTGCTCACCTGCCACAGCGTGTCAAACTTCTTGCCGTCTGGGATGGACAGCTTGCCAGTCCTGTCCCTGTCGATGCGATAATGCATGACTTGTCCTTCATGCAGGAGACACAGTGCATAGGATCCATTCAGATCTCTCTGTCGGATCCTGCACTCACAAGAAGAAGAAAAGGGGGTGGGAATGTAGTATCATATATACTCTTTCTTCATAGATGTGAAATTATTTAAATAATATATATATATATTATTTTAATTATTTATTTGGTAATGTCTCCAGAAGAGAAGAGTTATATCAATAAATAGCCCGGCATCACAATACAAAAGAAACTCTATTCCAATATTAAAAACATTATTTAACCTCAGAAAATAAAATTAAAAAGTACTAAAATACTGTCTAAATTACTTGATCTACAGGTTAAAAAGAACACATACCGTTAAAAAAAAATCATTTAAAATACATCATAGAATAAAACCCCACTGTTAGTAACATGCATAAAACCAAACGCTACTCTGTCAACACACACTCACATGAACACTCCTGACACTTGGAGTTGTTCTTCAATTTATAGTCTTTTTTTTATAATAAATGACTTATAATTTGGCATTCTGTGTCTGTTAACGTTTTTGTCAGACAGGACGAAGTTCAAAAATAAACCGTACAGGAAACACATTGAGGTTGAGAGTACAGCTTCACATGAAATGAGGAGTGTGTAGTGTAGACATGTAACCAGTGTCTCTTTGAAGAACACACATCCTCTTCTTCGGGACTGTACTTCCTCTGCGAGGCCGTGCACAAAGCCAGCCTCAAGTCGCCGATTGGCCCCCCCTGGCAGACAGAGCCATTGTTTCATTCCTGCTGTGGTTGCATTAATACGAATAGCCGCTAATTACCAAAGTTAGACCGCACCAAATCACCACACATACAAACTGTGTCTCCACAGGACACAGGGACGGGGCGACCCAGCAACACGTCCCCCACCTAGACAACGTTATGAGGACTCACATACTCTTGGGACCGTTAGTTAGTAGTAGCAGTTGACATTGGGAAACGCAACTAGTTAACTTTAGGCTACAAAAATACTTAGTGTTAGTGATGAGTCACGTAAAACTACTAAAATGAGGATGTAACTTGGTGTCACAGACGAAGGGCTGTAAAACTCCTTTTTAAAGATAACGGATGATTTCTGCTTCTCTCTCTCTCTCTCTCTCTCTCTCTCAAATTCAATTTCATATTTCTTTATTGGCATGAATGTCTAGAAAACAATAATGCCAAAGCCTCAAGGACAATACAATTCAATGATAATAATATATGAAAAAATACATGTATACAATTAAAAAATAAAATAAAAAAAATAATAGGGATATCAAACAATACGTGTGTGTGTGTGAGATACTGTAATTAATGTATTTAGGGTCAATAGAGAAACAACAACAACAGTATATTAATATACATTGTAAGTGTCAAGAATAAATAAAAAATCTCCCTCCCTCTCCCTCTCTCTCTTTCTCTCTCTCCCTCTCTCTCTCTCGCTCGCTCGCATCAAAACAGTTTAGGACCCACAGCTTTAATCGTTGAATTGCCAGCTTTAAAAGTTATTTCTCATATTGATATGAATGTGCTCATTTATCATGTGTTTAACATAAATGCAAGAGCAGATTTTACACTTTAAATATATTTTAATCTTTACACCAAACTAAGTGTGTAAGAATTAAATGCAATAATAATAATAATAATAATAATAATATTATTATACAGTTATTTTATATAGTGCTTTAAAAAGTACTCAGAGTCACTTTACAAGGTCAACAAAAAAACACTAATATATACTAATAACTAATATACATATATTTTTTCCCTTATTTGTTTAAGAGCTTGTTGAAAATGTGGAAATGCTCATTTTGAACAGTTTTACTACGGCAAGGCTGGAGAGCACTGCACAGTAGAAAACTGTAAAGCACACATAGATATATATTTACAGAAAATATGAATCAAAGTAACAATAATTCACATCATTATGCACATTATCTACACATGATTTGAAGATATTGCACATGTGGAATGTAAGACGTGAGATTTAAAAACACATTGGATGAAATCACCCCATACAGGCGCAGGTGAACATCTCACTTACTCTATTTCCTGTGTGATATTTCAATTATGGACATTTGAAACGGGAAACGCTTTTTTTTTATTTTACGTGGCAGACACATGGCATACGAAATATGAATCTAGACTAAATTTGTGTATTTCTGAGTAAATATTTATTCAGTATAGAGTGATGATTTGAAATGTTTCTTTGGGGGCGGGCCTCTGAAAAGAGTCTGGGGGGGAGGGGGGGATTTCAACAACCCTCCTGTTCAGTAACACACACACACACACATACATACATACATACATACATACATACATACATACATACATAGAGTACATACATACATATACACACACATACATACTACATACTGCATACATACAGTACATACTACATCCATCCATCCATCCATCTATACATATATACATACATACATACAGTACATACTACATCCATCCATACATACATACATCCATCCATACATACATACATACATACATACATACATATATACATACATACAGTACATACTACATCCATCCATCCATCCATACATACATATATACATACATACAGTACATACTACATCCATACATCCATCCATCCATACATACATATATACATACATACAGTACATACTACATCCATACATCCATCCATCCACTTTTGTCTCATGTTTTTTTACTGTTTTAGTCCTGACATATTTAAATCACATGCTCCTGTGGGGTTTTGAAACAAATAAACATTTTTATTATATTTTACATTTTTAGTTTTGCCACTATCAAAAGTTTTTTCACAAACTGGCACTGGTGTTCCAGTCTCAGACACTAACCAGGAACTTAAATAGATTTAGAACTACGATAGTCCCTTTTGTTATCTAAAGTATACTCTAGAAAATGCTAAAATATTCTGTGGCTGGGCTTCGTTGGAAACAACGTTTCTTTTTATGCTTTGTGAGAAAAGGGACAGAACTGTCTCACATCTCGCCCTGCTGTCATTCTTCTTGTTTGGTTTGGCTACTTCAGGAAGTCCTTTGCAAACTGCCAGAGCGGAAACCACAGTGTGTGTGTGTGTGTGTGTGTGTGTGTGGGTGTGTGAGTTCTTGTTTAACTATATTCGTGAGGTCCAAAACTGGGAGTACAGTATACATGTGGGGTGCGACAGCTTTGTGGGGCCAAAATGCTGGACCCCACAACTTTAAAGGGCTGTTTGAGGGTTAAGACTTGGTTTTAGGATTAGGGTTAGAATCAAGTTAGGGTTAGGGTCGGGGTTGGGGTTAAGGTTAGTCATTTAGTTGGGATGGCTAAGGTTAGGGTAAGGGGTAGGGTATGCAAAATGTCACTGATGGGTCCCCACAAAGATAGTGAGACGCACTATGTGCATGTGTATGTATGTGTGTGTGTGTTTCTTCAGCTGAGACCACTGCCTCTCAACTGAAGCTCCAGCTGCTAAATACACTCTACACAGCATTTAGGAAACACTGTAATGATCTAGGTACACACTCTACGTCTTCTCCATTGGAATTTAATTAGTCACATTAGTAAATAATAATTCACTAGCAATAATTACAAGATTTTGGTTTTTGTAGCCACATATCTCTGCCCAGAATGAAACAAAATGACTTTTTAATTTGATGTCTTTGTAAGATATTTCTTATCGAAACACACATTTTTTCTTGTCACACCAGAGGAAACAAAACTTTAGACCATGTTTACACAAACATGGCTGGAGCTTATGTCGCGACACCCCTCCCCCACCTGGGGCGGTCAGATCACCTTTCTTTGGTCCTCACCCCCAAATATGCACCTCTCATCAATCGCGTGAAGCCATCAGTGAAGACCATCAAGGTGTGGCCTGCAGGAGCAGATGTATCACTTCAGGAAAGGTTTCTACACACAGACTGGAGTATGTTTGCTTCTCAAGCCACCAGTGGCTCTCACACGGACATTGAGTGCTACACCTCCTCTGTACTGGATTATATCAATACCACCATTGACAATGTTACAACCCAGAAGCAGATCACCACATACCCAAATCAGAAGCCATGGATGAACAGGACAGTGCGACTCCTATTGAAGACACGCAATACTGCCTTCAGATCAGGAGAGGCACAAGCCACATCCAGAGCATATCTGAGCTCAGCATTCAACACTGTCATCCCGGCTAAGTTAATAGCCAAACTTGGAGACCTCCACGTGCAACTGGATTTTGGACTTTTTGACCAACAGACCCCAGAATGTTCGATCGGGCTCCAACTGCTCCACGTCCATCACACTCAACACTGGTGTACCACAGGGCTGTGTGCTAAGCCCGTTTCTCTACTCCCTCTTCACCTCCGACTGCAAGCCTGTGTACGAATCTAATTCCATCATCAAGTTTGCGGACGACCCTACGGTGATTGGTCTCATCAGCAACAACGATGAGACTGCCTATAGGGAGGAGATCCAGGGTGGTGAAAACTGCCCAGCGCATCACTGGGACTCCACTACCCCCATCACTGGGACTCCACTACCCGCATCACTGGGACTCCACTACCCGCCATCACTGGGACTCCACTACCTGCCATCACTGGACTCCACTACCCCCATCACTGGGACTCCACTACCCCCATCACTGGGACTCCACTACCCCCATCGCTGGGACTCCACTACCCGCCATCACTGGGACTCCACTACCCCCATCACTGGGACTCCACTACCCCCATCACTAGGACTCCACTACCCGCCATCACTGGGACTCCACTACCCCCATCACTGGGACTCCACTACCCGCCATCACTGGGACTCCACTACCCCCATCACTAGGACTCCACTACCCGCCATCACTGGGACTCCACTACCCGCCATCACTGGAACTCCACTACCCCCATCACTGGGACTCCACTACCCCTATCACTGGGACTCCACTACCCGCCATCACTGGGACTCCACTACCCCCATCACTGGGACTCCACTACCCGCCATCACTGGGACTCCACTACCCGCCATCACTGGGACTCCACTACCCGCCATCACTGGGACTCCACTACCCGCCATCACTGGAACTCCACTACCCCCATCACTGGGACTCCACTACCCCTATCACTGGGACTCCACTACCCGCCATCACTGGGACTCCACTACCCCCATCACTGGGACTCCACTACCCGCCATCACTGGGACTCCACTACCCGCCATCACTGGGACTCCACTACCCGCCATCACTGGGACTCCACTACCCGCCATCACTGGGACTCCACTACCCCCATCACTGGGACTCCACTACCCCCATCACTGGGACTCCACTACCCGCCATCACTGGGACTCCACTACCCCCATCACTGGGACTCCACTACCTGCCATCACTAGGACTCCACTACCCGCCATCGAGCACATCCAGAGGAAACGCTGTCTGCATCGAGCTCGCAGCATCCTTAAGGACTCCTCTCACCCAGCCCACACACTGTTTTCTCTCCTGCCCTCCGGCAGGCGGTTCAGGTGCCTCCGGACCAGGACCAGCCGATTAAAGAACAGTTTTTCCCCCAGAGCTGTCTCTTTATTGAGCTCTAACCCTCAGTGATCCCACTCCCCTCATATACTGACAGACTCTCCTCTCCCTCCTCACACTGGCCTCCATTTCTGCAATACTATAATGTTTACTGCACTGCTGACTGTTACTATAGTAACAACTGTTTATATCTGATCTTGCACTACTTAGCTTGACTGATATTTCAATTTGCACTGCAGACTGTTTATTCACAGTACCAATTGTTTACATATACATCTGCAATATCGTAGTTTAACTGTAATACGCAATTACGCTCCACTGCACTTTAATTTGGATAGTTTCTGTCCAAACTTTATTTGTACTACCTTAAATCCATTTTTATTATGCTCATTTTAGCCTAACTTATTATTTATATCTATCTGTAAAAATTCTGTTTATAGTAATAGCCATCTGTATATATATTCATAGTACATATTCACCTGTAAACTCTGTAAACCATCAGTATATTATGATCATTGTACATTTCTGTAAAATTTCTATTTATAGTAGTATCCACCTGTATATTATATTCAATACATATCCACCTGTATATTATATTCAGTACATATCCACCTGTATATTATATTCAGTACATATCCAGCTGTAAATCCTGTTCACAATACTTGTTATCTATAAATTATATTCATAGGATAATCTAGCCGTAAAATTCTGTTTATAATAGTATTCATCTCTATATTTATTCAGTACATATCCACGTCCTGCACCTATGGAACCAGTGTATATCCTGCACCTGCTGCTACTGCACTTCTGGTTAGACCTAAACTGCATTTCGTTGCCTTGTACCTGTGCCTGTGTAATGACAATAAAGTGGAATCTAATCTAAAATATATTACAATTTAAAAAAAAAACACAATTAGAGCTGGGCCGATAAATGGACGGGATATTGACAAAACATAACATAAGTATATCCATTATTCCACTATTCTCTGCCTGCTTTGCTGTCGTATGCATGCTCCAGGTCCTTAACCTTTGTGTTGTCTTCCCATCGGCCATGAAAAAAACACTTGTGTTGTCCGTTTTACCGTTGTTAATTTTTCAAAAAGAATTACGCTTTTCCAACGCTTTTTCTGGTGTTTTTTTTTTTAATCCCTTTTCCAATGTTTTTGACATTTCTTTTTATCATTGTTTTTGTCACTTTTTCAACCTTTTGTTGTTTTTTTTGGACTTTTCACCGCTTATTTCGACGTCCCATATTTGTGAAATCTGACCAGAAATTCAATAGCAACAATATCTGTGCCACGTCTTCCATTGCTGTCTGTCTACAAGCACTAACTAAAATCACCTTCCAACGCAGGAAGTATCTGGTATGAAAACCTCACAAGGTTCCTAAAGGTTTAGGTTTGGAGAAGCCCCGGTTTCCTTGGCTACTAGCAACCGTGTGGAGGACGGGGGACGCGTGTGCAATCACAGAAGGCTTGTATCAGTTTTGTTGTCATTACTTAGAATTCCTCATGGGGGAGGGGAGAGACAGGATCTACGCACTGTAGCTTTATGCTAAAAGGTTTGAATTGGGGGCCCACTCAGCCTGGGAGGAACCCCTGGCTGGGAAGATGGCGGTAAGGGCAAGAACCTATAAATGAACATTTGTAATGAAGTAGATTTTTTTGAGCCAGGGGTTTTTGATTTTGTGTGACCTGGGTCATAACAGTGGATTTGAATATGATTAGTTAATGTGGAGAATGGCTAGTGTTTATGAGCATATGCTTTGAGCATGTTATGGATATTTATGGACATTTGCAAGATTCTCACAAAAGTATAATAATCGGTCAAATAATCTGGATGGATTTGATCAAATTCATCTCCCACCATTTAGTATGAACAGCGCTTTGCAAAGACACTTGTAAAATACTTACAGGAATTTTCCGTTTGTACGCGAGCCGCTTTGGAGCCGGGGCTCAGAGTCTTCCCGTGTTATGGATCCGTGGAACCAGGGCATTTTTTCATGTGCAGTAGTGGAAATGAGCTTCTCCAGCTGAGGCCTCTGGCTGATGATGGCCTGCTCCAGAGCTGCCCCCTGCACACACACACACACACACACACACACACGAGCTGTCAGCAAACACTCATAATAATGCTCGACAACCCATCGCATCAAAAAGCAACGCTTGGTCAGCTGCTGTTTGTTATTTTAGGCTAAAAGTTTCCTTTAGCGTCATATTTAGACGTGCTGGGTTGGGACTCTTTGGTCCGAAAGTCCCAACCATCCAAAAAATGCTTTCACAGTAACAAACTGGACCAGGGTTCAGTTTGACCCGGTTAGAGACGACCTTTTTTGGTCGGACGTAATTTTGGCCCTTTGGTCCGTACCGTGGTTTTGACATCTGTGAAAGCCACCGTAGACACACTTGGTTGGGATTCTTGACGTGCTCTGTGTCGGGACATACTGTACGGATCTGTCCCCTAGGGTTAGGGACCTTTGAATCCTCTAGGTTCATACAAAGTATGCAGGCTGGTATGTAAATCCTGTCTATGCGTAGATGTTGGTGAAAACCAAGTATCACATGCCTGAGAGGTGAGTAGTAAATCTTGAGCTTGACGATTCATTGTTAACCTTGGAAATCGCAGTTTAATTATGACCACAATCCAATCGAACAATAAAGTCAAATGTTTTCATCCCCAGCTATTTTGGGAATTTTGTGGACTGTTACAGTCCATTACAACTTTGGTTTTATTGTTTCGTAGCTCTGGCCATTGATCTATGGTGATGAGAACACTGGATTCAGTAAAGTAATAACTGAGATCTCGGAACCAGCGCTATTATAGTAAAATAAAATGAAAATAAGCAGTGGAAAATATTTTTAGTAAACTGAAACTAAATAAAAAACAAAGTATGAACCATGTAGAGTATGTATCATATATCATATGTAGCTACCTGGCCCTGACCAAAACAAACAAAAACTAGACGTATGAAACTAAATCTGTCTGAAATACACACTCTGACAAACTCAAAAGTCAAAACTTAAAAATTAAACTTAAAATTAACTGAAATTCAAAAACAACCTGGGAATATAGAGGCATTACTAAAAAAACAAAATAGAAAACAATTCATGAAACAACAATAATAATGCTATTATTATTACATTATTATACCCAGAATTGTAAACATCCATCTTCACATTCCAGATCAGAGATCTTCAGCAGGGGTCCTCAGAACTGCATGGGGGTAGCCAAATTTTATGACATTTTCTTTCTTTTTTTCAGTTAAAATGTCTGAAAATATACCTTAACATGAAACACTATGCAATTCCCATGTATGTTTAACATTAAAATATGATGTATAAATAATGTGTGAATACCCATCCATCCACCCAGTTTAATATGCAGCTCAGCAATATTTAGCATATTTATCTTTCCCCGTGAAATGAAGCTGCTTTCAAGAGATGTCGAGATCTATAACTGACCTGACAGAAAGTAGTAACAGTTTCTACTTGTGCTGCTTTGGGGGATTAAGGAATTCAACAGGGCCATAATAAATATATGATGAATATATTGTGATTTCAAATGTCACGTCTTTTATGAAGAATTGCACGTAGGAGCTTGTAGCTTTAACATAGTCTCCTTCTCTAATAGATTTGTTGTTGAGATGCACAGGGTTCCTTAAAAAAATCCCAAAACATGTGTGACGTCATGAATATGCAGAAAGTTTTGAACAACACACACACTAATTGAAAATAATAATTAACCACATTTGCACCATACAATTTTGCAGAAAAGGCACACATTGTTCCATGGAAATTCACCAGAATGGAGGAAATGAAATGTTTGAAGCTCACAATTTCTGATGGAGTACCCCCGACCCCCACTTTGTGCTAAGGAGTTGAAGACCCCAGTCTCCTTCTACTTACAGGATGGAGTTGAAACATACCTGCAGGTTCCATGTCTGCTTCACATACTCCCGGATCAGTTTTTCCTTCAGGTCCTCAAAGGGCCCCACCTTTGGCTGCATGTTCTTGGGCCTGTTGCAGGGCTTCTTCAGCAGACACACGAGGCCATCCATCTCCTGGACGTGGTAGTCGATCACATCTACAGGGCTCCTGTGGCTCTTACCGCCCACGATAGCGTATGTGTCATTGGGTTCTCTTTCAATGGTGTAGTGGTAGCAGCGGCCAGAGTGCAACACAGACAGGGCAAAGCCTCCCAGATAGTTTCGGCTTTGCCGGAGCAGGTACAAGCCGTTGGTGGTGCCTGCCTGCTTCAGGTAGTCCTCCGCCTCTTCCCTGGTGATGTTGCCATAGAAGAATGGCAATGCATTCACTGCGTCAGCCATGTTGGCTTCTGAGGGGTTGGCTCCCTTGAGGAAGTCCCAGAACAGAGTTCAGCCACCAGGATGTAATCAGACCTAAAACCAACAAAAGGAGAACCATGTAACAATCAAGATTTATACCTCTCATTCCCCCTGCTCTGGCGTTTCACCCTCTCAGATAACTGCATCTAAATATTTTGAAAACCTAGGAGAAACGCTGTATTTAACTTGTATGCTTAACTTAGGTTTCGACAGGAACATGATGTCATAATGATGATCAGCTGATCATCACTTGATCACCCTATAATAAACTACACACACATAAACACATATTAGGCAAGGCAAGGCAAGGCAGCTTTATTTGTAGATTTGATTACACAATCAACGGTAATGCAGATTATAGACAGCAGTTCAGTGAAGTCATCAATAAAAGTTGCACAATATTTAGGTGGCCTGTAGATATTTAGAAATATAACTTGAGGGGAGGATCTTAACTGAAGAGCCACATATTCAAAAGAAGCTAAATTTCCATAACATATTTGCGTACAGTGGAACGAGTCATTAAACAAAATGGCGACTCCACCTCCTTTCTTATTCACTCTATTCTCGCTCATAAAACTGAAGTTAGGGGGAGCTGACTCGATGAGACCAGCAGCGCTGTTATTATGGTCTAACCAGGTCTCAGTTAAAAACATAAAATCTAGATTGTGATTAATAATAAAATCATTGATTAAAAATGAATTTCCTGCCAAAGACCTGACGTTTAGTAAAGCTAGTGTTAGTGTGTTCTCATTTTTTGGGACTAGCTGTGGCTGACAAGGAATGGATGCTAAATTTGCTAAGTTTGCAGTTAAGTGCTTATTCGCCGTCCTTTTTCTATTGCCTATCACAGCATAAATTGAGGAAGAATTGAAAACACAGGGCCCGGGCTTGTCTTTGAAAAAGTCATGAGTGTCACTAGTCCTGGAGCCTGGACCCGGCACATATCAGTTAATGCTTGCTGGATTTTGCACACAAGTGTCCTTATCAGTCTGGGGGGGAAGGAGTTTGCTGACATGCTGGCAGAGGTGCCCGGCGTTTGACTTTTTCCCGGGGCCGAACGATGGGGGAAGGAAGGGGGGTAAATTTGATTCCAACATCTACCAGCTGCTTCATCTGGTCAGTGAACTCCAACATGGGGATAGGGGAAAGAGGGGAAAGGGTGAGTGGAGACAGCGATGGCTCCTCAAAGGGTTTGGGGTTGGTAGGGGGGGTTTGAGGGGTGCTGGACGGGTGAAAAGGGGAGTTGAGGTTCCGTTTCTCTGCTCTGTGGTCTCCCACGGTCAAATCTGTGCACCGGTGGGGGCTGTGGTGAATCACTGCCGCACTTTGTTAGGTCTTTGGTAGATATAGGGCCACTGTTAAACACATCTGCGTTTAAGGAGCTGACTTGGTTCAGCAGTTCCATAAAGTCCAGTTTCTGCAATTCAGACTGTTGCTTTCCAACATCATGCGACCCTATATGCAGAATAATGTTCTTCACAGTTGGGTGCTCTGCCATGATATCTGGGATTCTTTGGGTCAAGTCAGACACCGTGTCTTTGGGAAAACAGAGTATTTTGGTGTTTTTATTGTTTTTTAAATCTTTTACAGCAGAGTCACCCACAATCAGGGTTTGAGGCCCAGTTGTTAGCTTTTTACTTTTTGAATTGCTCTTGGTCCTTACCCTGCTGTGTGGCGATGAGTTGCAATCCCGGTCATCAGATGGCTGTCCATCGTCCAGCAGCAGAGGAGCAAATCTGTTATCAAGTTGCACATCAAGTTGTTGGGGAGGCATTTTGTTTCTTATTTTCCCTTTTGCAGCTGTCCACGGCTGTGTCCGACTAGGTACAGGGGTTGAAGAGGCGCTCTGCTGGGATGATAATGCAGGCCAGCCGGTCGTATCACAGATCTCAGGGCGCTGTGCCCTGCCCGTTAGTCGTCCTCCCATTTCCCAGGAAAATGATTTACTCTTAGGCTTCGCACCAGCCGAGTTCCAGGGGGGACTACCACTTGTTGATTTACCCGTTCCACAGCCCTCCGGTTTCTTTGTAGTCTTCTTGGTGCTAATTAGCCGTGTGTTAGCATGCTTTTGTCCATTGTTTTGGGTCCATGGTAAAGTGGTGTCATTTCCACAAGATCTGTTTACTTCCACGTTCACTTCTAATAGGTGAACCTTGGTTTCCAGAAGTCTTCTGAAGGAGTTTGTAGTAGTCATCCATGGAGAAAGGAGGCATCTTGCTGCTAATTAGCTTTAGCCACGCTCAGGCAGAAAAATGTTAAAATATGGCAATAGCCTACTATGTCTACAAAAAATGTATAGACCAGTGATTTATAGGTATCCAAGAGCCGCTGCTCATAGTTTCTCTCAGAGGAAAAGCCAGATCATCAGCAAAAATATGCAAGCAGAGGCAGGAGCAAGCAGCAAAGCGTCTGCACTGTAAGAAGCAGGAAGCAAATATTACATTGTAAAGATGTCTTTATCTGCATCAAATCAAAATGTGTGCTTTTATTATGCTTGAATGGTTTGTGTTCTGTGGTGTTTGGCTCTGATGATGACCAGAGGCCTGTACTACGAATCCAGATCAACATACCATGGATTTATTTGACCTAACAACCACAGTCCTGCTGTGTCACGACTGGGGTTTTCCACTAGTTCACTCAACCCAGGGTTTCCCAATTAAAGAGGCGGGGTTTGCACAGCACGACCAATCCCAAACATCTACCAGAGCCGCATATTTTACATCAGAAGGGCAAACTACATATAATTCTACATGAATATGAAGAACACACACACGGTTTTACTGGCATAACACAGCCACTGCTTATTAAAACAGGAAGGAAAGCTGGCAGAAATATCCAATGCTGTAAATGAAAAATCAACATCACTTTAGTAGGGTGGCCTCTGGCCCCCCCCAGTAAGAGCGTTCGCCCCATGTTGGCTGAGTCCTGTAGCGGCACTGGTTCGAATCTGATCTGCAGCCCTCTGCTGCGTGTCATCCCCCCCTCCCCATCTCTCTCCCCCTTTCATGTCTATCCACTGTCACTATAATAAAGGAAAAAGCCCCGAAAAATAATCTTAAAAAAAAAAAAAAAACATAATTTAAACCGATGTGTGCATTGGAGATACAAGGTTTCTGCTCGACAGTGACGTTGTCTCTCTCTCTCTCTCTCTCTCTCTATATATATATATATATATACACAGTATATATTATAGTAATACAGCTAATATGTATTTACAATCAAACTAGTGGCTCCTGTGATATTTATATTTTGTTATACATCACATAAAATAATAGTTTTAACTACTTTATATACAGTTGGGTATTAATTCGGTGTTTCCCTACTTTGAGGTTGCCCCCAAAAAAAAGGGTCACAACAGAAATCTAGGGAGCCTTGAGATGATTCATGTGGTTGCAAAGAAGCAAAGACAAAGTCGTGCTGCGCGTCCCGATATGTAACTACTTGTTTTGTGACCCTTTGGTCTCACAGTTATTAATAAAACCATCAGATAAGAGGGGAACCGCTAAATGTGGCCAGTGTAGATCTTTTTTATAAGGGGGTTACCTCTCTGGTTAGAAGCTTCTCATGTGTTTTTAATCTGCAAAGTAATGACAGCTGTCATTACTATTTTTGTGGAGGAGTAACGAGTACAATATTTCTCTCGGGCTCTGCAGTGAAGCCATATTACGTATAAATACTAAAGTTCTTCAAATTGGACTTACTGTACATACAGTACTCCATTACTTTCTACCACTGATAAAGACCTGGACAAACTGTATTTTTACTTGTGAAAATAAAAGTGACTTCTGCTCCACACCCAACATGTTACAAGTCTGTTTCCATTTCATATTTTAAAAAAAAACAAACTCTATGGGTGGGGTAAGTTAATAAAAAGGAATGCTTAAATATGCTTTATTCATTTATTAATTAATTTCCTGAAACAAGGGCTACTGAGGACATGAGGCATAATCTAACCCCCTTTGGCAGATTTATTTCTTGTTAAAAAAAATAAAGAAGCAAAGTGAGAGATGAAATGACATAAGGCATAACAAAAACAGCGAGAAAAGGAACTGTAATTCTTGGAAAAATAACACTGAACATTTTCAACTAAGGAAGCAAAAAGTCAAAAAGCCTACCTTGATCAACAAAAAAGATGAAAGATTAATACTGACTTGATTTATTATTGTCTCAGAAATAGTTGCAATTAGCAATATAATTGTCTCTTCCAGTCAAATTTAAAAAATATTTATTATTTATTCATTACTTTTGTGAACAAATTCAAGTGAATCCCAGGATGCATCTTTTAGTTATAAATCTGTCATGTGACCCAGATGATGTAATAACATAAATAATATTGTTGCTACAGGGTCAGGTGCCAATAACTAATAATTGTTATAATAATAAAAACTTATATAATTACAATTTGTCATAACTAAATAAAATCAACAATTACCAGCCATACGCCTTAAAACCTTAGCTCATGTTACGTTAGACAAAGAAACCGTGATAATGGAGGGAAAAAAGACAATTAGAGAATGATGTGATGATTGTTCCAGGTCTAACTGAGCTTACTGTGTACGATGTGGTGAAGTAGTCCCGGGTGTGAGTCCTCCTCTGGCTCGGCCCGCTCAGGCCTGCAGCATGCAGCAGCCAGAACAACATGCCCAACACATCATGGTAAAGTCAGCCAGCTCCTTAAAAACAAGAAATGTGTCGTCCAACCCAACAAGAACAGCTCTGTGTTCCCCAGCCGGACTATGGCCTGTACTGTGCACTCATCGTAAAGGTATGAGGCGGCGGAGCACTGAAGCTTCCTTATTTCAACAACTTCCTTGACAATTTAATTCTTTTACTTCCTTTTTTTTTATCTGAACACTGACCAACACCGCCTGCACCGCGCAGGAAATGATGTGTGACAACTGCAATGACACCAGAGACAGCGCAATAAATATAACTATATAATGAAACAGCTTAAAGATCACTTAGATGTGTTTTATTATTTATTTTTTCAAATGTATTTTTATTAAGAGAGAAACTGTATGGCTGATCTTGGAAACACTGCTGTTGGACAAAAATCTGTTGAAAAGAAATAAAGAGAAAGCTTGTAACTGGACCTTGATATTCATTTTAGTTTAGTCTGTTGGCTTTTTGCCGTGATATACAACATGTATGGGGATAATTCCATAGAACGTGTAATATTAACTACAGTTGCTTATAATTAACTGCTTTTCATTGTTGCACGTTTGTTAGTTTTTGTAGTGTTATGTAAATGTAAGTATTATTCAATGCACTGAGTCATGTTTCATGTATGTTTTAAATGTGTTGAGTCATGTTTCATGTATGTTTTAAATGTGTTGACTCATGTTTCATGTATTTTTTTAATGTGTTGAGTCATGTTTAATGTCTGTTTTAAATGTGTTGAGTCATTCCTCATGTGTGTTTTAAAGGCATTGAGTCATGTTTCATGTATGTTTTAAATGCGTTGAGTCATGTTTCATATATGTTTAAAATGCATTGACTCATGTTTCATGTATGTTTTAAATGCATTGAGTCAAGTTTCATGTGTGTTTTAAATGCGTTGAGTCATGTTTCATGTATGTTTTAAATGTGTTGAGTCATGTTTTAAATGTGTTGAGTCATGTTTCATGTATGTTTTAAATGTGTTGACTCATGTTTCATGTATGTTTTAAATGCATTGAGTCATGTTTTAAATGTGTTGAGTCATGTTTCATGTATGTGTTAAATGTGTTGAGTCATGTTTCATGTGTGTTTTAAATGTGTTGACTCATGTTTCATGTATGTTTTAAATGCATTGAGTCATGTTTCATGTGTGTTTTAAATGTGTTGACTCATGTTTCATGTATGTTTTAAATGCGTTGAGTCATGTTTCATGTGTGTTTTAAATGCGTTGAGTCATGTTTTAAATGTGTTGAGTCATGTTTCATGTATGTTTTAAATGTGTTGAGTCATGTTTCATGTGTGTTTTAAATGTGTTGACTCATGTTTCATGTATGTTTTAAATGTGTTATGTTTCATGTGTGTTTTAAATGTGTTGACTCATGTTTCATGTATGTTTTAAATGCGTTGAGTCATGTTTCATGTGTGTTTTAAATGCGTTGAGTCATGTTTTAAATGTGTTGAGTCATGTTTCATGTATGTTTTAAATGTGTTGAGTCATGTTTCATGTGTGTTTTAAATGTGTTGACTCATGTTTCATGTATGTTTTAAATGTGTTATGTTTCATGTGTGTTTTAAATGCGTTGAGTCATGTTTTAAATGCATGGAGTCATGTTTCATGTATATTTTAAATGCGTTATGTTTCATGTGTGTTTTAAATGTGTTGAGTCATGTTTCATGTATGGTTTAAATGCATTGAGTCATGTTTCATGTATATTTTAAATGCATTGAGTCATGTTTCATGTGTGTTTTAAATGCATTGAGTCATGTTTTAAATGCATGGAGTCATGTTTCATGTATATTTTAAATGCGTTATGTTTCATGTGTGTTTTAAATGTGTTGAGTCATGTTTCATGTATGGTTTAAATGCATTGAGTCATGTTTCATGTATATTTTAAATGCATTGAGTCATGTTTCATGTGTGTTTTAAATGCGTTGAGTCATGTTTCATGTATGTTTTAAATGCATTGAGTCATGTTTTAAATGTGTTGAGTCATGTTTCATGTATGTTTTAAATGTGTTGAGTCATTTTTCATGTGTGTTTTAAATGTGTTGACTCATGTTTCATGTATGTTTTAAATGCATTGAGTCATGTTTCATGTGTGTTTTAAATGTATTGACTCATGTTTCATGTATGTTTTAAATGCATTGAGTCATGTTTCATGTGTGTTTTAAATGCGTTGAGTCATGTTTTAAATGTGTTGAGTCATGTGTCATGTCTGTTTTAAATGTGTTGAGTCATGTTTCATGTATGTTTTAAATGTGTTGAGTATGTTTCATGTGTGTTTTAAATGCATTGAGTCATGTTTTAAATGCATGGAGTCATGTTTCATGTATATTTTAAATGCGTTATGTTTCATGTATATTTTAAATGCATTGAGTCACGTTTCATGTATGTTTTAAATGTGTTGAGTCATGTTTCATGTTTGTTTTAAATGTGTTAAGTCATTTTTCATGTATGGTTTAAATGCATTGAGTCATGTTTCATGTATATTGTAAATGCATTGAGTCATGTTTCATGTATATTTTAAATGTGTTGAGTCATGTTTCATGTATGGTTTAAATGCGTTGAGTCATGTTTCATGTATGTTTTAAATGTGTTGAGTCATGTTTCATGTATGTTTTAAATGCATTATGTTTCATGTGTGTTTTAAATGTGTTAAGTCATGTTTCATGTATGTTTTTAAATGCTTCGAGTCATGTATATTTTAAAATGTGTTGAGTCATGGTACATGTATGTTTTTAAATGTGGACCCCAAGTCATGCATATTAAATCTTAAGCAAAAGTATTATCAGCACAATGTAAAAAACATCTCATCATGCAGAATGGCACCCTTCAGTGTGTTCATAGTGTTATTTGACATACTTTATTTGATTATATTGCTGATTATTATTCTTACTGATGCCTTCATAAGCAGCATCTCTATGGTCAGGGTGGGACTAATTTGAATTACTTTCTATATTGTTCGGTGGTTTACTGTAAGCTGCACACATCCTATGGAATATACTGTATACAGAGTGTGTGTGTGTGTGTGTGTGTGTGTGTGTAATGAACGGTGTACGTGGGGACAGTTTATCGGCCATGTGTTAAAAGCAGAACGTGTTTACCAATCAGGAAGTGCCAGCTGGCTTTGGTGTGTTTTACACTTGCAACATGCTGTCAATACACACACACACACACACACACACACACACACACACACACACACACACACACACACACACAGCCCCAGCCTGCTGGTGATTAAGGTAATGTGCTAGAATTACCTTTCAGTTAAATTAGATCGAGAAACTCAATTTTAAAGGTGATTTCCTAATGTAAATGTGTGTGTGTGTGTGTGTGTGTGTGTGGGGGGGGGGGGAATATTGGGTTAGGGGCTCCACAGTTATGTCGAAGCGCCTCTACACAAATAGAGAACTACATTTTCTAAGTGTTGGGCGGGCCTGCTCTCAGCAACATTTTACACATTTGCATCATAAGTGAGATCTAACGCATCCTGTCATGCATACTTCTTCTTCTCGTGTAACTTATTTTAATTTTTTTCCCATGAGTTTTAAAGCCACACATCTACCAACAATATTGATAAGTCAGATTCTAAAAAAAAAATGTGTAGATTCAAAATATTTAAAATTAGAAAATAGAATTATACTATAAATTATTTGCACATTCTGCACTCAAGCAATTCAGCCTAGTTTTCTTTTCTTATGCTACAGCTGCAACATTTTGTATGTATATTTGTTTGGTGTATTTCATCCATATTAGACTTAGACTTCTCTTTTATAATAACCCTCTCTTTATAATAATAATAAAACCTTTGGCTATAAAAAAAGACATTTACCATAAATTATCAGTTAAGTGTCAGTGTCAAGTTAAGTGTTCAAGTGTCCAGGTATTTATGTGAGTCCATGTGTGTGTGTACTGTCCTCTTTACTATATATATATATATATATATATATATATATATATATATATATATATATATATATATATATATATATGTATGTATGTATATATATATATATGTATGTGTATGTATGTATATATATATATATGTATGTATATATATATATATATATATATATGTATGTATATATATATATATATATATATATGTATGTATATATATATATATATATATATGTATATATATATATATATATATATGTATATATATATATATATATATATATATATATATATATATATATATATGTATATATGTATATATATATATGTATGTATATATATATATATATGTGTATATATATGTATATGTGTGTATATATATGTATATGTACAAAATACATATGTGCGTAATGTTACTGTAATACTGTCTCCCCCATGAGGAATTCTAAGTAATGACAACAACACTGTCAGCGCATCCGCATGATACAAGCCTTCCGTGATCGCGATGTGCTACGCCATAACAAAACGTTGATATAGTCATATGGTTTATGGCCAGTATATGATGCTTTTGCAGTATATGCCGGCTTTTACCACTTTGGTATGAAGTTATGGCTGCGCAAGCGATTACATATTCAATCGGGATTATGATTTTGGCTCCTGAGAAAAACGACTATTTTGCACATGGAAAAAAAGTTCAAAAAGAAGTGAAATGCGACAGTACAAGGTGCTTTCACCTGTTTACGTTGTCTAACTTCAGTAAATACATCTTTCCATAAGTCAATAAGGAATGGTGTTAAGTAATCCATACAGTGCAAACACTGTTCATATCTCAAAATCTTCTATATTACACCCCGTTCATCTATGAATATGCTCGTTTTGATGCTACACACCTGAATGCTTCAAAGCAACAGTAAAACACATGCATTGGTGAAAAACTAATTGTGCAACGTGGTGACATTTCAGGCTAGACAGGCGGCGCACAGCCTGCTGCTCGTCTTCAAGGTGGGGGGCTCAGGTTTGTTTGGAGTCGATGCACTGAGGAATGGAAAGTGTCGCCATATGATGTCTGCGTTCCACTTTGTGGTCTTCGCATTGCTCAAGTCTCTTCCTACAGGAGGAAGTGACCTGCCTTCACTTCCTCAGCTCTTCTTACCTCAGATGAAATGTGGCCTTGTGTCTCCACTTATTAAACAAAATCATCTTAAAGAGACCCTATTATACGCCTTTACACTCAAACTAGCAGTGCATTGTGGGTATTTTATAGTGGACTATATGCGGAGAATTCGAACACCTCTACAACATGGCGAGCACACTATATCGGGAACTATTTCTCGATAGGGGACACTTTCTAACGCAGCTTCTTTCTGAGGTTTTGGCCCGCCTTCCTGAAAAGCCCAGTCTGCTCTGATTGGTCAGCTGGCCCACTCTGTTGTGATTGGTCAACCAAGCCACTGGGCAGGCTGTGCATGCTCAGGCAGCGCCAATGGGCAGCGCATAGGCCAAAAACTGGGCTGGATTTCTCAATCAGTGACATCACTAATGGAGGACTACAATCAGGAATGTGGGCGAGGTGTTTTTAGGGCTGTCTGTGGGAGAAAGCATAATCATAATCATAATCAATAACTTGACACAGGGCTCCACCTGGTGGAACAACAACAGCACTTTTCCAAACCAGTAGGAAATCTTTCTTCAAGCCATCGAGCCGGCGTGAGGAACACGTTATAAAATCATCTTTCAGACAATATTCAATCACACACACACAGTCAGCTCAGCATGACTGCAGAGACTCCGAATCCTGCTTCAGCTTTCTAAAAAGACTAAAAAAATAAATCCTATTTTAATAATTTAGTCTCTGCACTCGCCATGGAAAAGGTCCAAGGCACTCTTCTTATTAAAAAAATTAAAAAGCCTTTATTTCAAAGGCAATTTCATATTGAAATCTTACATGGCAACAACCCACTCGTATTGGCAAAGTGGCCAGAGCAGGGGGAATGAGAGAGGGGGGAACGCCATTTCCCATATTAATAATAAAATATTATTGCCCATTCATCGCAAAATATTTGAAATGGATTCAACAACTGTAAGCATGTGTTGAGGTCTTCAAACGATGTGTGTTCAAGTAGATGTCTTTCAAGTTGCACTTCTCCTTTTGCTTCTGTTGGGTTCCTGTTTTTCTTTGCTGAAAGACATTTCCTTGTTTTTTCAGATAGACATATTTGTCACTGTAACTTGGTTCGAAAAAAGTTAATTACTTTAAGTTAATTGTCAATTCCCCATTTAGTCCTTTCACCTTCATAGAAACCAAGGCTGTGTTCGGATTTTATTCTCCATCCCCTGACTTTAAAGGGTAACTACTGTTTTTCCAACCTGGACCCTATTGTCCTATGTTTTAGTGTCTAAGTGACTGATGGGAACATCAACGTGTGACGCTGGTCCAGTATTATACAATGGAAGTTAATAGGACAATTGTGCAGCTTGGATGTACATTCACAAAAGTGCTTGTTTTGCCACGGACAGGCTCAGATTATTCATCTAAGTGTCCTAAGTGTAAGATCCTTTTTATAAATACAAAAAAATTGCGTTCACCAAATCCACCAAACTCCATGTAAATAAACAGTACTTTTAGCATCGTAAAACACACTTCATTCAAAGTCGACAGAAACAATATTAAACTGTGAAAAGCCATTTTGGGGCGCCTTACCATTTTTCCAACCATCACAACTCTAGTTATAGTTAAAATAAACACATAGTTTCCCGATTTACATGTGAAAATATGTTGGATCTAAACAAGCTAAAAGTATTGTTTTTTGAAATGGAGTCTGGTGGTTATAGAGCTAGTGATTTCAGAGCTGCATAAACAGAAAGGTCTCAAAGAGGTTTTGAAGATCTATCTCTGTAGGGATCCTTTCCATAATGTTAGACAGACACTTACAAGAATAATAACCTGAGTCTGTCAGCGGCAAAAACATAAATTTAGTGTAGGTAAATACAAGCTGGATAATTGTCCTATTGACTTACATTGTAGCTTGTTTCTCCGCTGCCGCCTGCAGGTCCAAATTTGACCCGTTTAGAAAGTTTTTCAACCAAATTGCCCAATAATAACATGCACGGTTCCATACAGCGCTCCTCGCAAAACCGAGGATCAGTTCACTACTACTACTTTTATTGTGTTGGGTGCCCCCCCCCAATTCTGTAGAATTTGAAAAAAAACTGTTTAAAACAGTATCCCGGAAACTTTGACAAGATTCTACCTCTAATCTTAACTATTAGTCAAAATTATTCATAATTTCACAAATAATTTTAACCCGGGACGACAACACAAAGGCTAACCCTTGTTCCAATTGCCCCCCCCAGCCAGTGCACACAACTAATTTCCTTGTAGACATAAAACATGAACAAAGCAGAACATACAAGTTGTAAAGGGGACAATAAGCCTGGAACCATGTGACCAACGTCAAATGGACAAATGACAAATAAGATCAGCTTTACTGTTCATAGTTTATTGCACTCACACTTTGCATTTACAGACAGTTGTGGCCAATTTCTAATTATGCTGATATACGTCGTCAGGCATGTGCAAACGCATCAATAAATACAGGAAGTGTCAATGGCATGGCTGATATTAATTCCCGAATGAATGGTCAATTCCAAACTGCTTAATGTGTTTCTCTGATTAAAGGCACCATTAACACCTCCACCTCTTATATGTTGACATATCAATTTATATTCTACGTGATTTATGTAGGAGGGGGGGGAACTAAATGGCAAAAGGTAGAAAAAAAAGCAAGGGTGTAAAATACATAAGTGTAAAATGATAAAGTCAAATTAATCTAGTAGAACAAACCAGGACATTGTTCGATGCACGTGTGAGTACACACACACACACACAAACACACACACACACACACAGACACAAACACACACACACACACACACTCTATCTAAATACATTTACATTTAAAATCTTTTAAAATTGAGTTTCTCAATTTAATTTAACTGAAAGTAAATTTCAGCACATAACAACCAATAAGCAGCAGGACTGGGGCAGTGTGTGTGTGTGTGTGTGTGTGTGTGTGTGTGCGTGTGTGTGTTGAGGGAATGATCATTTTTGTAGGATTATTCTCATTTTCACTGAAAATTATTAACATAAGTGTGTTTTTGACACATATTTCGCCATTAACAAATATTGCACCCCCCCCTGCAATTTGGATATTGCACTAGTCCATTATGCAATTTCAATACAATTGTGATTAATTGTGCAGCCCTAACCATATCTCTAATATCCTTTAAATTAGAAGTGGGAATAAAATATTGTATTGCTAGAGCTGTAAGTCTCAGACATAATTGCGATAAACAATATAATTTGTATAAATGTAAAAATATTAATTTATGTAATACTTTTAAAGTGTTGAGTGAGGAGACGTTATATATCTGTCATGTGACCCAGATAACATAATAACACAAACATACCGTATCCCCTCCACCTTGTAATTTTTGTTGCTATGAACGTGTATAGGCTCAAGTTTCAACCACTAACAATTAAAATAATAATTCAAATATACATAGTCCGACCAGTGATCACTTATATAATTACAATTTGTCATATCTAAACAAAATCAACAATGACGTCACACGTCTTCAGACCTTAGCAATTCCCTGCTGTTAAAGGAAGAAACCGCGATTATGTATTCCCAATTATGTCATAACTGTTACAGGCCTATTTATTGCTGCATTTGAAACTCAGATTATGGTATCAACATACACCGTAGTGTAGGCCGAGTATAGCACATTTTCTGGAAAATCAATGAAGAAAATGCTCATGCTGTGAGCAGCCCAACATAAATTCAAAAAACAGATATGTTCAAACCTGGATACATAAAATCCAAACTATGTGAGTGAAGAGATACCTGGAGCAGTGGTCCCCAACCCTGTTCACATCAAGGACCCCTACACTGCCACATTCACAGGACGCCGCCTGACATCAGGCCACTCCCACCATCTGTTCCCAGAATCCCTTCACTACAGGAGCCAACAGGCTCCCAATGTGGACGGGGCCACGAGGCAGACCTGCTCGCTTCCTTTGGAGAATGTAGAAAACTACTCTGGATGCAAATTCTTTCATTCCTTCAGCCAATAGGCTCCTGAACACATGTTCCACCAAAACAACTTCCTTCCTGAGACTATTTAGCAGAGGCACCGTGGCTCCGTCCGGAGCTTAGCCCCGCCCAAGAAGATTGTGATTGGTTTAAAGCGCCCATATTCTGCTCATGTTCAGGTTCATAATTGTATTTTGAGGTTGTACCAGAATAGGTTTCCATGGTTTCATTTTCTAAAAACACCATATTTTTGTTGTACTGCACATTGCTGCAGATCCTGTTTTCACCCTGTGTGTTTAGGTCTCTGTTTTGTCTCCAGAGTGAGACATCTCCCTTCTATCCTATCTTTGTTGGGAGTCCCACATGCTCAGTAGCTCGGTAAGATCCCATCAGCTGATAACTCTTTCTCCAGCTTTGGTCAGTCCAAGGCAGGATTAGCTGGGAGACTTCTTCTAGACCAGGGCCACTTGTGGAATACCTGCACAACAGGGACAGGAAGTAGAACAGGGACAGGAAGTAGTTCTTTTGGAGATTATGGTCCACTAGTGGCTGCTGGAGCAGTGTTTAGCATTGAGAATGAGCTAGCATGCTACGGTTAGCCACCTCGTCTCTAATGACGTAGAAAGCCGTGCAGATGTTGGACAGCTCACCTGGCGACTGAAGACAGAGGACACTCAGAAACCGGATCTGAGGACATTCAGAAACCGGATCTCACTCAGAACCCCATGGATGGTTTTTTTCCAAGTGTGTATTTTTTTCATATAATGGGCACTTTAAAGAAATGCCAATAAACCAGAGCATGTTTCTTTTTCCAATCCCAGAATGCCGTGTGGACTAGTGTGGACATGCCAGACTACGCTTGTACCTCAGGTTTACGAGCTCGAAACTCCGATAAGCTCCGAGTACCACGAGCTAGAAACCCAACACGGCTGCAGTAGTGAAAGCTGTCGTAACATCCACTTCTGTCTTATTTGAGTCTCACTAAATCAGTCGTACACACAGTCCTGTATGGCTAACCTGGTTGGAGCTACCCCACAAGAACCCGCCTGGTAAACGGGACGTCATTCCCAGCCCGGGCTTCCGAGTTCCGAGGGAAATGGAACGCACCATTTGACATGTAGCCAGCAAGGAATTGTGGCGGACAGAGCCAATAGAAAATGTCTATTGTATTCTGATATGCAATAAGAATAATGAATGGGATGCTTTAATTAGCAGAATTACATGATGTTGGTCTATCCAATATTTCATGTATTTCAAAGCAGATTGTCTAAGCTGTATTCTGATTTTTTTTTTTTTTTTAAAGTGTTATCCTTATCATTATCAGTCCCCCCTCCCTGTGCTTTCACTTAGAATATTCTGGAATGGCCCCTGGCAGCCAGGTGTCTCTTGTGTCAGCGATGATCATTAGCATGCAGATATCCGCATCAGCCCTTACTGCTAGGCATCTTTAAAAAAAAACAAAAATTAAGATTTCATTATTTAAAAAGGAACAACACACATAATTCAAAATGTTCCAGATTTATCCATGCAGGCTGATCTTCACCTGGAACATTCCAAACATCAGATGAGCTACACAACAATACAACACACAAGCACAACTTAAGCAAAGACAAGTCACACAACACAACCACTGATCCAGATGAGGACAGCTGGCGGGTTGATGGCATGAGAGGAACACAACACAGGTAGCATGTACAGTAGACAGGTCAAAGTGCATAGACACACATTAGGACACACACCAAGCACACACACACACACGACTATAAGCATCTCTGCTGTTTCCTGTGCACTACTAAGCAAATGATAACTGAGATGTGCTGGGTTTAAACGGGTCACACACTCACCCTGCTCTCCTCTGTCCCCCCGTGCTCCGGGTCCTGTGTGCCGTTAGCTCGCCTAACGGTCCCCCATCACCTCCATGTCTGAGGGGAGAGTGGGATCCTCGAGCTCTGCAGCATCCTGTCAGCACTCCGCTGCAATGTTCGCGCGTGTGTGTGTGTGTGTGTGTGTTTCCGTTCCGGAGCTGCTGGATTCCCTGGCTCACTTCCTATTGGTCTACAACCGTAAACAATCGAGCTCATCCAGCCGACCAATGAGGCTCGCCCCACGTTGTCCGCGTTATAAATCAGGCCCGGATATTGTCTGTTTTCATTATTACATACATTTTTGTTCGCATTGTGCATGAATTTATCGATTTACGGTGGTTAATAAAGGCAGGCCTTAATATCACATTAGACAAGGTCAGATTAAAAAAGGATGTCGCTTTTTTTGGTCACGTGTTAAACATGTCTGACCAGCAGATGGGGGTGCTGCTGCAGAAGCGTTGATTCCTACAAACAGAGAAAGATCTTAGACTGGTTTAATATTAATATCAACGGTCTAGGGCTAAAAATAACTTTGATTTAGTTTTCTTCCCAGAAGTAAATGAAATGCTGAGATATGGGCCAACTGTATATGTCATGTTTGTTTGATTGAAGTTCATTTCAAACATGTTTAAAAAAAAAAAAGATAAATAGGAACATATACTTTTTAGTACGAGCAAAAAAACCTACAAAAAATAAATATTGTACATGATTGTAAATGATACAAACAAGGATTTCATCTTTAAAAAGGAGTAGAAAGAAGTTAAAAAATCTTTTCTTGCTTACCTACTTTTTTCTGCTTTATTTATATACAAACAATGTAATTCTTCATGTATTTATATATGTATATATACACATAAAAGCACATAGACTTTCTTACAGGCATATTTTTTTCAGCTATCACCTAAAATAAATCAAACCCAATAATAACCCATCCAAAAAACAGTATAAAGTTGTCCTGCACCATACATCTGAGGCGCTCCGGTCCTTTTTGAAACTTTCCAAGAAAATTGCTAACATTAGCAAAGGTCTTAAAGGAACAGGCCACACAACACCGGCAGGAAAAACTACAACCAAAACCACAACCATGACAGATGTATAACTAAAAGATTTGTTTGGTTTTTTTAAAAAGCTTTAAGGAGTAAGCAATATAGCAATATAAGTATTTCATTTTTATTTATTTTATTCATATTTTAAAGCAATGTATCGGCTCCACAAGCAATGCCTGTCAAGCATCTCATCATGATATAAAATACTTTTTTTTTTAGAATTATCTTCTATATTTCCAATAACCATATTTCTAAAAATGTAAGTGTAAATTTTCCTAATCTTTTCGACATAAAGTTCCAGACAAACATCCTCACTGACTTTGTTTCATGTAAAATAAAAATAAAAATATTATTACATTATCTTTACAGATGATCCATTAAGTCCATTAAGAGACCATTTTTTAACTTTAATGATGGCTTTCTGCACAATATATTCCTTCCTCTTTTTTTAAAATTGTCCCACCATATGCCAGAAGTGACTTTTCAGACAATGTCAGACTGCAGGCCATTTTTTAGGCCAAAAAAGAGACTTTATTAAACAAAAAGTCTGAATTCTAAGATTAAAGTTGACAATTTTTTTCAGAATTTTGACTTTAAATTCAGAACTTAAATAAATTTCTTCACACGTGGCCTTAATCCTCTTCCGTATAAAAAGGTACATGGGTGTATATCTCCTGGAACTTTTCTGTGCCCCGTGGTCTTCACCCAATCTGCTACAGAGAGCATACCAGACTGTTTTTGTCCCATTCTGCGATGCTGGAATACTTCCGAGGCCATCATGAGTCCTAAGACTTTGGTACTAGAGCTGGGCGATATGGAGAAAATCCAATATATTCTAGACCAATCAATGTCGATATTCCCACGATATTGTAAGGGTTGACTATATAAAAATTCAAGAATCTTGACAAAATCCTTGAAAAAAAGCTCAAAAAAATCACAGACAGGGTGGATCTAACACAAGTTATCCGGAACAAGAATAAGGAACTCTACTAAGACACAAATCAATCTCATATTTACTGACAGACCGGGAAGAATTGTTAAATCACTTAATATGTTAACGGGTTTATCGGACCACAATCTAACTCTTGTCAATAGAAAACTTACCAAAGATATAAAAATATTACAATTCCTAAAAGCAAATATCCAGATTTTGTGGCTGCAGCTAACCAAATTCAATGGGATGAAATATTACCTTTAGTTGACTATGAAAAAGACTTCACACAAAAAAAATCAATCATAAACAACATAAAAACGCTTTACCCTGGATAAACCCAAAGCATGTGGAAACCAGCTATTGTTCCCATCTTCAAAAGTAGTGAGTTGTTATTCTCACTTTATATAAATGACCTCCCGTCCGTCTGTACTGATGGCTCTGTGCAGATGTATGCTGATGACACTGTAGTATATGTTCATGGTAATAATATCTCTCAGGTGGTTAATATTACAGCTTGGCTGAACCAATCCTGCCTGCAGTTGAACGCATCAAAAACAGCAGCAATGTTCCTCACCAAGTCCCACAGAAACGTCAGTGTTGAGCCGGATGTGTTAGTGTCGGGGGAAAGGCCGCCGATGGTGTCAGAATCAACGTTGTCATTTACATCACATGTAAAAAGGGTCTGTAATCAGTCATTTTAGATACATTCGCCATCAAATGTCCACACAGGCAGCAAAAATGTATATGCACTCTATGATCTAGTCCCCTATCACTTACTGCTTACCCATCTGGTCACAAGCTGGTGCTACATCTCAGAATCACTGTACAAATGAACTGTTAAAATTCTGGACCAGAAAGCAAGCACTTCTCATCATTGTCCATTACTACAAAAGCACAGGTCACTTAACTGGGAAAGCATGGTCAAATATTCTAAATCTATGTCTCGTCTATAAAAATATTCACGGTTTATCATCCCCTCCTCTCCACCAGTGGAGTGGAACGGAAGAGCGGAACCTCACCCCCAGAACCATCACAAAAATGAACACATACAGTATAGTACATTCAAGATCCAGTAAAAAATGGCTCATTGACGGTCAGAGCTATCAACATCTCCATTAACCGTTAGACCTATTATTATTATTATTAATATTATAGTATTAGACCAGCTCTCGCTGCCCCCTGCTGGCTTCTTGCCTTGTGTGTGTGTGTGTGTGTGTGTGTGTGTGTACATGTGTTCATGTCTTTGTCTGATTGTTGGTCAGCTATGTTTCTAGTGTATATTTAACTTAACTTTTCCTATATTTAACTTTAATAGTAGTACTTTTACCCGATGTATAGTATATTGTAATTGTTATGTTGTTATCTAAATATGTAATTTTACTTTTTAGGGTGACTTGTCACGATCTTTCTAGGGATTGCAGATGAAAAACCAACTCTGGCATGTTGACAGAAATGTCCATTAATATGCACTGTCCCTGTATTAAATAAACAAAAAAATAAAAATAATATAAAATGACAGGCTTACTGACCTATACTTATAGCAGTAAATGCATGAAGATTTAACATATTAAGCAATAAAAAGACACTGTTTATTATATAAATTGAACCTTCCAACAGTATGTATAAGTAAATTGTGTAAAAAAAAACCGCTATTACAGCTGTATTACAGCTGTAATCATTGATCTATAATTCCTGACATTTCTATCCAACCAAACTCTAAATCACAAAAATTAGTACATTGTAATGTTATAATGTAACACCTAGTCTACAGTACTAACACCAGCTAATTTGCTGGAAACCAGGGTAGGATGAATAGTTAATCCTAGTAGGTGCATCAGGTCCTTACCACTTGGTTGCCCTTCCTCTCCATAATGTAGCCCATTGAGCATTTACATCACCATATCATAAGCCTAACTGGATTTACTATAGCCTATAGGCTTATAACAATCTGCTGTCTGGCTGTCACTTGTCACTGGAATGGCCTCTACACCCCCCCCCCATCCTTGCTTCATCCATCCTTCAATCTCCCTTTGGTCCATCCTCTTTGATTTCCTTTCGATTCACTTGCCACACATTCAACAGTTTCGAAATCCACCGGGACTCTTTCTAGCTGTCCTGCTGTAATACGCTCGTCGCACCCACGTTCGTTTCCTTATTGTTGGGGTTCAAGTTAACACATCAGTGTATTATTCTGTTTCGCTGCCAGATGTTCTCTGTTGATGCATCGTAGAGAGGCGCACAGTCGTTACGTCACTGTCCGGGGTTTCCTACTGAAGTGAACCCTACGGCGTCATGGCGGAGGCCGGTTGTTGGAAGACCCTGGATTGAAATGCCAGCTTTCTACAATCGCAGTTGACCAACGAGGGCTATTCTTGATTACATCTCAATCGGGAAAGGGGATTTACTTGATTTTTGGCAGAAGAGGAAAACCAACATCGCCCCAGTTTGTACCGAACTCAATCGTTCGGGGCTGCTCTCCCTATCTGGGAGATAGCTAGCTAGCGTAAGGCAGCGTTAGCTAGCGCAGCTGCTAGTTAAATAAAAGAAGAAAGGACCTCTGAAGTGAAAAGGCGGATTTAAAACAACAATTTCATTGGAGTTTGCCAGGTAACATAAAATAACACCAGGTAACATACAACGTGGAGTTACTTATCCCCTAGTTGAGTGAGAAAGGAAGCAAAAGTTGCATGTTGATGTGGTAAAAGCCGCGAGAAGTGAGCGGCGAATGAAAACAAGATGGAAGAGGTTGAAGTTAGGGTAGCTAACGTTGTGGGTTTAATAATGAGTACTAAATAACTTAAGCACTCTACTGTGTTCCACTATTTGCACATCCATTTGCATAGCTAGTCAAATACTAGTGACGGCTGAACGCCGAGAATCGGCTTTAACCGGAAAAGGCTCATTGCAGTGGTACCCTGCTATATAAACTAGCTAGCTAGCGTAAAGTTTTGTCATTTTGTTAGCTTCCGTGCTAGCCTCGTGCTTCATATCGCTAGCTACTTTCCTTGGCAACCTCAGTAAACGCTGGGCTATCACCCTTCTCACTTCTTGTTTATTTAGCTACCCACGTAAAACACACCACACCTGGCACGGCATAACATCTTTGACCCACATTGTTGCGGCACATGTTTGATTATAACTGTTGCTTTTAACGTTATATTGTTATGATGTTGTAACGCGGATAATCATAATACTAGCACAACGCTAAAGAGCTAGCCAACAGTAATTGGTAATGGTTCTAGGGGACAGTCATCATAATCATGTAGCAATAAAGTGGCCAGCATTAATCATTTCAATCAAACCGCTAGCGTTAACACGATAGTGCACTCGGGTGCTCGAAGATAGAATACTGACTGGCGCCTTGGCAGTGTCTGCATACATTAACGTTACTGCCAACCTACCCCGCCAATAGCTCGTCATTAGCCCGTATTGGCTAGGTAGCTACAAGCTAAAAACTGCAGCAGCACTAAGACTAGACGACACCGAGGTTGCCATGAGCCTGTTTACTATAAGACGTTTTTTTGGGGCTTGGCTATGGCTAATGTGTTAGTTTAGTGTTTTTGAGTGGTTACGGGGCTTTGTGTGGATGTGAAAACCCGCTGCTGCTCCGCGGGCCTGATAGGCCTCTGCGGTGAGGGTACAGCTAAGTTCACAGTCCGTTAACGTTACATGTAGCTGCAGCCATTCGCACATCTCGTCTGTTCTGCTTTCAACTTGACATATCAATAAAAAGAAGTGCTTTGGTGAGATACGCAGGCAGTTAACTTCTCCCAGAACTAAAACGCAGAGCATAAATTACTTTTCCCAAATGTTCACATTTAAAAAAAATAAATAAATAGCTTGTACGCAAGTGAACTGACAGCTCTACAAGGACAGTTCATTGGTTGAACTTTGGTGGCGTACTGGGCAGCAAATGCATCTTACTTTGTAAGCATGAGGCTTTGTACCTGCAATGTGATATTTTTCATGTAGTGCCGAATTTTAACCACGACACTTATCAGATCCTTTTAATATATATTGCTGGAAAAGCATAATGTTACTGAAATAAGTTAACGTTGAAGGTACAGTTCCGGCATTTTCACAGACAGTATGTTCTAATGTTAATGTGTATCATCTCATACAGGTTAACCACGTGGAACCTTATACTACAGGTTGTCAGGGGGAAGTCTATCTGTTGGACTTCAACATGGCTGGACGAAGCGAGGATGAAAGTGTAAGCAACAGCAGTGGAGAATCAAGGTAAATCAATTGTTCATCTTTCCCAAAAAGACAGCACAGTTTTGATGAGATAGTGGTTCAAATTGTTTGTTTTTATTGAAGTGTCATCTCAGCTGATAATATATCAGAATGTAACTTTGTAAATATTTGTGGCCCCTTACACATTAGACTGGAGCAAAATACTTCCTATTAGGGGTGGAACGGTACACAGATGTCACGGTTCGGTTCATACCTGGGTTCAGACATCACGGTTCGGTACAATGGAGGAAAAGCAAAACAAAAATGCACAGGGCAATTTTTTTTTATTGCGCATGTCTCAGGCTGTGCCACCTAGTGTCATGCTGTCTCTCCCCTGAGCCAAAGTGTGTAAAGTCAGATGTAAACAGTGAGTACCCCACATCATCTCCAGACGCCATCTAAAACTTGTAAACAAAATAAGACAATCAGCTATAACTCTGAAAATACAGCATTTCTTATTTATGAAAGTGCAAATTACATAGAATATATTTTTTTAATTCTACTTAGGCAAGACCTTCCACCACAAAAGATAAGATAAAGTATTCTTGCTATTAACTGCGACAGCCATACCTTTCTAGTTTCCACTCTGCCACGACCTCCTGTAGCTCCTCAGTTAGGTGAGTGTGTGTGTGCGCTGCTCATACAGGGGCCGTGTCAGTACAACTGACACTTTAATTCCCCTCTTAGTCAATAAAATGAGCAGTCACCGTGAGATAGCTTTCCGTAGCACAAGAAGTCCAACCATCAGTCGTTAAGGAGGGTGCAGCTGTCAACTCATGCTCCATCAACATCCGTGTTTGGTTGTATATGGAAGGACTACAGTTTGCCTCATGTGTGGATGGGATGGCATGTTCCAATGAGGTTCGAGTACATGCAGCAAATACTTAAAGCTAAGTTCCTTTTACACGTAAATATGGGCGCATTGGAGACAACGTGTAAATTCTGATTGCTAGCTCTGACTCACTCACTGGACTGTCGGCATGTTGGCAGAGCTCGGGAGCTTCAGAGCTGAGGGAGGGCTACAGATTGGCTATCCCTAAAGAAACACATATCAAACAGTAGTTCCGTATTACATTAATCAATTTTCACGCATGTTTTATTTATTTTTATACTGTGTATTCTAATGGGCCAAACCGATACCCCCGCACCGTTTTGGTTTAATACAAAAACATGTACCGTTCCACCCCTACTTCCTACCTCTTGTCTCTCATGCGCGATATATATATATATAAGTTTGGGGTCACATTGAAATGTCCTTATTTTTGAAGGAAAAGCACTGTACTTTTCAATGAAGATAACTTTAAACTAGTCTTAACTTTGAAGAAATACACTCTATACATTGCTAATGTGGTAAATGACTATTCTAGCTGCAAATGTCTGGTTTTTGGTGCAATATGTACATAGGTGTATAGAGGCCCATTTCCAGCAACTATCACTCCAGTGTTCTAATGGTACAATGTGTTTGCTCATTGGCTCAGAAGGCTAATTGATGATTAGAAAACCCTTGTGCAATCATGTTCACACATCTGAAAACAGTTTAGGTCGTTACAGAAGCTACAAAACTGACCTTCCTTTGAGCAGATTGAGTTTCTGGAGCATCACATTTGTGGGGTCAATTAAACGCTCAAAATGGCCAGAAAAAGAGATCTTTCATCTGAAACTCGACAGTCTATTCTTGTCCTTAGAAATGAAGGCTATTCCATGCGAGACATTGCTAAGAAATTGAAGATTTCCTACAACGGTGTGTACTACTCCCTTCAGAGGACAGCACAAACAGGCTCTAACCAGAGTAGAAAAAGAAGTGGGAGGCCGCGTTGCACAACTGAGCAAGAAGATAAGTACATTAGAGTCTCTAGTTTGAGAAACAGACGCCTCACAGGTCCCCAACTGGCATCTTCATTAAATAGTACCCGCAAAACACCAGTGTCAACATGTACAGTGAAGAGGCGGCTGCGGGATTCTGGGCTTCAGGGCAGAGTGGCAAAGAAAAAGCCATATCTGAGACTGTCCAATAAAAGAAAAAGATTAAGATGGGCAAAAGAACACAGACATTGGACAGAGGAAGACTGGAAAAAGTGTTGTGGACGGATGAATCCAAGTTTGAGGTGTTTGGATCACAAAGAAGAACGTTTGTGAGACGCAGAACAAATGAAAAGATGCTGGAAGAATGCCTGACGCCATCTGTTAAGCATGGTGGAGGTAATATGATGGTCTGGGGTTGCTTTGGTGCTGGTAAGGTGGGAGATTTGTACAGGGTAAAAGGGATTCTGAATAAGGAAGGCTATCACTCCATTTTGCAACGCCATGCCATACCCAGTGGACAGCGCTTGATTGGAGCCAATTTCATCCTACAACAGGACAATGACCCTAAACACACCTCCAAATTGTGCAAGAACTATTTAGAGCAGAAGCAGGCAGCTGGTATTCTATCGGTAATGGAGTGGCCAGCGCAGTCACCAGATCTGAACCCCATTGAGCTGTTGTGGGAGCAGCTTGACCGTATGGTACCAAGAAGTGCCCATCCAACCAATCCAACTTGTGGGAGCTGCTTCTGGAGTGGGGTGCAATTTTTCCAGATTACCTCAACAAATCAACAGCTAGAATGCCAAAGGTCTGCAATGCTGTAATTGCTGCAAATGGAGGATTCTTTGACGAAAGCAAAGTTTGATGTAAAAAAAAAAATCTTATTTCAAATACAAATCATTATTTCTAACCTTGTCAATGTCTTGACTCTATTTTCTATTCATTTCACAACGTATGGTGGTGAATAAGTGTGACTTTTCAGGAAAACACAAAATTGTTTGGGTGACCCCAAACTTTTGAACGGTAGTGTATATATATATATATATATATATATATACATACATACATACATACATACATACATACATACATACACACAAGTTTATACTTGCCTAACACAGTGCATTGCCAGATGACATTGGTTTGCATTGTGGTAGAAGTTGTGCAAGGCTAAACTTTCATGCTGGACATCCCTTCCCCTATGGTGGTAATCCAGCTGCATTAACACGGTTGTCTTATATAATAAATAAATGGTAGGGCCTCCTGTCATTGTCTAAATGAATAAGCTTCATACATGCAACACTTTAAGTGTCTATGTGCCATTGTGTTTATCTGTGCACAAGGCCATAGAATATTACAAATAATTAATGTTGATGCATAATGAAAAATTTAGGATTACTATTCCTTATTGCATGGGTGATTTTTGGGGTAATGCATGTTTAATAACTTTTAAAAACCAAGAACAAAGCTTTTAAATACTGATTTGGACCTGGTTTACCATGGCTACTGTCGAAGCTTGGAATCATTTGGGTCGGCCCTAGAGTCCAGTGTGCAAAACTGATTTCATTTGTGGATGATTCACTAATTATTATTAACTCTTCTCTTTACATGTGACAGTAATTCTGATGATGAATCCGGTTCTGGATCCGGCTCTGCATCAGGGTCCGCCTCAGGCTCCAGTTCCAGCTCCTCGAGCAGCAGCAGCCAATCAGGGAGCAGCGACTCAGGTAGTGGCTCAGACTCTGGCAGCGCATCAGACTCTGACACAGAGAAGTCCAAGCAGAAGATGGAACCGCCAAACAAGTCAAACATAGACGGAGCTGAGGTAAAGACATGTGATTTCAGTGAAAGAAACAAAGATAATTGTTATTAGGGCTTCACAATATGAGGAAAACCACGCAATAACGTTGTTGAATATCGCGACAACGACATTACTTGTGATAAATAAACGTATTAAAGTGTGCTCAGTTCCGCTGCTTGTTGATTTTAAAACTAATGAAAGGAAATAATTTCCAACATTCTTTTATTGAATTAATTGGACGTTGAATTCAATATAAAAGGCACCACTAAAAAAAAAGCATGACAGTTGCAGTTGCGATGTTTTTATTGCGCCAGTTGATATCTCAGTGATTTAAAATCGAATTATTAAATCTTGTGCAGCCCTTAATGTAATTAAACTGGACATGGAGAAATTATTGTGACATGTAGATTTTTGATAATTATGTGTTAACTGTAAGGCTGCTGTTATATACAGTATACTCAGTATCAGAGTGCTTAACGCTGGGGAACTGCTTTAAACACGCAGGGTTGCAGTACTTAGAGTTCAGATGGTTTTGACCTTTGGCATAGTTTGACACATTGTTTTGGAGCAGTTGGTGGCACAGAGTTCTTTTGGGTGTTTAACACAGTGGTCGACTCTTGTCATGTGAAAGACTTTTCAACCTGTTGACATATTTTTGGCTAACCATCTGCTACACTCATTGATTGCAGTTCTGGAAGTCCAACCCAAGTATCCTTGCAGTGCAAAGATCTGCTATGCTCAGGAAACAGCAGCAGCAGCAGCAGCAGCAGCAGCAAAAGAGACAAAGCTCCTCGAATAGTGGATCGGATGAGGTTTGTTTAAAATGATCCCCAATACACTTTTTTCTGTGCTGTTTGACTGGGAACTAATAAACACCCTGAGCAAAACTCTGAGGAGTGGCTTGTCACTAAAATGAGAATAGCTAGTCCTACTTAAAGGTCAGTCCACGTTAAGTAAGCCTGGGCCTAAATTGTCACAAACACGGGTCAACCCCCTTCACTGTGATCAACAGGTGACAAGCAAGACACACAAGCAAACTTAGCTTGGCCATAGGAGTTGAAGCATTTACTACCGACTAACAGCATCGACTATACACACACAAATCTATATTTATGGCAAATATGAAACTCAAAAGTTGCAATATGAAGGAAAAACATTTATTTATTTTAATTTAATTTTATACTTTATTAATCCCACAAGGGGAAACTACACTTTACACTCTGTTGTTATTACACACATTACACACAGGCCTGAATTACACACACATGCTCAGGTCCTATACATGCACTAATGGAGAGATGTCAGAGTGGGGGCTGCCCATGGAAAGGCGCCCGAGGAGTTGGGGGTTCGGTGCCTTGCTCAAGAGCACCTTGGCAGTGTCCGGGAGGTGAACCGGCACCTCTCCAGCTACCAGTCCACCACCATACTTTGGTCCGTACGGGGACTTGAACCAACAACCCTCTGGTTCCCAGCCCAACTCCCTACGGACTGAGCTACTGCCACCCTAATTATAATAATATAATAGATTCTAAGACATCTTAGTAAGACATCTTTACTATATATACAAACTATGAAAATGGACACAATATTAGGATTGATTTATTATATAAACAAATATCTAATAAAATAATCTCTCTCTCTTGAAAATGTATGCCTGCTATATATCCAAGCTTAGGCCCAGCGGGCAGTCAACCAGTTACATTACACTGGCGTAAATCCTGAGTTTACATAAATAACATCTGTAACTGGAGTTGCACAATGAATTGGTGCTATCTGATTATACATGAACTGTACGTCTTTGATAATAATCTACTCTAGGACTCGTCAAGTAGCGATGGATCCGACTCATCAAGTGGATCCAAAAAGAGAAGAAATTCAGGCTCTTCTGACTCTGGGTCAGGTTCTGGATCTGGGAGTGGTTCTGGATCAGACTCATCGGCGGAGGACAACAGTGATGAAACGGCATCAGACTACGAGCCTAGTCACAAAATCAAAAGCAGAAAGCCTCCAACCAAGTAAGTGGACAGTAGCTGTTTAATGGCTGCCTGGATACACAGGGTTACATTATTCTCTAAAGTTATTTCCCTTTGGTAGTTGTCACTCACCTCAGCGTAAAGGTATTGACCATATGACCAATGCTCTTTTAAAGGAACACAAAGGGTGGCACGAGTTTAACACGGCACGTGTAACATGATTTTTCATCTCATCTCAGAATGAATTTTCGGAATGGGAAGAAAAGCAGCAACCAGAAGAAGAAATCCCAGAAGTGTTCCTCTTCCGATGATGAGGATGAGAACTACAAGAAAGTGGTGTCTGCGGGCCACGGCGGCAGGCCACCGTCAACGTCAGCTATAAGGAGGACGAGGAGCTGAAGACGGATTCAGACGACCTGGTGGAGGTCCTGGGCGAAGATGTCCCGCAGCCTGAGGAAGATGAGTTTGAAACACTGGAGAGAGTGATGGACTGCAGGATAGGAAGGAAAAGAGGTAAGGAACACGGGACGGAGATGGATGATTTACCCATCGCTATAGACACATATTTAGCCAGCTAATCAATTTCAAGATTGTGATTACATTTTAAGAGTTGTAGGGAAAAGGAGGGAATAGTCGGCTTATGAAACTTCACTAACCTCACGATTCAATTATATTACGATTATCCTTTCAACAAATCATTCGATATCAAGATGCATCACCTCTTGAATAATATTATTAGTAAACATGTTTTTTTCTTCGACAAATTCAAGCAGTCAGATATATATATATATATATATATATATATATATATATATATATATATATATATATATATTGGTTATGTATGCCCTTTTAATTGAATCTGCATCCATGCAGAAGTCCCAAGTAAGTCTAAAGTAATTTGGTTTGAGTCGCAAGCAAGTCTTGAGTTCTTTTTTTGGGGACAAAGTTTAAGGTTTTACTCTGTCTCTCCGAAATCATCATGTCTCGCATTCAGCTGTACGCGTGAAATGTTTAAATCCCAAAGTGATTACTCGTGGCACACACACCACACATAGTGCTGGTCTGGTCCAACTAATGAGGCTTCATCAGGAGTCTTTGATGGTAAGTATTGCCATAGCCAAGGTTTTGACTGACAGCCAGTCATCCAATCAAGACAGTTACAAATCACAGAGCTTTTTGAGTCATCCAATTATGGTTCACAGTTTGCTCTGCTGTAGCTGCTTGATAGTTAGACATAAAGAGACAACATTAAATTATATAGTTTTATTTTTAACAGCTAATATCCAAACTTATGAATACATGCAAGTTATCAGAGTCATCATGCGTCAAGTCTCGAGCCAATAACTTACAAGTCCAAGTCAAGTCTCGAGGGCTTTTTTTGTCTTTGTCAAGTCATCAAAACAGGGACTCGAGTCTACTGGAGTCCAAGTCTGAAGTCCACATCTCTGCTTTGTTGTGACAAAAACAGAACGTCCTGTTCCTCTGTTCACCTTCTTTTAGCACAGTTCTAAGGATGAAAAAATAAATGTTACACGGTACTTTTTTTCTTCCTAACAGCAACAGGAAGTATAACCACTGTATACGCTGTAGAAGCAGACGGGGACCCCAATCTCAACTTCAATCCCAACAAAGAGGCTGGTGATATCCAGTACCTGATAAAGTGGAAGAACTGGGCCCATATCCATAACACTTGGGAGACAGAGGAAACACTTAAGTTACAGAACGTCAGGGGAATGAAGAAACTGGACAATTTCAAGAAGAAGGAATCGGATAAAAAGAGATGGTGAGATCTTCCTGCTTTTATTAAATTTGATCACAGTTTTACAAATAGGCCTGGGCAATATATCAATATTAAATTGATAGTGTGACATAAGACTAGATATCGTTGTGGATTTAAGATATCGTAAATGTGTCTTAAGAGTTGTCTTTTCCTGGTTTTAAAGGCTGCATTACAGTAAGTGGTTATTTTCTTTTAGCTGTTTTATTATTTGCCTTTAGCCACTTGGTTATTATATCCACATTATTGATGATTATATCTAAAATCTAATTTTGAAGATATTTTCATAAAGAAGCACATCGTGACAGAAGAATATGTCGCCCAGCCCTACTTACAGAAGGTAAACAAACAGTTTTACATATCGACCGTGAAAGCTGCCCAGTCATCTACTGAACACTGAGTATGTCTGCACGGTTATGGCCAAAATGATAACGGTGATTCTTGCGATCAATATTGAGATCATTCAGTATTTCAAAAATAAAATAAAAATGGACTGTCAGCCATATTACGTTACCGCTGAAAAATATTCTAGTCTCTTCAGGGAACTAAACCGGTCATCTAATTGTCACAAGGTTGCTTTTGTTTTTTTGTTAAGTGTAAAATTTGATTTAGTTCCCTCTAAAAATAGTTGGTTGGACTCAGATTACAAATGGAATACAGGCCATAACTTATTTTTAAATGTGTTTTGTCCTCTGCCCAGGTTAAAGGCGGCCTCACCAGAGGATATAGAGTATTTCAACTGTCAACAAGAAATGATGGATGACCTGCACTCTCAGTACCAGCTTGTTGAGCGAATCATAGGTACCTTTTCTGCCGGATGCATCACTTGTGTGTATGAAGTAGGGCTGAACGATTAATTGCATTTGCAGTAATATCGGGATATGTTACGTGATTTCCTTATCGCAAAAGCTGTGATTTGGTCATGTGACTCACGAGAGCGGATCAGTCTGCACTCCGCAACAGCCAGACTGAGAGGGGTGACAGCCAGACTCTGAGAGGGGTGACAGCCAGACTCTGAGAGGGGTGACAGCCAGACTCTGAGAGGGGTGACAGCCAGACTCTGAGAGGGGTGACAGCCAGACTCTGTGAGGGGGAACAGCCAGACTCTGAGAGGGGTAACAACCAGACCGCAATTAGAAAATTGCAAAATTAGATTATTTTCAAAAATCGTTCAGCCCTAGTATGAAGCATTTTACTGAATACATTTGATGCTACATTTGTATGTCTAAATACGTGTGAATGTCTGAATTCATTTGAGCAGGACATTCGAATCAGAAGTCAGCGGCTGGTTACCCAGACTACCTGTGCAAGTGGCAGGGTTTGCCATACTCGGAGTGTAGCTGGGAAGATGGTGCTCTGATCGGCAAAAAGTTCCAGAAATGCATCGACGACTACATGTGCAGAAACCAGTCCAAGACCATTCCATCCCGAGACTGCAAGGTAATACAATGCTGAGTCTCCATTGGCAGTGGCAGTATATTGGTAATGCGTTATACCCTGGGAGAGTAATAGTTTTTAATTTAGTCTAGCGTGGTGTAGTCTTTATCGACTACGGTTCATTTACGGGATAGTTCTGGTGCCGCTGGAAGTTCTGCTGTGCGTATCTCAGTTTCCGCTTTCTTTGTGTTTATTTTAAAGTTCGGTCACATCGAGCAGTCTGGCTAGACTAGTCTAGACTACTACATTTTACTTGAACAGTTCAGTGTTAAACAAGTTTAATAAATAGAGATTTCAACCTTTTATTGAAATTTGTTTTGTGTAAATTGTTACTAATTGAGCAATGGGAAAATAAGCTCTAATTGAAAAATGAATTGTTAGATTAATCAAAAAATTGTTAGATTAGTGGCCTATATGTTTACAGCATTTTCTCTCTGGGTCCTTTTGGGACTGATTGGTGGGATATGCTATGGACAAAAATCTGTCTCCTCTCCCAGCTGGTGGCACCCTTGAGCTTCGACTTTTCAACATTAAATCTCACGTCTGGTCCGCTATGTTTTCATCTTTGGTGCTTTGGATGTTTTTGAACTAAACGGTGTTAATGAATACAATTTTTATTTTTATTTTTTCCGCATATGTCTTAGTTACAACACGATTGAACTAGCAAAGCGTGTTGTGCGTATGTGTTCAAATGTGATTTATTCAGTTTGGGAAACCCCTTGCTCTCTCAATTTGTCTGCCTGATTAAACAGGGAGGGACTAGAAATCCTGTCTGGTTTGTTGTTTTTGTATTTCAAGAGCAAATTGCTCCACAATATGAATACACATTGATTATTAATTATTTTGTTGGTAACCGTTGTGTGGCCAGACCCTCCTCCGCACCGCTGTGGAGTTTCCAGTCTTAAATAAACTGAATCATTACTTTTAACTTTAACACTGCTCTCACTAAATGCTGTTCTTTCCTGTAGGTGCTCAAACAGAGACCCAGGTTTGTGCCTATGAAGAAGCAGCCAACGTACATAGGAGGTGATGGACTGGAGCTCCGAGACTACCAGTTGGACAGTTTGAACTGGATGGCCCACTCCTGGTGCAAGTATGACTTGGCTTCTTTAATTCTCAGCGTTTTAGTAATCAGTGTTTTTCTGGATCCCAGCAACAGAATAGTGCATTGTTCCTAGGGGTCCTTCAAATCCTTAAAAGTTTTTTGTCTTTGAGGGGCCTTGAAAGTGCTTGAATTTATAGATTTTGTGCAAAAATAGAAATTGGGAGTTCTTTTTGATTTTTGTTTTATTTATTTATTTATTTATTTTAACTTAAAGCAGCTACAAAGATTCTTTTGTACCTTTTTAAAATAATGTTTCCTACATTGTTGTTGTGGTTCTTAACGGGATGAACGGCACTTCTGCCTGCACAATTTGGGGAAAAATATGAATCCTGATTTTTTTTTTTTTTTTTTTTTAAGCTTAGAATTGATATCATGATTCTCTGCCACGATTTTTTTCACACAAAGTGTAATGTTTATTGCACACATTAACCATGACAAAACAAAACAAATTGGCAGTACCAAACCAATATTTTTGGCGCCTATAGCACATTGCTCATCACCACAAACCTGGAAACATAGAGGCTTCAATGAGGAGACAGGAGAGCATCGCAGCTCTTGGGAGCACTTTAAAACCTATTTCATACAGTCTGTGTTTAACACTCACAGAAGAAAGTAGTAGAGTTTGTGATGCAGTCGGCTCGTAAAATTAAATGAGAATCAAAGTCATAAAAAAAAAATTGAAGTTATTAAAATTAAATCGTGAACTAGGGTGAATCCAGATTGCGATTCTATAACGATTTATCGTATAGCTATAACTGCACTATGCAAGTTTGCCAGATCGGGTAGGGGATCTGTAATTTAGCCCAACCTGTAGGGGGGCCGAAGAGGAAAAGTGCTTTGGTGTTGCTTTAACGTTCATAAATAATAATAATAATAATGTGTTGTTCTGCACTGCTGTGTTAGAGAAGACAATAGGCCAGATCAGTGTTTCCTCTATGTTGATGGCGGCCCGCCACGGTAAAATTTCTGCCGCCATTGGTATAGGGCAGACCCGCAACCGGTTTCCTCCATGTACACCGCGCACCGCCGCTCCTTCAGCTGTTTATGAAAAGTCATAAAGTCGTAATTACACGACTCTACAGAGCCATCTGCTCTATTGAACTCAAGCCAACTGTCATCCGCTCTCTGTTACTGAGATTTATGCGATGGTCATATGCTGCATGAGCCATCATTTAGCTGTGTAGCAGGCCCACAAGCTGAAACTTCTGCGTTTTTCTCTTCCGCTCTGTTTTCATTCATAGAGGCAACAGTTGCATCCTCGCTGACGAGATGGGTTTAGGGAAGACCATCCAGACAATTAGCTTCCTCAACTACCTGTTTCATGAGCACCAACTGTATGGACCCTTCTTGCTGGTTGTGCCCCTCTCTACACTAACCTCCTGGCAGAGAGAAATCCAGCTCTGGGCCCCTCTGATGAATGTTGTGGTCTACCTGGGAGACATCAGCAGCAGGAACATGGTATGGTGCTTTCAACACCTGTTACACAAAAATACAGATAGGCCTGGAACAATTATTACATACATGTCTAATTGTCAATTTTTAAAAAAATTCTTCTTTGTTTAACCGCAAGGTTTACTTCATAGGCTGTGTACCTGTGTTATTACATAACCTGGGACACATAACAATGATATAACCAAAAGATGTATCCTGGAATTTACTCACATTTAATTTGTTTTAAAAAGTAATATTTTTAAATTTGACTGAAAGAGATAATTATATTGTTGATTGCAATTATTTCTGAGCAACACTTGGAATTGTTACAGCACTACGTACAGCAGCAAAGGCATCAGTTTGTTAATTGAATTAACATTCTTTCCTTTTTACCTGTTTTCTTTTAATAGATCAGGACACACGAGTGGATGCATGTCCACAGCAAGAGACTGAAACTTAACATCATCCTCACAACATATGAGATTCTCCTCAAAGACAAGGTCAGCAGCTACTTCACTTTATCGTGGGCTTGCTGCTGTTTATCACTAGGATTGGGGTATCGTTCGGGTTTCTTCTTGGACTGCAAATGTATCGTCTTTTGAAGAAGAAAAAAATGTTATTGTCTTTGCAATAAACACATTGCAGGGCTTTAAAATTTAACTTTCGTTCTTTTTTAGTATTGGCTTTTATATTAGCATTTTAACCACGTCTAAGCCAACTAATAGCTAAAGGTAGGCTAACCTTACTGGCTGCCAAATGTAGTGATTACTAGTGTCACATGCAGCGATGCTTCTGTAACGTTCATTTCATAGCACCCGAGAACAGCACCGGCATATAAGTGGTGCCGAAATCTGCGTCGTCATTCGGTCCGGTAGTTACCGGGAAGTTAGGAACCGGTTACAGTTTTGGTACCCAACCCTTCCTATTTATAATTAATCACATTTTGTTTATGGCACCTATGAAATGGTAAAGGTCTGTTCTAAAATTGTGTAGTATAATATTAGTACATGTGAAACTTATAACATGTGTGTCTACAGTCATTTTTAGGCAGTGTTAACTGGGCCTTCATTGGTGTGGATGAGGCGCACCGACTGAAGAATGATGACTCCCTCCTCTACAAGACCATGATGGACTTCAAGTCCAATCACAGGCTTCTGATCACAGGAACGCCACTGCAGAACTCCCTGAAAGAGCTCTGGTCCTTGCTGCACTTCATTATGCCCGAGAAGTAGGCCATATCAATTGTTATACCTAAATACTAACTCACTGCATGATACTGTGTGGCTCGGTGCAACTGGGACTCGCGTTTCTCAATTTCGTTTCCACTACAGATAGTACCCTCTCAGTTAGATGATTGTCATAGCGATGCCACTTGAAACTACGGTTTTGAGAGTTACAGTGCAATTCTGTAGTTTCAGTGAAGTCTATCTACACAGCAGAATGGATTCTCTACTAACAGCAACAGAGTGACGGCTGCATTTGGTCAACATTTGGAAACAATGAAATTAGTTAATCCCCATCAAGTTATCCGAGCCCTAAACAAGAAGTAGCCGGCGGATGTCTCTAGTGTGCCTGCTCTATGCATCAACACAGTGCGGAAGCAGCGCTGATCATCTGGGTCATTTTATTTTAAAGTTGAACTGGGCCGATGCCAAATAGTCAGCCTACATGGGCCTTATCCTTGATTGAGTGAGCTAGAGGTTGCCCCATTCCCTTTTGTATTTTTTGTTGTTGCTGTGACGGAAAAATATCAACAGTGAACACGGGGGTGTTTTGCAACTTCAGCCATATCTGCTGCCTTCCGTTCAACACACTACTCAGCTTGCTCACTGGAGCAGCTTTGACTGTATGTGGCGCAGTAGTTTTCTATAGTGTTGATAGGCTATTACATGTGGCGTGCGGGACAGTGAGTGAGACTACAGAGCTGTGACAACAGACAGACCAGCCTGTAGATAAGATGTCACAATGTTCTTGACAAAATACCTTGATATCAATATTGCAGCGATATTGTAGTGTTGACAACTGATGCTTTGATAAAATATCTTCACACTTACAGCAATGTGAATATAATGGCAAAGTAGGTGAAGGCAAATAGTAGAACAGTTAGAATAGTCTGGTAAGTTCAGAAAATGACATCACTTTACTTTAATGCAGCCTTTATAACCAGGAAAAGACACTTATGCCATTTTACGATATCCAAAATCGAAGACTATATCTAGTCTCATATCACAATATTGATATATTGCCCAGCCCTACCAGCCTATTTTATTGCCAATTGGATAATTAAAAAAACCTGAGTTCCAATAATGGTAAAAATGCTGAATATTACAGCCAATCATCAGGCTGGCCGATGTATCAGTACTCCTGAATACCACTGTCAGGTGTGCTTACAGGTGCAAAGTATCCCAGTCCACCACAGCAAACTGATATGCACCAGAAGAAGTGGTCAGGGAAATAATGCTTTTCAGCTTGGTGTTATTGACATTTTATGATTTTACAGGTCTATATAGCCCTTTGTTTCTCCAAAGGGAGCTGTGTGATAACAATGCCTCAACTTGAGTCTCTGCCCAAACTGTTGCATTTGGGGCAGGCATCTTTTTTTTTGGCAAGGAAGAATTATTCGTGGCATAAAAGAGACGATATGTCTGGTTTTGCTGCTTCAATTTTAATAGCTCTACACAGAATTGTGTTCTTTTTGTTTTGACTCTTTTTTAGTCTTTAAGCCTCATTCTTTTCAAGTGAGACTCCGACAAAAGAGATGGAGAAACTCATAGACACATGCGACGTGAGACCAGGGTTGCAAGGAAACAAAATTTTAAAGGGGTCACTGGCTAAACTACTTTAACATCTTTTTTCCAAAATGTATATCATGAAATAATTTATGATACAAACAAACCTATGAAGCACTTTGTACAATGATGAAACCTAATTAGTTTTTGCACATTTTGTTTCTTGGGGGAAATTAATAAGGAAGTTTGTCCATTATAGTGTGCCATGAGTTGACTGTATTGTTGCACCACCATTAATGTGTGTCGTTTGTCTTGCTTGTTAAGGTTTCACTCTTGGGAGCTGTTTGAGGAGGCGCATGGTAAAGGCAGGGACTCAGGCTACACCAGTCTGCACAAAGAGCTGGAACCTTTTTTACTGCGCCGAGTCAAGAAGGATGTGGAGAAATCTCTTCCTGCTAAAGTGGAGCAGATCCTCAGAGTGGAGATGAGTGCTATCCAGAAACAGTATTACAAGTAAGAGCTGCACACTATCCTTTTAAATCAAAAACCAAAAAACTAAACAATGATTTCTTGTCTTTAGGGCCTGATATGTGCTTTTGAAGACTAATGCAGATTTGAGAGGGGAAAGAGTCACAGATTACTGATATTGCGCCCGATTTAGTGAATTTTGGAGCTGGAATAAAAATAGATGTTATTTATGTGAATAAGAATAACTGTATTGAAGAAAATATAACAATAATCTACATTATAAATACGTGTATTGTTAACCAATTTTAGAAATGAACACCAGGAAAAGAAAAAAGTGCCCGTTGTAAATGTGCCTCTTTGGAAAAGGCCGATTTCTTGGCCTGTGATATTGCTGCTTGTAGAATTCTTCAAAACCAAATTGTGCCAAAATATGCAACTCCACTGTATAACTTGCTACTGACTTAAAGTGTAGGCTACTTCTACATCCGAAGAATACATTGTAATTATGTATTTACCTGACAGAGAACGTTGCAGATTCAGAATGTAATCACAAAATATTATTAATATATATATATTATATATTATATTATTAATATAGTCGTAAAGTTACAGGTGCCCTGGTAATAGGTATATGATTAACTTTTTTAAAATCGCGGTATTAACGTAATAAGTTATGAGTGGTGAAAGGCAAACTTACACAACAGTTGTGATGTTTCCTGTATGCTATCTGCTTATGCTTCAGGAAAGGGAAGTTATGTAAGGTATTATGTAAGGGACGTTTTGTATCTCCAGCAATCATGTAACGTTGGACGCATTCTACAGGTGGCGTCTGCCTGTGACGTGCAGGTTACTTTCCTCTCAAAGACATGCACGCACGCACACACGCATAAACATCTTGCTTTATTAGATAGATGGCTAGATAAACATCATATTCATTATCAGTCCAATAGGGGTGGGGGAAATAAGTCGATACAGCATAGTATCGCAATATTTTCAGTGGCACACATTTTCAATACACAGGCGCCGTGTGTGTGTGTGTGTGTGTGTGTGTGTGTGTGTGTGTGTGTGTGTGTGTGTGTGTGTGTGTGTGTGTGTGTGTGTGTGTGTGTGTGTGTGTGTGTGTGTGTGTGTGTGTGTGTGTGTGTGTGTGTGTGTGTGTGTGTGTGTGTGTGTCAGTTTGTTCCATTTTGCAGCAATAAAATTGAAGTGATATGAACAGAGAAATGTATCTTTATAGATAAAACAGATTTTGACAAAGTTTCCTTTTGGGGACATCATTTATAATTGGGAAAAATTAGAAGTTGGAAATTAGGTAATGAATTTCAATATATCGCTGCATATTGCAATATGTTTAAATTGCAATATCGTGGCATAAGTATCGTGATGATCGTGTCAGGTGGCGTCTACTGATTCCCGCCCCTACAGTCCAGTGCTGAAAAAGGGAGCCAATGGGGAAGTGCCAGAAACTGCAATTTAAGTGGCCACTTGAGGCTGGCTCTGATCCCCATAGATCCCCATGTTAAAATGCCCAACTTTACAGCAGAATTAAACATGTTTACAGCCTGGTACAAAAAAAGGTTTTGGTCTCCATAGCCAAGTTAATCCTTCATGTTCCAACTGTGGGTGGTGGTGAATTTATTTTTAAAACTCACCCTTTTAAATTGTATTCAGGCTTTGGGTGACAGGTGGCTGCCGTCACAGGGAGCCAACATAGACTGTAGGCTTCATTCAGCCCGCCCCAGCTCCATCCACGCGCCACCTCTCTGCTCATTTATGGATTAGCTGAAGTCAGGCAGAGCCACCCACGCTGAGCTTAATTTTTGCTCTTCAGAAACCTAAAGGTGACATCACTGACGCTACATCTATATGTTATGGTCTATAGTCTGAACACAGCCTTACTTCCCACATCATGTTCAAAAATCCTTCAAAGTGCCATGCAACATCTTCAGTCAGTCCGTTTAATTCTTGTTCAACACCTGCTTGAGTGATGCAGAGAAGAGTTTGTCATTATGGAAGAGGACATTTTTAGTTCATCTACTTCTGCTGCTAGACATTTGCGCATAATCTTTAGAATAGTACAGTAAAGTGTGTGTGTGTCTTGTGTTTGTGACCAGATGGATCCTGACCAGGAACTACAAGGCTCTGAGCAAAGGTACCAAAGGCAGCACGTCGGGCTTCCTGAACATCATGATGGAACTAAAGAAGTGTTGTAACCACTGTTACCTGATCAAGCCCCCAGAGGACAACGAGTTCTTCAGCAGAGCTGAAGCGTTGCAGGTGTGTTTACTTTATCTTACTGTGTTCAGGAATTCAAGTTCTGCATCGCAACTACGGATTTCTGTCTGCTGGGTTCCAGAGAGGCCATGTATGAGAGGAGGTTAGGCTAAGGCTGGGTACCGAATTCAATACTTTGTAGCCACCAAGCGAATTGCCTCTAAAGTATCGAGAAATGCCTTGTCATTCAATACCCAATTTCAATACCCAAGGAGTAAATCTCATCAGCGCTGGCGAGCCAGTCAGCATGCATCTACCAAGATCTATTAATATCTTTGATTGGTTGTCTAACATTACAAGTCAAAGAGACACGTGGGAAAAAACTCTACACAAACACCGGGCTTACGTTGTAGGACCTGCAAAATATATAAAAAAATCTGATTATGTGCAGGACGTCACAGCAAAGGTTGTTTGTGTGGTGTATGTTGGGATGTGGCGGAGGGCTTAAAATCTTTACCTGCAGAAGATGAGCCTGATTCCTGCATTCCAAATATCATCATCACCATCATATCACTTTTAGAGGACAGACCAGTACCTGTTAACACAGTGACCCTTTTTTCCTCCCACAGCATCTGGTCCGCTGCAGTGGGAAGCTGGTTCTTTTGGACAAACTACTGGTGCGTTTAAAGGAGCGAGGACACAGAGTTCTCATCTTCTCCCAGATGGTACGGATGCTGGATATCCTGGCTGATTATCTGAAGGGCCGCCAGTTCCTCTTTCAGGTAGCTCCACACTGTTCTCGTATAACCATCGGACATACATTGTTCACACATACACAACTATGCTCCATAAAAGCTCTCCGGAATTTAGCTCCAGCTAACTAGAGAAAGATAAAATTCCATCTACATATTTCTGTTATATATTTCTGAATTTGATATGCTGTACATTTGTGCAGAGATTAGATGGCTCCATCAAAGGGGAAATGAGGAAGCAGGCATTGGATCATTTCAATGCCGAGGGCTCAGAGGTAAGTTCTACCTATATGTATCCAGTAAATGCTCTTTGTCTTCGTTTGAATAAGTAGGTACTGTAACATAGTGAACCCCCATTTGCGCCCAGGATTTCTGCTTCTTATTATCGACGCGTGCGGGCGGTCTTGGTATCAATCTGGCATCAGCTGACACAGTAGTCATCTTTGACTCTGACTGGAACCCCCAGAATGATCTCCAGGCCCAGGCCAGAGCCCACAGGATTGGTCAGAAAAGACAGGTAGGCAACAACTGTTATAAACCTCTGTCCATCTTTGCTTCGCTGTATTTTGCGGCTGTATGCCTGCTGTCACCTACATCCATACACCATGGAGCTGGCAATTAATAACACAATGTTGACTGTGGCTACAGAAAGCTGTAGCTGCTTCACAATAAAAGCCTTATAATAGTTAGCCAGTGGAACACGGAAATAGTGAAGCAGTGGCAGGAAATGTTATTTGGCATTGCTAAAAACTGCAGCTCCACTTGCAGAGAAAACTGACATTGTTACCATAAGTATTGCCTGTTACTGATGAAATTATTTGGTCAAGATTGGGGAAAAAGGCGTTAATGACTGTGGCAAAACTAATCCCACGGTTGGCACTATTTAAGAGGAAGAAACAGTCCTTAGATACTTTAGGCTGTAGGACGCAGTTTTCTTCTACAAAAAATTCTTTCAGCATATAATTCAAGTGGTCTGAGAGAAAACTAGACTTTACCTCCACCTTGCCTCTATTTTTCAGGCTTTAATAAATCCAGTCGTCTCCAGAGACTTTGGCCAATCACAGGTCATTTTAGAGAGGGAGAGAGCATTTCTATTGGCTGTTCTACCAATGCAGATGCGTGTGTATGTTATTTTGGTGAAAATACATAATTTCTAGTAGACCTAAATTATCTACCTTATCTAAATGCACTGCCAGAATGTGTTAAAATGTTATTCCTGATATATACAAAGTATACTGTATACGGCACAATTTCCTTGTGGTTGGCAGGTGAATATCTACCGGCTGGTGACAAAGAGCTCAGTGGAGGAAGAAATCATTGAGAGGGCCAAAAAGAAAATGGTGCTGGACCACCTTGTCATTCAGAGGATGGACACTACAGGGAAAACTGTCCTCCATACGGGTTCTGCTCCCTCCAGGCAAGCAATGCATGCCGCATTCTGCTGCTTTCCTCCGTTTGGCTCAGTCCCTCTTGAACTAAACTGTCTGTGCTTGTTGACCACTAGGATTGGGCATCGAGAACCGGTTCCAACTAGGGATAGTTTTTTAAAAAAAAAAAATTTATTGTAATCGATTGGAAAAAATAGTATTGGAAAATATTGGTATCGAATCCAATCAACGGTTCCAAATTTAAGATTAAGAAGTTTTTCTTTTGGTAGCGGCCGCTGTACTTCCAGGCGCTTATTGTGTTGCAGCCATAGAGCACAGTAAGCGGTGCTCTAGTGTGGCTTTAGTTTGCCTTGAAAAAGCCCTGTAAAACTGTATACCACCATTGAATCCAAATCATATGTTTGTCTTATTTGTAAAATAAGCATGTGACCCGTTTCAACTCCAAACCCTCAAAGAATTGAGAATTTCTAAATCCTGATTTTCCAATCAGGATTGGAATCCGAAATGTTCAAATGAAAGTGATGCCCAACCCTATTGACCACCTGGTTATTGACAGACGAGTTTGTTGTTTTTTTCACCCCAAAAAAAAAAATCAATTCAAGAGATATGTGCATGGACCCCCTTTAAAGGTTGCTTCTACACTTTGCTGTCATCTCACTTCAGTGTGTTTTTATTTCATACAGTTCAGCACCATTCAACAAGGAGGAGCTATCTTCCATCCTCAAGTTTGGTGCCGAGGAGCTTTTTAAAGAGCCAGAGGGTGAGGAGCAGGAGCCTCAGGTATGTAGTTAAATACTGAACTAGGGCTGGGCAATATATCGATTTTATATGGACATTGATATACTGTATGACGCTAGATATTGACTTAAATGTAAAAAATTTGAATTTGGATATCGTGATTTGACTCAAGTGTTAGGGCTGTAACGAAATGCGATATGAAACCGAAATTGCGAAATTCCAACTCCCAGAGTTATCCTTCTCGTCCAGATCTATTGCTACCACATCTTTAAATTACCATTAGATTAGTCTTCTATCTATATAGTTAACGTTACTGATGAATTTGTGGGTTAGCCCAGAGTTATGATACGTGGTCAAAACAATCATACTAAAAATAACTGATGTCGTAATCTTATGTTACCCACCAAGAATTAGCTAGCCAACATAGCAGACAAGGGGCTAGGCCTCTCCACTCTTAGCAATAATTAGCCTGTGCCTATGTTAATGTTAACTGCCATGTTAGTTAGCAGTAATTAGCTTGTGTCTATGTTAATGTTAACTAGCATGTTAGTTAGCAGTAATTAGCCTGTGTCTATGTTAATGTTAACTAGCATGTTAGTTAGCAGTAATTAGCCTGTGCCTATGTTATCTCCTAACATATACAGTACCTACGCTCTCCGTCTCTGCTGATTGGGAATGATTGAGATTTCTCTTGCACAGCTACCAGAAGACTTACAACTTTCAGACAGGTTGCTCACGTCACATCTACGTCTTCAAGCTCAGTTGGAGGCTGCGCAGTAACGCTCAGCATCACCGGGAAAGAGCTTCTAATAGACTTCACTGGTCTCCGTACAGAGCAAAGGGATCTGTTGGTCCATTTCTTTAACTGTCTATGGTTATAGACCAAGCATTAGCATTAGCTACTTTACAACCAGCACCTTTAAAGTAGGCACCAAAGCACTTTTCCTCGTCGGTCCCCTACAGGTTGGAAGCGAAGTGACCGTTGTTACCATTACCATTACCATTATTCTTGTCTTATTCAAAGTAGTTGATGAACCACTGAAGCGATTTTGGAAACATTATTTTAAGGTACAAAAGAATCTTTGGTGCTGGATCGATCAATATTGAAATCAATCAATAAATAAGGTATCTGTTGTGTGTTGCGAAGTGGCATGTAATCAATGACAAAACAATGTCTCTGGCAGAAAAAAGTTGTATTACGTTTACTGAGTATAACTCTCCTCCAACTCTCTGTAGGAAATGGACATTGATGAGATCCTCAAAAGAGCTGAGACCAGGGAGAATGACCCTGGACCCTCCACAGTAGGAGAAGAACTGCTGTCTCAGTTCAAGGTATACAAACAAGAAATATTTCTTTCTTTTGGGATCAATGTCCAAATGTGTGATGCTGTTGTTTTTTAGAAATGTAACATGTACAGTGTATGACCTGAATTGTGCAGGTAGCCAACTTTTCTATGGATGAGGAGGAAATAGACATCGACTCAGAGCGTAGTCTGCGGAGTTGGGACGACATCATTCCCGAGGAGCAGAGGAGGAGGATGGAGGAGGAGGAGAGGCAGAAGGAGCTAGAGGAAATCTACTTGCTGCCACGCATGAGGAATTGTGCCAAACAGGTACACAACAGTAATGTGACTATAGTCTGTATAAAACACGTTTAATTTACTGGACAGTTCTGGTGCGGCTGGAGGTTCCACTATGGTTACCTGGTCCTCAGATCTCTGCAGGGTAAATCCAGACAGCTAGCTAGACTATCTGTCCAATCTGAGGACTATGGTTACCTGGTCCTCAGATCTCTGCAGGGTAAATCCAGACAGCTAGCTAGACTATCTGTCCAATCAGTTTTCTGTTGACGACTAAAACTACTTCTGAACGTACAAACGTTCCACCAAAGCAAGTTCCTTCCTGAGACTATTTAGCAGCGGCACTGTGGCTCCATCTGGAGCTTAGCACCACCCAAGATGATTGTGATTGGTTTAAAGAAATGCCAATAAACCAGAGCATGTTTTTCTCCCATCCCATAATGCTTTGTGGACTAGCCAGACTCGCTTCCACAGTGCTGTGAAGGAGGGTCTGGCAGTGGGAGACTAGATATATATAGAGCCAGGTATAATAAGGACTTATGATTTAGTTTTTTGGGGAAAAGAATAACATTTGTGTGCTATTTGCACTTTGGGTTTTTGAACTTTCTGTAAATTTTCTTGCTTTTTGTTACCAGATCAGCTTTAATGCCAGTCAGGGCAGGCAGAGCAGGAACAGGAGGTACTCTGGATCTGAGAGCGACTCCCCATCAGACCGGAAAAGGCCAAAGAAACGAGGACGGCCTCGGACCATTCCACGAGAAAATATCAAGGGCTTCAGCGATGCTGAGATCCGGAGGTTAATACAATTTTATTTTATAGAGATGATGCAATTTTACACAGGTCCACACAGAGCAGGAAAATGACGTGCTGCACAGAGAGTTTGTAGCTATTGCTAATTTTCAACTCTTGTCCCTAGTTGTGCATTTCATGTACAGTGTAATTAAAATATACAGCTTCCAGTATCACAAAACCCCAATAAACTACAAATATGGAAAAACATATCACACTTTGCTGCATGTCGTCCTTTCATGTCTTCAAGCTATTCTGTCAATTAAAGTCATAAAAGCCCTAAAAAAATCTTTAAAAAAATCAAAAAATACACATCAGACAATACACATTATAATGTGGCTATTTCTCCTCCTCACATATTCCTGTTAACCTCTCTGTGAACTACTTGCAGGTTTGTCAAGAGTTACAAAAAATTTGGAGGACCACTGGAAAGGTAAGCTGCATCAAGTTTTCATAGTTTAACAAAACCATATGCCACACACGTCTGCTCAACGTCTATTCGTCACTCAGGTTGGATGCTATTGCGCGTGATGCCGAACTTGTGGATAAGTCTGAACATGACCTGAAACGCCTGGCAGAGACGGTGCACAACGGCTGTGTGAGAACACTACGAGAAAACCCCTGCGGACCAGAGAAAACTTCAGGTAACCAAACCCATCTTTTTATTGCTTAAGGATATAAAGCCTATGATGAGAACGTTTTGTGCATGTACATTTTGTATTAGAAATACAGGGGCAGTGATTAGAATTGGGGGTTTCTCCACTGATGATTTGGGGTTGGAATAAAGGTGGGAGAGAGACAATAATTAAATATAATTTCTATGGAATCCTATCATGATAAAATCATATATTGTGATATATAATTACATCATCTGAATTGGTAATAACAAGCACATACTTAATCAGTTTCCTCAGAAAAACTGTTAAATGTTAACTTTTGGGGAATTGAAGAGAAATCTACTAAGTGTAGTAAAATAAACATCTAAATGTGTATTTTGGACTTTTTTTTTTTTCCCCCCACTAGTCTCAATATTGACCAGTACATGAAAAAAACATTTAAGAATTTTAAAACACAGATGATCTGTTGATCCTTACCAATGTAAGCCTCCTTAGTCTAACAATGGATTGTTCAGTGCTGAATATAAAATTGAATTGAAAATGACACCCTTAATCGGCTTAGCACAGTGACATCATATCCCTCCCAGTATCCTTAAACTGCCTTTCTTTCGCAGGAATAAATGGCTAATAAAGCGTGATACTTGATGAAACTGCTGTTTTTCCACTTGTTTGATGATCAGGAGGCAGAAGAGGGAAGGTGAAGGGCCCTACGTTCAGGATCTCTGGAGTTCAGGTGAACGCCAAGCTGGTTATCTCCCATGAGGAAGAGCTGGCTCCACTCCACAAGGCCATTCCTGCTGACCCCGAGGAAAGAAAGAAGTAAGCTTCCCAATAAGACATCATTTCTGTTGGACGGGATTGGCCAATACATTTATTTATTATTGGTTTGTGTTAGGGTCTGTCGCTATAACAGCAATATTAAAATACTGCACTATTGACACGCCGACCGCAGGCTGGCCATGAGGCATGTCCTTTGACCCGATACGTCTAGCGGTTCCAATCTAGCATATACCCTGAAAGAGGTGGTTTCGTACCCATCTTTAAAAAAGGATTATGTATTTCCATCGGGTATCGGGCTGCTTTTTGTGATCACACATATCACAATGACAATAAAAATACTGGCATCACTAATACACATGAACATGTAATATCTATAAAGGCTGATTAGGGGAATAACTTGCCAGACGTGCTTAATGATCACGGATTCCAGATTTATTTGCACACAAATTTTTTATTTAACACAATTGACTGGTGCTGAGAGAGTGCAAAAGGCATATTTTATTTCATTGTTGTGGTACTCTGCAGCAAGGTGCATATGGCAATAAACTTGAACTTGAAGGTTCTGCTTCCAATACATCCCATAATTGTGTTACTAGCATAACAAAGTTATGTCCAAAAGTCATAAACAGTATTTAGAAAAGTGTGAAAACAGCGATCAGCAAAAAATGAGACTTCCCCCTTTTACACCCTCTCTTAGGAACAAAACCAGATTAGGTGAACCGATAATATTACTTAGCTTCCTCTATGTGCCTTGATTACCGTAAATGTCCTTTCAAAATAATAGAACTACACCTTGCTCTTACTGGCTAATACTTAATAATAGCCTAACTATAAAGCTTATTTATTTAGCACTAACCGGAAAAAGTCACTTGCAAGAATATGGCGCTGTGGAGCCACCCTAAATTACCGCGGGGGAGATCCCTGTCCAGCGGCAGCCCTCGTCTCTTTATATCAGATATTTTTTAAGTTTGGACACGCCTTCCCATTCAAGTGAATGAGAAAGCGTGTCCAAACCTTTGACTGGTACTGTGTATAAAGCAGCCTTGTTGCAAAACATGACATGACCAAATATTTGAATAGATTTGAATTGTGTGTATTTGAATAGGTATATGATTCCATGCCACTCGAAGGCACACTTTGACATTGAGTGGGGAAGGAGGACGACTCCAGCCTCCTTATAGGAATCTATGAGTATGGTTACGGCAGCTGGGAGATGATCAAGATGGATCCGGACCTCAACCTCACACACAAGGTCAGTTCAGGCATAGTACTTATAATCTTTTTGGGTGATCATAGAGGATCATGTGTATGATCCTATTGTAGGGCTGGACGATATGACCTAAAATCAAAATTAATTAAACATTTTACTTTGATTACAATTAATAAACTTTTTTTTCATGCTTAGTACTATAAATATAATATGTAAATTAGAAAAAGGCAAACAGAGACAGCAGTGACAAGAGGCTTTATCTAAATAAAGTGTGTGTGTGTGTGTGTGTGTGTGTGTGTGTGTGTGTGTGTGTGTGTGTGTGTGTGTGTGTGTGTGTGTTTCAGGCCTATGCTATGTGTAGTGATTTCTAACAAAACAGACGGTAAATTGTAATTTCCCCACTGGGGACCAATTATCCTAATTGCAGTTTTGTTTTAGTTTACAGAGTTGTACTATACATAAATACATGTTTCTCATATTTACCTGTGAATTTGGGCAGGTCTGCCAAATATATTTGCCCCTGCCCAAAAATATTTATTTCATATTTTGTTTTCCTCGGAAATGTCAGTACAGACGCAAGTGCAAACTAACGTAAGAGCGTGATGTGTTCAGGGTTCAAATTAGCACCATCTATTAGCCAAACGCTAGTAAAAATTTGCAAGTGGCTGGTAGATCTGCTTCACTCACCAGATCAAACAACGATAATCTGTTGAGTGGCTGGTAAGACTTAAAGCTTCATTAGCCACATGGCTGGTGAAGGAAAAAGTGAATTTTGAACCCTGGATGTGTTTGAATGCAGCCATTTCTGAACTGTTGACTGTGTCCACTGTTGATCAGCTCCTACCGGACGACCCAGACAAGAAGCCGCAAGCCAAACAGCTCCAGACCCGAGCAGACTACCTCATCAAGTTGCTAAGCAAGGACCTCCAAAAGAAGCCCAGAAACTAGCAGGGACAGTAAGTCTACATCTCAATCTCCCTCTGCATCTCTACCCACAATGTTATGTAATCCATAAATTGGGGATTCTGCGTAGTCTTAAAAAGTCTAACATTTTAGGCCTTAAAGTTGTAGTGCTTGCTCGTCCAAATATAATAATAATAATTATAATTATATAACAATAATATAACTTTTATTCAATTTGAATACATTTATTAACCTTGCAGGTACTTTTGTGACTCTGCATGTTGTCGTACTTTAATGTTGTGATATACACAAGGTCTTAATTTTCATTCTTAAAGGTCAAAAAGTCTTAAATTTGACTTGGTGCAGGAACCCTGATGTAATCTATAATATAGATATATAGTAGAATGTATGTCGACCAGAATCTACCATGCCCCTCTGTATGTATGTAGGCCAACTCACGAAAGAGGAAACCAAGAAGTAAAAAGAGCAAAACTCTGAAGCCATCGAAGCCCGAAGAGGTGCTGAAGAGTACATCCTCTGATCCCCCATCGGACAAGAGAACAGACGATGAAGACGACATTGAGGAGGAAAAGGTACGTTTAGATGTTGATTTTGTTGCCTAGCATGAAATGAATGCTTCCTTTGGTCAGTTCAGAGTAGAAGAGTAGTGTGTTATTTCTTTTTTCTCTCAAATATTTTTTTCAGTATGGTATTTCATTCCACAAATAACAGTGAAGATGCTATGAAAAATGACAGCTAATGTCCATATATCTAACAGCCGGTACTGTAACACACACCCAGTCTGGAGTTTCAAAAAGAGACGAGAGCTGGAAGGCAGCTTAACTAGCTAGAAGTAAAGTGATGCGGAAACAGAATGTGAATGCATAGATGAATAAATAACTGATGATAATCCCAAAATAAAGTCAGACACAGGCCAATAAGAGAAAAGGTACATAAAAAGGACAACAATTGAAACAATGTGACTGAAAATGATATTACAGCAAACTAATGTAGAAACAGGGAGAGAAGGAGAGGGCTTCTTTAAATTGGCTGGAGCAGGGGTCCTTATTGGTTCTTTAGCAAGGACCCCTTAACTGAAAGAGAGACAGGTCATCATTAATAATGTGGTAAACAGTTTCAAGTGAAACTAATAAAATAAATATTTTTTTTATGTTCACATGCATGCACAAAAATAGTGTAAAGAATCTGCAAATCTGCAATTCTTAGAATGATATTCCCTCAAAACTGATTTTCTGAGAACATTGAGTTAGGATGTGCTTGTTATCAATTGAAACAACATATTTGTAAGTCACTCTATATATATATATATATATATATATATATATATATATATATATATATATATATATATATATATATATATATATATATATATATATATATATATATATATATATATATATATATATATATATATCACCATATATGATTTCATTACGAAATGATTCCATTGAAGGATGATAAATTATCATATTGAATTATCGTCCAGCCCTACATGTGGCACAGTGAGTGCGTATTAATTGTCTTTGGATGGCTACCTTACCTATAGGCCAGTAATAATAATTTATATATATAAAAACACACAATATGCTGATTTACATTTGCTAATGACATAATGGTGTAAATGTTAAGTTCATTCATGTTCATGTTAACTTTGTTAACATGTTAAAATTTGTCGGCCCTCCTGCAGTAACTCTGAGGACCCTCTAGGGTCCCAGACCCTGTTGAAGATCTCTGAACTAGAGATTGGGTGTAACGTGTTTGGACCCTTTCAGGAGGCGGCGCCGGTGAAGACAGCGAGCAGACGGGGCCGAGCGGACAGGGTGGCGCTGAAGGAGGAGGACGAAGACGAGGAGCCTGAGCAGGAGGACGTTTCTTCATCAGGGGAGGGGGAGATTAAAGAAAAAGAGATCAAAAAAGAGAAGGAGGAAAGTTGGGACATCAAAGAGACAAAAGAGGCAAAGAGAAAAAGAAACCAAGCCTCTGGAGGCAGTACATAAACAGGACGAGCACGGAAAAGGTGAAATAATAAATGTCTAAATGTGATATATTGCTTTAATGCTATGGACCATAGTTGTGATTCATTAAAATGAATAGCTAATTATGCTAAAGGCTGACAGTGTGACGCCAAAAACACAGTGCACATTGAATAGCCAAGAAGTGGAGCCGTTTTCCTTTCGGCACCCATGTTATTCAATCGCTTTGTAGAGTGTGGTCTAGACCTACTCTATCTGTAAAGTGTCTCAATATAACTCTTGTTATGAATTGAGATTATAAATAAAATTTAATTTGTGATCGGCTTGAAGAACTGCACGTATGGTATGAACAGCCAGGCACGCGATCAGGCACGATCTACACTCCACGGCTATTCAGCGTGTTCCTGATGTAAGTTAGGGGAAAAGACAATGGTTTGGTTAGGACTTATCTTTCAAATCCTTCTCATCAGAATGACGTAAAGCCTGAGGTGCGAACCAAGAAAGCCTCTGATGTGCCAGTACATATTACAGCAAGTGGAGAGAATGTGCCATTATCGGAGGAGTCTGAGGAACTGGACCAGAGGACCTTCAGTGTGGTATGTTTCACTGATGACCAAATCTTCACATAGATTATTTAATTACATATTCATTATGGCTAAACCGCAAACTGTTAGAAGTATGTATTGGATGTTGTATAGCATATTAATACAGTGATAACAAAATTGTCTTAAAGGGTAATTTCATTTTTTTTCCAACCTGGAGCCTATTTCCCCATGCATTGGTTTCTAAGGGACTGATGAATTTTTGAAATTGGTCCAGTACTGAGCGAGAACGCTGTAACCAGCAGCCGTGAAACAAGCTGTAATGTAACCCTACAGGACAGATGTTCAGCATCAGGTAGAAACAAGCTGTAATGTTACCCTACAGGACAGATGTTCATCATCAGGTAGAAACAAGCTGTAATGTAACCCTACAGGACAGATGTTCAGCATCAGGGAGAAACAAGCTGTAATGTTACCCTACAGGACAGATGTTCAGCATCAGGTAGAAACAAGCTGTAATGTTACCCTACAGGACAGATGTTCAGCATCAGGGAGAAACAAGCTGTAATGTAACCCTACAGGACAGCATCAGGTAGAAACAAGCTGTAATGTTACCCTACAGGACAGCATCAGGTAGAAACAAGCTGTAATGTAACCCTACAGGACAGCATCAGGTAGAAACAAGCTGTAATGTAACCCTACAGGACAGCATCAGGTAGAAACAAGCTGTAATGTTACCCTACAGGACAGCATCAGGTAGAAACAAGCTGTAATGTAACCCTACAGGACAGCATCAGGTAGAAACAAGCTGTAATGTTACCCTACAGGACAGATGTTCAGCATCAGGTAGAAACAAGCTGTAATGTTACCCTACAGGACAGATGTTCATCATCAGGTAGAAACAAGCTGTAATGTAATCCAAGCCTCCTACAGGACAGATGTTCAGCATCAGGTAGAAACAAGCTGTAATGTTACCCTACAGGACAGATGTTCAGCATCAGGGAGAAACAAGCTGTAATGTAACCCTACAGACAGACAGCATCAGGTAGAAACAAGCTGTAATGTTA